>OY744609.1:8955282-9090282 GCA_963556255.1 Allolobophora icterica | reverse complement strand
AAATTACATTGTAAATATGGAGTACGCAGTAGTGAAATTAGTTCGTCACTACCTCACACTGAAAAACACGAATCGTAAACTGCTGCTTATCTCCGTTTATTACATTTTGTTTTGAACCGAGTTCGGTTTGGAGCTGCATGCCTGTTTGGAAACGGTGTACTTTTACCGAATCAACCCAAGCTTGTTCTTAGATAACAGCAACTCACAATAGTGGCGCTACAAAAATTCTGGGGTTAGCTTAAACGGGCGAACATCAATCTCATAAGACTCGTTATGTTTAAGTACATGTTATGCGATAAATCTTAACTACTAACAGAACAGACAGCCTGCAATACACGGCGCATATATTTGATCTATCTCTTTGAGAAACAAAGTCTACTTTGCTGACATCTTAAGTTGATTTTCTCCCTCACCTTGTGTTTCTCTGGTGCCAAAAGCTCGGCTAAGCGTACCAGTGTCCACAATGTGACACCACTCTGTTCTGTAAGATCCTTCTCCCATCTAATCTAACCTAATGTTAAAATTTCTATGGGGTTGTTATCATAGTTCACAAGGTATTATATCGAAAGCTGTGTCTCTTCTAATCAAAATCGCATTCCAATACCAGATAATCAGCTGTGAGAGAGGCAGCCTATGGTGACAGAGGCGTCTACTCCATAGAAACCTTGGAGCAAATGCTCCATCCAAAAAATAGGAGGGGGAAATTTGTCAGTGTATGTGCCATCATCAACACCTAACAGGTTGCCAAGACGTGGGTTTTATAACAGCGCTTCCGAAACTTTTCAGTGTGTAACCTTGTGTTTTTCTGGTGCCAAAAGCTCGGCTAAGCGTACCAGTGTCCACAATGTGACACCACACTGTTCTGTAAGAATTTTCCCATTGCAGCAGGACCGGTGCCCAACTTATTAATTTTTTTCGATCACCTTAAATATGTATTGATTAATAACTATTTCTTCGGCAGTTTTCGTTTACAGAACAAATCTCTTTAATTTATATGAAAAATGTGGCTTTGATTGCGAGACAATCGTGTTTTTTTAAGATAGTTAGCCTAGAAGCGAGACCCAATCGAGAAAATGTCTATCGTGTTTTTTCTCCAGTTTCTTGACTCGCTTTGCGGACCGGCAACCGAGAGATCGCGGAACGGCACCGGCAACGGACCACGACTTTGGGAAGCACTGTTCTATAAGATGTTGATAATTGTACTGTTACATGTTTCAATGTTAGCCTAATTACTGCGGTTTGTCAGTGAGCTTATCAATAAACACGAAGATTATTATTAGTATATTATGATAGTTAGGGTGGTGAAGGTAGATCGGTTAATTTCATTGCAGTGTTTGGTGAACTATAGGCCTAAGACGGATTTTAAACCGAATTCTTTGCTCGATGGATAGACAGTTATATGATCGACTTCAATATTGTAATATGTTAGCCAAACACAGAGAGCGTCTTTGAGTATTTCGTTCAAAAGCGGCGCTACACAAATGTCTGATTACGATTACGATTGATGCCCTGTGTAGTATAACGGCGCTACAAAAGTATACAGATATGAGCACGTGGGGCTGTCTGAGTCTCTCTGAAGCGCTCCGTCCGTCTGTCTGCTTATCTGTTCCCAGGGGCGTAACTTTGTTCTGAAAAGTGGGGGGTACCAATTTCTCACATAGGCCTACACGAAGCAAGGCGGAGACTGCGATCTCTGGGAAGGCACAATAATAAAATATTCATTGGCATTGTTCAAAAAGTGGGGGGTACGGTACCCCCAGTCCAAAAAGTGGGGGTACGGGTACCCCTCGTACCCCCACAAATTACGCTTATGTCTGTTCCACTGTATGTCTGCTGCTCATCAATTTCTCTGTGTAGGCCTATCTCTCTGAGCCTGTCTGTCTGTCTGTCTGTCTGTCTGTCTGACTGTCTGTCTGTCTGGCTGTCTGGCTGTGTACCTGGGAGTGTTCAGCCAATGGTTTAATTGCGCGAAGTTCAGACTTGCAATCTCTGTTAATGCAGTTGTGCGATTGCTAAATTCTAAATCTACGAATGTGTTCCTGTGCCGGTGTCTTCACGATGCCGAACGTTTAGAAAAGACGTCAAGACAAGGATTGTAATCGTAAACTTCCAATTTCTAAAGCGCTACTCTAAAGCTAAGCGCCAGCGACCTGCTTATCCACGAGCGCTGCGTCGTAGAAGAGGGGTTCTCCACTGGAGATAAGGATGTCCAGTGCAGATCCGAGTCCGGTTGTCACAGAGAGGAGGCAGAGCGGCTGCTAAGGCGGGTTTCGTTGAGGATGAGAAAGCTTGGAAGGAAGAGGATCGGATGGATCAGGGTAGGAATTCTTGAGGAGATGAGACTTCAGTTTGGAGTGGAAAGCCTTTGGGGGTGATAAGTGGAAGGCCTTAAAGCCGACGACGTCGAGTGAGTGGCGGTATTGGTGGAGCAACTGAGAATTTGATGAATTAGGCTGCGTTAAATTCCTCACGAGCGCATTATATACATTATAAATGCTGTTCACTATATATTCTATATATTAACACAAAACTATATATACGCAACACTATTGCTCACTAATATTGGGGGCTTACGATCCACCGAGGCATATCCAAAACAGCCGGCCTGGCTTAGGAATGCATCAATTAACATGATATTATTATATGAACGCTATATAGGCCTACCGCCTAGGCTATCAGTGGCGGCGATCTTGCTTGACAGGTGAGGGGGACATTTTTGAACTGATCTGGTCAAATAGAGTTTTGAACTGATCTGGTCAAAAAAAGGTAAAAAATGTAGGCCCTATCGCCGTGAACTGATCTGGTCAGAAAAGAGGTAAAAAGTGTATCGCCGTGAACTGATCTGGTCCAAAAAAAGGTTAAAAAATTTTTGATTTTTTTGCTGTTTCTTCAAAATGTGGGGGTCCTATGCATGGCGTGTCCCCCCCATTGTTAAAGGTGAGGGTCTTGTCCCCCTCGACCCCCTCATGATCGACGCCCATGCATGAAGGACTTTGTCAATATGAATTCAGAATTCTCTGCAGTCTGCATTTAAGAGTTGTTTCGCCTGAGTAAAAAAATTAAGAGACTCATGTTTTCATCAAAATAGCGAGTAGGCCTAGTGCGACTTGACAATTTTTTAGTAGGCTAAGCCGCTAAGGAATAGACGTCTATATGACTGTGATTTTTTATGTCTTGGTCTCGGTCTTGTTCTTGCAATGTTTTGATGTTCAAAGTCTTGGTCTTGGTCTTGATCTTGAAGTTCAAAGTCTTGGTCTTGGTCTTGAGGTTCAAAGTCTTGGTCTTGGGGTTCAAAGTCTTGGTCTTGGTCTTGGGGTTCAAAGTCTTGGTCTTGGTCGTGACAACAAGACTGTTTATTCCAGAGAGGCGAAACCGCTATGGATATATGGAGCGATTCGCAAATTTTAGTGATGAGGTGACGGAAGGCGGAGAAGTGTTAGGGCGGAAGAGGAGCGGGTTGAGCGGCGTGGTTTGGACCGTGAGTAACTAACAAAGGTAGGAGGGTTGGGAGAATTTAAGTCTGTTGCTGGTAATGGTTATGTTAATATTTTCTTAATATTCTATTCGTTCAGGTATTTTAATATTTAACCAGTGGGCTGAGCGAGCCCGTGACATTCGAGGCCTGAAGGAACTGTGCGACCAAAATGTTACAATAATTATAATAATCAGGCAAATATTACGCCACGGCGCATTTCCTTAACTTGCCGAATGCGATTGTTACTTCTCTCGAAAGACAAGCACCTACTTCCGTTCTACTTCCGTTCCACTTTCGTTGTCAGAATTCCCATCTTAATATTCATACTCATTGATATGCACAATGATGATACAAGTTGCGATCATGCACGTCATTATTTTATTCAACCGATGCTTTTTAGCTATAGGCCTAAGCAGTCACGCGTTGTTAAAATATGCTCACTAATAAGTTCCAAAAGTAAATAACGTAAACATCTGCCAACCCTGCAGAGAACTGTGGCTGCGCTTAATAATAATTAATTATGTTAAACTGCTAGTACTGTTCTGAAGCCAACATTTATGTAAATAATCAGTCTACCGTAGCGCTTTAGCCCGCTTGGAGATGTACCTGATCAAGTGTATGAATATGCATAAGTTACCTCATGTTTATTTAGTCATCATCTTCACGTTATTACGGTAGGTTCCGCGCTATCGCGTCACCTTATGAATATGCATGATTAATCAATATTCATGACAAAATTTCAAGGACTCTAGTTATCTCTACAAGGCAGTGGCCTCGTGTATGATGCATCCATGGTTAGTGTCAGTTGTTTGTAGGGTGAAAGTATGGCCTCGTTTTTAAGAATGTTGGTGTCGCCTCTTTTGTGTGGACCAAGGGCGGTCGGTCCCCTGGTAAAAGGACAGGCAATTATCTACGAAAGAACGGCCAACATCGGTGCAACAATTAGTGCAAATAAAGTCAGTTTTGTGTGTTTAATCGCATCAAACAAGATAGCGGGGCTTTTAAAAAAGCTTTTTATGCCGTCATGTCTGGGTTGCCGCCCTAGTTTTAGTTCTGTCGGAGTGATGTAAAAGTGTTCCAGTTACGTCGGTGAAAGCTTTGTGTTTTGTTAGTTACAAATCTTGCGAACACAGAACTACTCTTTTTGTGGTGTGTTATTCTTACACAATGTTATACAGTGGCACACAATGTTACATTATTATGCGGTGTGCTATTCTGCCATGTCTTGCAGCGTCATGCAATGCTATGTGTTACACAATGTTTACGTAGTGTTAAACAATGTTTTGCAATGTGTTGTTCAGTATTATGCCGTGATATTGTTCTATGCAATGTTTAGACAACCTGTCATGTTTAGGTAATTTAAAGAATTGTGGTATGTAGATTGTACAAGCCTTCAGGACCTCCCAAATACACAATAACAAATATACAATACAATACAGTGCAAATGTAATTTGATAATGCCCTCCTTACAAAGTTCAGAAATATAATGTACTCGGTGGTGTAACTTCAGATAATTTTCATCCCTCAGAAATCGGTTAGATGGGCTCTCTTGGACCTGCTCATACTGAATCAGGTAGTGGGCCCCTTGTTTCAGATTCTTGCCCAATATTTTTTAGCATAACTGTTGGCCATACAAAAATGACTGAATGACCTATTTGCTATTGCTTGTGATGTAATTTAACAGTTTGTGTAATAACTTCTAAGGTAGTATTTTTATTGATGTTTATAATGCTAGATATTGATGGAAACCTTAGTATGTGTGTATGTTTATGTGTCTGATATTTTATATAGCACCTATTTTTATATTCATAAGAAGTGTCATTTATTTATTTATTTATTTATTCCGGATATTTCTATAGCGCCTCTCGAAGTCAACTACTACTCAGAGGCGCTCCCGACTACAGCATTTGATACTGTGCCGGAATTTTCACGCCGAAGCGCCACGAGCAATTGCGAGTGAAGGACTTGCCCAAGGTCCGTACGCAGCGGCTAGAGTGGGATTCGAACCTGCAACCCTCCGGTCACAAGGCGCCGAACTTACCACTGAGCCACAACGCCCCACAATGATTAAGTGATACTTATTTTAAATCTTTTGTAGAGGTGTATGAGCAGTTCATCTGCAACTGGAAGTCCGCCATCTTGCATTGGTTCATCAAATGAAACGTGTAGGTGACTTGCTTAACAGCTGCTCTGCCCGCTCTCTTGATCTGGCCCTTGGAAACCAGACTCGGACCTCCTTTGGACTACTCTCTGGAAAACCCCCTCTGATTTGACATAGTGCTTGTGAATAGGGTGGTGCCTTGTGCTTGGCCTTCGAGTGGCGCTTTAGAAGCTTGGAAATTACAATTGCTGTGGGTCACCTAGGTCAGGGGTTCTCAAACGGTGGTACGCGTACCCCTAGGGGTACGCCAGGTGTCGCTAAGGGGTACGCGAAAAAAATTTAATAAAAGAAATATAAATTTTATTTGAGTTTATTCCCATCTTTCTTTGATTGGCTATTGTCTATTAAAGTCACTATTCTACTTCCACCATACGCTTCTGTTTCTTTAAATTTTCTATGAGTTTATGCCCATCTTTCTTTGATTAGCAACTCTACGTTCACCATGCGCTTCTTTTTTCTTAAAAGTTTGAGAGTAGACCCCAACGAGGACGACGGCACTGGTACGCAGCGTAAGATTAGGCGGTATGACGAGAGCTATTTATCCTTTGGATTTACGTGGTGTGGTGATGAAATGAACCGAAACCTTAATGTGTCGTCTGCAGTGAAAAAACTGTCAAATAATTCAATGAAACATTCTCTACTTCAGCGACATTTCAATACAAAACATCCACTTCTTCAATGTAAACCACTTGAATTTTTTAAACGAAGAAAAATGGAAATGCTACAAAGTAAGAAGAGTTTAAAGTCGTTTGCTGCAGCTGGCTCACAAGCATTAGAGCATCTTATTTGGTCAGTTTGTGAATAGCTCAAACAGGGAACCGGACACGATTGGGGAGAGTCTAGCATTACCTGCGGCCAAAGATATTGTGACTTGTCTGCTGGGACAAAATGCTGCCAAAAAACCGGACATTGTTCGTTTGTCGAAGCATTGTTACCCGACTCACTCAATATTTAGTTTCTGAAGTAAATTTGTCTACTTATGCCATGGTCTTACGTTAATTGCAAGGGCACTTCGCGCTCGCCTGTTGTTTCCGATCAGACGGCACCTTTGCTGGGGGTACGCCAACGCTCGATTTTTTAACCTGGGGGTACAATAAAAATAAAGTTTGAGAACCCCTGACCTAGGTAGAGCTTTTAAAATAATTCCTGCTAAGAGCAGCTACTAATGTGGTCAGAATGTTCATGGGCATAATTGTCTTTTAGCCAGAAGTTAGTATGGCAGGGCAGTCAGTTACATTACCTTTAGGCTGTAAGACAAGTGTCAGTTAGCTAGCATTCTGCTGCAATAATTAACAGTCTGAGCACTTTTAAAATAGTATCAGTTGCCTACACAATTTCCTGTATTAGACTGATGTTAATTGTATCGGGACATTAGTATATTAAAACCTTTAATTTTTGTAGTTTTAAAGGATCGAGTTGCTTTGGTGACTGGATCAACGAGTGGAATTGGTTTAGGAGTGGCACGTGCCTTAGCTGCACGTGGTTGTCAGATCATTCTCAATGGATTTGGAGACGAGGCACTTATCAAGGCTCTACAATCCGAGTTCCAAGGGCAAGTACTGTTGATCAATGAGTATTTCTTTATGAATCAGAACTGGCAAGTAGTTATGTTTTACATATCTCATACAGGGATTTCTAGTTTGCAGTTCATATTTGTTTAGTATGAAGATACTAATTCGTTGTTTGTGACACTGTGTGGTGTGTTGTATTGTGCTCTAAGGTACTCTGGTGTTCTGTGATGTGCTGTAACTATTTTCCTTTAATTAAAATTCACTCTAGTCAGGCTCTCAGGAGTGCATTTCTAATGATACTTTTATACCTTCTAGACCAGCGGTTCCCAAACTTTTCTGGGTTGCGACCCACTTGTGAATATCTTGACAGTCGCAATACCCACTGTGTAAAATTAAGCTTGTGTACTAGAATTTGCTTCGTAAATTGTTATCGAAATATGCGGATTTACGTACAGCGCTTAGAAACTTAAAGCATTAAAAGAAAATTTAGGTAAAAGCAGTTTACAATTTATTGCAATCCAGCTAGTTATAGCCCAATCATAGTCAAATATTGTTGCTGCAAAAAATAAATGTTTCTCGAAAAAAATTTGGCGACCCACTTGCAAGAGCTTCGTGACCGACCCACAGTTTGGGAAACTCTGTTCTTGACTACCCAGACATTCAATGTCCATTACTGTTAAGGAAGTCTTTAATCCATAGTTGCTCTATAGATGCAGTTGATTGAAGGTTCGAGTGTTAAATTTAGGGGTGCTTTAATATTCAGTTGTGTGTTGTCTTGTTTTTCCATCAGAAAGTACAACTTGAAACCAGACTATTTGTCTGCCGACCTTACAAGTTGTAAGGAGGTGGAAAATCTTGCAACTGCAATAAAGGGCATATACCCTAAAGGAGTCGATATTCTGATCAACAATGCAGGTACATCTAACATCTTGTATTTTTTAAGTTTTTGTGGGGCTTTCTTTAGAGCACAATGATGATGAAGGAATGTGCAGACTTCTTCATTGATTAACTTCATTTGAAGATTTCTTGAATGGCTTATTTTAATAGGCTGCAGTGAAATGATATACTAAAAACTTCAACAGTAATTTTTATTGTGTTCCTGAATAGTATATGTTCAGTGGTGAACTGCTCATCCAGAGGTGGCAAATTTCTCCAAATGTGGAAGTTAACCTTATCTGGCTAATTGATAACTGATACTTGCAATTCAGTATGGAGAAAAAATGAAATGTGTGAAACACAATGCAATGTGCCAATTATTGTGATCAAAACCACCTATAGGTGATGGGTCTACAGTACTCTACACTCGTAAGTAGCGGATCTCATTGTTCAGGTTATGTATCGCAATTCAGACGTGCCAGATCTCGGATCTCGCCCAAGTTAACCACTGCTTCTGTTGAATCTCTGGATTGTCTACCAATATTGTTATTTTGATATTTGTCCTAGGCTTCCAACATGTGAGCACGGTGGAAGAATTTCCAGTCGAAAAATGGGATGCATTGATTGGAGTTTTGCTCTCAGCTCCATTTCATCTGACCCGGGTCCTTTTGCCAGATATGAGGAAACGAGGATGGGGACGCATCATCAATTTAGCATCAGTTCACAGTGTCAAGGCCTCGCCCTTTAAGGCCGCTTATGTCTCGGCCAAGCATGGACTGGCTGGACTGACAAAGGTCGTGGCCTTGGAAACGGCTGGTAGCGGAGTTACTTGCAATGCGATTTCTCCAGGATATGTCGATACACCAAGTGAGCATAAGCTTGTAAATCATTCAGACATCTAATTTCGTGCATTTAGTTTGTCGGGGTTAAAGATCATTCTAATGTTTTAATTTAAGGACAGGCACATTATTTATGTAGGATATGCATTTTGCATCTTATTAAATGTAAAATCACATGCCAAGTGTCCTCGTACTAGGTGTGGGAATTGTAGAAAAAGGACTGAGGGGTTGAACATTTTTTCTGTATTTTGCAAACTGATGTCAAAGAAATTTGAAAGCAGCTGATTTCAACGCTAGCAATTTTGCAAGTCATACTCGAATCAAAATCAATTCCTTTGTTGAGAAAATTCAAAAATGCATACATGATACACCATAGAAATGTCTTCTCTTTGTCAGAGACTCCGAGTGAAATAGAGCTAAATCACACCAGCACAACTGAGGGGTTTTAATGACCCCCTGGGGTGTGCAATGAAGACTTAACTTGGGGTCCTAAGAAAGACTAGAGAGTTGAACCCCCAACAATTCCCACCCTGCTTGTACTACAGGTGTACTCACAGAAAATGTTTAACCAAGTTCATTCAAGTATTAAATGGAAATTTATCGGGATATATGTATTATGGCTTGTTCTGTCTTATGCATTGTATCAATTTGTTTTTGCAGTATTTCAGTTGCAAGTCCAGGCCTTAGCTGACAAAGAAAGCCTAAGTTACAATGATGCCAAGGTCAGTAGTGAGTTATTTCAGGCTGGTATGGAATTTTCTATACATTTATATAGTGCCTTTCAAGGAGCGTTTCTAACCATCTGTAGGTTCCGAGTGTCCATTTATTGTCCGGTTGGGGTGCGCAATAGTCTTTAGTGGGTAGAATGCTGGATTGTCAACCAATAGTTACTTTAAAGAAAATTAACTAGTAATTGATTAACTGCTTTGAAAAAGTTATTAAGTATTTTTAGTCACTGTGAGTGGGAATGTTAACGACTTTTCAGCTCCCTCCATGATGAAACTAGACTCTGAAATTGACGAATAAAATGAAAGGGTTCAGAGACATGACCAAAAATGGAAATATCTGCGTCACTCTAATGCATGTGAGCCAAAGAATTTGCAGGTTGATGATAAAACACCATTTATAATATAATATAGTGCCATAATTGAACTAGATGACGTGAACATAGGTTGAATTAAACATGGTGCAAAGTAACTAAATTTTTGCTTTACCATTACATTATAAAAGTAATGTTACCACTGTACGTTACTTTTGGTGAAAGGTAGCTAATTACCCCAAAAGTTACTGCAAAATATTTAAGTTACTTGTAAGCAAAGTGACACACAACACTGAAGGTCTGGGATTCGAATCCCCACCACAGCAGAATTTTGTTCCGAGATTTGGGCTTGACCTGTGCCCCCTCATCAACAATAAGGACACCGACTATACACTGTTGGTGGGAAGATCAGATGGGAAGGAAGAGGATGCCACTTCCCCTCATATGCCAAGAGCTAAAAAAAAGTTGACAACACTTCATATCTATGGCTGTTTCTTGGACAATTAACTTTCAGTTTACTAGCCCCTCTTACTTGTAATCAATAGATGCTGCAGTGTTACATAGGCATTCGTGAACTTTTCATACCTCAGTAAGGGGAACGAGTACAACATTGGTCCTCAAGACACCTTTGAGATGCCCAAAGTAATGTGTAGATGTCCAGATACTGGTACACACACGTTAACGTAGGGGTGGGCAAACTTTTTGCATTAAACCCAAAAAAATTCAAAGGGCTGGTAATAAATTTTAAACTTTTTATAACTACTAAAGGTTTACTTATTTAAAATCGACTTATTTAAAATTAAATTTACTTAAGCGGAGTTAATATGTTATTATGAAAGACCAGACTGGAATAATAAGTAAGAATGCAGCAACACAATAAAATGAAAATTTCTCACGGTCTGAATTTTGTGATATCTTTTGAATCTTTTGAAGAATTGTGTGGGCCGGATAAAACTTCTGGCTCACCGGATCTCCCCGCAGGCCGTAGTTGGCCCACCCCTGCATTAGCGTGAAGACTCAGTGGAACTTGATTCAAATGCTTCAGTAATTGCACCAATGTCATATACTGTAACAAATATTTTAGTAAAAAGTATTGACACTAATTTTCTTAACGATTTTGTTTTGCTGTGTTTAGGTCAAGTTTCTTTCAAATTACCATCCTTCAAGGGAGGCCGTTGGCATCGATCATGTGAGGCTGTTTAACAAATACACTCTAATCAATAATAACCTGATAATAAACTATACATATAATTTTGAATTTCCTGCTTGTGGAAAAGGATAGAAACACTCATGTGATCTGATAAATTTGCTGTTTCCTGCAATTCTAGAGCTTGAAGTATGGCTTATGTTCTACAGAGCTTATGCTAAATGAAGTGGAGTCACTTGAAAAACTCTTCATATTTGCCATAGAAAAACAAGTGCGGAGATTTAACTTTCCTATTTCCAACTTGAATTTCTGCTGTAGATCGCGGAGATGTTCGTCTTCTTGTGCAGCGAAGCCGGATCTCAGATCACCGGCTCAAACATGATTATGGATGGCGGATGGTGTGCAAAATAAGTGCCAAGCACATTGTAGAGTAGCTACAGATTAGTGTCTTTTGCGATTTTAAATAGCAGCATGTTACTAGATGTACGTGGGTTTCGTAAAGTATGATACTTCGCATTACCCTTAACATATGGTGCTTTAACAAAGCCTAGGCTATTTCAACAGTATCAATTAAAAATAATACCAGTTAATTACTTCTACAGTGCCACTGTAGTAATGCACATAGCAGATGACTGTACGTAGGTGAAACCGATAGGCATTCCATATTTAGAGACCATTCTGATTGAAATTAAAATGTGAAGCCATGGGACCATGCATGATGTGTACAACAGCAGTGGCACTTAGAGGTTTCTTTATTGGTGCTGAATAAATCTCCAACTAGGTTATGGTAATCCATACATTTATTTATGTAACGGTACTTGCAAATACTACTATATCGATAAATTCATGGGCGGCGATCTAGGGGGAACGGGGGACATGTCCCCCCACCTTTAAGAGTGGGGGGACACTCCATGCATTTGTCCCCCCACATTTTGAAGAAACACCAAAAAAGGCGGAGAAATGTAATTGCGCGTGAGGGTTTTCGCAGCGTTTTTGACCAGACGAGATAAAAATAATTTTTTTTAGCAGAAGTGTCCCCCCAAAATTATGAGAAAGAAGAAGGAATTCGTCCAAAAAATTAAAATTTTTTAGACGAAGAAATCAGAAAAACGAAAAGGGTTATTGCTGGGAGACGGGAAAAAGTTGTAAAACGTGGCGTAAAAGTGTTAAAATGTGGCAAATGACTAAAAAAAAGAAAAGGTCATCAACTCATCACTTTTTTTCGAGATGAAATCGATATTTTTTTCGGAGATGAATTGGTGAAAATGAGAGTGGGGAATAAAGTAAAAAAGTGAAAAAAAAGGATAGTGTAAGAAAAAGTTGTAAAAACAGGTGAAGGACTAAAAAAAAGTCATAAACTTTTTTCGGAGATGAAAGCGAAATTTTTCGGAGATGAAGTGGCAGAAAAATTTTTTGGGGACAAGATTTTCCAAAACCAGTCGTCGACGAGATCATGGCCGACTTTGTCCCCCCCCCACCTCTCAGACAAGATCGCCCCCACTGTCGATAATGATTCTTCTGGACATTGATCACGGCTTGGTTTTGGTGGGCTGTGCAAGACACCAGCACAATAGAAATTGCTATTTAATAATAATAGTTAACAATTAAGTAAATGGGGCGGCTGGCAATGACTTGCCAACGTAAGGGGCCGTCCACATATTACGTACGCAAAGAGGGGGGAGGGGTCGGATTTTGGCGATTTTGCGAACGGGGGGGAGGGGGGACAAAAGTGTATGTACGTAAAATAAATTTCTAATTATGACGTTCACATTAGCCTATTTATAACTCTGTATTGTCCTATAGTCGTTCGATGGCATTTTATTACATTATATAAAAGCCATGTGGTTATTCTGTGCTGTGAACGAGATACGTATAATTTGTCGAGACACTTTCTGCAGCTGGTCTTCGGGGGGGGGTGAGCGTCAAGTGTACGTACGCGGGGGGGTGTGGAAGAAAGTACGCTTGCGAACAGGGGGGAGGGGTCCAATTTTCCCGGATTTTTGCGTACGTAATATATGGATGGCCCCTAACTTATACTTTGAGCATTTCACCAGATACTTTGCATTTTTAGTTGTGATAAGCGTAACAATTGATGGTTGCTTAAATAAATTATGCTAGTCAAGTGTTACGACAGTTTTCATAATTTGTTGTTTTTGTAAGGTCATATGTTCATCACTCTGGTTATTTTATTTATCCCGTATTACTTTGCTGGCTATTTTATGAATTTTTTACATTGTGGACACTATTTGTTGTAAAGTTTGCATATGTGAAATATATATATATATATATATATATATATATATATATATATTTGCATATGTGAAAAACTGTTAAGCTTTGTTATAGTTATAATCCGGTTTATGTAGTACACATTGTAGGCTACATACTTTGTAATTTTTAAATAAAGAACATTACGACTACACAGTGTTTAATTGCTCCTCCTGAGGTGGCAGAACTCGTTTTAAAACCTACCTGTATCTGGCATGTATCTGGCAAATGTATAACTATAATCTTGCTATTCACAGTCTGAAGAAGGGGCTCGTAGAGTAATGGATAACACACTGGCGCGAAGAGCAGTAGGTACCAAGATCGAACCCCGTAGACCCCTGTAAGGTTTATTCAGCCTTCCAGCGGTGGTTAAATAAATAGTAGGCCGATATGGCGCCCTGTTGGCTGCCGTATAAAGTTATATTCGACTGCTGTACAACTTATCATGTGCTTCTACTGTATACATGTATGTAAGGCGCCCTGTCTGGCTGCCGTTTCTACTATATATATGTTCACTGTACAGCGCAGTGCGGTTAGCAGGCGCTTAAATAAAGAAAAGATTATTATTATTATTACATAAGATGCATGAAACATGATGCGTGTCATCGATTATTAATTATTAAAAACAGCAAGGTGACAGGTTTTCTCTGAATAGGTGGCGGATGTGATAGATCGGGTGGTTGACCAGTCAAAGCAGAGGTCTGGCTGAATTTAACCACCGACTACACAGTTGTCTTAATGTTTGCTAAATATTACAGATGTACGTTTAATCCTTAGTTTCTTTCCTCAGTTTCTTCAAGTCCACTAAGTAACGTTGGGCCATTTACAACATGGTAAATGTGTTTAAAATTGAAACCTTTTAGCTGGGATTAAGATTGCAATCTTAGTCCCAGCTTTTAGTGAACATTAATTATCATTTACCAGCAAAAAGATTCAAAATTATATATAAATTGTAAGGGTAATTTGTCGGACAGTCGCTTTCTAAACTAATCAATGCTCTGTTGTTTGCTAACTGTGTAAAGCTTACAGACCTACATGTACATGTACCACTAGTAGGCCTACCATCATATATAATTAGCGACAGTTGGGTCAGCACAACACTAAATATTTGATTCAGGGCTGGTCTAGGATTTGAAGTTGGGGTGAAGTGATACTCTGGCGTTGGTTTATCCATAATAAGTAAAACACTCTGCCAAATGTGGACGTATGTGCATTAATTGAGCCCTCCGACTATAAATTCTGTTCACGGCAATTACCGTAAAACTCGGGTACATTTCGTGTGACCCTTCGCACTTTTGATATAATCAATGCCAGTCTAGAGACACGTAAAGTCATTGTCTTCGAATTTTATCCCGTCTTCGAATTTTATCCCGTCTACATGGTCGCCATTTTCTGTCTTCCGTCGAGTGACCTGCGTGCCTTCGACGTCGTCTGCATAGCCAGGATTTGAGTAGACGACGGAGTTCGTTGTCGCCGTTTGACCGTCTTTTACAATTTCCATTTCTTCTTGATGTATTTTCGCTTGATCGAACTCTTCTTCCCACTCTTTGTGAAACTTAATTTCGTAGATCAGGCAGAGAGCGGTGAAAAGCGCAATGCAAATGCCAGCCGCAGTCGATCCTATTACGACAGCTTTCTCATACGTCGGCCATAAGTCCCCAAAGTAAGGCCCCTTGTAGTTGAGTCCTTTCTTGACGACTTCGAGGGAACCCATGGAACTGTTGTAAAACACGCAGTAGTAAAATCCGAAGTGTCGTTCCTGAACGAGAAACACCTCCACGGACGTACCGTTCGAGTTGATGTACCACCCCGCCGGGCCGTCCAATGTCTGAAACTCCTTGTAATCGGTGCGGTTCATGACCGTCAGGTCTGGAAGGATCCAGTACTGGATTTCGTCAGAACTGGGTTTGCGATGGTCTTGGCAAGGGATACTAATATTTTCTCCATACTTGCAGCGAACGTTGAAGGAATCGGTTTCGTACGGCTCCTCCATCCACCAATCACTTGAACAAACCACTCCAGGGAGGATAAACAAGAAGGGAATGAAAGTAACTCGCATTCTCAGGCAATTCGCCAGGCAAACCTTTTTCAGTAAAGGCTTAAAGTTTTCAATACGAACTTTCCAGTGCCAATCAGTTCTTCGTCGTAACTGAAAACTGCGAATATATGTTCAGAATGACTACATTTTTCTCTAAACGCAAAGTCCAGCAATGGGGTCGACATGGAAATCAACCTATAGCTGCTAAATACTCGCGTATCACTTCGTTATGACGTGACCATGAATGCAAATGCTATGAACTATAGCCGGTTTTACCAGAGTATCATGTTCAAATGTTCAAGAGCTATTATAATATATATATATATATATATATGTATATATATATGTATATATATATGCACACGTGTATATATATACACACACACACATACATACATACATGTACATATACATGTATACATGGGTATATATATATATATATCTACATGTACAGATATAATATGTATGTATATTGGCCTGCAGCTGATAAAACAGCTGCAGTAGAAAACTTTGGACGGTCTAGTAGGTACAGATTGATTAAATTATCTAATTGCTCAGCAAGTGAATCCATTAATTACTGCATTCTCAACGTAGTTACAATAACCCAGAGGCATTAGTCAACAATCACCTTGTCACCTTGTGCTGTCAGCTCGTGGAGCTCTAGCGATCGTCCTGGTGAACACACTCCACCATCTCCTATTCGATGACAAGTCTCTCAATTCCGCCAAATTCATGCCAGTTACATCTTGTATCTCATCCATCCATCTCCTCCTTGGGCGACCCAGTCTTCTCCTCCCCTCACCGCACGCCAGCATCATTTCCTTCTCCAGACCATCAGATCGCATAACATGTCCAAAGAACCTTAGCTTCATTCTTGTCGCAGTTTGTTTTAACGACTCTTCATTCTCAACTCCAATCTCCTCTCGTATTGATTCGTTCGTTCTTTTCTCAGTCCAAGATATTCTCAGCATCTTCCTCCATATCCACATTTCACAAGCGTTAACCTTATTTTCCATGTTCTTTGTCATTGTCCACGTCTCGCAACCGTACAGTACCGTAGGAAAGATTAGTGCTCTCACGAGCCTTTTTTTGGTTTCTATGCTCACATGTTTGTCTTTCCATATCTTTTCCAGTCCGGTCATTGCAGCTTTCCCTATAGCAATCCTTCGTTTTATTTCTGGATCACACTTTCCCTCCTTTCCAACCAGTGATCCTAGGAATGTGAAGCTTTCTACCACCTCTATTTCCTCTCCGTCTATCTCAAAACTATCCCAATCTGCTGTTGTCATGACCTTTGTCTTCTTTATGTTGAAGTATAAACCAGCTTTTTCACTTTCTCTCCTGACCCTTCTTATCAGTTCTGCCAAATCCTCTTTTCTTTTTGCCATTAATGTTGTGTCATCCGCGTATCTAAGGTTATTCAGTGTCTTTCCAGCAATTTTTACTCCCTCAATTGCCCCCTCCAGTTCTGCCTTTCTCATTATTCTTTCAGCATATAGATTAAACAGGAATGGAGACAAGATGCATCCCTGCCTCACTCCTTTCTTGATTCTGAAATTGTCAGTGTCTCCGTATTCTGTTCTTATCACCGCTATCTGGTCTTCATATAAACCCTTTAGTAACATTATCAGGTGTTTCGGAATTCCCATTTCAAGCAGGGTTTTCCACATTAAATCATGGTTAATGCAGTCGAATGCCTTGCTATAGTCAATGAAACAGATGTGAACCTCCTGTCCATACTCCCTTTGTCTCTCCATTATCCACCTCATGTTGGCTATATGGTCTCGAGTTCCACGAGATTTCCTAAACCCTGCCTGGTTCACCGGAAGTTCTCTTTCAATTGTGCCTTCCATTCTTTTGTGAATTATTTTCAGTAATATTTTACTAGTGTGTGATATCATTGCTATCGTCCTATAATTTTCACACTCCCTCGCATCTCCTTTCTTGAATATAGGTATAAAGATCGACTTCTTCCAGTCCTCCGGCCATTCTCCAGTTGCCCATATTTGATTGCACAATTTTGTTATTGTTTTTATCATCGCATCATCCCCTGCTTTTATCAGTTCTATAGGTATCCCATCTTGACCGGGTGCCTTATTGTCCTTGAGTTGTCTGATTGCCCATTCTACCTCCGCTTCCATGACCTCCGGTTCCTTTTCATACTCTGTTACGTCAATTTGTTCTTTTTTGACTCGTTTGTCTTCCCTATACAACTCCTCCGTGTATTCTCTCCATCTATGCTTTATCCCTTCTTCATCGCAGATTACATTTCCATCTCCTGCCTTCATTGAGCCCATTCTAGGTGCAAATTTTCCCGTGATTGTCTTTACTTTTGAGAACATTTCCTTGGTTCGTCCCTTCCTTCCCTCGTCTTCCATTTCTCTGCATAATTCGTTTAGATGTATTTCTTTATCTTTCCGTGCTTGTTTTTGGAAGGCACTGTTCAGTGCCCTTACCTTATCCTTTTCTCCTGCCTTCTTTGCAGCCTTCCTATCAACCGCCATGCATATGGCTTCTCTCGATAGCCATGTCGTTGTTGTGATTTTCTTCTTCTTTGGAATGTGCTTATCTGCGACTTCGACTATTGTTTTCTTCATCCTCTCCCATAGGTTGTTCGAATCCTCTTCCTCTTCTATCTCATCTCTCTCTAGTACTTCAAACCGATTCTTTATTTCCATCCTGTATTCCAGTGTGATACCCTTGCAGTCGTATCTGATCAATCGATCTCCTTTCTTTATCTTTTTCAATTTCGTTCTCAGTGTTGCTACCAATAGCTCATGGTCAGTTCCACAGTCCGCTCCTGGCCTTGTTCTCACATCTCTTATTGTGCTTTTCCATCTTTTGTTTATCAGTATGTAGTCAATCTGGTTTCTATGCTTCCCATTCGGTGACGTCCATGTGTACAGTCTTCTCTTAGGCTGTTCGAACCAAGTGTTCATAATTCCTAAGCCATTCCCTTTGCAAAACTCAACAAGTCTTTCTCCTGCTTCATTCTGTTCACCCAGGCCATGACTACCTAATGTGTCTCCATCGCCTCCGGTGCATTGACCCACCTTCGCATTGAAGTCACCTATGATCACTAGTACGTCGCCCTTCGGAGTTCTGTCCACTGTACTTTGCAGGCTGGTGTAAAAACCCTCGTGTTCCTCTTCTAACGATATCGATGTTGGAGCATATACCTGTATAATGGTTATGTTGACCTTTCTTCCTCTGAATCTTACACTCAAAATTCTATCACTCACTGTATCATATCCCATTATCGCATTTGCGCTTGACTTGTCACACATGATTGCAACTCCATTTTTTCCTCTCTCTTTTTGTCCTGACATTATTATCCTGTATCCATTCCAACTGAAATGTCCTTGTCCAATAGGTCAGGTTAAAGACACGACTATGACTACAGAGGCAGTAAACTAACTAATAAATAGTAATATTTAGTAATAAACTAATTTTGCAATTAAGATAAGGGTGTGTTAAGGTTCGGGTGGCTTTCATAAGCAGAACACACTAAGGTAGCAAGATGGGTTGAAGTTAGGTAAAGGATTTAGGTCCCATGGGCTTTGCTTGTTTGTAGTATGGCATAGCGTATACTAGGATCAAGTTGTTAAACTTATGGTTTTAAATAAAGTTCGACTTATGAAATGAAAATCCAGTTCAGCAAAACAGAAGAGTAAGTAAGTAAGTATATGTATGAGCTAGACCTCTGAATAGTTCCCTTGAAGGGGTGAGCATGTAAATCCTTCAATGAATGAATGAATGAATGAATGAATGAATGAATGCATATGGTCATACAATTCAAACAAAGTAACCTTTACACCCACAGGTACAAAGAATCCACTCAAGAGTTTCCTTAAAAACACATCTGGCCTCTTATATACGTTGGTATGACGCACTGGGCAAATCACAGCTCAACTTAGAGCTACCTCAACACAAAACATGATGAAGTCACCCAAAATCAGTCAATGGCAGTTCCAGCAGGCCGGACACTGCTACTAAACTCTGACGGCCGGGTCTACATGGAACTTTACCTTAACTCAAACTTCAGACACTGAAGCAGATGCTGTCTCATTATGTATTAGACCAGCGGTTCTCAACCTGTGGTCCGCGGACCACTGGTGGTCCGCGGCCATCTGCCTGGTGGTCCGCGAGCAAGGCCTACAATTTATGTTTTTTTATAATTTAAACATGGAAACAGACACATTTTGTCAAGTTTTAATTTAGTTCAATTGCTAGAATCGGCTAAATGGCACCATTAAACTAATTATACGCGGATTTATGGCAAAAATTTCTTTTGTATTAATTTGTTTGTTGCACAATTTTTAGTGGTGGTCCGCGACTTAGATACAAAGTTTAAAAGTGGTCCTTGAGTCTCAAAAGGTTGAGAACCGCTGTATTAGACATAACAAAAACAATTCGTGTTTACACATACATGTATTTTTATATACACACGTTTACAGCAAATGTCGGCTTTCCATGCCAACTGTATGTACAAACTAAAATCTGTCACATTTGCAGTAAATGAACGAAGTGGCAAAATTCAAGGCTCTGCTAACTGAAGTGTATACTGGTTGTCTTCTCCATATACCAGATCCAAACAAAAACAGAAATTCATGAAAACAAGACAAAAATTGACTACATAGAACCAACAAGAGACGTGACAATGCAGGCAGAAACATCATCATTCAACACAAGACTGGAATGAATATCAGTAATAATAATAATAATGTTTACCTCACCCTTGGGTTCTTACCCCCAAGGTACAAACAAAAATAACATTGGCAGTAACGATAATTATAATAATAATAAAAGTTATAATAATAAAGGGAATAGTGAAAAATGCATATCATTTACAAAGGCTCTGGCCTAATGTCCAAAACAGACCTGGGCATTAATTAATTACAGTACAGGACATAGTCAGCAGAACTTCATTAAATACCTTAATTAAGATTCCTAGGTTAATATTAATGCAGAATTTGTTACAGTAAATGCGAGGGCCTTTATCTGAATAAAATATTCTATCTGTTGAAAATAGCCAAGGCCTTCACGAGAAAAAAACATGGCACAGCCCTTCCATTTATCCAGCACAATCGAAAAACAAAACAAAAATATGACCAAGTTTGCATTGTTCAATCATGAAATCATGATGCACAACGCTATTTTGGGTTACATGTACTTCCGAAGAAAAAAGATAAAAAAACAGACCCTTTCTACAACAGCAACCTATGAACTCCAGTCGTCAAACACAATGTCAACCCTTTGATTAATTGTAAATTCTCGGCACTTCCTCTCAACTCCAATTTTGTCATTTGTACAGCAGGGAACATACCTTCAGCAACAGCAAACCCTTTAAAAAATACCACAATCACAATGCAACACAACTTAATCTGTCATTTCTAGAGCACCAGTACATAGGTTAAGCATTAACCTAGGCTCTGTCCTTATACTAACAGACGACTGAAATCCTGTCAGAAGTTAAGCGCACGATAACCGTGACAATAAAATAATAACAATAAGAACATTAAGAAAAAAGTTACTTTTGGCGATCTACAAAGGTTACAGCTATTTTTGTAGCTCCACAGAAACACTTGATGAAATTCAAATCTGATTAACACACCTTTTTTACAAAACACATAACTTCTTACTGCCAAATAATAAGTTCCGTTAAGTGCTCAGTAACGAATTCTGACCATACTACATTGATCATGGCGTACAGAGTGTTGTCCGTTAACCACCGCACAAGCCCAAAACCAAAATTTTTCTTGATATGTTTTTGACAGTACATTTTCCTACAGAAATTATGCTAAACATTTTGCGTGACATGTTACAGCAGGACCTCTTGAAAGGTTCTCAGAAAATGCCACAAAATGTTATGCCTCACAAACATACTGACAGTGCATTAGCCTGATGGGGAAATAACCACTCACAATGCTGGTTGCACCTTGAGCTGTACAACTGAAGCAAAACCCTATGACTTCAAACTCGGCACACTGTAGTGAAAATTATTCACCGAATAACAGGAAACGACACAGGAAACGTTAAGCTGCTTAGAAAACGAATGTGCTTATCTCTAGGAAGCAGCTTCAACGGAAAACGAACACAGACACACACACATGATCATAAGTGCGTCACTAAACTAGAGGTGGCATCCAAAACTTCAGTACACTTATCTCAGATACAACCGTAATTTCTTATCTTATTATCACTAATATTCTTTTTACTTTTTCCAGAAAAAAATAAACAAAACGAAATTGCCACTGAAAATGTTGAACTAAACTAAACAGCACCTCATAGTCAAAATTACACATTCTCTTTTAACTTAAGTCACCTGGCCAAATCGATGAGGTTACCAAATGCGAAAACTTCTCAAAATTTCTTAAACGTCACCGAATGTGATCCGAATAAACCGCTCGGGTAAATTTCCGCGGCTCTGTACAACGAATTCTGGCTGCGACAGATTTAACAAGAATAGAAATTCAGGAGAAACAACGTCTGATTTCAAGTCCAAGAAATGATAATAAACCCTCGAACCGGGGGTCGACTTCTCGTGATCACGGCTTCAACAGGGCGTTGACAACCGAACGAGCATTCAAGTTCTTCAGGTCAGTGTACGTCTGTCCAGTTCCAACAAAGACGATTGGCTGACCGGTGATGTATGTCATCGAGATCGAAGCGCCAACCTGGAACAGGAACACAACACGTGAGCATTGAGAACAAACCCCGAAGAACCTAATCTGATCAAAGGACTTCTATCGTGCCGTTATCATAGTGTCCACGGCATGGTTACTTCGAATAAAAGCATATGCTGTGTAAGTTATAATAACTTGTGCTTTATAAATTTTCATATAATCATAATAAACCGGACAGTATTTCTGTTGGCCTAATCTAGTGGTTACCATGCTTGACTGTTAACCCAGAGGTAAGGGGTTCAAATCCCTTGTCAGGGGAGAAATTTGTTTAGAGATTTCTGCTCCACCAGCGCTCTCTGCAAGGAAGAAGGCTGGCCACTCGCTCTCGTATGCAAAGGCTAAGAAAATTAAGTCGCTAACACTTAATACCCATGGCCGCCTCTTAACTTAAAGGACTGCTCTTTATCTTCTGTCTACAGTTTTTCTCCATCTCAGGCTTTCATATCGCTTCATGCCTGTTTCTGGTAATCAAGATCCTAAAATCACCCACTAGCAATCGTCAACACAGCAAAGAATCCACCGCGAGTACTGACCTTGTCATCAATGGTGTCATACTTGGTGAGGACAATTCCATCGATCAGATGGGGGTTTTCCATACTCGAGAAGTCGGCCAGCGCCTGGTTGAACTTGACCAGCTGGTCGACTGCTTCATTCCCCACGAGCGCCTCTCCCACAAACAGAACCAGATCCGGTTGATTCACCTTTATCAGCTGCCAAACAAAAACAATAAACCACGGCTATCATCAAAGCAGCACATCATAATATGTATGCATACGTGCAAGTCCGTGCTGTCCAACATGTCGCATGCAGCCCACAAGCTAATTTAAAGTGGCCCGCCCAAGCTGAATACCAACCACAAATAAAAAAATTGCAAGCACAATTCAAAACCAAATATCTCCCTAAAAACGTGCTTTGAACGTTTATTGATATACTTTTTGGTGCTCAACTATTATAAAGCATTCCATACATACATGCTGTTATTCACTGGTTATTACATAATCATTGCCATTCATAATAAATTTTTACAGTTAGAAATTTTCAATAAATTTTAGTTATTGCATTTGAGTTTTCTGGTGCAGCCCTCGGCTTCACCAATACTCGTTTCAGTGGCCCACGCTATCAAAAAGGTTGGACAGCACTGATGTAAGTGCCTATGAATGCATGTGTCTGCAAGTTTTAACATAATGTATGTATGTATGCATCTGTGCATGTATGCCAATGTATGCATATATGCTACGTATGTATGCAAGTGTATTTATTCATTAAGTAAGCATGCATTTATATGTATGTCTCAGTAGGAACTCCTCAGAAGTGTTGTCTCGAGGACCAAGGAACATTTGGCTGAGGCACACGCATAACCACAACAAACACAATACAGTTGTAGACGTGCATGTTGTATGTCTGTCATACCTTAGTGAGGGACCTCATCAGAGGTTCGTTGTCCTGCATTCGTCCGGCCGTGTCGACCAGGACAACATCCATGTGTTGGTCACGGGCTACAGAACACAAAACAACAATTCTAAACATCCAAAGCGAAAATATACTAAAGTAATGCAACTAAAGACGCGAGTCCAACTGAATTTTCTAAATCTGCACCATGTTTTTACTCTAAAAAGTGGTGCAAGTTT
The DNA here is from genome assembly GCA_963556255.1 of Allolobophora icterica. Taxonomy (NCBI): domain Eukaryota; kingdom Metazoa; phylum Annelida; class Clitellata; order Crassiclitellata; family Lumbricidae; genus Allolobophora; species Allolobophora icterica. The sequence goes on along the minus strand of OY744609.1, from coordinate 9,066,614 downwards.
TTCCTATTTAAACCAAACTCCAACTTTACATTAAAAACCCAAATCGAACAGGTTCAAGAATCTTGATTTGTCACGAGTTCCACTTGAGATCATCGTCAACATCTCTGCATTTATTAAGTATCACTGTCTAATGACCAAGCATCAACTGATGGTGCTGATCAATTGAGTGAAGGAGCTGCCCAAGGTTCTTACACAGTAACTATCTTAGGGGAGGCTTGAACCGGTACTCTTAGTGTTACAAGGCAAGCACTCTAACCAATCAGCTACTGTACCCCACAAGGGCATGCCCCATACAAAGCGTTGCCGTTTTCATGACCCTTTCCAAATCACCCTGATGTAGAACTTGTCTCAAGCTGTGCATATCAGGTACCCCAATGTTCAGTTGTCAAAGGTATGCTTCCACTGTTCAGTTTCAAGTGTGCCTTCGTTGACTGACAAGTTTCTTCCCTCCCTGGAGGGGGAATTCGAGTGCAAAGTTCCCCTACATGGTTCTGCATAACAATATAATTTGCTAAAAGTTACAGTACCACACATCAGGAGTCTTCTTGTTTAAGTCACTACTAGAGACTTTAAACCGTAATGAACTTTAGAATTCTTTAAAATGTCTTTACAATTTTAAACCCAACTGAATAAAACCTACAAAACTGTTAAATGAACTTAACCCTCTAACAGCAGAGCTCATATCATTCTGGAAATTTATATAGCACTTCTTCAAGAGACCTACTCAGAGGCGTTTTCAAGAGACCTACTCAGAGGCGTTTTCAAGAGACCTACTCAGAGGTGTTTGCATTCTTTCCATTCAACCGATGCATCGCTCTCTAAGTATTCATTCTAGAACCTACCATGGTTGATAGCCTCCATGGCAATGAACGCTGCGTCTTTTCCATATCCCTTCTCATACAGACAAACCATCTGCTGTCCGTTGTGTGCTTCCGGTGGGTGCAGAGCATTCAGTTTCTTGCAGTGCGTCCGCAGCTGTTCGACGGCTCCAGCCCGGAATGTGTCGCAGGCAGCCACAAGAACACGCAGATCATTTTCAATCAACCAAAAACATATCTACAATCAAATGGAAATTGAAATGAAACGTAATCCACGACAACGTCTAAATTCGAACCTCGTCTGTTCCAATCTGTGTAATTGTAATTTCAAATTTATATAGCACCATTTTTAGAGACTCATCACAGGAGCTCCTGACCTAACACAATGAAACCAACACTGAACAGAATAGCCTTAAAGTACTTACGGAAAAGAGGCAGAGAGGATGAGCAGTTCATGTCGCAGGTTGTTAAGGAACCTATTCCCGGAGGATAGGCCGACCACAGCACAACTCCTCTGCCACACACAATAGCATGACTTATGGTTTATCTGACCTACTGGATTTCAACTGTACTTCAACAAAAGTGCTTTTAACTGTAACTTCACTATAACCGATTACTGATGTGGAAGCCCTGTGCGTTAAAAGAATGGCTCAATGAAAGTCTTTAGTTTAGCCTGGTCTGTCACATCGTGTGAACACACTTGAAGGAATTTTGTTGTTCCCAGTCCTATTCTAAATCGATCAATTGACGCCATTAGATTAGAACCAGGTGCTACCTTTGCCAGGTTGGTGGATTTCCCAACTCCATTGACTCCACAGAACGTTACAACATACGGCGTCTTCTTCTGCTTCGCCTCCAGAGCGTCACGTAAGATATCCACACGGCGACGAGGAGTCAAGATCTGGACACACGCTTCCTCCAAGGTCTTCTTCACAGTCGATGCAATAGCTGCAGCAAATTGGTTAATTAATTCATTAATTGTAATTATAACTTCCATTGTGCCAGTGTCTAATACACAAGGCATCAACCAATGGCACACCAAAACCAAGCCATAATCAGGTTGATAGATATATCCAGATCAGTACACCAAGACAGAGAGGCAGCCTATGGTGGATAAGCAATTTGAAAGAGGTCTCAAGTTGAGAACAGAATGACATAAGCAACAGAGCAGAAGAAATACCCGTGCACTATAACTGGATGACAGCCTCAGAAGCATAGGGTAATCTAGTCTAATCTGATCCTTCATTTCTGCACGCGATTCAGCCATTTACTACTTTGCTGATGCCTCCAAACATCTATCAACACTTTAACGACGAGCTGCATTGGTTTCCGAGTCGTTTTTTAGTACACGCTCATCGTTAAAGTGTTAAAGAATACCTTCAATCTGCAAAAAAGCAGAAAAGAAGTCTAACATTTACAGAATGGCTTTCAATGGCCCTTCCGAAACAGATCATACAGTATGACAAAAAGTAATAAACTCTAATGAACTCACTCTTGAAAGTCCCAAGCACTTTTCCTTCCAGTTTCGTGGCCACGGATTCGCAGAGTTTTTCAGCAATCTCGCTGGCAACATTCTTGGCTGAAACAAATCATCCATACAGAATAAATCAAGGGCAGATAAAGAGGTAAAAACAGACACGAAAAGAATTTCCACCCACTTTACACCGCACACTCTCTGAGACATGCAGATAGTCACGTTTTATCTAGTGCCTAAAAGCCGCTAAAAATAGAAAGATACACACATACACAAAGATAAATTGGAACGTAAAGGGGACATCAGCGAATGCAAAGAAAGATGCCAAGCATATATATAATGTAACAAGAAAGCAAGCTTTGCACAATGCCTTTAAAAAATTTAGTAACAAAAGACTACAAGGTTTTCATATCCCACCACCAGCCTCACAAATGAATCAAACCTCTACTGTAACCCAAAAACACATCACATTGAAACCTAGAATCTATGCAAAGCAAAACTTTCCTAAGAAAGATTACATTCACAAAATGTAGTGTACTGTAAAAATAATTTATATAGTGTCGTTTAAGCATTTCCTCGTTGCTCCCTGAAAAACAATAAAGAACAAGAGATAACTACCGATCAGATGGTCTCTCATCTTATCGAGAACTGGTTGGATGTCTTCACGAGTCAGCGTCTTCGATCCAACCAGATTCCGAAGGCCGTTGATGAAACCAAAGGCGCCACCCCCGCTGAAACAAAACCACCCCACTCATACCCTACTTCCAATTCAAATAGTATAAAAAAACAATCTGAAGAAAATTCATCGACTTCTTGCCACATAAACTGTCTGACTGTAATTGTCCAATAATGACGACAATGGAGACAATGATTCGGAATGGACAGCCATATTAACAGTCAAAAGCAAATTGGTACGACTAATATCACTATTAATCATAATCTTGATATGACCTGCTTTACTGTTAATTAAAAAAGTAAATGACCTGATACTGGTAATCAAAATCATAACTGACCCAACACTGGTAATCGACATCATACATGACCTGATACTGGTAATAAAAATCGTAAACGACCTGATATCAACAGTCGAAAGGAATGATCTATTATATTCAACTGTATGATGATCCATTACTTGTACCTGTGAGACGTTCCGTTATTGGTAATTATAATTGTAAAATAACCTATTACCGATATTAGCACAATGACCTAGTACAGGCGACTGTAATCATAGGATGACCTATTACTGGCAATCGTAACTGTAACACAGCAGTAACCTATTACTAGTGACCTACCTTTCCTTCTTTCCTCCCTTGGTTGGTGGAGCAGCAATTGAAGTCTCGTCATCACTTTCACTGCTTTCTGAGTCCAAGTCACGAAGAGCTCCTCGTCCTCGGCCAATCTGCTCCAGCTAAAATCCAATCCATACATCAGCAAATGCCTCGTCCAATCATGAAATAAAATCTAATCTAAAGTAATAACTTCCACAGTACCGTTATCACAAACCAAAGCGGTGACTTTCAAAGTTTTTAATATGTTGGAGAAGCCTGGTTAAATTTTACTCTACAAGACAAAACTAACTAAAATGCATGAACAGGACACACAACAGCTGAGCTTCCAAACATGTCAACAGGCAAAATAGCTTATAGAAACCCAGTAAAAATCTTCCCGCATGAGATAAAGCTTACTGTAATGTGTGTGGACAGGAAGAATAGAGACATTTAAAGATGTCATTGGAAAAAATTAAGAGGTTTGATGCCCTTTTCAAACGTTTGAAAAGGTAGAGGTAAGAGATTTTAAGACAATGGCTCAGCAGTAACCTCTTCTGGGTCCAGAGCCGGTGCGTCATTGATATGTGACGAGAAGTCTTTGTCCTTGCTGTGATCGAGCTCTGGAAGATCTCTGTTCGATCCATTTAAGTCCCACTGGCGCCTCTCCTTTCCTTTCTTCTTGTTAGCCTCTGGTGTTTTCCTGTAAAATTAAATGCTTCAGTAGAGTAAAGGCATCTTTTAATAAATGAAAGTTGATCATTGGCTACTGGAGTCACAGCTCCTGTGAACAGATTAAAAATCATGCAGATTCATAACTTCTGACCATAAAAGCTTATGCTCCAATTTTCTTGGCTAATCCTCTGTAACCTGTTTCTTGATCTCTTGTGAATATGGAAAGGATTGATTTCTGAATGTGGTATTGTTAACAATGTTCACCCTGATGCATTGCACTTTGCAAAACAACTCTACACAACTTAACAAATAAGATAAGATTTTCAACCTTCACAAGACAGAGCAAGATCCTACAAGCATTCATTCCGAAAAACAGCTACCGCATAGTCAGTTATTCAACATCTATGTATTCATTCACTTCTTTAGCACCAACATCTGCATCAAAATCTACAAGAATCTGCTTACGTCACTTCCACTTTTGGAGTCTTCTTGCCCTTGCCATACAACAAATTCTCTCGGTTCTTGCGAATGGTTTCCTCGTCCAAGCTCTCTCCATTGCCGTTAGTGACCACATCCGGTGACTGGGCCCTTGGGGATGGGTCCTTAGAAGCAACTGGAGGGTCCTTGAGTGGAATGGAAGCTTTGTCGGCCTTCTCTGAATTCAAAACGGGTAGTCAGATATTAACTGTATGTGGTTATTTATATAGCATATTTTAAAAATCTCTGCTTATTTATGTAGTGCCTTTTGTGAAGCTCTATTTATGCCAAGCAACAAATCTAATAGACACAGTGGCAAACTACTGAACCAAGTGCCTTTCATAGGCAAGTCCACATGAGGATTCGGAGCTGAACATGAAGATCCAGAGGAAGGCTATTCCACATACCGTAGTTGGCTCAACCACTGACAAGGCACAATGTCACACTGTCAAAGCAAGTGCATTCACTGTTTAACCTGGCTCGACATTTATATAGCCCTAGTTTAAGAAAACCCAGCAGTTACAACACTAAGCCTCTGCCAAACAAAATGGTTTCCATTTACTGAAAGAGTGAGGCTAGGGTAAGGCTAAAGAATTCTTTCATGAAACTTCTAAAGAACCAACTGTTGAGGGATATGCCAATCACAGCATCCAAGCCCCATTAAAAGCACTTTCTCTCCAAACCTTGCTTTTGCTTGCTCTTTCCATTTTTCTTCCCGTCATCTCCCTTTTTCTTTTCGATCATGGACGCCACTGTCTTCCTCGATTTTTCCGACTCTACGAATGTCCGCATCTTTCTGGAAAAAGATGAAAAGATCAAAACAAAGATCAGCGCTTGTTAACGTATAGTTCCCTCACCTCACAGCACCGGCAACGGAGGTGTTCTTTCATTCTTAGGCCATCAGCCGACAGTAGACGAATCTTACTATACACGTAATAATAATATATTCATGTTTATTGTCAAGCTCACTGACAAACCGCAGTAAGTAACATTGAAACATATGACAGTACAATTATCAAGATCTTATAGAACACACGTCTTGGCAGCCTGTTAGGCACCTGCTCATTTTACAGCTGTCCCCTAGGGAGTGGAAGGCCGAGTCGACCTATAGGGAGCTAACGGATATCAAACTGCGTCTTTCAAGATCTTATGTTCTTCGAACAAGAGTGTTACTATTCATCTATCTTCCCTCTCCTCGAATAGGAGAAAACGATGAGCACTTAGTTACAGTTCCTAAGTCCCATACTGAGATGTGGCATAGACATTCATTTCCTATCCTTAGGTCCTTAAGCTGACATTAGACAAATCCAAAGGTCCTTTACTTCCTAGCTCAGACCAGCACCAATGTCTCTTACTTGGTGACACTGACAAATGTATGCCAAAAATTGCCCAGGGTCATTACACAGTCGGGTCAGCAGATGCGATCCCATAACCCTTAGATTAGAGAAAAGGTCTGTTATCAAATAAACCATCACACTGCCTTTGTTCTCACCTCTCTTGCTTTAGCTTATTAAAATAAGCACAACACGAGCAGTAAAGAAAACTTTTTCTCAAACTAGACAACTGCAATTGTTGTGTGGAAATGCAAAAAATCCTGAAATCCTTGCTCACTTTTCCGCCTTTGACTCGATCTTCGAAGACTCCTCCGCTTCCCTCAGCATCCGCTCGTAAACCAAGTTGAAGTCGCTGAAATTGCGACATAGCTTTCCACTCTTCAAGTCGTCTTTGTACTTGTCACGAAACTCCAGCTGTATGTCGTTAAGGAACTTGTCGACATACGACAACTGCAGAAACTTCTGATAAGCAACCTACAACAATTCAAAACCATCATTCGCTGTTTCTTGTTTGAGACCAGAAGTCCAAATGCAACTCAGAGACATCAAAACCATTACTGGCAGAAAGTGACGTGGATTGAGTGTTAGCCCTGTAGTGTGTATTACGTTCAAGTGTGGAGCGCATCCATTCAAGTGTAATAAACTTCAACATGTACTTTACATATAACTATTCAGTCGCATTGATTGGTGCTTTGATATGTTGTCAATCAATTCATTCACACAGACACACACACAGATACACACACACACAAACACACACACACACACACACACATACACACACATACACACATACAATTTCCACATACAGAAAGTGGCTAAAACAAACAAATCTCAAATTGTCTGAATGAAAGGATAAATTTTAAAGTTTCTATGAAGCCTTTGAATCTCCTACCACAAAAACGAGTTCAAACTCATTGTCCAGTCGATATTTCAGTGTTAGTGCCTCATGTGTGAACGACTCGAGGCCTCCTCTCTCCTTCAATTCAAACAATCAAATAAAGCCATATTTAAATTGATCAACTTGGAATTTTTGAATTTTTAAGGCAAAACAACATTTACACGAAGGCAAAATTATCGCCCATTTTTCACAAAAATCATACCAATATGGCAAAATTAGACCATTGATGTTTAACATGTGGTACCAAACAGGCCCATGATTACGCAATTGCTAATCATAAAACGTGACAATTTCAGTTCCAACTATAATTTTATATTTTTAGAGACACCAACGTATAAATCTCACTCAGTTGCGTACATTTGTAAAATTGTATAGATTTCGTTGAACATTGGGCCTGTAAAACTAAACCGTGATGACCCACGGAAAGATTTCGATCTGACGCAGAATCCATTGTTAATGGCGAGAATTGAATGAAAGACAGACCTGAAGAATAACACTCTTGATCAGAGCATTGACGGACGATGTCAGCGACTGACCGGTTCCCTGAAAACACCACAAAACGATCCCTCCCTTACTAAAAATCGTGAATAAATCTAGCATATTGATGCCTTTGATCGACCGAAATCTACCGGAAATAAACCATGAGAAACGTCATCGACGAAGTTCCCTATATAAGGCTAAATTCTAGTCTGCTTCAACGCCTCTCAGGTCAGTGGCGACGCTGCTAACCTGTCCATTTGAAAAAAATACCATTTCATGTTTTCAGCATTCAACCGGAACTCTACAGGAAATAGAAACTACGAGAAACATCATCCACGAAATTCCATATAATTATGACCTAAGCTATATTGTGCTTCAACGTCTCTCGAGTCAGTGGCGACATTAGGCCTACTCATCGTTAATGCCGGTGAATTAGTTGGTCTCGGTCGTGGCTTTGCGTGACGCTGATAAATTTCGGGGATTTACATTACATTTATATTAAATTACCCTGTCCATTTGCTAAATATACCATTTCATTCACCTCTGATTCAAGCATTGACATATGGCACGTAAATCTCATAGGGCCATTACTCATACATACATTTCCCATTTTCCGCATTCTAGCCTAGCCTACTGGAAATCTTCCGAAAACAGAGAGAAGCGTACGTCGACATCTAAATTTAGATACAGATATCGACGGAAGCGTAGCCAGCCAGGAAATTCCCTATAATCATAGATATAATAAACTGGTTTATTAATAAATCTATGCCTGTAATAAGCATAGCTCAAGTTTGCTTCAACGCCTCTCGAATCAGTTGCGACTCTGGTATAGGCCTACTGTGACCATTCCTAAAAATATACATAGGGCCTATATTTTATATAAATATATTTTATTTCGGGCGCCTCTGGCTGAGACTGCGGATCGCGATTCGCCTCCCGATGGTGGTTTTTATTTCAGAGATTTAAATCTCGGGCTAGCGCGGTCTATAGCGCGGTCTATAAGGTACCTTAAATCTCGGGCTAGCGCGGTCTATAGGCTATCGCGGTCTAGGCCTATAGGGTACCTTAAATGGCGTGGCGCTAATTCAAACAGGCAGCGTCGGTAAAGGATCTCACACGATCAATATTATTCATTAAAAGCTGAGTCGGGTCGAGGCTATACGGTTGCTATATAGGCATAAACCCTAGGCTATGATGTTAACAAATGTTAACAAATCGAGTTGTTTCGTACATTCGCACTAGCGGCGATCTTTTTTGACAGGTGGAGGGCAACGGGACACTTTTGAAGTGATCTGGTCAAAAAAGAGGTGAAAAAGTTTTCACCTCTTGTTTTGACCAGATCACCTCTTTTTTGACCAGATCAGTTCAAATATGTTCCAGCCCCCAAAGCTTTCTTTAACTGGAGAGGCGTTAAAGTCATAAGTACCGGAAGCTCCGCGGAGACAATGCGCCATATAGGAGCTGTCTGGGGCTCCGGCGCTCTCATACAATCCTATACAGTCTCAAGATATCTCTCCCACAAACGACAGCAGCCAAGTTGGTCGCCAAGATGGCCGAATGGTTTCAGAAACAAAATTAGTGACTCACCCCAGATATTTTGATGCGCGCAGATTTTGTTTAACTTCGACCACAGATTGATAAATTGAGCATTAGGCCTATTTTATCAGCGATGTAGACGTTCTCATAATTATTACCTTAGAAGTTAGATTATGCCATGTGTTCCTGTTTACATTGGATAGAGTTTGACATAGACACCGATTTTGCTTGGCGACGCCATCGATCGGGGCATCGGGCATTATCACAGTGGCGCTATAAAAGTAATCAAATTAGATTACATGACATTTACACTTGATTGTTATAATTATACATGTCGTGATTAGGCCTACCTTATAATGTCCTGTATATTGACACGCTTTAACGTTTGTTGCTTTTATGCAGCTTATGCTAGAACCATGGGCGGCGATCTAGGGGGACGGGGGGACATGTCCCCCCACCTTTAAGGGTGGGGGACACTCCATGCATTTGTCCCCCCCCCCCACCGTTTGAAGAAACACCAAAAAAGGTGGAGAAATGTAATTGCGTGTGAGGGTTTTCGGAGAGTTTGTGACCAGAGGAGGTAAAAATTCAAATTTTGAGGAGGAGTGTCCCCCCCCCAAATGATGAGAAAGAAGACGTTGGGAACGGGGAAAAGTAGTAAAAGTAGTAAAACGTGGTCAATGACAAAAAAAGGTCATAAACTTTTTTGGAGGTTAAATCGATAGTTTGCGGAGATAAATTGGCGAAAAGTGAAAGTGGGAAAAAAGTCAAGAAGTGGGGGAAAAAAGAAAGGAGAGCGTAAGAAAAAGTTGTAAAAAGAGGTGAAGGACTAAAAAAGGTCATCAACTTTTTTTGGAGATGAAATGGAAATTTTTCGAAGATAAAGTGGCAGAAAATTAATTTTTTCTGCGGACAAGATTTTCCAAAAACGGGCGTCGACGAGATCGTGGCCGACTTTGTCCCCCCCCCCCACCTCTCAGACAAGATCGCCGCCACTGGCTAGAACACACTGAACGCGAGAACATTGTTTATAAACACAATATATATGTCGTTGGCCCAGCCCTATGGAACTCCCTTCCTTTGAAACTGCGTGGGACCCTACTTACTAAGTTCTCTCTCTCTCTGTTGTTCATCGTTTAAAGTCTTTTCTGTTTCCGCGAGGCTCACATGCTGAGAGCGCCTCTGAATAGTTCGCACTGTGAGAGGCGCTTTATAAATTCTCAGATACCATACCATACCATACATACATACATACATACATACATTAATACATCATGCATACATACATACATAAGTACACACATACATACATATATACATAAGTATAGTACATACATACATAGTTACATACATATATAAATATCCACATGTATACACATACACACATACATAAATACATATACACATACATGCATACACACATACTTACATGCATAAAATGGTTTAGTAGGTCTATAGTAGGGGTCAGCCGGAAATCGCCTCGGACATTTGCCTCGGCCGAATATCCCGTTTTTTGGCACTATTCGGAAGTATTCGCCTCCCCAAATACTGTACACACAAAATTAATAGCTGCTTGTTTGCCTCACTTGCCGGAATTTGTAGGCTCATAATTTCAGCTTTGAGCTTCATCCAGCATATATATTTTGAAGAAGAAAAGTACAAAAAACACCAACACCGGAAGTCTACAACAGATGTCAAGTCCATTTAATTGATTATTTATTTTTTAAATTCAAAATGTATTAGTCAGTTATTACAAGTACAGACATTTATTTCGATAAGTTTTCATTACATGAAAATGTGAAGCTTTGCATATGGAACAAATGATACTCGGTTCGTACCCGGATCCGGCAAATAGTACATCCAAATACTCGGATTCGGTACTCGGTGGAAAATGTCTACCCGGCTGACCCCTAGTCTATAGCCGCAACTTGCAACTAATCATCCCGCCTTTGATAATTAATTAGTGCTGACAATCAAACAGTCAACAGACGTTATAATGTGTTCACCTCAGTTAGTGTGTTAACCCGGCCCTAATCAGGATCAATTAACACATCAAGCCTACCCAATTAACTTTATGTTTATGTTCAACTGATATTGAAACCAGGCAAGTTGAAGGATTCTAAATAACTGAACTGTATTACTAGGAAACTCTTTGTGGGCGCATTAGGCCTACTGAACGCATTGTGCGGACTTTCTACATTAGGCCTATGCTAAAACTGCAATTCTACCATTTCTAATATTATCTTTCTAACATTGCATGTGCGGACTATTTAAATTTCTAACATTTCTAACATTCCTCTATAAATGTGACTTTGCACCGTTCATTTCTAATAATTATCATATGCATACATATAAAGTATGAATTTACGAATGTCACCTTATAATATTACAATGACATAATATTAATAATTATATATACAGAATGTATACAGTATACTCTACGATAACAACGCGTAATATATTATTGTTAAACGTAATGGTAATGTAATTTACAATCTACTGTTACGAATACTATTACAATTACTATTATACAATCAGGGCGTCTATCCCTCCGAGTAATTGGAGCAAATTCCCCTCCCCTACCCTCCCTCCTCTTCCCTTCCCCTTCCTTCTCCCCAATAATGATGGCACATACACTGACAGATCTTCCCCTCCCATTTTTTTTGTATGGAGCATTTGCTCCTATAGGTTTCGATATGGAGTAGACGCCCCTGTATACAATAATAGGCTACTACTTCAATTACTATTGGACTTACTAATACAAATACTATTACACTTACTATTACAGTTAGTATTACGGTTGGACGGACGTACATACAGAAGGATGGACGAAGGGACCAACAGGTAAATGAGACAGACAAAGCAGAGCACATTAGGTCTAGCCAAAGTAAGGTCAGGTTTGATAATTATCAGTCTTGTTGTCCTCGAGACCAAGGTCTTGGTCTCGAGTGCGCTCGAGTTCGTTTTTAAAAGTCTTGGTCTTGGTCTTGGTCTTGAGGTTCAAGGTCTTGGTCTTGGTCTTGGTCTTGAGGTTCAAGGTCTTGGTCTTGGTCTTGAGGTTCAAGGTCTTGGTCTTGGTCTTGGTCTTGAGGTTCAAAGTCTTGGTCTTGGTCTCGCAAGACCAAGACCAAGACCGGCTGTCAATATGAACAGTCATTTAACAGAACTCAAGAATTCTGTATCAAGCCTGCTGGCATCATACGACCAATATCTATGGATGGATACAAGTCTTGTTGGTCAGGAAAACCCATTGGCAGCAGCAACAGTTATTCTGTATCAGACGGATGATAAACCATGGGAAGATTTCAAATTAAAGGACTCACTATCTGTACATTTACATCCAGTGCTTGAAAAGCTACTCTGTGTGTGTCAGCGACTTCAGCACCTGTAGAACGTATTTTTTCACATGGCGGAATTTTTATGAGGCCCACCAGGCACGTCTTGGTCAGAAAATTCTGAGCGAATTGGTTTTTATAAAATACAAAAGGCATTTGGAATAATAGTTTGCACGAAAGACTTTTGAATACAAATTCGGATTTCTCTGCAGTTTGCATTTAAAGTTAATTTGCTTGAATAAAATAAAATACTCATGTTTTCATTAAAATAGCGAATATTCCGACTTGACAATTTTAGAAGTCTTGACCTGATTGCGATTTTTTGGGTATTGGTCTTGGTCTTGGTCTTGAGGTTCAAAGTCTTGGTCTTGGTCCTGGTCTCGAGGTTCAAAGTCTTGGTCTTGGTCTTGGTCTTGAGGTTCAAGGTCTTGGTCTTGGTCTTGGTCTTGAGGTTCAAGGTCTTGGTCTTGGTCTTGGTCTTGAGGTTTAAGGTCTTGACAACAAGACTGATAATTATTCTTATGTAATTATTAATTAGAAAACTTCTTTTACAGCGCAGGTGTGTAACACACAAGGCATCAACTGATGGCGCACCAAAACCAAGTAGTAATCAGGTCAACGCTCAAAAGGTCAGTCGACTGAGACGGAGAGGCAGCCGTTGGATAAGATAAAGTCACGGCTATGTAATCTGTTCATATCCAAGCAACATGGCTCTATGGTCTATTAATATGATCAATGCAACTGTCTGCCGATTGTCATTGTTGGATCGTAAGATAAGACGAGGCCAATTATAAAAGGGTAAGCCAAACCACGGACGGAAGGACAGATGGTGGTAAGGACGAATGGATAAATGACAGGACTAAAACACTGCTGGAAGGACGGATAGATGGAGAGGCAGACGGATGAAAGAGCGGACGGATGAAAGGACAAAGGACTGGCAGAGAAGGGACTCATGTAAGAGGACGAATGCATGGAAGAACGACTGACAGAAAAACGGATGAATGGAGAGACGGATGAACAGACGGAAGGACGAAAGGACGAAAGGACAAAGAGACCACCAAAGGACAGAAGGACTGACCAAAGTACTAACGGACGGACTGACGGAAGGACTAGCGGACAAACAGATTGACGGAAGGACGAACGGACAAAAGGACTAACGGACTGGCGGATGACGCGATTGGTTGTCTGACAGTTTGAACTGCGCATGCGTGCAAAGACGCGCCTATTCACAACGTCTCAAGGGGTTCGTTTGGTTTTAAGACTTAAGATCTGAGGCAGCGACGATTACGTGGCGCATGTGACGGACACATTAGCCTCAGCAGCTAAGCACTCCTCTCATGACTCGATCGCATCTACGTCGCCAAGATGAGCCAGTCGGACTACTTCAAGTCATAACTGACGAGGTTTAAAGTTGGCGCGTCGGGCGCTATAAACTACAGTTTATGAAGATGACGGCAAGAAGTAGTTTGCGAGATGTATACCTGAGCAGGTAACTGCGCCATCCGTGACGCGGGATCGTTTCCGGAAGAGGTGGACGATGCGCCGTCGGTGATGAATGGCGCTGTTAGCGACGGAGAGGAAGAACTGTGATTAACCCTCGGGCTACCAAGGGGGGGGTGGTTACCACCCCCCCCCTACGTTTTTCTGGAAAAATTTTTTGTAGCACATGGAATATAATTTTGACATTTTAGGTAGCTGTAGAGGGTCCATTTCCACACATTTTGAGGTAAAAGTCGTGATGATATCCCACGCCATAAAAAAGTTATACCCGATATAGCCTAGGTACCACCTATGGAATCAGGAATTTCTCTCGTCAGCTGTTAGCTGTTGTCGACTATATAGGTATTCATTATTCTTCCTGGAAGAGAAACAACTATGCCATTCTTTAGAGGGTATGTAGGGCTATATTTGCTTGCTTAGTTATTTGTCTTTTGATAACCGGAAGTGATCATAATAAATAATAATACGCTTTATCAGTGTGAAAATCACTGATGCAACATCACAACGTAAACCGATATGGTTGGGTATGGGGAAGGGCTATAAGCAGTCAAAGAAGCATGCTAACAGAGTAAAGCAGTGCTGTGAAGTGTTCAAGAAGCCAGTTTACAGGAAGCATTCGCACAAAACAATGGAAGTAACTTGCAATAACTGCAGGGACCACTGACGTATTTGGCTGCTGGGAAAAATTACATAATTTCTTGTTTCATGTTGATATAGCTGCACGCCTTTAGGTTCTGCCTGTAACTAAAACAGACTTTGAAATAGTTTGTATTGTTGAAAATTAAGTCTTATTATATTTAGAATATTCTTGGATACATAGTTCATTTTCAAAACCCACATCATTTATATTTTTTTATCCAAATAGTACAAATTGTGTGGGATAATATCAGATATCGTTAAATGGACCGGTGCCTTTGTTAAAAACTATATAATTTCGAGATGCATTCATATATTTTACAACTAAATATACCATTCTTTTCAGAAATGAATGATGAATCAAATGATGTATTACATGATATGATATTTGAAACCAAACACGAAATTCCGGGGGGGGGGTGGTAACCACCCCCCCCTTGGTAGCCGATGTCACAAAAAAACCTTGGTAGCCTGAGGGTTAAAGACATTGTCACCGACTAATCATAAAGACACGGATATAAACATCAAACCCCTACATGCACACATTTTAAATATATTCATACATGAATGTCTGCATACACACATACATACATATATCAAACTCATATATATACATATATATATATATATATATAAGTGTGTTAATATATTGGGTTGATATCTATATATATGTATATATATGTTTGCATATATACATATACCGATATGAATACAATTATATTGTGAACTTTCAGGTATACATGTACACGTGCAGACTTATAAAAATATTGATATATATCGTATCAATATATATATGTGTTGCACGATCATTAGAGTCATGTATAATATATATTTACATGTACGAGTATATGAATCGCCATATATTCGTATACATGTATATATGTATGTATTAATTGGACCTTGTGGTTCAGCTGTGTGATCTTTGCGCGCGCCGGTCTACCTGCACGGCCGACCGACTAATTTAATCACAGGTGAGGATGACGAAGAGAGGGAGAGGCAAGGGATGAGGAGAGGAGGAGGTGCAGTGTCACCGCAGCTTCTGAAGCCGCCGCCGCCGCCGCTGCCACCGTATCGTCCCATTGGCACCCAGGTGCGCGAGCCCGGTGTCGTGCTTGCCCCGGCGGTTTGTTAATCTCGCGGGAAATCATAGGACGTTAATAAAGACAGATATCAAGGAATATGGATATGGTCCAGACACGGAACATGATTAAAGACAATGACACGGACGACGCGTTTTCACGCCTGGAAACTCTTAATCTTTGTTCTGCGCTCGACCTATATAAGGTTAACTCCGGCGACACGGATTTTATATCGGTCGAGGCTTTGCGTCCGCGAATACTTTCGCCTTGATTTCACACTTTCTTGCGCTATATGAATCGGATGTCTTGAGAGTGTGAATTGTACCCGAAGCTAACAGGTAATCAACTGTGTTCGCGCGTAATACTTATTTAAATTGTGGAGCTAGATGAATGTGTTGTTTCTAGAGAGTGCGACTTCTAACTGGAGCAAAAGGTAATTGGTAGGCCTATCTGCGTTCCTCTATAGTTCAGGCTCTAGCGCCTGCATACTTACTTATATAGTAGCGTTCAGCGAATCGGACGGTTATGACCTAGTTCAATCTGTAATTGGAGCAAAAGATAATGTTCCTCTATTTCATGTGTTTTCGAATGCATACTTACTTAGGGTCTAAATCATGGAGCTAAATAAATTGGACGTTTAGAGAATGCGCCACTTGTAGAAGAGTCAGAGGTCATGTGTCAGGTCACGCGTCACCCTGTTCGTCAATCGCTGAAGGATTGTTTTGACATAGACCTACGCGTGTCACTTTTACTGATGTCAATCGACGAAGATCACTGATGCCACTGCAGTCTTAACATTGTATCGTATCGTATCGTATCTAGTAATTTATAAGGTGCCTCTCACAGTATATAAACTATTCAGTGCAGGAGCCCCATGGAAACAGAAACGACGTCTTGAGCGAGCGATCAGATGCAGGTAATGCTAGTCCTGTGAGAGTAATTGTAACCAGGGGCGTCTACACCATAGAAACCTTGGAGCAAATGCTCCATCCAAGAAATATGGGGGAAGATCTGTTAGTGTGTGTGCCACCAGTTTAGGGGGGAAGGAACGGGAAGGGGGGAAGAAGAGGGAAAAGGGACGTTGCTCCAATGACTTAAGGGGGATAGACGCCCATGATTGTAACTGTAATTTTAACTAAGCATTGTCGTCGTCGTCGTCGTCGTCGTCGTCATCATCATCATCATCATCATCATCATTACCTTGTTCTTCTTCTCTTCTTCTTTTCCCTCTTCTTATTTTTAATCTCTTCTCATTCTTATTCTAGTTCTCCTTCTCCTCCGTCTCTTCGCCCTCTCCTTCTCCTCCTTCTCCCTCTCCTCCTCCTCCTCCTCCTCCTCCTCCTCCTTGTCCTCCTTCTACTCGTTCATCTTCTTTTTCTTTTCTTCTTCGTCTTTTCTTCTCCTCCTCTTCCTTCTTCTCCCCTCCTTCTCCCCTGCTTCTCCACTGCTTCTTGTTCTTCTTGTTCTTCTTGTTCTTCTTGTTCTTCTTCTTCCTCCTCCTCCTACTCCTCTCCTCCTCCTCCTCCTTCTTCTTCTTCATCTTCTTCTTCATCTTCTTCTTCTTCTTCTTCTTCTTCTTCTTCTTCTTCACGTAGTATGTGTCTTATCAGTGAGATGGATACAGATCTATGCTCATGAATTAAGACGATGTGCTATAAATGGCACTTTGGTTGGTTCCGACTCAATTCTTTATGTGAAGATGGACGCAATGGTAATCGTAATCTCGACAAATCTAATGCGCTACATGAATGCTATCATAGACGCAGGGCAACAGCTTATTCACGAGCGCTGTGTCGTGGTACGAGAACTTATCCGTAGTTATTGCAATTGGAGGTTTGTATGAAGCTACTTGCATTAAGACGTTTATGCGGCTGATGATAATAATAGAAGTAGTAGTAATCGTATAAGAAGATGATGCTGCTGCTGCTGCTGCTGATGATGCTTATGATGATGCTGATGATTACGAATATGAAAGTGATTATGATGATAATGACGACGACGACGACGACGACGGCGATGATGATGATGATGATGATGATGATGATGATGATGATGATGATGATGATGATGATGATGATGATGATGATGATGATGATGATGATGATAAAGTTGACGGTGATGATGGTGGTGGTGGTGGTGGTGGTGGTGGTTGTGGTGGCGGTGGTGGTGATGATGATGACGATGATGACTGACACTAACTATGTATGTAAGCATTGGTTGGTAAACTTAATCAACTGAACACAAGACATTTCAGTTACATATTGAAACGATCTTTCAATTGCAGACTTTGTTGTCAATTAGAATTTCTTGGTGTACTTTGCCAATATAAGAAGCAGCCATGAGCTCCTACTTCATCAACACTCTGCAGGCCGCCAACCAGTTCTACCAAGCAACTAGGATGGACCCGGAGGATTTCCTGTCCACCACGGCGTCTGTCTCTGCAGGGGCCAACACCCGGGGCCATGACTTCATCGGCCGAGTCCCCGCTCCCCCGTTTAGCCCCGCCGACGTCATTGCCGCGGACGGCGGAGTGACCATTGGTCAGTCAGTGGACACTGGACACCACCACCACCATCACCACCACCACCAGACCCAGCAGAGCACCGGTGTACAGGAGTTCAACAAATACGGCGCCTACGGTTGCGGAAGCAGTAACACCGGCAGCATCACCGGTGCCAATCCGTTCCACGGCGGCATGCCCTCATCCTCATCCGCCTCTTCCTCCAAGACCACCTACTACGACTACGATGACGTCATCAAGGACTACCGGTACGCAAAGTACCCCGGCTCGTACTCATACCCTGGTACGCAGTTTCTGACGGATGGACAGGACCCGTTGGCTGCGGTCGGAGGAAGGGCCAAGCACCTGGACTACGCGCCGAGAGCTGCCTTTGCCACGGCGTCCCTTCTCCACGGTTGGACGACGCTTCCAGGAGTGGCGAGGGTCAAGGGTTACTCCGCCGACGTCATCGGTCACAAGACCGCGGCAGGGTGGAACGCAACGGTACATGGTCCAGGGACGCAGGGTCTGCCGTGGATGAACCTCACCGGATCACCACCCGATGGTAAGAATATTTCCCCCACATTCCTGGCAGACAAAAGTATCCTGAGTTTAACGACATCCTATGGCAACAAAGGCCGTTTATTTCGATAGGAAATAAAATACACGTATGTCTCCTAATCTAATTTGATCTGATCTGATCTTACCTTATCTAATCTAATCTAATCTAATGACTTCTGTATACAGAATCGTTATCATAATGCCCAAGATATCAAGTGATGGTCGGTTTAAGTGAAATCACAGTCAAAACCAGCGCTAAGTTCAGCGCTCGTGAATAAGCTAAGCTTTAGAGTAGCGCTTTAGTAATTTTGAGTTTACGATTACGATAACGAAAAACCAGGAAAATAATGACACTCCATGCTCTATAGACGACCTTCCATAGGATGAATTGATCGGATCCAGAGTTTAACGACATCGTACGGCAACGATGGCCTTCTGAAACATTCTGAACAGTCTTCATCGTTCCTTTCGCAAAATGCAGCTGACCATCAAGATGTCGGTTATTAGGATCGATCTGTTTAAACTACAACTGTTGGTGATTGTTGAACTCATGTCCAGCGCCCTTTTCTTCGACCTCGGCTATGCTAGGGCGCTATATAAATCGTCTTATTACCATTAAACATTTGACACTAAAACACAAAGGTCCCTTGATGAATTGAAAACGCTTTTGATCTGAGCTACGTATTCCATCAGTCGTGAGGTAACTTTGCCACCTCCGCACTCGAGTGGTGTCAGTCCCAAGGCTTAAAAAAGAGGAGGCGACGCTAATTACGTTATGACATAGTTAATTAATTAAACTGAAACTACCTACCAATCATGGTATCTTAACAAGCAATTTCACCGTCAGTAAGAATGATGCTTAGGATGACATTAACGGAACTGGCAGCCGCATGGTGTCGCTTATCAGTCGATATTACTACAACGCTTCTAGGACTTTTCGCCCCCGGAAGATTCGCCCCCGGAAGATTGGCCCCCGGAAGATTTGCCCCCGAAATTTCGCCCCCCCCGGAAGTTTCGCCCCAAAAGACTAGAAGCGGGATCTATGATGAAGATGTAACTAAGGCTAGAAGCGGGATCTATGATGAAAATGTAAGTAAGGCTAGAAGCTGGATTAGCGATGAAAATATAACTAAGACTAGAGGCGGGATCTATATAATGAAAATGTAACTAAGGCTATAGAAGAGGGGGCGAATCTTCCCGGGGACGAAATGTCGGGGGCGAATCTTCCGGAGGCGATTCTTCCGGGGGCGAAATTTCCGTATCCCACTACGACTGCTACTGTATGGCAGACTCAGGTCAATTACGTCAATGAATTAAATTATAATTACTATTGCTTTTAGCCAATTACAATTACAGTTGGCCAGATTAATAGCCCGACTTCCTCGATCGTCTCAAATTTCCTCTTTCATGTTCGATCATCTTCATTGGCTTCCCCTTACTGCTCGAATTCAGCTTAAGGTTCTCACTTTAGTCATTCGATCTTATACAGACATAGCACCCAAGTAGGCCTACCTCTGTGAACTCGTTTGTCTGCCAGTTTCAGCCGCTTCCTTCCGTCCATTACGATCGCTTAACCGCCATGATCTTTTTGTGCCACGAGCCAATACCACTATGGCCAAAACTAGAGCCTTTTCTTGCATTGGCCCTGCTCTTTCGAATCAACCGTGATGGGCAATAGTTAACTAAATATTTGCTAACTTTTAGTTTAACTAACTTTTTTAGTTAAGGAAGAAGTTTAACTAAAAAAATAGTTTAGTTATAACCATAGTTTAACTAAAATTCTTTAGTTGCTAACTAAAAAGTTTAACTAAAAAATCAGCAATTTGCAACTATATTTCCACAGTGAACATTGAACACTGTCAGCAAAAAAACATTTTAACACTGCATGGTTTAGCATTAACAACCTGTGTTTTCAAATTCATACACTACTTACAGTACACATGTAACTGTGTTCCAGAGCAGTACACATTGCATAGTGTGAAGGTGAAATTGCCATTGACGCTTTGCATTATTACAGTTCACATAACGTCTTTTATTGTGAAAATTTTTGTCGTAAAAAGTTGGAAAAAAGTCGAAAAGAATTTAACTACTTTTTTAGTTTAGTTAACTAATTTCCAAAATCAGTTGCCAACTTTAGTTAAACTATTTTTTTAGTTCGAAAATAGTTTTAGTTTAACTAAAAAAGATAGTTTAGTGCTCATCACTGGGAATCAACTCCCTCCATTGACACGTGCCTCTTTATTAGCTGGTGCCCCAAGTGCCTCGTTCCGCTGTCTTAAAACCATTTTCTATTCACTGGGTCTTTCGCACTGGGAGTGCCTCTGATCAGCGAACACTGTGATAGGCGCTTTATAAATGTTTAGATACAATAATAATATACAATTACACTGTGTTCAGTTTGGGTCCATTAAATAACAATTGTTTTAATGTTAGTTATAATTAAAATTACAATGAAGTTACAGCTGCATAAGAAGTTAATATGTTAATTATTTCGCTTTATAGACACCGTAGCCGATTCGCTAGAGAGTAGGGGTCCGAGCCGTCCCAGAATTTTTTTTATTCTCCGGATAATTTTTTAATTTCTGAGGTATCTGAGGTACCTGGGGGCAAATAACAAAAATAACATATAATAATAATAATAATAATAATAATAATAATAATAATAATAATAATAATAATAATAATAATAATTTTAAAAAAATAATAAATAATAGTAATAATAATAATAATGATAATAATAATAAATAATAATAATAATAGTAATAATAATGCAATTTGTATAGCGCCGTAGCACAGCCGAGGCCGATGGAAAGGAATTTGAAACGATCATCGATTGAATCTCTGGTTACGGCGACATAGAAGTCATTAGATTAGATTAGATCAGAATAAAATAGATTAGATTAGCCAGGACAGACAGATGTTTTAAGAGTTATGTGCAGTGGCGTCACTAGGGCTGGTGTCACCCAGTGCGGTAAGTCATGGTTCACCCTCATTAAAGGTTCAAAAAGTAAATTAGCATAGAGTTTCAGAAACAGAGGTGAAATTTGATGACTTTTTAAAGGAGTTCGTCATCTTACAAAAATTTCATCATTTTGTCGTGACATTTGGTGTCACCCGTTCTGAGGGTGTCACCCGGTGCGGTCCGCACCCCCCGCACCCCCTCGTGACGCCACTGGTTATGTGCCACTTACGTTGTGAAATGATTACATCGAAAGCACAGTAACAGTGCAAACGATATAACCTTTGGTAAGGATATCAGCTGATCTGGCAAAATGAAAGTGTTTTTCTATAACGACCGTATGGCCTTGACCCTGCTCGTGTATCAATGCAGTAGCAGCGATCTTGTTTGAGAGTTGGGGGGGGGGGGACATTTGGGAACTGACTTGGTCAAAAAAGAGTTTTCAACTGATCTGGTCGAAAAGGAGGTCGAAAAAATGTTCGCACGTGAGCGCGAAAAATTTTATAACCTGAGTACGACAAAATTTGATGACCTTTTTTGGTGTTTCTTCCAAATTTGGGGGGGGGTCTGAAGTATGGCGTGTCCCCCCACTCTTAAAGGTGGGGGTCTTGTCCCCCTCGACCTCCCCGGGATCGCCGCCCATGTATCAATGAATTGATCGGGTGGATTCCTTCTAATTAGCTGCAATGCCATCGGCTACTATAATAATATTGTGTCGTTTCCTTGCCAGAGGCCTATATAATATACTAAATCAGCAATGACATTTAAGGTGGAATATATATAATATGGCTTTAACATGTATGTATGTATGTATGTATGTATGTATGTATGTATGTATGTATGTATGTATGTATGTATGTATGTATGTATGTATGTATGTATGTATGTATGTATGTATGTATGTATGTATGTATGTATGTATGTATGTATGTATGTATGTATGTATGTATGTATTTATGTATGTATGTATGTATTTATGTATGTATGTATGTATGCGTGTATGCATGCATTTTACGTATGTATTTCTGTAGTTGTGTATGTACGTATGTACGTTTGTATGCATGTATTTATTTATTTATATGTGTACATGTATATGTGTATGTGTGTATGTGTATGCTTGTGTATATGCCTGGCTAATTGCACAGCGTCCTTAGCAGCCTCACGTACAACATGGCTATATATAATTTATGGAATTCCAATAGTATCTATGCAACACAATTGTTTGTGCATATTAATAATAATTAATATGGAATAGAAAGACATTCAGATTCATTCGTCTACAGTTATAATAATAGTTATCTCTCTTGCGATATGAATTGTGAGTTCGTCACAGAGGAGGTGTGTTGAATTCTTCCTTTTTTCTGTTACATGGTAGTCGAGTTGTCAGAATAATCAACCCCATGCATGTATAGTTAGTTTCTGTTTAACAGCCCCGTATCATGACGAAGATGATTAGCGTCACCCTCATCCTGCCGTCTTGAGACTGGCACAACCGAAGTGAGCAAGTGGCCTGGTTCCTCAAGGTTGAGGTAGTTTCTATATACCTGCGATGTGTCATGATGAAGATGATTAACGTTGACCTTCTGCTTAATCTAGACTTCGACTGGCACATCATTAAGTTAACACAGCACTGGCTGAGTTTAGTGCTTGACATGTAAACGTATAGAGAAGTTCGATCCTCTTTCTCTGAGACGGATGTGCTGTGAAGGGAACTTCAGTCACAACTGCCTTATGCCTCAGATTCACTGCATACGCGCCTAATTAATGCACTAAAATAATAATAATAATAATAATAATAATAATAATAATAATAATAATAATAATAATAATAATAATAATAATAATAATAATAATAATAATAACAACAACAACAACAATAACAATAATAGTAATCATAATCATAATCATAGCAATAACAAAAACAATATTGATAGTAATAATATCAAATAAATATCAAATAATAATGATGAGGAGGATGGTGGAGATGATGATGATGATGATGATGATGATGATGATGATGATGATGATGATGATGATGATGATGATGATGATGATGATGAAGATGATGATGATGATGATGATGATGATGATGATGATGATGATGATGATGATGATGATGATGATGATGATGATGATGCTGATGATGATGATAATGATGATGATGATTATGATGATGATGATGATGATGATGATGATGATGATGATGATGATGATGATGATGATGATGATGATGATGATGATGATGATGATGATGATGATGAAATTGATCATTTTAATGATGATACACACTTAACCTAGACTTAAGTGCACCTATACATCTCTCTCACTCTCTCTCACTCTCACTCTCTCTCTCTCCCTCTCTCTCTCTCTCTCTATATATATACATATATATATACATATATATAATATTATATATATACATATACATATATATGTAATATCATATATATATATATTATATATATATATATATATATAGAGAGAGAGAGAGAGAGAGAGAGAGAGAGAGAGAGAGAGAGAGAGAGAGAGAGAGAGAGAGAGAGAGAGAGAGAGAGAGAGAGATTGTTGTAATCACTCTCTCAGGCTTTCTGTTTCTTATGAGACAGAGAGAGAAAGCGTTACTATAGTGACTTCCATTATCCATCGCATGCATAAACCATATTATGACGACTGGTCAGAACCGTTTTCGAAATTTTAATCAGTTTTCGGTCACCTGTATATATATCAACTAATATATGACTGTGTACCTTGAATACCTTAGTACTGTAAGAGTATATATATATATGTATATATATATATGTATATGTATATATATATATATATGTATATATATATATACAGATATATATTTACGACATATTTCTATATAATCCATATGTTATATTATATATTATATTTCCATGTAGGCCTGTATAAATACACATGTACATGGAATTATACATTCTTTTGATGAAAGCGCCAAGGTTGCGTGTAAAGGGACGATAGCACTATACGACATGCAGACACGTCGGCGTCTGTCTGTCAGTCTGTCTGTCTGTCTGACTGTCTGTCTGTATGTCTGTCTGTGTCTGTCTGTCTTGTCTGTCTGACTGTTTGTATGACTGTCTGACTGTCTGTCTGTCTGTCTGTATGTCTGTCTGACTGTCTGACTGTCTGACTGCCTGTATGTCCGTCTGTCTATCTATCTGTCGGTCGGTCCAGCAGCAGTTTCAGCAGCATCTATGCATGAGATGGAAGATATATTTCGAATGGAGTATGCGTCACCCATCTTCATGTTCCCATGCATGCTCCACGCTTCATGTCCTCCTATGCATATGTGTATGTGAGTCTGCGTGTAGGTGTGTGTAGGTGTGTGTCTGTGTGTGTGTCTGTTTGCGTACATATAGACTTTCGCTCTTTTTTCAGCTGTTCTGGGTTAATTAGTTCTTATAATAGGCCAACTATTACTGCACAGTCCAACGCCATGGCTCTTGTTTCACGCGCTAATATTCATGATGCTCAGATATTAAAACGAATCTAGGCCTACATGACCTTTCGATTTTAAGACTGCACATCTAATGAATGGATGATTTCCCAGTTTCCTACGTGTCAGATAAATATTAATCATCAGCGTTGAGCATTATTGATATTAAATAAAAAGTGATTCATTTGTCTAAGTTAACAGATTCCAATCAACTGACTTCTATAGCGCCCTGGGATTCAATATGTGGCATGGGACACGGTACCCTATTGGTTAGAGTGCTCGCCTTGTAACGCGGATGGTATACGGGTTCGACCCTGCTGTCAGACGGTTACTCTGTAGGCACATTGAACGAGTCACTCACAACTGCTCAGCACCATCGATTGGTGCTGGGTCATTAGATAATGGCGCTTAATAAATGCGTACTACTACTACTGCTACTGCTACTGCTACTGCTACTGCTACTGCTACTACTGCTACTACTGCTGCTGCTGCTGCTGCTGCTGCTGCTGCTGCTGCTACTACTACTACTACTACTACTGATAATAATAATAATAATAGTGATAAATCGATGGGCGCTGTGTAATTAACTGAGAAGCGACCCCCCCCCGTGCGCTGTAGTGGATATGGTAGTTATTCGTATTAATTAAAATTCGTCAACGGGTTTTAATTATAATTATTTGAAAGGACACCACGGCGTCGCCACGTGCAGTGGCGTATATGGGAAATAAATGTTCAGTATTAGTGTTTATAAAAATTAATTAAGTTCTGAGTAATTGGAATGCGTGTTAGAAATTTATGCACTCATGACACGAATGTTTATGAGTACATTCTTATGTATGTATGTATGTATGTATGTATGTATGTATGCATGCATGTATGCATGTATGTATGTATGTATATATGTATGTATGTATGTATGCATGTATGTATGTATATATGTATGCATGTATGTATGTATGTATGTATGTATGTATGTATGTATGTATGTATGTATGTATGTATGTATGTATGTATGTATGTATGTATGTATGTATGTATATATGTATGTATGTATGTATGTATGTATGTATGTATGTATGTATGTATGTATGTATGCATGCATGTATGTATGTATGTATGTATGTATGTATGTATGTATGTATGTATGCATGTATGTATGTATGTATTGTATATATGTATGCATGTATGTATGTATGTATGTATGTATGTATGTATGTATGTATGTATGTATGTATGTATGCATGCATGTATGTATGTATGTATGTATGTATGTATGTATGTATGTATGCATGTATGTATGTATGTATATATGTATGCATGTATGTATGTATGTATGTATGTATGTATGTATGTATGTATGTATGTATGTATGTATGTATGTATGTATGTATGTATGTATGTATGTATATTTATATTTATATATATATGCATGTAATATTGTATTGTATTGTATTGTATTGTATTGTATTGTATTGTATTGTATTGTATTGTATATGGGCATTTATAAAGCGCCTCTCGCGGTATAGACCATTCAGAGGCGCTCCCAGTGTGCGAGACCCCGCTCCCAGTGTGCGAGACCCCGAGAGAAAAAGCAGGATTTTAGGTGAGAAAAGGAGGAAGCAACGCTACCAGAGAGAATGATGGTGCGGACAGAAGGAGGAAGTCGGTTCCAAAGTGAGGGACCTATGCAGGCAAAGGACCTGGGTTGAACTATAGTAGTCCTGACACAGGGAACTTTAAAGAGGTCAAGACGATCAGAAGATCGGAGAGGACGCAGCGAAGCAGCAGAATGAGGCCGTTGAATTAGATCACGTAAGTACCGTGGACTAATATTATGTATGCATGTATGCTTATATATGTATGTATTTATATATCAACGTATGGATTTATGTAACTATGTACGTATGTTTGTATTTATGTGCATATGCATGTATTTATGTATGTGCGTATATGTATATGTGTGTATCTGGGATTTTATAGAGTGCATTTTTGGGGACCTCTCAGAGAATTTTAAATATGCATGAAAAACGATTAGTTTTAATTATAATTAATTATCTATTAATTAGCTGTTGTTTGTTGTGTTTACTTGAAAGGATCGTCTACTGTGAAGGACCGGAAACGGAAACGGACCTTGTACACCCGACACCAGACGCTGGAGCTGGAAAAGGAGTTCCACTTCAACCGCTACCTGGTCCGGCGAAGAAGGATCGAGATCGCGCACTATCTGAACCTCTCCGAGCGCCAGATCAAGATCTGGTTTCAGAACAGAAGGATGAAGTGGAAGAAGGAGAAGAACAGTAACACCATCACCACCACCACTACCACCACCGCTAGCACCACCAACAGCACAAACCAGGACACCGTGTCGGCCACAAAGACCTCCAAGTGACTATTGTCCTGACTGTCCTTCACGTTGTGCGTGGAAGCCAGGTTCAAAGTGTACCTGTTGAAGAACCGGTTTCGGTTGTTGCTCAGAAACCGGTTTCGATTGAAGGATTCAACCAGTTTCGATTATGAATCGAAAACTAGTTTCCAGTTGTGAATCCGAAACCGGTTTCAGTTGTAAATAAAAAACCGATTTCGCTTGCAGTAACCAAATCCATGAGAACCGCGGATTGACATGCCTAAGTAGTTAGAAGTGGCTTTAAGCGTTTTCAAGAATTTTAAAACGGATACAAGCATTTTTACATTTGCAAATAGGGTTAAACGATGGCACAAGATCCATCCATTAAAGAGACTCAGACAGAGAGAGAGAAAGAGAGAGAGAGAGACAGAGAGAGAGAGAGAGACAGACAGACAGACAGACAGAGACAGACAGACAGACAGACAGACAGACAAACAGAGACAGAGAGAAAGAGAAAGAGAGACAAACGGATAGACGGTTAGGCAAAAAGGAGACATACGAGTGATGAACGCATACAGACAAGGACGTGAGTGCATACAGACAAGGTGAGACATACAGACAGAGAAATCAGGGAGATAGAAAGAGACCTGGCATACATGTAGATTAAAGGTGGCATATGTTGTTCCCAGTTGCACTCTTTGAACTTCGCATGCCACTGCTCAACAACCACCTGTTACAGTGAAAACGTATATATATATATATATATATATATATATAATATTATATTCATGTATAATGTAATTAAACATAATATTATCTAATATGTAATATTTGACTACGGCTGTGCGTACATGCATGTGATGATAGAGGCGAAGGCTGGTGAAACGTCAAGAGGTATTGGTTTCGAAAAGTTCCCTTTAATGTCCTCTTTAAATACCCGGACAATAACTGTGACAATCACCCTCTAAACACCCTCTAACCCTGTTGACAAATTTTCACTCATATGCAGACAACTGACACGGTATCCGGTTGGTTAGAGCGCTCGCCATGAAAGGCTGAGAGTAGGGGTCCAAGCCTCATCCTCTGAGACAGTTACTGTCTGGGGATCTTGGTCAAGTCCTTCACTCACAATTGCTCAGCGCCATCGACGATGATGATGATGATGATATAGTCTAATAATAATAATAATAATAATAATAATAATAATAATAATAATAATAATAATAATAATAATAATAATAATAATAATAATAATAATAATAATAATAATAATAATAATAATAATAATAATAATAATAATAATAATAATAATAATAATAATAACTTGGTACGACACTCTGTGAGCCGCACTTGTGCCACCACTGCCAAGAAAATGTCGACGCAAGAGGTCTTCATGGTCTGGTTTGTAGAAAAGGAGGCGGAAAACAACAGCGGCACGCTATGCTCAACGATGTGATCTGGAGAGCGCTGAGCAGAGCGAAAATCCCTGCTCAGAAAGAGCCTCTCGGCCTCTCAAGAGGAAATGGAAAGCGACCAGACGGTGTCACACTGATCCCTTGGTCACGTGGTCAATGCCTGACATGGGATGTGACAGTGCCCGACACTTATGCCACTTCCCATCTTTCCCACACATCCATCGGAGCTGGCGAAGCCGCGGAACGTTCAGTACGGTCCAAGAGAGTGAAATACTCAGCCATCACTAACACCCATGGCTTTGTGGCGATCGCCTTGGAGACGGGCGGCTCTTGGAGCGGGGAAGGTCTACAGTTCGTAGTGGAGTTGGGAAGGCGGATTACGGAAGCAACTCACGATCCACTGGAGACATCTTATTTGCTCCAACGGATTTCGGTGACTGCAACGAGGGAACGCCATCTGCCTCTCGAGGACATTGCCACCTCTGTCTGAGTGACGCTGAGATGGCGCTTCAGATGATTTAGTTGTTATTGTTAAATATAATATACTTTTGTATAATAATAATAATAATAATAATAATAATAATAATAATAATAATAATAATAATAATAATAATAATAACAATAATAATAATAATAATAATAATAATAATAATAATAATAATAATAATAATAATAATAATAATAATAATAATAATAATAATAATAATAATTATAATAATAATAATAATAATAATAAAAATAGTAATAATAATAATAATAATTCTCACGGATCTCGTTGATTTGGTTTAATAAGATTACATTAAATGTAATCCTCTTGCCACCATCTGGCAGATCAGATCAGATTAGCTAAGATCAGATTAGTGTAACGCGAGAGAAAATATAAACCTACTTGTTCAAACCTAACTCACATAACCTACACCTCTCTCCAGATTAATGTAAATCGTGTAGTTTTAACGGCGCCACAAAAGTCTTTTGCTTTGTTATAATAATGTAACTGAGTTTTTTTTATTAAGCATTGAGCTAATTTCTTGTAAATAATTTTTTAAATATATAAATATAGAATATAAAAACCTGACAATGTTCTTTTGTAGTGGTCAATTTCTTAATAAATTAGAAAAAACTCTCCACGATGCAATCGAATAAAATGCAATGCATACCGATATACGGAAGTTTAATACAATGCAATACTATACAATACAATACAAAACCATTCTACAAAAGTTAAAGTTACTCTGCAACAATGAATTGTAATATTCTTTCCAGTTTACAGATTGACTGACTACTACTAACTTTCTTACCTACTTCCTTACTTACTTATCTACATCCATACCCAGTTATTTACTTACTCAATTTGTCCACTGACTCAGCTACATTTTCAGTTGCTTACAAGCTTACTTGTTAACTGCATGGAGGTAACGCATAGATCTAATAGGCCTAATATTATCATCTATATAGCAGCAATTTTCAAACGGTGGTATTCTAGATGTCGCTAAGTAATACGCGAAAAAATTCAAAAAGATTACATTCTTAAAATTATATATTAATTTTTAAAGTTTTTTACCTACGGTCCTACGCTAATTGCAAGAGGACTTCGCGTTCGCCTGTTGTTTTTGATCTGACCTTTGCCGGAGGTACGTCAACATTCGGCTTTTTTTAAGTCTTGGCAGTACAATAAAAATAATGTTTGAACCGATGACGTCATCACTGTTAACGTCAACATATTGAGTGCAGTTAGAAGCGTAAGACAACAAGGAGCTATTTTACACCAGTAGGATTACTATCGGAAGTGCTATTCAACATCAAATAGCAGTCGAATAGCAGCAGTTTATCCGCTCAAGTACACAGGAGTCGCAAAGTGAGAAGGTTGTCTGTATGTCTGTCCGTCCGTCTGTCTGTCTGTCTGTCTGTCAATCTGTCTCTGCTGCTTCTTTGTCTGTCTGTCGATCTGCGTGTCTATCTGCGGCTGTACATCTGCATGTCTGCTTACTTGTCTGCCTTTATGTTTCTGTTGGCTTATGTGTCTGTCTTTCTACCTGTCTGTGTGTCTTTGTGTGTCTAGACTCTAGAGTGTCTGTGTATGTCCATCCGTCCGTCCGTCCGTCTGTCTGTCTGAGTCTGCCTGCCTGCTTGCTTGCCTGCCTGTCTGCCTGTCTGTCTGTCTGTCTGTTTGTCTGCAGTATGACTTCTTGTGACACTTCAAAACGTAGAATCGTAAGGATAGGCCTAGTGAACAATACACAATTATATATGGTCATCGTGCTCAGCCGTAATGTACACATAATGTACACCTATACAGAGAGGTGCAGTGTGTACGCCTGTGTGCATGCAGGAATTCAATCCATTGTGCACGATTCTTTTAGTTTTGAATTTTCAATGCGGTTGCTATCCAGAACAGAGTGAATGCGGTTGCTTTAAAATTTGTCGTTTTAACAAAGGTAAAGGTTTGAAAATCACTCCAAGTATATTACATTGTAAGAAAGTATTAACAGTTTAAGGATTAGTCATAGCGCTCGTCTTTTAATACGAAGAGTATGGATTCTAGCCTCCACCCCTTCCATCCCCCGAGAGAGTTACTGATTGATGCTTCGTCATTAGATAGTGGCGTCTAATAAATGCATAATGACGATAGTGATGGAAGAAGAAGAGCAGTCCCATAAGCTACCACGAGGCACCGCCAAGGTTATGAAGTATTGGCGACTTCATTTTCTTATACTCGGCATATGAGGTCGTGTGGCCAGTCATCTTCCCCCGCTGTCTCATCTTCCCACCGACAGTGTACGATCAGTGTACTCATTATAGCTGAGTTGGATAGGGGGCGCAGTTGGGGCAGAAATCTCGAATCAAGTCCTGGGGGACATGAAACCCCGACTTATCGTCTAACAGTCCAGCACACTAACCACTAAGCTATCGAGCATTAGTGATAACGATAACGATAATGATCCTGATAGCGATAATGATCATGACAACGATAATGATCATGACAACGATAATGATCACGACAACGATAATGACCACGACAACAATACGGATCATGACAACGATAATGATCACGACAACGATAATGATCACGACAACGATAATGATCAAGACAACGATAATGATCACGATAACGATAATGATCAAGACAACGATAATGATCATGACAACGATATGTTCATGACAACGATGATGTTCATGACAACGATGATGTTCATGATAACGATATATCATGATTATGACAACGATAATGTTCATGATAACGATAATGATCACGACAACGATAATTATCATGATAACGATAATAATTAGGTCGCGCATCCATTGAGACATTTTTCTCGAATGAACCAGTTGCTAACGACTTCTGTATGTATGCCTCTGAATAATGATATAGCGCCACTCGAAATTGCTGCTATTGAAGTCTGCGGTTGGGCGATTCTCGTGAGCGGAGGAATTTTGTCGGATTTACCCGGAGCTGTTCGACAGCGAGTTGCAGAGTTGGAGTCGAATCTACGACATCGGTCGTCTTCGTAGTTCTTCGTGTGGGTCATGACCTCTTAATCCATTCCGAGGTGGAATTCATCTACGATCGAGACGATGGGTTCTTACGTATCGGTAAGTAGGTATAGACGATACCGTTAGTCCGTTACGTTTTCTATACTCTATACGACAGGCGTGAGTGTTTCCCAAACTGGGTGCCGCGGCATATATATGGGTACTGCGAAGCTGCTGTAGGGTATCGCGGCTGGATAAAATTTGTGCTGCTTTTTCTGTCAAAAATAGGAAAAACTACTGATCATCGCTACTGACATAGGCCTGTGACTATTTTTTAAAACAAAGTATTATAAGAATAGTCGCAATGCCGCGATTGAATACAAGTAACGTGGCTCGTGCCATTGAATGATCGAGTGACTTTTAGTAAGGGTGACTAATGACTATGTCAAAAAAAGGTTGGGAACCATGCACTGATAGCCTATACGTGTTTATGTGCAATCACATATGCATATAGATAGGCTCACTAGTAATTGTAACCTCTATCGCGTCGGTGTTTAGTGCACAAGGCATCAACCGATGGCACACCAAAACCAAGCCATAATTAGATCAATATCCAGAAGATTAATCGCTACAAGTCCGGTTATCTGTGTATATAATTATGTATGTATATAATTAGACTTAATTAGAATTAATTGTAATTGGTCATTTATATTACGCCTCCTAGGCCTAGGCTACTACCTGTCGAACCTTTACAGAACAATGAACAGTATGTTTTACATGGGAATATAACTTTGTTTCCAATTAGCCTTGTACCCAACTACTGTCCATGTTTCGTTTTTAGAAGTACAGTAGGCGCTAGGCCTATGTAAATGCACAGATACGGACATGCATACACATACACATAGGCCTACATCACAAATACATACACATACACGCACCTGCGCACCAACAATGTTATTGTAGCGCTCGTATACGATATATAATAATAGGCTATTAATTGCACTGTCGTACTATTTTATTATTAATAATATGTAATTTATTTTGAACAGACCTATTACCCATACGTCAGCTTGGCTTTGTTATGGGTCTAATTAAGATCCGCTATGTTGCCTGAGTGAAGGCCTTTAGGTCTATGCACATAAGAGGCCTAAACGGCAAGCGAGGAAATATCCGGCAAGTTATCAGAAACTTTCTGTTTTGCTTCGTCGATGAAAAAGCTTATTTACACAGTTGACTAGTTAACT
The DNA here is from genome assembly GCA_963556255.1 of Allolobophora icterica. Classification (NCBI taxonomy): domain Eukaryota; kingdom Metazoa; phylum Annelida; class Clitellata; order Crassiclitellata; family Lumbricidae; genus Allolobophora; species Allolobophora icterica. The sequence continues at coordinate 9,033,147 of OY744609.1, read as the reverse complement.
AGTCACCAGAGGGCTAGTGATGCTAGCCTTCGAGGCCTACATGATAAGCTTAGCAGGCCTGTCAAAAGAAAAACATAAAGCTGGGAGAAGAATATAATATTGCATGCGGGACTTGGAAATGTGCCTCGCGAATAAACCCTGCAGTGTGCATTCTATAGTTGCGCTATAGAAGTTAGGATCACAGTAACTGTTTGGACGAGAGTCTGTTAATAGATGACGTTTAGAGTTCAAAGAATACATAGGCCTACGTTTGCTTTCCGTAGACTTCGAAGGACGGCTTTTGTTCATTCACCAGACTTCTAAGGTTTGTTGCTTTCTGCTACAGACTTCAAAGGTTGTTTTTTTTTTATCTCTGCTGTAGACTTCGAGGGAAATTTCATCTTCGACTGCTGCTGGCTTAGAATTCGATCCAAAGGAGATTCCGCTGAATGACTTCAACCTCGACCTCTGGGAAGTCGTAAAAGCCCTGAAACGGAAGGGATTCACCCGACTGACGAACAGATTCGGTGGGTTGACCTATGTATACCCTGCCAGTATTTCCATGGGCATTAGCTGGACTTGTTACAGTGGACTCTAAACGGATCCCATACGAGAACATGAGTCCCAGATGGGACCCATGTGGGTTTTAAACGGATCCTATACGAGAACACGAGTCCCAGATGGACTCAATGCATGTGGGCTCTAAACAGATCCCATACGAGAACATGAGTCCCAGATGGACCCATGTGGGCTTTAAACGGATCTCATACGAGAAAATGAGTCCCAGATGGACCCATGTGGGCTATAAACGGATCTCATACGAGAACATGAGTCCCAGATGGACCCATGTGGGCTATAAACGGATCTCATACGAGAACATGAGTCCCAGATGGACCCATGTGGGCTTTAAACGGATCTCATACGAGAACATGAGTCCCAGATGGACTCGTGTGGGCTCCGCATGGATCCCATCTGGGACTCGTATTGGATCAGTTCAGTTGTCTTGGTGGTACACGCTGTGCGGAGAGCTCGTGCTGTCCTGCCTGTTGTGGTTGGTTGACATTTTGTATGCTGCCTTGTCTTCTTGCCTGTGTATCTGAGTCTGGTAGCAAGGAGTTGTACTGTTTCAGTGTTTCTGTTGTTGTGTAGGTGTGTCCATGGATCTCGAGGAGGCGTGTGATATGGTTCTTCCGGTACTTCAGTCGACGAACGCAAATTCAGATTTCGAGGAAGAAACGGCAGAGTTAGGTACGTCGTGCAATTAAACATACAGGCTATACAACGTTGCACCTAACGACCTATAGCACTCTGAACTTGCCATGGTACTTACTACTAAGTATTTAGTACCTTAAAAGCAGATCCAGCGGCATCGGGTGCCATGCCCTCTCCTAGACGCAGGTGACAAAGGAACCACGGAGGGCGTGAACCATCCTGAAACGTCCATGCAAGTATTTTATGCTTCAGTGGTCAATTCTTAGCGGTCAGTTTTTGGTGGTCAGTTCTTAGTGTTCAGTCCTCGGTCATTACTCCTAAGTGTTTAACCCGTTGTACTCATTTCTTAGTCTTTAGTGCTTAGTTCTTAGTACTTATAGTTAATAATCTTTGGTGCTTAGACCTTTGTGCTTATTTTGAGTCCTTAACTCTTAATCCTTGGTCTTCAGTCCTTAGCACCCAATTCTCACTGATCAACGCATCTTTTGTGATTTCCTCAAAGTTACTTCCTTTGTTCTGATGAACTGAAATTCGATTAGGAGTCTAACATTTCCCTATGCGAAAACATTTGGAAAAATTGTGTTTTTCAATCAAGATGAGGCTGCGGAGGCAAGCTACACCCAGACGAAACGGAAATTAGTCGAACAGAATTCCATCATTGAAGCGCTTAAGGTAAGCTACCTACGTTTACATTTATAATTATGTGTACTAATAACTTCTGTAGCGCCGGTATCTAATACACAAGGCGTCAACCGATGGCGCACGAAACCCAAGTCGTAACTGCCATAGGCAGCATCCAGAAGATCTGTCTTCACTAAGACAGAGAGGCAGTTTATGGTGGACAATCTGAAACTGTACGTCTTCAGTTGAGGACGAAACTACTGACGTGACTGAGCGAAAAGAACAAGGAGGGAAATACATTACATTCATAAGCACCATGTCACATTAAATTACATTACCTAACAACTTTAATTTACATCCCATTGAATTACATTGTATGCAAGAGGTCCTAGAAGAATATTCCTTTGCGTTTCCTTTGTTACATTAACGTTGACATAATTATGTCGTGTGGTACTGATGCTGAATTCTGGATGCGGGATGCAGGAGGAGAATCGAGTGTTGGGGAAGAGGGTCGGGAGCCTGGAGGCGGCCGTGAAGGATGCTCTGAGGCGGGAATCAGCCGCTTCCAACCAGATGACGATCGAGAGGAAGGCGAAGGAGGAACTGCGAGCGATGCATCAGGTCAAGGACCTCGAACTCCTGAAGAAGATCAAACGATTCAACACATCACTCGAGGTACTCCTCCATCCTCCTTCTCATCCGTTTCTGTCTGTCTGTCAGTGTGTCTGCCTGCCTGCCTGTCTGTCTGCCTGTCTGTACGTACGTATATCTCTTGCCATTCTTTTTCTTCCTCGTTGTCTTTCTGTTCCATGCCTTCCCTTTCCTCTTCCTCTTCCACTATCCCTCAATGTTCCTGCTCGTCATATTCCTCCGACTGTTGCTGCTTCCTCCTTCCTCATCTACTACCTCTTCCTACTCCACTTCCATGCCCTCTTCCCGGTCCTCTTCACTCTATTCCTCTAACACACTACGCTACAGTCACTACAACATAATACATAGTCACTACAGCTCAATACATAAACATTACATTGTACTGCAATACATCACATGCTACGCTACACAATACTGTACTACACCACGCTACGTAGCTTTACGTCACACTATTTGAATGAGGTTGTTGCCATGCACTGCGTAGCTTTACGTCACACTATTTTAATGACGTTGTTGCCATGCACTATACTTAGCATTATGTCACGCTATTTGAATGAAGTTGGTATGGTCTACGTTACACCACAGGTGGACCTAATGCCGTGGAGTTTCAAGAGTCGCTCTCCATCGGATGGGAGTCTGGACAGTTTGAAGACGCCCAGACTCAGTCCATCCACTCGTGGAGCTGCGGCTGCTGCTTTCGTTACGCCTGACCGGGTTCCATCCTCCTCGGTGGCTGCCAGGAAGAAGGGGAAGGCTGACCTGAACGACAAGACATCGGGTACGGAACTGATTCGGAAGACGAATAAGGATTTGGTAACGAAGGCAGAAGATAGGAATAGTTCTGAAATAGTTGAGAAGGGATCTCGGAACGGTTCAGGCTGGCAGGTTGCCGAGAAGAGATCTCGTTACGGATTTCGGAACGGTTCTGAGAACGCACCTCGGATTGGATCTCAGATTGGTTCTCGTGATGCCGACAATCAGTCTAAGATTGGTCCTGATAAAGCCAAAAACCTATCTCGGAACGATTCTGAAAATGCCAAAAATCTGCCTCGGAATGATATTGATAAAAATGCCAAAACTGGATTCCGGAAAAGTTTAGAAAACAGCGAAAAATTCTCTCAGAAAGATATTGATAATAATGCCAAAACTGGATCCCTGAAGAGTTCTGAGAATACGGATATTCTGTCTCGGAATGGTACTGATAATGCCAAAACTGGAATAAAGAGTTCTGAGAATAGCGAAAAAGTCTCTCAGAAGAAAGATCCTGATAATGCCAATACTGGATCCCGGAAGAGTTCTGAGAATAGCGAAAAAGTCTCTCAGAAAGAGCCTGATAATGCCAATACTGGATCCAGGAAGAGTTCTGAGAATAGCGAAAAAGTCTCTCAGAAAGATCCTGATAATGCCAATACTGGATCCCGGAAGAGTTCTGAGAATAACGAAAAAGTTTCTCAGAAAGATCCTGATAATGCCAATACTGGATCCCGGAAGAGTTCTGAGAATAACGAAAAAGTCTCTCAGAAAGATCCTGATAATGCCAATACTGGATCCCGGAAGAGTTCTGAGAATAGCGAAAAAGTCTCTCAGAAAGATCCTGATAATGCCAATACTGGATCCCGGAAGAGTTCTGAGAATAGCGAAAAAGTCCCTCAGAAAGATCCTGATAATGCCGAGAGTGGATCCCTGACAAGTTCTGAGAATATGGAAAATCTGTATCGGATTGATTTTTGTAATACCGAAACTCTGTCTTGGACTGTTTCTTGCAATCCCGAGCATCTGGCTCCGAATGGTTCTGAGGATGTCAAAAGTCTGTCTCGCAATAGTTTTCAGCATGAAGATACTGGATCCCAGAACAGTTTCGAAAACACAAAAAATCTGTTTCGGAATGGTTCTGAGATTGCCGATAATGGATCTCAGAATCGAGTGAGCCATTGTGCTGAGAATGGATCCCTGAGTGCATCGCGGAACGATTTCATTGCTAGAGGAACCGAAATGGAAGTTGCCGAAGCACACAGCAGTCTGCAGCTTCTTCCTCTGAACTGGTGTTCGTCTGAATTCAACCTCGAGGAGGAAATCGCTCGAACTCTGTGTTCCAAAGCCATGGACTGTTCCGTCAAGGTCAATGACTGCCCCGCCAAGGTCAAGGACTGCCCCGTCAAGGATAACGACTCCTCTAATAAGGTAATGGCTGATAGCCAAAGCAAGATAAGTAGCAAGGGAACTTACAGACCAGTCACTGTCACTGAGAGCCCTCTGAAGGTCACATACGGCCAGAACAAGGTCAAACACTGCTCTCCCAAGACCGAAAAGAACCCAAACAAGATGAAGACAAATCAGGAACTCCAATCGGATATAGCAAGCTCCTCGGCCGGTATTCGGCACTTTGACGTGCCTACACCGCGTATATCGGACGCTCGCAGGGTGGAAACCCCGAGGGTGAGAAGACTGGATTTCAGCCAAAGACAGAGCACGAGAACTAGAGAACACAGTTCGACCGGCGATGACGTCAGATCATTTGTTGTCGCCAATCGCCAGATGGCGTCATGTTCGTTAAGTCCCATGGTCGGCTCTACCTTTAAGCCTACGCCTTCATCTAAGACCACGCCTTACTCTGAGACCACGCCCATCTCTCAGACAACGCCTCGCTGCGAGGCCACGCCTTCTATGGTCGCACGTTCCACTGATGCAACGCCTACCTCGCAGGCTACGCCTTCCTCACAAGCCACGCCTTCCTCACAAGCCACGCCTTCTTTGCATGCCACGCCTTCCTCTGAAATCACGGCTATTTTGGAGACCACACGTATCCCTGAGGTTAAGTCTCCATCTGAGACCCCGCATACATCTGAGACCACGCCTATATTTCAGACCACGCCTTCTAAGACTACACCTTCCTCCGACAACACGCCCTCCTGTGAGACCACTCCCAGTAGAGGAATCGTCAGTAATTCGGACACCTCAGACACACACTTGACAGAACAGAAGGGTCCAACTGGTCAAGCAGTAAGTTACCTGGGAGTGGCGCCTGGAAGAGCCGGAAGGCGAGTGAAGATTTCGAACAAAATAGAGGTCACCGGGAATACTTCGTCATCAGGGGTTTCTTCCAGTCCCAAAAGAACGACCAGACCTGCAAGCATCAGGACGCCAACGCCTGCCACATGGACGCCGAAATCTGTCCGAGGTCTCGCCAACGGTCAGACGAAGGGCAGCCCTCATCGAAAGGATTTCGGTCTGAATTCCCGTCTTCCGAACTCAGCCATCCGATGGGCGGATCGCTCAAGCGGAACCTATACAGTTCAACAACCCCCGAAGCGCCCCCAGTCTCCTGCAAAATCTCAAGGAGAGGTATCGGCGTCACCGAGCCTCTCGTACACAAAGCAACACTCTAGAGACTGCACTTCGCCACTCGAGAAAAACACAGAATCTTGCTTTGCGGAAAAATCATCCAACCGTGAAGACGACCCCGTCTCGCCACGTCCCAGTGAAGACGAAGACACAACCGAAGTTCTAGACTTGCCTGCATCTAAGGCTGATCCCAGCTCTTCTTCCGAGGTTCCGTGTCAGACCAGCGGAGAGCAACCCAGTGAAGTCAATCAACCGGAACTGGTCGCCTTGTTATCACAATCCAAGCGGACACTTCTCCAACCAAGCACGAATGAAAGGAACGACAAACAGATCCAGTAACGAAAAGATGACGCAATCAGCCCTCGAATAACCAGCGCCAAGAACTCGACACAAGAACGCTCGACGTCAAATAAAAACTACGCAAAACCACGCCCGGGTATATGACAATCACTGTAGATCCGATACAACTCACTCGGGTCGTTTTTCTCATTGAAATTCTACATCGCTATAGGCCTTGACGAATTACGATCGCACTGTAACCCTTATTACTAATATCAGGCCTATATATCTCGCGGTGTTTAAAACATTTTCCATGGCCTAGTAACGTTAACATGTATTTAAGTATGCACGCACACCTACGTTTAAACCAATTAAAAAGATTTTTCTAAACAATGGCCTTTGATATTCTGTAAATGAATTGACTTGACGCTGATTTAGGCTTAGGCCTAGGCCTGTGCAGTAATTCAGGCATATATGTCGAATCGGACATAAAGGACTGGTTAATCGAGCATGGAGGTAGTAATTCGGATCGACATGTAGTCAATTATAGGATACATAATAATGGATTCGGGCATATAGTTATTAGAGCACATCGAATCGGACACAGAGAATCGGGCACATTGTTGGAAGCCCATCAAGCTTAAGTTGTGGAGATTCGGCACACCGAGAATCTGGCATGTATACTAAAATTCAGGCATGTAGGCCTATAGTGAATCACGTATTGTGATAAAAGCTTGTATACTGATTTAGGTATACCGGTACATGTGATTCGGGCATATAGGCATTCAGACAAATTGTGATGAAAGCGTGTATTTATTTAGGCATGAAGAGTTATTCGGGCATATATTTATTCATGCACATTGTGATAACAGCGTGTATTTAAGCCGAGGCTAAGAAAATGACATTGCTAGCACTTCATACCACCATCATGAATAACTGGGTTGGTTTATTTTAAACTGAATGTAGCCTAGACGCAGGCTCTCGTTCTAAAACAGGCAAGCCTAAAACACTCGGGCCTACTGATTATACGCCCATACGTAGCATAATGGCAATTCTAGATTCTTATGTTAAAACTCTTTTATAAATTTTTTTAGACTGGACGTACTAGCCTATGGGCTTGAAATGCCTAGGGTAAATAGATCGTTTTTGCAATACTATCCATTAGGCCTCCAGTGTGGCTGCCACCGATTGGAACAATACTAATTATAATTAAAATCTACATGGCATCGATGGAAATGATAGCCTGTGCTTGGCTATAGTCAGGGCTGTAGTCGAGGGTATACGCGGGTATACAGCGTATACTTACCTCTAGAGACCGTATACTCACCTCGCAAAAATATATATTTATTTATATTAAAATACTGTAGCGTATACTCACAAAAATACTGTAGTGTATACTCACCTCAAATTTGTTTCGGAAAACTACCCGGTAACGTATACTCGCCTCAAATTTTACCACTACAGCCCTGGCTATAGTGTGGCACTTTTAGAACTGGAGGCTTAGAAATATATTTAGTCTATGATCGGAGCTTCATCATGCTTGTTGCGTCATAGAGTAAGGAGAATCTAGTACATTTAGGAGTCTAAAGCGGAAGTAGCATGCGCCTTATCAATATGCTAATGTATTCATTTATTCATGATATTAATGTGTTCCTGTATTTCTATATTCATGTAATCAGTCGTTGATGTGCATTCGTGTAAAATGGCAGTGGTTGTCGTTCTCTTCAGTGCTTGACACGAGATCACTGTAAATAATAAACAAATGTGTTGAAAGCGATCGACATGACGTTCTCAGTTGGATAGATTAGTAATTCTTCAGTGACTAGAACTTCTGCAACGTAACCGTGGTGATTAAACACTGCCTGCGGAGACGGTAGACCCGACAGCATTCCGTCAAGATGGCCGCCCAGTCTTCCGATCGCAGCAACCGATCGAACTTGGACAGCGTCTCTTTGGGAGAGGCGAAGGTCTCATAAAATTATCCGATAATAATTAGGCAGTAATTGTTTAACGGTATGGCAAAGTATATGTGCTGTTTCTACCAACCGCTGAGCTTGGGTGGACTGGAACATGCAGCTTTGACAGATGACGCGGAAAACGAGTTTACTCCGATGGATTCTAAATTGCTTCGTTTATGAAGTGATTTGTGTGCTTGGATTGTATGTATCTGGACATTTGTATAGCGCATTTTTAGCATCCTAAGTCGTGGAGGTTGCTGTGTGGCAGAACTAAAGTGCACTTCGTATGCATGTTTGTATATTTATATGTATGTTGTGCCTTTTGGAGCTTCACAAGCGACTGGGGTGATAACCTGGACTTGTTTCTTAGCTGTCTCTGTGAGAATAGTTAGGCTTTCAATGAAAAATTGTACCGTAAAGACGGACCAATGCACAAGAAAGCATGCCATGCAAGAGCCAATGTATGGAGGTGTGGAGCAAGGAGACCCAAATGCTTGGGTTAGGTTCTCAAACTAGGTGCTTCATAAATATTCATCGTCAGTAGGCCCTACGGTGCATGCGGGCAGTAGACTTTGAATGACTGAAACCTTATTCAAGCTTTTCTGAATCAAGTATTGATGAAGTGTTAGAATGTGTGGAAGTATGCTGGTTTTCTGGTCTTTTGTTAGGTGCAAGATCCACCAAAAGAATCGAGGAGAGTTGTTTCGGACTCTGAGCGTGTAACTGTGCATGCTTTGCAAACTGCTGAATCCAAGGTAATTGCCATAAACATTGGAGTACCTTTATAAGATTTTTAGAGTTTTGGCATATAAACTCATCTCATTATGTATGCTTGTCCTTTTACATTGTACCATTGTCATTAAATTGCAAGTTAGGTGGAAATTTTTGAATCTTTACTGAAGTTATTAGTATCATAAGTTCCTTTGTGAACCACAAGATAATGTAAAAAAATAAAGGCACCACAAATATGCTAGGGAGAGCTACTAACAAGAGAAAAGAAATCTATAGGTCAGTCAGTCTTCAGCATCTTTCGAAAGCCCTCCAGCGATATCTCACGATCCGAAGCACTTCAGGCTGAGCATTGAGTCAGATACTATAAATTTGCTTGCTATTAACTCTGGCTGGCTTTTCCCATCAACAGCAGATGGTAATTCTTGGCATAATGCAGTCGAGACCATCCCAGAACTGAGAGACCATCCCACAATGATCTGCCAGATGGTTTACACAATTTCACTGCTTGGACTTACAAACCTGTAAACCAGCTTAAAACATCTTATGTAAGTAAGTAAGTAGTAGGGACCTGCGAAGCTTCGATATTCGATTCGAAAACGAATCGGACGGCGGTATTCGATTCGAAAATGATGTCATGATTCGAAAAATTTCGAATCATTTTTCGGAAAAATGATTAGCCCTTGACACACTTTGTTGTAAACCACTGCAGTGGTTTTCAGCCTTTTGTAGTGACGGAACTTTGCACAAAGCACTCATTTGCTCACGGAGCCAAGCAGGTTTCAACCGTCCAATTTTTCACGAAATAGCTATTATTGTAACTTGTAATGCTAACTCGCAACTTCTAAATTTGCAAATCCCTCCATAGCCATAGCTTTTTCACCTCTCTGGAATAAACTCCTGCCAGAATTACGATACTTATGTGACCCATCCTACGAATTAAGTGACCCATCCTATGAACTCACCTGAACCTCATCTCTTGATATATATCCACAGGTCTTTCACTCAAAACACTGCACTTCCCGATTCCTCCTGTTCCCCTTACCTCCCTCGCCACTCCAATTCTAAACGCCATCTACCATAGCCGTCTTCCTGTCTGACCTCTAGACCTTGACGTGGAATCGATTGTTTGTCTTCCTTTTTGGACTGAGCGATTCCACGTTTTGGGTGCTTTAGAAATCTCGAGATTACGATTACAATTAATTTTGGGATAATAAGCTTATTTAGGTTTTGCAGTTTGAGTATCGTGTCTAGCAAGAATGACTCAAAGCTGTGAAGAATTCTGCTCATTGCTAATCCTTTTCTGAATTCAGCTGGTGCTTTTTAATTTTATTTTTGAAATCCCGCGGAACCTCTGGCCGACGCTCGCGGAACCATAGGGTTCCGCGGAACTCCGGTTGAAAACCACTGGCTTAGATGTAGGCCTATGTACACCAAAGTGCGGTTATGCAATTGGTACAATAAAGAATATACTTACTTACTTACTTACTTACTTAACTCATAAATTATTTGTGTTATTTTTAATTCTGTTAATTAGCTTAATGTTTAGTTTAATTGATTTTAAACTGCAGACAATTATTGATATATTGATACTGTGGTACGCCTGTGCAATCAAGCTTCATGAATATCAAACTGATACCCGCTGATTCGATTCGAGATTCGATTCGAATTCGAATCTTTACCCCGATTCGATTCGAGATTCGATTCGACTGAAAATTTGCGATTCGCAGGTCCCTAGTAAGTAGGTATATTTTTTTATTATACCAGTTGCATAACCACACTCTGATGTACATGCATCATAAAAGCAAACGAAACGCAAAGCATGAAAACAGTCACTGCTTTCGAGCAGAGATGAGCACCACTCCTACATTCCATTATGGGACATGGAAACTTTATGTACCTTACTATACGTTGTGCATATATCGTAATTGAGCATAGGCGTAGACTCTGGGGGGGCAGCCGGGGCACGTGCCCCCCAATAATCGAGGAGCCGGGGCAACGCCCCCCAATAATCGAGATGAAAAAAAAATATGAAGGTATATTTAATTTCACGAAATTTGTTCGAGAGGAATCGGTAAAAAAAGTTAATGACAGTGTGGTGTGAGGACAAAACGGTGAAAAGTTAAGTTTATGATGGTGTGTAGTGTTTGCTATGAGGAGCTCCTGAAACAAAGAAAAGAGGCGAATGACTAAAAAAAAAAAAAGGTCATAAACTTTTTTTGAAGATGAAATTCCGAAAAAGATTTTGAAATTCAGAAATTTGTCGGGAAAATGCCCCCAATATTTTGTAGAAGTTTACGCCAGTGTAATTGAGCATTGGTACTACCTATTTTGTAGTCTTGTGATGGTGATGCTCAAGCCAAGAAAGGGCTGAAACCGACCAGCCAGAATACAAAATCGTGCACAGTTGGTATTCATCTCGATGTTGCACACAACCGCCAACAGAGTGGTAAGTTACAGATCAGCTGAACCAGTTATTTAATAATATCCAAGAGACTCTTGTTTTCTCAGAATGAGTACAGTACGTTTTATATTATTTAGAGACTATTATTGTCCCAGATTAATTCTTATATTTTTATGGATCATCATATATTTCTTAACTGGATCTTAAGAGTAGTTTGATAAACAGAATTAGCTGTGATTATAAAATGATTTGAAAGAAAAATAGCCAATAAGAATATTCTTAAACCTGAACTGGCTTCCATGGTAGCATATGATAAAATTATTTGCTGAATTATTAGTAAAGTTGCTATTATTAATAGCTGATTGTGTCATTGTCTGCTTATAATTTTGTTTATATTTAAAAAAATCATTGCTACCCAGTAACTGAAAATCTTATAGGTTTATGTTGATTTTTCCAATTTTGTTCCAAGAATGTGCTTTTTGCTAAGATCAAGTTAAATCATTTTTGAACAGACGAAATGAAATCATATGCACATTCTAAAAGTTTGATATTGCATTTTATTAGTTATTTTAATTTGAAGAATAGTATGTCAGTTCTGATTAAGGTGTCACAAATTGCATAGTTTTCTTCTGGATGGTTTCCTATCTTTGGCCTGCAAATGGTTATTCTTCGTAAAGTCTCTTGAAGAAAGTTTGCAATCATTTAGCAGAAAATAGCTTTCAAATACCAATTATTAATTAGTCCTTCCCATTAACTGGCCCAACCAGTGGTTACATTGCAAGACCTTTTCTGAGTTTAACTGAATAATCGTTCTAAAGTCATTCTAGACAGGATGGCTTCTACAAATGGTTATTAAATGGAAGACAGTTTTTCTGTAAGTTTCTGGCCCATCACAACTTTGCAGTTTATGCCGTGAAAAACTTGGGCTCTCCAAGCGTGCCACTGTGTTGTTGATATTTAAATCAAATTGCGGAAAGCTGTAAAAGGTTACAGAATACCATAAGGGGCTCTGAAATTGTTTACAGCTTTCAGAAAATGAGCACAGACAACAGCATTTACTGAAAACTGCTGCCTCACATACTGAGGAGTTTCCTCAGAGTGTTATGTACCAGTGTCCAAATTCATCGTATTACGTTGTGATAATATAGTTCTTAACATTGTTTAATATTGTTTAGGCTAGCATATATTTCGGTGTCGCTGATCAGATTCTGTTGAAGCGATGCTATATAAGAAACCAGTTACAGTTACAATTACACTAGTAAGGGATGTTGGCCGTTGCATGGCCTCAGCAATATACTTGTTATTTTGCGTCCCAGACCAGGTTCTCTGCAGTGCCCTGCCGAGACTCACTAACTATCAGGTTTTACGGATGTTGTCTTTGTCATTTTGCCAGTATATCTATGTTATGAGGCAATCGGAGTTTAACCTTTTTTCCATAATTATTAATGGTAGTGATTCATTCTCAGTTCTCGCTTCTAACACAATACTAACTCGTTACGTTCGTAGTTAGTCACTCTCGCATGCATTCCTACTCGCCTGCAAACTCAACCTCTCGCTTATTAATGCACTACTTCTCGCCTTCAGCTTGGTGTGTGGCTTTAGCATTGTGTGGAATGGTTTGTTTAGTGTGTGGTAGTGAGTTTCAGAGGAAATCGCTTGTACACGGCCGCTGTCACGGAAATGCTTGAAATGTAGTGCTCACAAATTTTGTATCCGTTTATGACTTTATTTCATTAGGTGCTAAGTAACAGTCCCTTTAAGTAACATTACTAATATTGTAGTTCTGTTGTATGCTGGTGTTATAGTAGACTTCATAAGTAAAGTAACTGCAGCATTGGCTGTTTTTGTTATGGTAAGTAGTTATTTCCATAATAAACAGTCATATTAATCATTGCCAGAGCTTCACATATCTGTGTGACTTTGTGTTTATTACAGGCTTTAATAATAATAATAGTAATTATCAGTAGAATTTACCATTTACAGCTCAGAATCAGTATCAAGTTGTGACGGTATTTCTGTTTAGTGATAGTTCCTTAGCGCTACCTACTTTGGAGATTAAACGTGCTTTAAGTATTTTAAGTAAGCTTAGGGTACTTTGAATAATTTCTGCTTAACGAGCTATTGTTTTATTTGTGGGATTGGCAGCAGATACCTTGAATTTCATGTAAATACTTTGCTTTGTGTTTTTATTGATTTAATTCTGTTGGCTGTTTCGGTGTGTGGTAAATTCTTCTGCTGGCTGTTCTGGTGTGTGGTAAATCTCTGTCACAAAGCTCATGTTCCAGTTTACCTGTAGTTTGTTTTCTGTAGTAGTCAAGGCTTAACTTATAATTGATAACAGGCTGTCAGTTGGGTGTTATATTAACGTGATCATTCTGTTGTAAGGAGGACAATTGTAACGGATTTGAAATGAGGAGTAATTGCACTACTAACTGTTCTCGTTATGGTAATTAGTTTTTTTCATGATAAATACAAAAGTAGTAATGACCGTAATAATTTACAAAGTAAACATAAACAGATGTATGATGATATCAGAAAATTTTTTCTGACCGCTGGACATTTTGGTTCTGTCAGCTGTGTTGCCTTTAAACATTGTGATTCAAAAGTCGCATGTAACTGACCTTTAATTCACTGACCTGACCTTATTTGAGAGCAGTCTTTGGTTAAAGTGAGACTTGCGAATGGGATACATCAATAAAAGCATTGACAGCCAAGATTTTCAATAGTAATGCTATTGCAGAATATTTATTTTTGAAGGTACAAGCGATTTTCTTTAGAAACATTGTGTTCGAAATTGTTTCTAGTTCGTTTGAAATTTCGGCTTTCAACACGTTACATATTTCCAGATGCTTTTGCCTCATAACAGGCCGATTCGAGCACTCTGCATACAGTACTTGTTTTGCATAATTACACACAAACATTTATATATATGTACTCACATAATTCTTGTTTGTGTGTATATATACATACGCATGTATATATAATTCTGTTGATAATTCCATGATACTTGATACATGTATGTTGATTTTGGTTGGACTATGGTATCATTGCTTATCGTATAATGTTACGATGTTAAACCACTGCACTGTGTAATAGTAGGTCTTAACCCACTGGATACCAGTCTTCTTTGTCCCTTTGGATACTTCCCTCTCTTCAGTGCTTGTGAAGGCTGATTCTTTGTGGGAAACTCTACTGTTTACTCAACTATCAGAATCGTACAAAAGGCTTACCAGTTATTTGGTACTTGCAAGAACAAGTATTTAAGGATTAGTATTTGTAATTTACAGATAGTTAAGGTTCCTAATACTTGTAAGTACAGTACTTTTGGTTCACAGTACTTGTTAGTACAAGTACAAATTTGGTTTCTGAGTTTGTTTTCATAGCCATGTGCATCTTCACTGCATGTAATCCCACATTATCATTTTTGCAGCTAATCACAGTTAATGTTAAACACAAATTTTGTGTTGCTGTTATGGCATTTTGTGCCAGAATTTTCTGTTCTTCAAAATTGCAACAATGTTGGCAGGGGTGTCAATATTTTGTTAAATATGGCCCGGTTACCCAAGTCCATTCTGAGCAGATACCCAACGGGCCGTCAGTCCGTCACTTGATAATTATACTGTAATGAAATCCAGAAATAGCTGCATGTTGATGTGCACTGCATGTACTAAGCGTCGACTGGTCGCTTAATCTATTCGTTAATCTCAAGGATTCAGCAGATTAAATGCAACCGGTAAATAATTAGTGGATATTATTGTTCAAAATTAATGGATATTATTGTTGACATTAAACAGTGAAGTGCATAAAAATATCAACATTTTATTTATTCGGTTGAAATAGAATAAATGGCGGCAGTCAGTGAGATTTCGTTCAAACTCTCGCAAGAAGTTAGGAAGTGCGTATTTTAGGAGGAGAAAATTAAACATTCGTCCAAAAGACCCCAGACAAGTTATTATCGACACTTGAGCTTCATTCAAATTTCAAAGTACTGGTCATTGTTTGTTCCCACTTGGCACTAGTGGGGATGGCTGCCTAAGACCAAACCCCTATACTGCCAAATCTTTCAGTAGACTGCCTTACGACAGCCCATAATTTATATTGCTCCTATAGACTAAGACGGTTCCTTATTCTGTATGTTTCACTGATTGTAACTGTGACCTGCACAATGTCTCCCACCCAATGGGCTCCAGATTCTTAGACAACTGACAATAATAAAGCCAATACTAAGTATTCCACTCGAATAGTTATGTCAGATTTGGGGCATTCGATTTTTGAATTCATGGCCCGCGTGAGACCCTTTGAACGGGTGGGCGTAAGCGGGTCTCCAGGCCCCTTTGATAGCTCTAAATGCTGGTATCCAGTGGGTTGTGTTTTTTCAGCCCTGTTATGTTTACGCTTGTGACATCGGGGATAATGAACTACTTGCATGGCATACCGTAACCAGTGTTAACCAGTTAAGAGTATCAGCTTTATTTTGAGCTCAGCTTCTTATGTTCTAAAGTCAAATACATTGGCAATGTAACTATATGTGCTGTTGCAAGATGGTATCAACATAGCATATAGGTTGTCAAGGTAACAGTTAGGTTATACAGGTAACAATTAGCATGGAAAGGTGGTAAGCCATTGTTAAAGAAGTACTGCTTCTTATCGTAAGACATTGCAGGAAAGAAGCCAGGCTTCCTAAGTTTTAAGTTCGAGTATCTTGTTGACATAAATATTATTATTACTTGGTTTATTGACAATAGATTTTGCCTTTCTCTTCTCTTCTGCTGGCCTTTACCCTTTGCCGGTAACCCTTTGGGATAGCTGTACATTTTATTACAGTAGATGCTCTGAGATGAGTTACATGGGAGGGTTCTTTGGCCTTTGCCATTTTCCCAATTTGGAGGTATTTTTTTCATAAGGGTTCTCTGTAGCTCAGTTTGGAGTGCCAGGCAAGTGGCCTGGTCTCCTGTGGCTGCTTTCCTATGTTGTGTTAGTGTGCTATATTAGACTTGAAGGCACTCAAACTTGATACATACAAGTGTCCTGGACTTTTTTATAGGTTCACACTTCCGTAGTGTGATTTGTGGCTTTCGAAGGAAGCGGTATGGGTATACCATGGGCTCCTATACAGGGGTCCGTCCGTAGGTATACAATGTTATATATTATGAGGAGGAGTTTAGTCACTGAGAAAATGCACCCCCTGTTGCGATGGTCTGGACCAGTGAAGAGGTGTTTTCCCATGGCTGCGTGTGCTCTGCACCCTGCTTGGTTCAGGTTATAACCGGTCATTTTATAGAGCCTTGGAGAACTAGATTGTTCCGGTATGTGCAGAACTTGGATGTTCAAACGAGGATTTACGGCAGGCGCTTGCTTACGATATGTTGACGCATTCCTTTTTACATTGATTCCAATGATGCTGTAGATTCTGTAGAAAGATAGAAATGCAGTCAGAGTTTGACAGCTGTTCATATACATGTTTGTATGTATTTATATATGTATGTTTGTGTGTATATATGTATGTATGCATATATGCATGTGTGTGTATGTATGCATGCATGTGTGTGTGTATGTATGCATGGATGCATCTATGTGTGTAACTCTGTGTATGTATGTGTGTGTATGTATGTATCTGACTAGTGATGCATTAAGAACCTATAAGGCACTAAACTACTTGCATCAGTTACCGTATATACCGGTAAGCAAGTATGGTGTATGTAGAACGTTATCTCTTTCACGGGTCGGATACATCTCTTGAATGCAGCTACTGTTGAGAGGCAATAGGGAGGGTTTCTTTTCAGCTGGTTTGATTGGGTTTTTTATGTCCTTGAATCGAAGCAGTGCATCTCAAAGGTTTGCTTTATAGCTATGCTTCTGCGATTTGAAAGCTCACTGCATCTGGTTCTCGAGATAAATATTTTCTGGTTGGTTAACCGTAAGCAAATGGTCATTTAGTTGTTGAAAGGGTGTTGTCAAATTGCATTTCAGTCCCTAAGATCTTTTGACCCGGAACCACGCTTCTGAGGACTGCTTTTGATAGTGGATAGAGGCGTTTAGATGTCCGCTGGGAAGAAATTCAGTAGGCAGTGAAGGCTTCCATCACTCGCATCCAATTGGTCAGGAAGGTTACCATCGCTGCATCAATAGTAGTCAGTAATTTTCCTGCTGGATTTGCCTGTGTTGACATTTTCTGATCTCGAATGCAAATTGACATTCAGGTCTTCGGCCGGTGGTTGGCATGTCTATCAATCTCACTGGGAACGAACATCGATTGGTTCCTTGTGCCGTGCTGTTTGCAGTCGTGTTACAAAAAAATTTCGGATTAGGTTTTGAAGATTAGACTCTGAATAGATCTAAATACTAGATACTATCATCCGAGAGGTTGGGGGCTCAAATCCCGGCAAGACACGCATTTGTTTTGACATTTCTGCCCGCCTGCACCCTTAGCCAACTATAATGAGTACACTGACCGTGCACTGTCAGTGGGAAGATGGGACGGCGAGGGAGAGGACTGGCCACCCACCCTGATATGCTGAGGCTAAGTAAATGAAGTTGCTAACACTTCATACTCATGGCTGCCTCTCAGGCTTGCTTAAGGGACTGCTCTTCTTCCTCTTCTTTTAATCTGATGACTTCTATAGTGCCGTTATCAGAGGGTCAGCTGCTACTCTTTTCAAGAGAAATCATAGCAACAGTCATAATCTTTTCCAAAACAAGCCATGTTGAAGTCCAACAGCAGAGAAACCTGGAGTTCGATTATAGGCTATACAACATATCTAGAGCCTTACGAAGAGTTGCTACATTTTCTACAAGAGCAGCCATACATCTGAATACGATCTCTTCATGTATGGTCTATAAAGGATTTGGAACCTTTTGGCTTAACTTTGCTATGCTTCGGGTAGTTAAAGTTGTCGATTGATTTTACTAAACCTAACGCTAATTATATCAGCAATATTAGTTCTTCTACCATGGCTTTGTTCCTAATTAATGCTTTTGTCTGCAAGTGTTTAATCGTAACATATACACCAACTGATTACCATATACATGTATTAATCATGTTTTAAACATCCTTTGACTCAAAACTCATAGTACAATAAACAGTTTGTATTAAATTTATTTGATCACATAAACATGTTACACAAACACTCAAATTTTTCAACCTACCCTAAGTTTTATTTTTTCGAACAGTTAGATACCAATTGTGTAGTACTTGTGAAAGGTCTTTCTTTTCTCTATATGCATGAATATTTGTAGGTACATACATGTATACATACAATGTCATACATACATACATACATACATAAAAACTTGGTATAGACCTTGTTGCAAGTCGTTGATGTGCAATAAGTAGATACAATTGCATAAGACTGTAAATAGACAGTATGTTAATCTTGCCTACTGTTGTTAAGCTTGCCATTGAGTGCATTATCACGGGATTTCCTGCTGTGGAGCAGCCATTAAGCCACAGATATTGATATATATATGCGTCTGCTGTATATAAATCTCTCTTTAACGTCCTACTTGGCCTTTGAGAGGTTCTGAAAGAGGCACCATATAAATGTCCAGATATGCGGCTACCAGTGCATCTAACTGTGGAAGGATGTTAAATAGTGCTATATAAATACGTCACGGGTGTGGTGTGTAGACTAATCGTCTATAAGACTTGCACTGTAGTTGATATGGCTGTTTAAGAACCCCTTCACTCCCTGCTTAGAGATGCATATTTTTGTGATCTCATCTAGTCCAAGAGGTCAAACGGTACATGCATAACACTTTCACACGATACATTCAAACCCACATACATACATACATACATACATACATACATACACACATACGTACATACATACATACACGTACCAGGTAATGCATACATATTTGCTTACATGCATACATAAATACTTAAATGCATGCATACATACGTACATGCACACACTCACGTCCGCATACTTGGTGCAGATGATATTACATCACCAGAAACCGGTTGCATTTATAGCTTGGATTTCTGCTTTCAGCTGTGGCTGTTAACGGTAGTGTAAATGACATATCTGAAGTTGCTGGCCAAATGCCCCCCTCCACAAAGACTGTTGTGTAAATAGATATGGCTAAGGATGTTCCCACAGATAAATCTCTGTTTGCCTTGATGGCTCCCAGATTAGCTGGGCCCGGCCTGACCTTCACGCAAAGGATCCCTACATGCTGGTGTCACGGCTGGATGTCGGGGGGGGGGGGTAGACGGAGGAGGAGGGAGGGAAGATGGGAAAAGAAGCAGAAGCCGGAGGCAGAGTAGACGGAATAGAAGGTTATGGAGTAAGAGGACTGTAGGGAGAGGAGAGGAGGAGCTGAAGGACTAGGAGGAGAAGGTGAAGGTGGAAGAGGGATTAGAAGAGGAGGAGGAATAAGAGGGAAAGAGGAATGAAAAGAGGAGGAGGAAGAGGAATAAGAATTGGAGGAGGAATAGGAAGAGGAATGAGAAGAGGAGGAAGAATAAGAAGAGGAAGAGAGATGAAAACTGGAAGAGGAGAAGAAAGAGGAGTAGAGGAGGAGCAGCAGAAGCAAGATGAAGGGAAGGAGGTGTAGGAGGAGGACGACAGAGAGGAGGGCAAGTAGCAGGTGCAGCAAAAGTAGGATGAGGAGGAGGAGGGAAAGCAACTGGTACCGAGTAACCCAAGGACCTTGTGGTGGTGGTGTTGGTGGGACAGCTGGAGAGCGTAGTAGGAGGCAAACGATGGGATGATGATAGATGCTGAGGCTGCTGGCATTCCTCCGTCAGCGTTGTCATGGAGATTCGGTTGCGTGTAAGGTGCGTGCCAACATCACAAACTTTCATCATGTTTCATTTCCTCAGATCTTTCATGAATTACTTTCCTGGACACGAAAACCCTTGGACGGAGAGAGGGGGGGCACAGGGACACGTGTATTTGCCTACAGGGTACGTGATAGTGGAGTGGTTAGCCTGCTGGACTGTCAACCCTGAGGCTGAGGTTCAGATCAGAGCAAGCAAGGGCAGGAAGGTTCAAGATTTCTGCTCTATTTACGACCCCTTGTGAACTCGTTTACAAAATGAGTGCACTGACCGAACTCTGTCGGTGGAAAGAACTGGCAGCCAAGGAGTGCACTGGCCACCCCACCCCCCGTATGCCGAGGTCAAGGAAAATGAAGTCGTTAACCCTTCTTACCCATGGTTGTTTCTTGGGATTGTTGTAAGGGACTGCTTTTCTTGCATACATGTGTATGTATAGTGTATACTTGTATAGATGTATGTATGTGAATGTCAATGCACTCGTATTATCTAAACGTTTCTGGCATGCAACTATATTCTAATTAGTGCTAGCTTTTCACTGTGTAATTGCTGATAAATTTTCCTGGTGTTGATTTTGTTCAAGTTTGTTTTCTAACTACGCATCATTATTTACATGGAAGTTATTATCGTTATTTACATGGAAGTCATTATGACTCAGACTGTTGTTATTCTTAGATATGCTATTATTAGTACTGCACTGGTGGCCTATGCAAAAACACATTGAATTTAAGGTTCGAATGCTTGTGCATAATTGTCTTGCAGGCCATGCCCCAGTCTATGGTAGAGTGCTTTGTATGCCAGTGTCATCTATACCAGGCTGTAGATTACTTCCTTCTGCCACACAAGGCGACTGGTTATCCCTAGGGCTCGAACTTCCAAACTGCTCCAGAAAAGCTTTGCTGTGATTGGTCCATCTTTCTGGAATAGGTTGCCTATAGCAACCTCCAAAATGAAGTTCTTCGTCTTTCTTTGCCTCTTTCTGCAAGTGCTTTTAACCATTCTTTTCGATCATGGTTGGTGCTCTGTAAAGTCGAGAGTGCCTTTGAGGAGTTTCTCTTAAAGTGGTGCTATACAAATTTACGATTATAGCACAGGTAGTAGTCACAATAGCATTTGTAGTGGTAGACAGTGTATCATCATTGCTATTTTCAGCACAGAAATAAACTAATTTATTCCTGTTTACAAGTGACCATATCGCATAAAGCTGTGTAACGTTTAGAAGTGCGCTTAGAATTTGCTCTAGAGCTGTTAGAATTTTTTCAACTGTGCATAATAATCAGCGCGTTCTGCTGCAGGAGTCTGCGAAAATAAAGTTTGATTAAATCGGTTTGCTGTATTTTCTAGGTTTCGATCACAGTGAGACAAACATGGTGTATATTTAATTTGCAATGTGTAATTATCAGAGTTTTTCCTCTTTTCTGGCTAGCTGTATAATACTATTCTTCGTGTTTTCCTTCTTTTCGACGTAGTTAGTTACCTACGCTTGTTCATGCTTGGCAGCGAGATCACTGTCGTCATATTCCCGTTGGCGTTTTATTTTATTTGGTTCATTATCAGCTTGCTTTGGTTGGTTGTTTGGTTGGTTTATTAGGGTTTTGTGTGCATGCGTCTACTGTGGCTTAAAGCATCCTGGTTGAATGCTCAACGATATTCGTGACTGCATCTCTTTCAGTGTTGGATTTAGGTTCATAGTTATAACTTATTTGAGGCAACTAAGGTTCCCCGGTGATTTCTAATTTGCTGCTGTGTTGAAAACCAAGTATCTTTACAATGGCTTGGAAATTTCCAGATCTGTACTTTTGGACATCCAAGGGTAAACTGAAATGGAACCAAACCGTTACACAGTAAGGGCTCTCAGCCTCTCAGTTTCTACATGGATATTACCAGTTTGGTATCAATGTAGGACACGTTCACAAAAGATGGTTTATAAATATTTTAAATATGATAGGAATCACATTTGAACTAGCTAGGCTTGCAGTGGATTGATTCCTACTGTATTTCATCCACAAACAACATCTTCCATGCATTGAAGAGGTTCTTACTGCTTATGGGTCGAGGGCTATGTAAAATTAAATATAAATGTTGAAGGGCTGTCTGTATTTGTATCAAAACTCGGAGCCACTAGCCACCAGTATAGAGATTTCAGGATACAGCGACCTAAATTTGAGCAGACTACAGAGCAACGGTGCTGGTTTCCTGTGCTGGTTTCCTGTGTTCGTGGTTTGTTTCTTCCCTTTTTTCCTTGCGGTTGGTACGAAAATAATTGTGTTTATAAATGTCTTATAAATCATACGTGGTATTATAAGCACACTGAGCATATCCATCGATCCAGCCATCTGTCGATCAGACTTCCCTGGATCGGCTTTCATCCCAGACTTCTCTTTCTCGATGAACTCTGCCGATGATCTGGAACATTCATCCAAATAGCTCTCGGTTTCAACACCTCGTTTTCCACCATCTGTCTTCCACGTTTGTTTTCCATTTCCTCCTCCTTCCCTCCCTTCAGTGCCGACTTACGACATTAAGAGCCCGCCTTTGGAGAAATGCTTTTTTTGCATCTCAAGGACAGATTTTGTAAGTCGAAGTTCAGCTACAATGTGGCTTTTGTACTGGAGAGAGCAGACAGTGGGTGGGGGAGAGACCTCCTGCGAACGTGTGCCAGTCTTCAGCATATCAGAACATTTCTGCTTCCAGAAGCAGATAATATTATTTCCAAGAAAAACTTCCGTATTTTAAAAGTAGGCTAGTTGTCAGGAAATGGAAGACCACTTATGTTGCCAGAACTGTTATCAGCATCAATTGTCTAGCACTAAATCACAACCAGTGTGGCCTATCTACACAGACATTATTGAAGCTTTTTGAATTTTTTTACAGTAAACTGTCTGGTAGCAGGCAAGAGTGAGTGTTCTTGGATTTAATTAAGACCACCGTATAAAAACATGTACATTTACATTTACTGTAGTCACACTTGCGTGTATCCTCAATCAAGAGATGTTACAGTGGGAATAGTTTCATTTGAACTGGAGTAGGTATACTTTCCATCTGGGATTCTGTACCAATCCTATGTGAATAGAGATTGAAGCATCCAGATTGAAGCATTGAAATGGTTTCTGAACGAGATAAGTTGTTTGTTGAATAGATGCCAAATTTATTCTTGCCGCAAGGGAATTGCGTAACAATGACCATTAACAATTCTTACAGTTAACATGGTTTCCATCAGCTGATTCTATATAGGTATCGAATCATGTTTCATTACAAAGTCTAACCAGGCCCTTAGCCAGAAATAAAGAGTAGGGCGTCCAAAAGCATTCAAAGTCATGACCACCCGATGCCGTGAGCGTATGAAGTCGCCACCGCCCGATGCCGCGACCGTATGAGTCCGACTGCAAAAGTCTGCAATGCCCCTACACTGAATGACTTTTGGGTTTTGATCACAATTGTAACAGTTTTGTTTTATATACAATCTGTTGACTTCAGATTGTAATTTTTAATTCCCTTATTTGATTATTATAGCCTAGGGAACAGACTTTACTTGTTATCAATCCAAACCCCTATAATTATTCATAAGGTCAAGGTATTTATATAGTCAAATCAGTTCCCAATTACCATGAAACAACCTCATCTAATTGGCACTTAATTACACCTACCCTATTCCTAGGTCATAAATAGCTGCTAGAGAATTGTATCTTGTGTGGGAAAAGGAACATCGTTACACAGATGAAGGGGAATGGATTATACATTATAGCCTATCACATTTAGGACGTCTTGTCCATGCACAATTTATGGCCGTCTAAAGTGGCTGGCTAAGGGCCTGCGCTTACGGGGAACGCGTTGTAGAAATAATTCAGCAACCCGTCCAATCGGCAACCCGTCCAATGCGTCCATGCACAATTTATACCCGTCCAAAATAATTTTCACCCATCCAAAGGACGCGTGGACGTATGGCTGGCTAAGGGCCTGCATGTCTAACCGATGCACTAGTGCGTGGGATGCTGGACTTGGTTGATTTCTGCTAAATCCAACACTGAAAGTGTTTGCCATTCCACAATAATTTGACTGACTGGTCAGGTTTTGTGGGACATGTTTCAGATGAGAGTTATTTAACTTGTTTAAACGTGCTTCTGTTTTAAATTCGTTCATAGCTGCATGCCTCGGGTGGTTGCAGACTTAAAACCGTAATCGCTTGCATGAGATTATTTGGCTTCAAGTCATACCTCTGTCATGCCTCAGATCGGTTTAACCTTGGGGAATTAAGTCTTGTACAGAGAGTGTAATAGAGGGAGAGACACAATGTTGATTGAGGATTGAAGAATTTCTAGTAGGCGATTGATTGAATTCAGTGAGGAACACCTACTCAGTGTCCTACACTAGTTATTCTACTTGTCAAGAGAATCACTACATCTATTGAGGCTGTACTGCCACAGTAGCAAAATCTGAAATAGTGCTTGTACAAGTTCTGCTGTAGAAATTGTATCTTCTCATTTTATGTCCTGTTGAGAATAGTTGCATGGGTAGTAGATGTAGCATCTGGTTGTATATGTCCAGGATTTATGGTTAATTTGGTCATCTTGTGATCTATAGCTCTGGATTGTCTTTTATAAGGGGTCTCTGTATCAGCTCGTGTAGCTCGGAGTTCTAGTTGTTTCCTGTAATTCACTCACTTTAGTGGTCAGTTGTATTATATATCATTCTCGGGTAAGTCTTTGTTATGCATGTCAGCTACGGCAGGTCAGTTACTCTGGACTTCGCGTGATCAGTTGTATGGAAATTGACACACTGTCAGTTATTCCAAAATTTACTGTGTCAATTCTGCTGTCAATACTGTCAGCTTGGACCATCCAAAAGTGTAATCTTCCATTCAGTAAATCTTTTGCTACCATTCGACCAACTGCATTTTGTGGCCTTTGGATGAACTTTGAAAGGCACTGGATGTATAGATACGTTTGAGTGCAACATGTGCAGAGCCGATATTGTTTCGATTTTCCATATCTGTTAGGTTTTCATTCTATTATACTGGTGCCACTTGCATGAAGCTCCTTACAATGGTCTCAGAGCTTTCTTTTGAATTCTGGTCATCAGAATTTCATCTGATAGATGATGTATAGGAGCAAGTTGTGATTATTGATTAGTTTAGGGATCATCTGGTAAACTGGGGAAGCTCTTTATAACACAAATTCTTAAATAAGATATCGTGAAAATGGATTCAAAATTTTGTTCGGTTTTCGAATGAAGCCACTTTAAAGTTATAGGATGTTAATTGATGTCTGCCATTGGTTGCGTTAAGAGTAGTTTTTGACTACAGTAACTGTTAGATTTGCTTTTAACAAAACCACTTGGGATGAAACGGTTTTATAATTTGGTTATTGCTTCTACTGTTCGTTAAGTTAGGTAATTAATCATAGCTTGGAAATTAATCATCTACTGAAAGGAGTGACTTGAAGCCTGCTTTTTTTATTTGGCTTTTTCACTGTAGCTGTTTACAGACGAGCCATTCGTTTTGCGATTGATCTGGGGTCTCTGCTAATCTGGTGTGCGCAATGTGTTTCGTTGCGTTTTCATTGATCTGCATGTTTGCTAACCCGGCTTCCAACGATAATTTCAAACCGATATCACTACGGTCGCGTGGGTTGCTGAGTTGTATGAAACGTGACTGTTTTCTAGTGCGTGGTGCTTCTTTGTACTGCTTTGCGCTGTGTTTGCTCGGGTTGGTGTGAGTTTCGGTATCGCAAAATGCCCTCGGTAGCGTTGGGGCTTGGATGGCGTACTTTTGTAGATACCGGTACCTATTGCTACTACTGTTGCTGTTTTAGTTTCGTAACGGCCTCCTCAGCTGTACTGCTGTTATATCTCCCTAGTCCTCTTATGTTTTCTCATTGTACGCTAGTTTTGTTTTGGCTTGGCTTATCTCGAATGATTTAAGATTTCTGGCTTCTGTAAGATTACCGCAGCACAGTTGTTTCAGACTGTTGATCAGACGTGGGCAACACGATCCCAGCAATTCTTCTAAAATTGTTATCTTGTAATTGCACCATATGCCAGGAAGTGTGTGGAAACAGGGCAAATGCGCAAAACTAACGGTTGGTGCAACTGTGGGAACTGAATGGCTTTATTGGGGGAAGAGAAGAAGGAAGCTTGTGGGAAAAGGTATTCCAACAGTTAGAATGAATGCACCACAGAAAAGGAGTGTCTAAAAGCAGAAATAGTCCGAGACTTGTAAGTTCTGTTTTATAAAAGCTGCCAGAGCGCATTGCAGCTCTTCTTTGTCTGATTGTATTCATTCACAGTCGGCGAATTCCATGACTTGACCTCCGTTGCAGGTTTATGGGTTAAGTCGGCAGTTCACAGAAATCCCAGTGATTAAATGCACAGCTCAGGATTTATGGTGCTGACTCTTTTGCGTAGCGAGTAGGTGCCCAAGAGTAGGTGCCTAAGACGTGAACATCATGCTGAGCACTGACAGTTTAAATATCTCTGCTGTCAGTTTAAATATATTAGCTGTCAGTTTAATAACTCTGCTGTCAGTTTAATTATATCTGCTGTCAGTTTAAATATATCCACTGTCAGTTTAATAACTCTGCTGTCAGTTTAAATATCTCTGTGCAAGATGTCTTCGTGAATCCAGTCATGAAAGAGCTAAAATTTTAAAATTTACAGTCACTGTTTTGTCTTTAAAGAAAAAGCTCCTTGCGTATAAATGGTAACATGCTATATAGTGCAGCTTAAATGTATCTGTTATCTCCTTTCCAAGTGCCTGTGTTACTGTATGTAGCATGTATAGATCTGGCAATCAGAACTTAGTTCATTTTTAATGGTTACCAGTGACTTAATAATTTAGCAAATACAGTTAGCCAAACATTTAAAGCAAAAGTATTGCAGGTGTTTAAAATTATGGCATTTTGGACAGCAAGGTATAATTACCCAGTGGAAGTTTTCTATACTTAAGAAAGTAGCAAGATTGGTAATAGTGATATCTATGTGTGGAATTACTCAGGACTGTAGGTTTGTAAGTTAGGCAAGGACAGTATTAAGCAGCTGTAAAGGCGTCTTGGCTTTACCCACTTATAGGAATCATAATTATTCTTTCCTGGTGTTGTGGCAAGTTTTTGGGATCTCCTCTGTGGAGAATGTTTTAGACTGATTCTGAAATCTGTCTTGTTAAAACTAATTTTGCAGAACTGTCACTGTTATCGGTGCACCAATTTCCATCATGGTTTAGCTAAACTGTTGAATTTTCAGGCAACCTAGATTTCAATCTCTCCTATTTATGCTCATGCTGTGTATTGTCAAAAAAATATGTGATTTCCTCAATGCAGATTCTGTTTAGTGATGTTGGGTGTCTATTAAATGATCGAATTTGAGTCAAATCAATGAGCGTATGATTTATACACGTGAGAGGTGGAAGTGCATCTTGAAGTGTTCATGTCTGTATGAGACTTCTGCAGTCGTTTTAATGCAGCGACGAGCTATTTCTTAGTATACCACCATTTCTGTATTACAGTACAGTACTTTGCATTACATTTGACAAGAAATTGTTGAAAACTGGTTCGTTAATTCTTCATATAATGGGCTTCAAGCATATGTGAAGCAGTTTGGATGGGCCAGGATCAGAACCATCAGGTGAGAGTGAGTTTGTGGGCATGGGAATGGCAACAGACCCAAGGGTGAAGAATGCAGTTTCTGTGCCTTGGAGATATTCGTAACAGGCGCTATATAAATGTTCTGTTGCAGTTATGATTACTTATAGATTAAGTAAGTCATGTTAATTGTGTGCATTGAAATTGAAAACAAAGATGTGACTGATGTAAGATGTTTCCGTTTGGAGTTAAAGAGGAGATGTAGGGTGTGCATCTTTTGTGTTTAAGATGTATAGCTAATAGGTGAAGTGAAATTAACAGACACTGTTCAGGTTTTAATGGTGAGAATTTATCTTGCAGGTTGTGTGAAAACGGATGCGACAAGCAATGACAGCGTGCATTCAACACAGGAAGTCGCAGGGAACTTGCGTGCTCGCAAGGTACGTGCACAAATCTTGGTTGCTTATTTCTCATCCAATCTGAAAATGTCTTTGTGTGGTTATGATAATATCTAGAAGTACTTGTGAGTTACTCAGAAGCACTGTATTAAGCATTTTGATACGTACAGTGTTATGCTGTTTCTAGTGTAATGTAGCAAATTTTGTAGTGCTTTTGTAGTAATGTGCATGGCGTGAGTGAAACGTGATTTCTAGGGAAGTTCGAGGGACAGGCAAAATGCAGGGTCTATCCAGTTGACAGAAAATTAATCACCTCCTGAAGTAAAGTGCAGTTGGTGAAGAGCATTTCAACTAATCATTATTGCAACTGTAAGCTCAATGAACATTTATATAGCACTATATATAGTTAGAAGTTAAATGCAGGGCACCACCTTATTTGTAGAGTGGTATCAAGTCATAGGAGTGGCTGTCCACTGAAGAAAAATCCGGAGAAGGAAGGAGAGGGAGAAGCAGTGATCCGAATCCAGTGAACACTGAGCAGTTTGAAGGATTTAGCGAAGTAGTTTAGGTAACTCAGTTGTGCAATTTTGACCAATTCCTCTAAGTAATAGGCCCTAATGCATCGTAGAGAATGCTTGGTTCATTTGTAAATTAAAATTGAAGGAGAGTGGTAGCAGTGGTAAAGGTGAAGAAAAGACTGAGGATCGGAAGACGGAAGAACCTAAACCTGGAAGTACCTCGGATCCAGAGGACATGGTAAGAGATTTTAATCCAATCTAAATGATTTAAAAGTGGTTGGAGTTTCAGTTTATTATTTTGAATTTGAACAAGTTTGAAAGGAGTTAAGGTGTTTTTAAGCTGATCTAACTAAAATTGAACTGTGACATAGTTTTCATGATCTACATAGCTTCAAGGAGTTCCAATTTTTTTTAGCTTATCTGTGTAGCTTTCATATATTACTTGCAAATGTTAAAGTAGTCACCTGCTAATACCTAAACAAGTGGAAGACAATTTGTTGTGGGGTTTAAGACCTGCTGGTGAAATTTCAGAAGGTTCGGCTGCAGATTCTGCTGCACATCCTCGAGACGAGCCAAGATGCGGAGGAGAAGAAAGCCACTCTGCAACAGATCTCTCGTTTAGCAGAGGCAATGAAGGACATCATCAGGTAACAAAAAAAATAACGACCTATAGGTAGTACTTCAGAGGGAGACATCAGCAATTTTAAGGGAGAGTTGCCCAGAGGAGACATTTTGCCAATGTAGTGCATAGGATAATAATGATGCCAGTAATAATAGTAAGATGGTTTATAATGATAATATTATTTATATTAAATATTGACAATTTCATATAAGAATTATAATTAGTAATAAGAAAATTTCATTTATCAGTTATAAAGTTAAGACAGTTTAACAAATTAATATAACAGTGATTTGTAAATTGTAATTACGATGTCCAGGGATGCGAATAGTGATAAGACAATTTCATATAACAATAGCAATAATAATAAGAGTAATAATACTAATAATGTATTGATAACAATGATAATAATAATAGGACAATAAAATATAATAGTACAGGTTAA
Organism: Allolobophora icterica; assembly: GCA_963556255.1. Classification (NCBI taxonomy): domain Eukaryota; kingdom Metazoa; phylum Annelida; class Clitellata; order Crassiclitellata; family Lumbricidae; genus Allolobophora; species Allolobophora icterica. The sequence goes on along the minus strand of OY744609.1, from coordinate 9,003,633 downwards.
CAATGGTGAAAGTCATACGCATTGGTCTCCATGTTTGTTGATAACTGGACCGTTTGTTAGGATGATTTTTCCATATTTTAGGATCGAAGTGGAGGAGGACGACGGTGATTCATCCGACTGCCACTCGACTGTGTCATCCTCCGAACCACTCCTCGACATACCTCTACCCGATCAACCATTCTCCCGGTCCAAGTCACCCTCTGATGCTGATCTCACTGGCATTCCACTGCCTGGGTCGTCTCCAGCCAGGCGTATCCAGAGTACGTTGTTCTTCGACGAGGATATGTCCGACATTCCACCGCTTCCTCCGTTACCACCAGAATCTTCTGGAAAAAAAGAAGCCAAATCGTCCGGAGCGGGAAAGGGAAAGCAGAGGGATGGGAGTGGCGTTGAAAACAAGCGGTCGTCCAAGCCGGGCGGTGCTGCCGAGAGATGTCTTGAGTACCTGAGAGACGATGCGGAGGAGGGAGCGCTTCAGACAAACACGAGCCTAGGCCTGATAACGCTGCATGTGAACAAGAAGCTGGTGCCCCGTCTGAGTCGTGCTTCCGTCTTTGACTTGAACGATGAGAATGCAAAGGAGATTGGTCGCAAACTGCTGCGACTGAAGAAGCTCAAGAAGCTGCGTAAGATGGAGGAAGTTGCGGAGCACAAGATAGAAGCCAAGGAAAGGATTTCCATGTGGAAAGAGGAGCTGCTGGGCAATGGTGGATTAAGTCTCCAGCCAAACGCCATTGCAACGTCTTTGGCCATCGGCAGCTTACCGCAGCCGGAAAAGAAAGCTGAAGAGCCTCACTCGGAAAGGGTGGATACAGTCACTCAGAATCCGACAACAGCTGGTCTGCCGCTTCCCGCAAAGTTGGAAACCCCGCCAGATGATGGGACCCTGAAAAGTGGAACAAACGAAAGTTTAATTAAAGATCCGAAGAAACCTAATCAGAAACCACTTACATTTGTTAAGGTCCAGAGTAAGGACGAGAAGAAGGAATATAACTGGCCTGTTGAAATGATCCTCTCAACAAAGTTATCGCCAAAAATCTGCTACAGCTGCAATCCACTCGAGTTTGACTTTAACCTGTCGAACATGCCAAAAGACTCTGGGAAGGTGGTGGAGGAGGAAGCCAAAAACAAAGATCGGAAGAAGAAGAAAAGTCGCGGTGGCTCTTCCCACAAACGAAACTCGCACAGCAGCCAGTCGACAGAGGCTCAGAGGAAAGAAGATAGTCAGAAAACTGGCAGTGGATCCGTGCCGAGATCTGAAGGCGGTGGTGGTAGCGCCACACGTGATGCTTGCAAGAAACCAGGAACTGAGACAAGTTCTTCAAACCCGAGTCATGCTGTGCAATCAAAAGAACACGATGAGTCCAAGAACGGCCAGAAGAGAAAGTCCGGCCAAAGCAGCGATCGGAAGAAGACTTCGAAGGATGAGTCAACATCTAAAGTACACGATGCGACGACACAAAAAGGTAAGGGTCCAGGCACTGATTCCAAAGATGCCAAGAAAACACCTTCGACTAAAGAGCACGCTAAAGGTAGCAGGGCATCGGAGGAAAGGAATAGAAAAGACCAGAAGGTCGACACTGACACCCAGAGGACGAGAGACCTCACTTTGCAAAAGGATTCCGCGAAAGATGGCGGACGAAAACGCAAGCTGTCGGCTGGCGACTCAAAGCAGCCAACAAAGAAGAAGATGAATGTACAGCAGGTGAGCAAGTCCGTCGAGGTCGCTCAAATCGGGTCGGGAAGAGTGAGCGACTTTGAGGATGTTGGTGTTGGAACCGGTGCAGGCAAGTGGGACACCAGCAGTGACAGCGAAGTTGACTTGCCTGGTCCAAGCAAGCCTCCAACAAACCGAACGTCTGCAAAAGTCGAGGTGAGCAGAAGGAACGATCATAGACAACGACGCAGTCGCACTTCGTCTGATAGAGACACCAGCTCTAGTCGAGAACGTCGCAGCAACGACTCTGATGATGACAGCCAGAGGTCGCGATCTCGTAGTCGATCCTATTCCTCGCGCAGCTACTACAGCAGTGACAGATCGTGTTCATATTCTTCGGACTCTGATTATCACAGGAGACACTCGCGCAGCTCAACGCGATCCCGTTCTCACTGTCGGAGAAGTTCGTCGTACAGCGATCGAAGTTACCGTAGCAAGTCGCGATCGTATGCACGAAGTCGACGCAGTCGGTCTCGTTCTGGCAGCCGTGGTCGTTTCCGATCATACTCGACATACAGTCGTAGCTCGAGAAGCTATAGCCGTTCAAGATCTAGATCGAAGAGCCGATCGTATCGACGATATAGCAGATCTTTTGACAAGAGGAGGTCCTACGACCGGAGATTAGGGAGGGCTGATAGCAATCAGGTCCACACGAGAAACACAAAGCAAGAACGTAAGCAAGATACAAAGTCAAAGGGTGATGTTCACAATACAAAAAACAGGAAAAGTGACGAACATCTGTCTTCAAGTACAAAACTATCATCTCTCTCAAAATCTGGTCAAAGTAAAGAAATTTCAGACGTGGATGTTTCAGCGAAAGCATCCAGCGCTGTCGGTGAAACAACTGTTTCAAAAACCAACGAGAAAAACGAAAAGGTCGCAAACGACGACAAAAGCGGGAAAGTCAACGAAACACTGCAGTCAGAAGTCAACAACAAGCCAGAGTCTAACGGAAAAGATACGCTGAGCATACCATTACCATCTTCCAACAAAACCGAGAAATCGGAGGAGGATGAATCGCCGAACGCGGCGTTGTCTTTCATTGGTCCTACGCTTCCCGTTAACCATCCACTGGCGCATGTCCAGGACATTCCGGTACCAAAGAACGAACAGTTTCAGCCAATCGGCCCAAACGATCCACTTGTCTTCAAGACGCCGCTCCTTCCTCCTCCGCCGCCTCCGTCTTTCCTCACAGAACCCGGTTCGAAGGTCGTGGGACGCGAACCACCTCTTCCTCCAAAGCCCAGGTCCCCTCCGCCACTCCCGAATGACTGGTCAACCATGGAGGACATCATCGGAGACGAAGAACCCATTCCGCACATGCTCGATATGGGCTCCATGAAACCGGCGATGATCATTCCACCCGAGCAGGCGGACCAGTACCGCGCTCTCCAGCAGCAGGCCCAGCAGCACGCGAGGCAGAGGATGCGCCAGGAGGCCGGCATCGATGACGAGGAGGAGGAGGAAGAACCACCCCCAGACGATGACCAACTGCAGCAGCAGCAGCAGCAGCAACTGATTGACGAGATGATGCGCGAACAGGCGCAGAACGCGAGTTTCCTGGCGGCTGCGACGGCACAGCCGATGATCCACATCCCACAACAACAGCTGATTGGGTCGGCCCCGGGCCACCAGGTTGTTGTCGGCAGTGGCGGGTTCTTCCAGGTCCCAATGACCATGCAGATGATGTCGACTGGACACCCGCACGGTCTTATGACCCTCGCACCCTCCATGGTCCTTCCGCAGTCTGGAGCCCCTATGGTCATCGCTGCTCAACAGTCTGGGGCCATGTCGGCTCTGATCCGCGCACACGAGGCTCACGCCCAGGCTCAGGCACAAGCCCAGGCACAAGCGGAGGCGGCTGAAGAGGCCGAGGCGCAGGCCAAAGCGCAGGCTAGCATCTTCCAGGCCCACCCACACCACGAGTTGGTTCAGTTTGTACAGATGCCTGGTGGTCGGGTGGTTGCCATTCAGGCGGGTTCATCGCTTCAGCACGCGATCGCCGTTTCGGGGATGCGTTCGGCACCCACTTCCGCTCTCCACCAGGTCCACCCGCATGGGATGATACCCGTCCACGCCGTCAACCATCCGTCGCTCCATCAACAGCCGACCTTTGTCCAGTCCATTCCGTTCGGACTCCAGATGCGCGTGGGGATGACGCCGTCGGTCGTTAACACTCCTCAAGTCCTGGCAGGCCATGCTCAACAACAGGGTATGCCACTCCTTATTGACTCATCTGGAAACATTCTCGTTCCACGACTGCTTCGACAGGGTCACTTGTGATGGACCGAGGTAACCAGTGGACTGCTAAGAAACCACTTGACCGAGAAAATCGCTGGACCAAGAATGGTACTGGACCGACTTGCCAGTGGCCCCTAGTCTCTTGAATGGTTGATGGTGTAAAGTAATGCTCTTGACATTTGCCGGATTCTTTGGCGGCGTCTGGAATGGCCACCCGAGTTGTTTTCTGTTGTGTAATGGCCATCAAATCTTCTGTTGATTTTTAATTAGCGAACATGATGGTCAGTTATAAAATGGCTGTTGATGAAATGATTAAAATCATAAGTCTGTCCATTTTCGACTGACCATTGAAATTTTTGGTTGGTCATAATATGCATATGATGGACACCGTGATTGTTTTGTCAGTTGTGGACTGTCGGCTATTGAACTTTTGCTGATTCATGATTGGCCAAGTGATGGTCATCTCGATTGTGGGCTTTCCCTTCGCCAGTCATTAAATGATCGATTTGGTTGTTGTGTAATGTCTTTTGAGTTTTCTTATAATGCTGTGAATCCTCATCGTTTATTTGCTTCATCGTTTAATCGTTTATTTACTTCATCGTTTATTTACTTCATAGTTTATTTACTTCATCGTTTATTTGTTTCATCATTTATTTGTTTCAGCGTTTATTTACTTCATCGTTTATTTGCTTCATCGTTTATTTATCTGATTTGTTTGTGTGCTGTTTTGTGTTGACAAGCAAAAACCTATTATTATTATACATTATTGCCTGGTATTATTTTTAGTTAGTAATTATTACTTTTATCTTGCAAAAGTTTGTAGTTGGAAAAATATTGAGTGTGCTATTGTTTTTTTTAAAATTTAACATCGAAGGAGAGATCTAGTTAACAAGAGAATATTCTTTCATTTCTTATGATAAAATGCAGCAGAGGGCATGGGAAAACTATTACCAGTCTATTCCAGGCAGAGCATCTTGATGCTAGTTTGGCAAAATATCCATTCTGGGCAAAATCTCCTCCTCCTCACTGCTTGCTAAATCTTTGTTGTTCTTGTATTGTTCGTTAGGTGGCGCTGGTGATAGACACGTATGCTGCTTTGGCTAAATGGACTAGAGACCACATGTGTAGGGCTTTTATTACATAGATTTTTATTTTAGATTTACTATTATTATCTTTCCTGCTGTAGTTTAAGTTCTTTTATGTTGAGGTCAAAACGTGTTGCCCCTTTAGAGGAAAGGGGTCACTTTTCGGCTATTATTATTGACTTGTTAATATTTTCCAAAAGCCGGTACCATGAATAAATTATAGTAAAAGTTTCACGACTTTACTCACCAGAATTTATGCTTTTAATAGTTTATGAAAATATAAAATTTCAGTTCTTGGGAAATTGCATATGAGAATTCAGACCGTCTCTATTGGGGTCTAGCAAATCCCAAAAGTGAGAAGAGAGCATCTCTAATTTGTTTTCCTTGTAGTGGTGCTGTATAAATTCATGATTACAGTTATATGCATTTTCGTTAAGAACTGTGTTGGAGCACAATACAGTTTGTAGCGACATGAGCGTCAGATTAAATATGGATTAATTAGAAACATTGTCTTGGGGGTTGGGGAAAAGGACACTACGCCTGATCCTACAAGCGACAAGTGATCCCTTTGCTTCGACAAGGTCACATAATAGAAATCAATTTTTTCTTCAACACTGTCAAGTTTCTGTGGAGTTCAGTTGTTTGGATCTTTGATGTGTTGTGGAAAGGCTCTTGCAAATGCACTCTGTTATTTAAGCAAATATCAATCATTGTTCTGGTTTGTTTTGATTTCTGGAGCATTTGTTAGGATTCTATGTATAGCCCAAACAAACGCATTCGTTGGGTCCACATTCGGCCCTGTAGCTGGGGCCACCAGAGGGTCCCCAGTTGGCCCAGTGAACATTTATGTTTTTGATGTATCATTGTCTGCAAGTTAGTCTGAAACCTTGGTGTACGGAAACCATTTAAAATAACCGAGTTCTTGTTTTATGTAGGGTTAAACTGGATTGAGGGTATGAAGAATTACCGACTTCATTTTGCTTCCCTTTTTGCTCCCTTTTTTGAGAGGTCGGATGGCGAACACTCTTCCAACCAACACTGTACAGTCAATGTACTCATTTTATACATAGCTGATTCTGCTGTTATAATGTAATGTAACTGACTGGAAAAATTGGCATGTTTATAGCACCGTTTGACAAACACTTCCCACCATCCTGAATTAAGACGTCCTTTACTTGAGAACTGGTGAGTTCATCTACAGAATCCCAGGGAATTTTTTAACATGTTAACTGAATTTCCCCACCAGCCCTCTCAAATTCCCGACCAGTCCATGCCTTTTTCCCCACCAGTGAATTTTGCCCTTTTTAGTCCAACTAGTCTCCACCAGTGATGAAATGATTTTATTTTATTATGACCTTGAGGCTTGAAGTTGAAATCCTCATTAATGATGAGCCATTAAGGCGCTTTCTGCATTAGCTAGTAATTGGTCTGCCGTCTAAGCTAATTCAGTTATCCTATATATAAAACTTTATGAAAGTTATAAAACATAAACAACCCACTATTAATGTACTAGGCTATTGCCCGTCCTAAGACGGTTTTAAAAATGTTAGAATTCATTTTCCAATTGTACAGGTGGTATTATTATCGGCGCTATATCAAATCAAGTCGCGAATGGGCGTTGGGCCGCTGTAAAGTTCGTCTCTTCGTTAGATTTCTAGCCCGTTTAAACCTGTTAAGCTAGTTTGTTTCAGCCTTTTCGCCACCTAAGAAATTAGTTTAAGCCCGTTTTAAGCCGTTAGTTTAAAAGCGCGGCCGTTTTAATACGGTATATTTACATTTACATTGGGTAGAGACATATTAAATTTATGCGATTTCCAGCCAAATGATATTTTTGTGAAAAAAGTGTATAAATTATGGGCCAAACGCTCTGAAATTTTTTCCTCATTTTACCTAAGTTGTAAGCTTGTGGAAAATGCTAATAAGTCCATTTCCGCTCAAGTAGTCCCTTCTCTCGGCCGAGGTCACATCGTTTGAACAAATTTTTCCTAGTTTCTCTGATTCAGTGCTTTTTTACTTAAAATTACTCGCGAAAAAGTCATTGTTCAGCATATCCCACCACTGCCACCAGTGGGAATTCTTTAAAGTCTGTAGAATCCCTTATGCGAGGTCGTTGAACGGAATGATAGTGAAAAAGAAAATACAGGCATTCTAAAGATTTCTCCGGTAATTATTTATACTGTGGGCTTACTTTGAGCAGGCAACAATAAGGTAAACTCACGCAAAACTGATCACAACTATTAAAAAATAATGTATTATATATATATATATATATATATATATATATACATATATATATATAACATTCTTGATTACTGTATGTAGCGTCAGTACAAGACCTCAAAAACTCTGCTATAGGCCTAGATAGGAGCGTTCGAGTCTTTTGGACACCGATTACTAGTTACTGTTATAAATGCTTTTGGTAATATTAGTAAAATAATTATAATAACAGTAATATACGAGTTACAATAAACACTGAAGAATAATAGGCCTAGGCTACATGACATATGTCATATAGCAATAATAACAGGCGTTAGTCTATAGCCTAACAAATATATGTATTAAAAATAATGTGGTAGAGTAATTATTGAATAATAATAGGCCTACTATCAATTACTAATAATATCACAATTTTCGATAAAGAATTAGTAAAATGTGACTGGTAATTTTAAAACGGTCCGCTTCTGGTAAGAAGTTTAATAAAATGGAGGAGCAGCATAAGTTCTGTTGTACAACGACGTCGATCACTGATGCTGACGATGGAGTTAATAAGTATGAGAGTCATGGTGAAGATGGCGATTGCGAGTTGACGAAGACGAAGAGCCTGGAGAAGATGCAGTGACGGGAGATGGATGAGAAGATGCAGGCTGCTGCCTCTGCTGCTGATGTTTCGTCTCAGGTCGGCGAGGCTGCTAATTCTGCGGTTCCCGACGTCTGGTAAAGGATCCCGTCTCCTCTATGTTTCCTACTCTGCACAGCGTTAGGTAAATTTAACTCAGGTAAGCCAAGGTAAGCATATTACGACAAGCCAATCAAGGTAAGCTAAACCAACGTATGGTAATTAGTAAGGTAAGGTTGTGCAAATAAAAAACATACATACGTAGGCCTGTATATTTCCCCGAGTGAGAACGGTCTCGTTCCTTTGTTAGTAGGCCTACTGGTCCTTCGAATCATTGTGGAATCAGCTTCCTCCTTCGGTCCGGGCTGCTCTACTATCTGGTGGTCCTGCCACAGCTTTTTGTTGTCCTAAAACTTGTCTTTATTCCCGAGGACTTTCGCACTGGGATCGCCTCTGATTGGTAGACACTGGGTAGAGGCGCTTTATAAGTTTTGAAATACAATACAATGCGTACATACGTGGATACACACGTACATACATGGGCTACATGCATAGGGCTAATACATAGGCTTACATACAATAACACAATCATGCATGTATATCCTCAGAAGCTAACACCAGGAGACAATAATTGATGTGAAGTGTTAGCGACTTCAATTTTCTTAGCCCTGGCATATGAAGGCAGACAAGCCAGTCCTCTCTCCCATGCCGCCTGATCTGCCCACCGACAGTGTAGGCCCTACACTGTCGGACCTATGGCGGTGTATTCATCCTAGCTACAGCCGATTTCGGTTGCTGCAAGGCTAAATCTCGAAATATTCTGGCAAGGATTTAAATCCCGATCTCTGGAATGACTGCCCCTCACGTTAACCAGACCTATATTATATATTATTTAATTTTAATAGAAGGTTTTAAAAGGTGTGCTACCTCTGATATTAAGAGAGTGCGTGACCGTTCCAAGTGTGATGGAGTTGCGACCTTCAATTTTGCAGGTGTAATTTCCGCTATCCTCGTGGTTGACTTCTGAAATCAGCGCAGAACAGCAACAATGAGAAAAATACGCTTAGACATGGTCCGGTCTCGCGAAAACAAATTGTTAGCTAATGTAAGGGGACGGGGATGCAGGGAGTGAGGGGAATATATAGGAGGAATCGGATTAGGCATTTCTGAAAGAGCAGTGTTTTAAGTTTTGAGTGAAAGACCTGTGGAAGAATTATAGCAAAAGGTAATTACGTAAGGTTTTGGTGAGTTTGTATGACCTGGTCTTTGTCGTAATTCGGGCGGTAGTTTATTCCAGAGAGACCGAACAGCTACTGCGAATAATTGTAGCGATGAAGTGACTGAAGCGCGGAGAAATGTTGGGGCAGAAGAGGAGCAGGTTGTGCGAAGTGGTTGGACCCAGTGATATTTCAGTTCTAAGAATAATTCCCAATTTTACTTCTAAATCAGTTCAGAAGACTCAATTTCAATTCTAATTCTATTCTCGTTCTGAAAATAATTCCTATTTCAGTTCTAATTCAAGTTCTCAAATAATTTCAGTTCTAATTTCAGTTCTGAAATAATTTCAGTTCTAATTCCAGTTCTGAAATAATTTCAGTTATAATTCCAGTTATGAAGTAGTAGTAGGGCCCATTATGTATAATTGAGCTCTCAAATAACAACGCAAATCCACAACTCGCGCAGTTGTTAGTCAGTTCCAACATGTTATATAGCGTGAACTTAAATGTTTTTGTAAAGTTTCAGAAAGACTCTAATTCAAAAGACTTAAGACGTGTGCATACGATTTCTTCACTTGGCAGTTAGCAATCCGCACAAAGAAAAAATCCTCTCTACAAATTCTTAGAGCAGTGCTTCCATTAACTTCTGAATTCGTGGAGTCATGGACACATCATTTCACAAAATTTGGAATTCAAGCAAAATAGATAAGAGTCATGAACTTCACACCCATCCATTTTTGGAGTCCCAGAGGGCCACAGTAACAGTAAAATATCTGAATGTCTGATATTGGTGAGGATAACACATTGTTTTTTGTTAGTATTTCTTACCAATGTTAAATTGTTCAATCACAAAATCGCAAGAACTTTTTCTTCTAGCTTTAATAAAATTTACCGTGCGGTTATACTCAGCACAATCATGACATAATGTAACATTTTTTGTTAAATGTGACAGTGTTAATTACGTATATATTTTTTATTTTAATGGCAATATATTATACGGCTTTTGTATTAAGTTTCCCGCCTTTTCTGACTGCTGATATCAGTGGCTGGTGAGTCATACTGAGGGCGCAATTATTGACGACGGCTGCTGCTGTCCTAGTCGCCGTTTTCCCGCCAATTTCCTTGCCTTTGCTAGCTTTGGTGTTGAGTCATCTGAGTGGCCCGAGACAGCAGAGCTGCTGATGCTGCTGATGATAGGTTGCTGCTGCTGCTGATATCATAGTCGCAGTTTCCCACCAATTGCGGTCTGTGGTTTAGCCTGGATGATGAGTCACCTTTTTGGCGCGAACAGCAGAGCTACTGCTGCGGCTGCTGCCTGTGCAGTTTCCCGCCATAAATGATGCATTGTATGTTTGGCGCCAAATTCTGCTATAAATACCGGCCGCTACCACCATGCATTTGCAGTCTTGGAGAGCCAATGGTGTGTGAAGTTGCCGCACGTTCGTTTAAGATTTGTAGTTCCGATGTGACTAGAAGTTGGAGTTATCGTATGTTGGATGATAATTATAATCGTTGCTGCGTTATTTCGTTGGAATTGTTGCTATGCTGGATACTGTGGACTTATTTCGTGTGCTCGTGGATATACGCACTTTGTCCGGAGTCTTGTCCCGCGTGTGAAATTTGGGGGTAAATAATCATTTTCTTGTATAAATTATATTATGATTATGATTGCTTGTTTGTGCCTAAGTAGTTTTAAGTGTAAAGTTTAGAGTTGTTGGTGTAGACCTGTAGAATTCGCATTTTGGTTCATTTCATTGTATTGTCATTAATTGCTGGAACATTTAAATATATTAAAGATGTCACTAAACTCTTTGAGATCGTTGGATTTAGAAGCTGATCCTAGTGATAGGCAGGAGCGTGCTGTACGCCCGTATTCTTCTCTGTCTCGGCCTTCTTCTGCCTTGGGCCAAATGCTAGAAAGCATAGCTAGTAGCGTAGCTAACATGCATGCAAACTTAACCTGTCAATTAGATGATGTTAGAGGGACTCAAATGGACCTAGTTAGCAACTTAGATGATGTGAGAGAGAATGTTGCTGATCTAAGAGGTAGCCAGGTGAACCTAGCTGTTAATCTAGAAGAAATGAGAGACAACCAGTTAGAAATGAGAGACAGCCAGCTAGAAATGAGAGATAATCAAACTGTACTTCTAGAGCGCCTAGAAAGACTAGGTTCCGCAAGTCGTAATCGAACCCCGGATCATTCGCCTCGGGTGATTGCTTTGCCTATGGCAGCCATGTCCTTGCCACTCGTGCCAAATTTAGAGTCAAATGTTGCTATGGATAATTTGGAGCCACCCGGAGCCAGTTCCGAGGAGGGAGCCAGTGCCCCTCCACCCTCGTTCAGAAGGAGTGAACGGTTGCAAATGAAATCGAGGCTAAATTACAATGAGCTAGGGAACCGCTGGAGTAGAAACCCAGCAGATCCCGTTGATGCTCAAGGATCAGGTCACCTCACTGGAATACAGGTTCTTCCTTCCATGGACTTGCGAAGACGCGTTCCCGCCCCATTTAAACAGACTGACTTAGCACCCAGGGCTGGGGGTGGGCGACGGCGTAACAATAACATCTGTTAATAGGTCAGTGTATGCATACAATTTTATTAAATAGGTTAGTGTACGCAACGCACACAGTGGGTCAGTGAAACACGGTATTTTTTAGCATCCCTTGGATGCATCGTTTAATAATTTATATATGCATCCTTTCACAACTTAGGTGCGTCCTTGGACACAATACCTTTATTTTCTGCGCCAGCTTCAAAATTTTGAATTCCCGGACGCACACTCTCGGAATTGCTGTTTGTGAGGCTGGTGCTGACAGAAGGTCTTCAATTACAGAAGCAATCTTGCTGTAGGATTCATGTCTGATTACAGATTATGCATCCCCAAAAAATCACAGCCGAAGATTACCGATCTTAATGGCTCGATCACGGTCGCATGACGGATCCCACTTGTACAAATCGCATGTACCGCAAAAATTATTATGTAATAATTTCCGTTCGGAAAATAATTCCTATTTCTATTCCTATTTCCGTTCTCTGTAGCGTATTTCAGTTCTCGTTCTATTCTCGTTCTCAAAATAATTCCCAATTTTCGTTCTTACTCTCGTTAACGGAAATTGATAATTTTACTTCTAATTCCTATTTCCGTTACCGAAAATATCACTGGTTGGACCGTGAACAACTGCTATGAAGGAATGGAAGGATTGAAGTGTGTTGTGTGTAAGAGATAGGCTATAGAACTTTCCATTCTATTCGTTCGAGTATTTTAGGCAAGTGGAGTAATCGAGGACAGGAGTAGGCCTAATGTGGTGTGTTTAGGGGTTCTAGTATGTCAGAAGTGATTCTTGTGTGTTTGTTTGCAATAGGTTTTACTGTGTCTGAGTTTAGTTTTCGGGTGTGATTTCGTTTTGGCCGAGGTGCATCATGCAGAAGAACTGTGAGCGCAGAAGTGGAAACTAGTGGAAACTAGTCCCATTATTTTGTGGAAGGCCTAAACTCCAGCGAATGGAATATCTTCCTCTTCACTGCTCCCACAAATCCCAACGTGCATGTGAATACGTTTGCATCGATTAAAACATCGGGTTCCTTTCGTATGATTTGCGTACGAATTGTTTTTCGCCTGCCTATAGCGCAATCGATTTCTCGTGATTCTTTCTCTTATCGTTTCGTAATCACTGGCATAAACTTGTCCAAAATATGCGGGGGGGTCTGGACCAGAGGTGCTAAAAACGAAGTTTTTTCAAGATGAAAAGATGTTTTTGTTGTTATTTTTTGTGTTTTTTCCTCTTTTTTATGGTTTTTGCTATTTTGGCTATTTGTTTTTAAGATTTTCGGATTTCGGACCATAAAAGTCATGAAAAATGGCATGAACAAGTGCTCCAACTCAGTTTAATTCAGTTTCGATTTCCAAAAATTAAAAATCATTAAATCAATGTTATTAAAATAATTTCTACAAGAATAAGAAATTTATTATTTTTAAACCCAAAAAACAAATTTGTGGTTTCTTTTTCTTGTGTTTTTTAAACCAAAAACCGATAAACCCAACTTTTCACCTCTGGTCTGGACAGTCAGCGAGCCTCAAAGACTTCCAGTGTTACCTAATACGTATGAAATGGGTCCGTTTTGTTTACATTTAAATTTGTTTCATATTGAAGATATTGAAGATAAAAATAAATCTTTGTTTCATCATGAATTTCTGATAGTAGGCCTATTTCAGTTCTGTGTGTCTGTTTTTCTGTTTCTGAAGAAATTTGTCTATATTAAAACATAATATTTTAATATTTGAAGAAAATCTCCTCTCGATTTTTGGGGGCATTCCTCCCTGCTCAATTATTGGGGGCACGTGCCCCAGCTGCCCCTCAGAGTCTACGCCTATGTTCGTAATATTGTATTTACTAACGACCCAAATAAGTTGAAAAATAACGACTTGTCAACATCGACAGAATTCATAATTTCTTAGACATCATGTTGAGAATTGATCGACTTACCGGCGATTGACAGTTCGAAGTTGTAGTATGTCGCGTTGTTAAGACGAAACGTCATGTTGTATCTATTCGTTTGTCTAAAAGGCGGGAGGATGTGGCCCATTATGTTAACTGGTATTTCCTCTTCGGCCTGGATCCTGGAAAAGGGGTTGTCGAAGAGATTAAAAGACTTGGCCCGGAAGTGACACTCTAGAACCGCCGTCTCACCAACGTTTAACAGCATCGTTTTTCCACGTGACAACATCGTCAGCGGCAATCCTGTCGCAACAACTTCCGGTTTAGTTCCAATTTCAGTTGTCATCCAAAACCCAAATCAGACCGGAATATATTATACTAGATTAGCCTAATTAAGTTAGGTAATTGGTTAGATTAGGTTAGATTTCTGGGTGATACGGTAACCGAGTTCGAACACTGCCTTGTAGAACAGGGTGTGCGTAATAGTAATCGTAAACTCAAAATTTCTAAAGCGCCGCTCGAAAGCTAAGCGTATACGGCACCAGCTTATTCACGAGCGCTGCGTCGAGTCAGAGGGGTTGTCCAAAGGGTAGTCAAAAGGAGGTCAGAGTCCGGTTGCCAGGAGGTCAGAGGAGGTGATGATGATGGTTGCCAGGAGCATAGGCGCCGACTCCACAGGGGCAACAGGTACGATCGCCCCAGTACTCACCAAGGTTCGGGGGCGAGAGTATATTTTCGCCCCAGTACATTTTTTGGCCATTTAAAATTTTAAAAAATTGAAATGCTTAATAAAAATTACTTATTTACTTTTAATTAAGGAGCAAGGAAGCCTCTGCGGCTTTCATATTTACTGTTTCCAAGGGTCCAAATCTATTAACTAAAGAAATTTCATGTACTTTTTCCGTGTATGTCTTAGCTTCTCTGCAGTCTGATTGTCTGAACTAGCCTGTATATTCTCACGGATGCTTCATGATACATGAAACACAGAGCCACACACGTATGTAAGTGTGGTGTCTCCTCACCTATTAACATCTTTGGTCTATACTATGTCACGCTGATGTGTCTGACAGCCGAAGTATTTGACCCTGGTCGAACCATGCCCAGTTGTACACGAGCCAGATTCTCCCCTTTCAGGCGCACAGCCACTGCATACACTTTAACGGTGTATCTTTCAGCTCCAGCGCTAAGAAATGCCTGAAATAATATCTGCCGCAATCCGCCTTGTTCGTCTGTCTTCTGTTTCCTCTCGCTCTGTCTCTGCAGCAGTCTGTCTCTCTCAATGTCTCTCAACAAGCCTTGTGACCTGTACACACTACACTGTTCACACTACACTGTACACATTACACTGTCTACACAGCTAGGACTTCAGCCTTCATTCTTCATGTAAATTGGCCTCGGGTGAATTCAAAGAGGTTCAACGGAGAGTTGGAGGAAGAGAGAGAAAGGAGGAAGGGAGAAAAAGAGCGAAAGGAGGGTTGCAGGAACAGAGAGAATGGAGGTTTGGAGGAAGAGAGAGAATGGAGGGTTGGAGAAAGAGAAAAAATGGAGGGTTGGAGGGAGAGAGAGAATGGAGGGTTGGAGGAAGAGAGAGAATGGAGGGTTGGATGAAGAGAGAGAATGGAGGGTTGGAGGAAGAGAGAGAATGGAGGGTTGGAGGAAGAGAGAGAATGGAGGGTTGGAGGAAGAGAGAGAATGGAGGGTTGGAGGAAGAGAGAATGGAGGGTTGGAGGAAGAGAGAGAATGGAGGGTTGGAGGAAGAGAGAGAATGGAGGGTTGGAGGAAGAGAGAGAATGGAGGGTTGGAGGAAGAGAGAGAATGGAGGGTTGGAGGAAGAGAGAGAATGGAGGGTTGGAGGAAGAGAGAGAATGGAGGGTTGGAGGAAGAGAGAGAATGGAGGGTTGGAGAAAGAGAGAGAATGAAGGGTTGGAGGAAGAGAGAGAACGGAGGGTTGGAGGAAGAGAGAGAATGGAGGGTTGGAGGAAGAGAGAGAATGGAGGGTTGGAGAAAGAGAGAGAATGGAGTAGTCCACCTCGTTCAGAAAGCAGTTATTCGTTTACTGTTTTTTTTAAATAAAGAAATTTCTAATTGCCAGCTAAAGCTCTCCTGAACCAGAGAAACTAAGACTCAGCTGATGGTAAGGAACTTCAAAATTTAGAATAGCAGTTGTTTGGTTTGCTTTTTAAGTAGTACATAAAATAAGTGAATGTGAAACATTTCATTTTTGTTTTATAATTCAAGACAAGGTTGGCGAACATCTTCGAGACGGTTACTGTTTATAGGGACCGTACAACTTAGCGCCATCGATTGATGCTTAGTCATTAGAAGATGGAGCTGAATAAATCCAGCCCTATAATCCGATGGTATTTTAACACCTGGCATGAGAATAGGATTCGATCAGATTTTCTATCAAATCGTTTCAGATAAGGTCAGCGCTGAATTTAGATGCCATTAACACAGAAATGAACAGATGAAAAGCGGATTAAACCAGATTTGATTGAACCAAGAATAGATTATTAGATCAGATTAGATATTGCCAACGAACACTGTGAGAGAGACAGTGTTTTCATCATATCGACACAAATTTCTCGTTTCCAGCCGCAATAGATGTGTTTAACGATCAGGATGCATCACATCGATAGTGTCTGACTACTGCCAGGCATTTTAACGGCGTCCATCAGCGGGTTTATATTTATATATAGACTACATGAAGTTGGAAGACCGTAACAAACCCAGATTAAATGTAAATGTAGGCCTACGTGTTTTTTTATAGCTACCGTATGACCTCGACCCTGCTAATTCTTCAATAAATTTATTGGGTGAGATTCGTCATCACCGCTATTGCGCTATACCTATTTGAATGGGTGCCACGCCCTTTGAGATCCCCGTGTACGGACCGTTCTACGTATTAGGACCGTGAAGCCAAAAATCAGTACCATATATTATTTACACTTCATTCAGATAGTCTAGGACAGGTCACGACCTTTATGGTTGCCTAATGACCTATGACATGACCTCGTTGGAGTTTTGCTCGTCAACAGATCGACGATTTCGACGATTTCACAATGACGTAATTGTTTATTTCATTGGATAAGATCATAAGATTAGATTAGATTAGATTGGTTCAGATAAAATCAGATCAGTTTAGATGGATGACGAGGCTGTACAAACTGCTGTCAACCTTCACTCTGGGCCACATAATTATGTGTGTCACAAATACTGTCCTTTGCAGATAACTAGGGTCGGCTTGTTCGCTTGTACTCTCTTGCCCTGGATGAGTATCCAGATACGCCACACTAAATGACATGATCTGTCGGTGCCAGTGGTAGGTAAGAGGGCGAGTGGTGCGGCCGCCCGCGCTGCACTGTCCAAAGGCCGCAAAGAGGGCTGCAAAATGAATTTTTAAAAGACATTTTTAAAGGCATTTTTTAAATCATCTGCCCCACAAATTTCAATGTTGCTCACATAAAAGACACTGAGAGCTTGTGTACGAGAGACAGACAAACAGACAAAGACAGAGAGTGAGATAGGGAGAAGGAGAGAGAGATAGTGTGTGTGTGCGTGTGTGAGAGAGAGACAGACAGACAGAGATAGAGACAGAGACAGAGAGAAGAGAGAGAGTGAGGGAGAGAAGAGAGTGAGAGTGAGAGATAGAGTGAGAGGGAGTGAGAGAGAGAGCGACAGAGAGCGACAGAGTGAGAGAGCGTGAGACAGACAGACAGAGAGAGATCGACAGAGAGAGCGAGAGGGAGTGAGAGATTGTGTTATTTCAACTCTAGCGTACATAGGGCAGACTTTGGAGTACGGGTTACTTTAGACGTATTTGCAGTAAGCCATTCCAGTCATTCATCTCCAAATTAACTGAACACATAGCATTGTCTCGGATCATTGACTATCTGAATTCCAACTCATTCCTTAACCCACCACACCAGTCTCGTTTTACCAAGCGCCACTCAACTTAAGCCTATAGTCACTTCTCTATACAATACAAAGTTTTTCAGTCATCTCTCATCATTTGCCTCTGTCTCCTTGGACCTCTTTTGTTCATCCTTTACACTACTCCACTCAGTTATCCATGCCCTTCGCAGAACCCACCCTGTGGTTCACTTCAAACCACTTCTACTATCGCTAAATCCACAGTCCATGCTAAACTAGACTGTTCCAACTCACCTTTCCTGAATACAGGCCTCATCCCCGTGGATCGCCTTCAAACTATCCACAGGAACGTAGCCATGCAGACTTAAATTCAAGAGGAGAAAAATGGGGATTTGATGAGGGGGTACTTTAGGGTGCGGAGTATAGCCCACGGAAAATGTTTGAAATCCGAAAAGCAAGAGGAGGTAACTGCCACCTCTTGCCTCATGGTGTCTACACCTATGGCTATCTATAGGCCTAATGGTTCTGATCGTGCTGTCACTAAAAACACCCAACACCACTCCTGTTCTGAAATCTCTCCGTGGCTTAAAATACCAGAACGAATAGAATACAAAGTTCTATCACATACATGATACCTACAACACACTTAGATACTCCCAACCCTCCTATCTTCGTCAGTGATTCATAGTTCAACCACGACGCTCAACCCGGCCGCTCCTCTTCCACCTTATAACGCTTCTCCGGCCTTCCGTCACCTCATTGCTAAAATTTGGAAATCGCTCTAGAGCCATAGCTGTTCTGCCTCTCTGGAATAAACTTTCGCCAGAATTACCACAAATATTAGATTCTTTCTATGAACTCACCAAAACCTCACCTCTTGCCAGTGTCAGATTTACCCATAAGCTAAATCCGACACTGCCTCTTGTTATCTCTCCACAGGTCTTTCACTCAAAACCATAGGCGTAATTTGTGGGGATACGAGGGGTACCCGTACCCTCACTTTTTGGACTGGGATACCGTACCCCCCACTTTTGAACAATGCCAATAAAGTTTTTATTACTGTGCCTTCCCAGAGATCGCAGTCTCCTCCTTGCGTCGTGTATGTAAGAAATTGGTACCCCCCCACTTCTTAGACCAAAGTTACGCCCCTGTTCAAACTGAGGACAATGCTCTTTCGCAAATCCTATCCCGATTCCTCCTCTTTCCCTTACCCCTCTCGACGCTTCACTTCTAAACAGCGTCCACTCTACGATGAAGATTACCTGGCTATAGTAATAATGATGATGATCAATCAATAAATTTTCGTTAATTGATTGATTGATCATGATAATAATAATAACAACAACAATAACAATTACAATGTTAATTATAACAACAACAATAACAATAATAATGATAGCACTTGCAAATAATAATAACAGCGGTCGCAAAAAACATTGAATTAAAAAATAAAAACCGAATTATAGTAGTTATAATATTTAAAAAATATTATAGAAACAGTAATTATTAATAAATATTAAAAATAGTAATAATAATCAGTTACTATTAATATCACACAGCCTTCAGTAAGATAATGACCTAATAGTGAAAATTTGGCTGTTAATTTTAAACGGTCCACTTCTTATAAGAAGTTTTAATAAAATAGAGGAGCAACATAAGTTCTGTTGTACAACGACGTCGATCACTATGAGCTGCTGATGCTGACGATGATGGAGTTAGTAAGTATGAGAGACAGAGTGAAGATGGTGATTGCGAGTTGATGAAGAGGAAGACGAAGAGCCTGGAGAAGATGCTCTGACGGGCGAAGGATGAGAAGATGCGGACTGCTGGTACTGCTGCTGAAGGTGCCTCGTCGCAGATCGGCGAAGCTGCTGATTCTGCGATTGCTGACATCTGGCAAAGGATCCCGGCTCCTGTACGTGTTGTACTCTGCACAGCGTCAGGTAAAGATCAGGTAAGCCAAGGTAAGCTTATTACGACAAACCAATCAAGGTAAACTAAATCAAAGTATAGTCATTGGTATGGTAAGGTCTTCCAAAAAGGTGGTATGATAAGACAATCAAGGTGGTCAAAAGCAATGCATGTGAGGTGAAGGGAAATGTACACGCTTTTAAGTAAAGATAGGCTCATGTAAACACGATACTATAAGCCGGTTATGCAGTGCCGTCTTAACAGCATTGTAGGCCCTGGGCAAAGCAATGCGCTGGGACTTCTGCCCACTCATAGACGATTTAAATAACAGTCCATTATGATAGAGCAATAACAAAGGGAGTTATTCCTAAAAGCTGTTTGCTATCTCTGCACTTATAGCTAAGAAGTTTAACTTCTGCCGTGCGTGGAGGTCACGCACACATTAACTTTTTGGATCATTTTAATTTCGGGGCCTCTAGAATCGTGGGACCCCTGGCGAGTGCCCAGCGTGCCCATGCCTTAAGACGGCATTGCGGTTATGGTAAGTTGAAGCAATGTATGGTTTCCCGAAGGTAAGTCAGGTAAGCTAGCCCAACATAACAATCCGATCAGATGGCCAAAGATGTGGCGATATTCAAGCAAGTTGTGGTTTAGCAAGATTAGTAAGGTGCAATAAGGAAATAGTAATGAAATTAATGTCAGTATGGGAAAAGAAGAGCTGTCCTTTAAGCTAGCCCTGAGCAGCCATGGGTATGAAGTGTTAGCGACTTCACTTTCTTAGCCTCGGTATATGAGGGCGGATGGCAAGTCCTCTCCCTCATAGTCCCATCTTCCCACTGTCAGTGTACGGTCAGAGAACTCATTGTAGTTGAGTTGGCTATAGTGGGCGTAGATGGAGCAGAAATCTCGAAACAGATTTCTGCCCTGGTGGGGATTTGAACCTCCAACCACTCGGCTGACAGTCCAGCACGCTAACCACTACACCATCGCGCACCCGAATGACAATACAATAATTCTAAGACATTAAATGGTGCGCGTTCTTATTGGTTTCTCTTGAATTGTCTGTTCTTTCTTGGAAGAAAAATGAAAAGTTAAAACTAGACCATGGATGCATTGTTGGGGCGACAACAAATCCGCCTTGATTGATTCTGAGGAGGAAACATGTTTAGGTAGTTCAGACTGAAGACACTTCAGCTTATCACCATCTTCATCTAACGCATCATCATCATCTTCTTCATCTTCTTCATCATAATCATCTTCATCATCATCTTCATCATCACTTATCGTAATCATCTACTATCACAATCAGCTTCTACTACTCGTAATCATCTATTATTGTTCTACGTTATAGAAACTCTACCTCCCAGCAGCTCTTCTATAGCCTCTCTTTGGTCTCTGTGACAACCCGGTTCGGATCCTTCCCGACATCTCTGTAAACCCCACTGACTCGACGAAGCGCTATTGAATAAACTTCAGATCAGCGCTTTCGAAATTTTGACTTAACGACTACGATTAAGTGTCATCACCATTTGGCGGAGTTATATAAATTGGAGAAGAGTTGGATGAGCGAGGAGCCTGACTTTGGGAGAGGAAGACGTCCTTGGAGGAAGTGGTGAGGATGTTTTCAGCGAACAGCGAGTAGTTGCGGAAGAGATCGAGACGGGAATGACGTATGATCAGTTGCGTCTCTATGGAGTCATCCGATCTTATCTGTTAACAGAATACAGGGAATGGGTCGCTTGCTGCTTTGGTGGATGAACAGATGAATGGATGGATAGATGGATGTGTAGATGTGTGGATGAGCGTGCGGATGGATGGATGGATGGATGGATGGATGGATGGATGGATGGATGGATGGATGGATGGATGGATGGATGGATGGATGGATGGATGGATGGATGGATGGATGGATGGATGAATAGATGGATGGATGGATGAATAGATGGATGGATGGATGGATGGATGGATGGATGGATGGATGGATGGATGGATGGATGGATGGATGGATGGATGGATGGATGGATGGATGGATGGATGGATGGATGGATGGATGGATGGATGTGTGAATAGATGGATAGATGGATGGATGGATGGATGGATGGATGGATGGATGGATGGATGGATGGATGGATGGATGGATGGATGGATGGATGGATGGATGGATGGATGGATGTGTGAATAGATGGATAGATGGATGGATGGATGGATGGATGGATGGATGGACGGACGGACGGACGGACGGACGGACGGACGGACGGACGGACGGACGGACGGACGGACGGACGGACGGACGGACGGACGGACGGACAGACGGACGGACGGATGGATGGATGAATGAATGACCATTGACCAACAGACCGACCGGCCCATCAACCGACTGACAGTATGACTGAGTGACGGACTGACTTATAGACTGATAATAATATGGCTGATGGTTGATTAATATGAGACGGTTGAACGGGGGAACTGACGGCAGTGATGACGTGGAAATCACTGGTTTTGTCGGCAATCGTTTGATCTGTGAGGATCGTTCCGTTTACGTCGACCACCCAGTAGAATAGAGTTGGCGGCGGCTTTGCTTTGATCTCGCACTTCAGCACAACATTCCTCTCGCCCAGGTAGGCCTCAGCTCCAACGCAAGATAACTTTGGACCATCTACAAGCAACATATACGTAATGTAATGTAACGATCGCAAATTATAATTACTAGAGCGCAACCTAAAAGCTTATTTTCAGCTCATTAAATGACAGGGCTAGAGAAGTTGTTAATTGATAGCAATATGAAGAAGTGAGAGAGGAGCTGTTACGGCGGGTTGTGCTTAGGTTTAGAGTGAAAGAAGCTAATTGGATGTAACGGGAAGAGGTTTTAAAGAGGCTTTTAAGATATGAAAGAGATTTTTAAAAGCTTATAAAAAGCTTTTAAGAGATTTTTTAGAGCTGGGAGGGACTTTAGATTGGCCATCCATTCATCCATCCATCCATCCATCCATCCGATCATATATTCCTACATCCATCCATCCATCCATCCATCCACCTATCTATCTACCTAACCATATCCATCCTCCTATCCATTCATCCATCCATCCATCCAACAGATCATATATTCCTACGTCCATCCATCCATCCATCCATCCATCCATCCATCCATCCATCCATCCATCCATCCATCCATCCATCCATCCATCCATCCATCCATCCACCCACCTATCTATATACCTAACCATATCCATCCTCCTATCCATTCATCCATCCATCCATCTATCTATCTCTCCATCCATGTATCCGTCCGTCCATCCATCCATTCATTCATCCATCTATCTCTCCATCCATTCATCTATCCCTCCCTCCATTCATCCATCCCATCCATATGTTCGTCTCAACGTACATTCGACCGAGATGCGAACGAATTCTGTGTATGAATTCATCTCAGCCACTGTGGCAATGCACTTGAACTTCTCTCCATCGTCTTCACTAGACGGCGTATAGTTGTCCGTCCATCTCTCCGTCCTCAGCCGGATCTGCCGCAGTCCTCTCTCGCCGGCCAGAGACGACTCGACGACGGCCGTGAAGCGGTCCGTCACGTCCCTCCGGCCGAGGTAGAGGTGCAGAGTCGGCGCCGGGTATCCCCCGAAAGCCACGCATCGCAGTCGGCTCGGCCGGTTCTCCACCAGGCGTAGGACACGGTTGTCATGGTGACCTGGCCCGCCCGCGAAGCCATGGTGTTCGTTTGTGACGTCACCGTCCGATATGACGACGCTCTTGACGCTGTCTGTTGCCAGGCAACGGACGACGACAACAGAAAATAATTACTAAGACATTATAACAATCCACCCACAATCCATACAGATATAGGGGCCTATGCCCTGTTCTTAGCATCGCTTAAGCAACTGCTGAGAGCACCTCTGACCAGCTTCCTAGATTGGCGCTATATAAATTTTCTTAAAAGATAAATAAAAAATAAGTAGATCTATTCTTATATAGGAACGGCCATGGCGCCAATTAATAAATGTATTAATGTTCAAAGCATCAGTCAATCGTTGCTGCTCAGACAAAATTCCAGAGTGAGTCGGGTCGAAGGTGAACAGAACAGAGGCACGGATAAAACGAGTCCAGGTCAACTACATAGCGTGCATAAATTAGATGCCCTGTTTTGAAAAAGTCCTGCAATTTTCAGTAGTCAACTACGTATTAAGCAAAACTTTCCCGACAGCTTTGACATTTGAGGTTACCCCTTTACCCATCAGGCAGAGGGGAATACAATACAACACTATTTGATATTGCCCTCCTTCCAGAGTTCAGAAGTGCGCACAGCAAAACATCGATGGCTCTGAGCAATTGTGAGTGAAGGGCTTGCTCAAGGTCTCTAACTGACTCGGTGACGCTTGAACCCGTACTCCCGCGTTTTAGGTCGAGCGCCCTAACCAATCGGCCAACGTGAATACTGAAGAGTCTATTTCCCTCCCTCATTGATACAGATACATTTAACCCAATGACGGTTAGAAATGTGTATACAAATTCTCTCTATTCATATAGGCCCTATCGCATTTTCAGGAATCTTCAAAAGTAGGCTACTAGACTAACTAGAGCCTATATATGTCTGATGTCAGGTATTAGAATTTAAAGCATTATAATATATAATATTAATATTATATTTATAGACCTATTAAACAGTGTGTAACCTCTGATATAAAGAGAGTGCGTGACCGTTCCACGTATGACGGAGTGGGGACCTCGAACTTCGCAGCTGTAATTTCCGCTATCCTCATGGCTGACCTCTGAAATTCAGCGCAGAACAGCAACAGTTAGAAAAGGAGACGAATTTAAACAACAGCCAAATAATAATAATACGCTTAGATGTGGTCCGGCAGTGGTGTCATCTGGGGAATGATAATTAAAATATTGTGTCAGTCACTTTCAGGGTCATTGGCTAACGCAGATGGAAAGGGACGGAGGTTCTTGGGAGAAGGAAGAGAGGAAAGGGGAATGGGAAAGAGAGAAATATGGAGACGCAGAGAGCCTTAAGACTCTCCCATAAGAAACTTTTGCCGAACTGGCGCGCAGAAACACTAGTAATTGTTAAACGTGAAACCGATCGCAAAAATTTCCCTCAATCAGCCATTGACATAGCTGCATCGGTAGATCCACGCCTGTCTGCGGCCAGGATCTCCGCTATATTTGCCTATCATTTCATTTGGATAGACCAGTTCGTCACTGATGGAATTTATTCTATGACTCATGTTCGGACAGCTATAGGTTCTACTCTGTCCGTCTGCTTTTCGGATTGTGTCGGGTGCGGTTTGACTTTGCAAGAGGTGCATTACAAGAACGGTGTGCATAGAAGTCGAAACGAGTGGGAAAAGGCGTCCCATTACTTTGTGGGCGGCCTAAACCCCAGCGACTGGAAAATCTTCCTGTTCACCTCTCCCACAAATCCCAGCGTGCATATGAATATGTTTGCATCGAATAAGAAGCCGTCGTGTTCCTTTCGTTTGATTTGTGGTGCGATTTGTTCTTCGCCTGCTTAGCTGAATGCATTTCTCGTGTTTGACCAACGACCCATTATCTTCCGCTTCGTGTACTTGATCCACTGGCTTCTCTACACAGCTATGACCTGCATATATATGCGTATAAGCTTATACATGTGTGTATGTATACATATATATATGCACGTGTATTGCGGTGGGCTGGTGTGCAGTGCGCCTATGCTCAATGCACGTATACCCTTCATGCACGAGAACACGGTGGAGTTACAACCAAGCACGAACATGTAAAAGCTTTCTCAAGGATTTTTATTGGTTAGGAAATTAGGCCGTTCCATTTGTATGTATATATCTATTTATGCATATATTTGTATGTTTATATATATATATATATATATATATAATGAAGCGCTAATAGCGCCTCAAAAGTCCTATGATATGGCTGTCTAAGAGGCACTAAATATATAGCCAGAGGTGGACAGTTTTCTGATAAGAAGATTGAACATACTTACTAACTGAAGTACAATAAGGTTGAAAATAATTGACCAAAACCTAAAGACGCAGTCCAAATTTCAGTACAATAAGACTGAAATATATATTTAGCAATGTTTGACACAAATCATAATTTTCCGGACAATAAGTTGAAAATAAGTTGAAAAATGATTAACGTACCTACGATCGACAGCTGGAGACTGTACTGTAATGCATCGTCTGTGGAATAGGTGACGTCAAATCTGTTGGTGAAGAGGAAAGGCTCGTTGATGTTACCCATGATGTTAATCACCGTGGTCTCTGCAGCCTGAGTCTTTCTCCAGAGAACAGGACAGTCGAAGAGATTGAAATTCTGGGCTTGGAAGCGACAGTCTAGAACCGCCCTCTCATCAACGTTCAACAGTATCGTCTGACCACGTGACAACATCGTCATCTGCGATCCTGTCACAACAACTGAGACGATTAATGTGTTTAGGGACCGTGAGCACTGTGTTACTCAGCGCCATCGATTGATGCTTAGTTTGCGTGGTTAATAAATTCAGAAATAAAGATCAGATAGGGCCTACATATATTTTGGGTTAGATCTTGGATTAGAATAGGATTAGATTACAACTTCTATCAAATCGGATCAGATTAGTTCAGCTCGGAATACAGAAGCTATAAAATCAGAATTGGACAGATGAAAAGCAGACAAGATTAGGTGATACAGGATTGGATTGGACGAGATAACATTAGATCAGATTATATCAAATTAGATTAGATTAGATCAGATTTGCCCAAATAACTCTGCCTCGTTTCCAGCCGCAACAGCAGTGTACCTTGTTATCAGAAAACAGGATACGTTACATCTACGCTGTCTGGTTATCAAGAGATATAATTATAGTCCAACTGTAGAATTGTCTCTGCATGTAGGCTACACCTAGTGAGAAATCCGTGAAAACTTAGGCTACAGATGCAAAACTCCACGTTTTCTATAGCAACTGTATGGCCTCGACCCTGCTAATTCTTCATTGAATTAATCGGGTGAGATCCTACATCACCGCTCCCCGTTTGAATGAGTGCCACGCCATTTAAGGTCCCCGTGTACTGACCGTGCTACAAGTTAGGACCGTGAAGCTAAAATCAGGACCACATATTTCCAGTTCATTAAGACGTAGGTCTATGAGAACAGGTCACCATCTTTATAGAATGGGTTGCCTAATAACCTGTGACATGAACTCATTGTTCTTTCTTTGTCTATCTCCCAATGTAAGCTCTTGAAAGCCATTCTCATTAATTGAGTGTTTTGTTCGTGTGTGTTGTGTGTGTGTGTGTGTGTGTGTGTGTGTGTGTGTGTGTGCGTGCGTGCGTGCGTGTGTGCGTGTGAGAGACACAGACAGAGACACAGAGAGACAGAGACACAGAGAGTGTGTGTGTGCGTTTGTGCGTGTGAACAGCACATACATAATATCACGCATACTGCGGAGTGTGCGCCTATGATAACATTGAACCGGAAGCATGCGTTAGGTTTCCATTATCAAATCCATCCATTAGTGGCTAATATTGTTTTCTGCATAGTATAGAAACAGGATTATCTCTGCATTATCTGGTTCTCTTTGGGGCTTTCCTATATATTAGGGTGGTCCTTAGAGTAATTGTAAAAAATATTTTTTTGAAATGTTCAGCTCCCACCCTTTTAAAGTGTTCCTTTGGGCAAAAATAAAGTATGCCTAAAATATTTCTGTAATCAGACGATGTTGTGAGGTCGCCCAACTCGTATTTTGATGATGCTAAATGAAATATGAACACCGATTATTCCGAAGAGTATACTTGTAGGTAATAGCAATTCAGTAAAATAGACAAATAATTTGCAATTGTTCAATCTTCTCTTCTTCTTCTTCTTCTTCTTTGGTTCTCTGCCCTTAGGCAGGTTCGTATGTCCAACGGCGCCATTCCTCTCGATGTTGAGCTTCCGCTTTCATCTCTCTGTAGCCGTCCCTCTTTATCAGCCAGTCCAGGAACATCGTTCTTGGTCTTCCTCTTGTCTTTTTCCCTTCCATTCTACCCTCGATGATATCTCGTAGCAGGGAATTTCCTCTCATTATATGGCCAATCCATCTTCTTTGACGCTCTCTGATTGTCCTCATCATGGATCTCTCCTCTCCCACCATTTGCAGTACTTCGTCATTTGTCTTGTGCTCTGTCCAGCTGATTCTCTCCATTCTACGCCATATCCACATTTCGAAGGCTTCTATCCTTTTGATGTCCTCCCTTCTTATAGTCCACGTTTCAGATCCGTATAGAACCACACTCCATACCAGCGTCTTAACCATTCGCTTCTTCAGATTCCTATTTAATTTTCCTCTCAAGAGCTCTTTTCGTTTATAGAATGCATCTTTTCCCATGGCTATTCTTCTTTTTATCTCCGTTCAATTGTTCAATGTTCAAATTAATATTGTAATGTTATAGAAAACGTTTAATCGTCAGACAGTTTATTCCAACAGTGTGGACTTTAGACAATCCGGGTAGCGACGTCGATGATCAGCCACGACTTGGGTCAGGAATTGGAATTGGTCCTCATCGTGGATTATGAGTTTGTTCAACTCCTGCACAAGGGCTACACCTCGTTCAGCGTTGTCATTAGTGACAAGAAGCTTGTTGACTATTGCCTTGCCTGTAATCATCTCTATCCGCCCATGTTTCAGGGTCCAAACATAAGAGATCGGAACCAATGTGCAGGCTGCTAAGAAGATCACGAGTGCTTGGAGTTACAAAGTCCTCCAAGTTGTGCTGTGAGGCCTTGCTTGCTCCTAATTTGATTCGTTTTGAACCACATGGAACAGATTGCTTGGACTGTAATGCAGTCGCCATTTTTCGTTTTGTCTCGCACAGCACGTTGGGATCGAAAAGAGCAAGACCCACTAAATATTCTGACAGGTACCACAAGTGGTGCTCAAGCTTCTTGCACGCAGCAGTTGCAATTTTGTCATCATACTGCCTGTAGCTGTAGAGATCCTGAAGCAGTTGAAGGTCATTGTGAGGAGCACTGGCAGCTAGGGATACGGAAATTTCGTCCTCGGAAGAATCGCCCCCGGAAGAATCGCCCCCGACATTTCGCCCCCGGGAAGATTCGCCCCCGAGGAAGTTTCGCCTCCGGGATCTATGATGAAAATGTAACTAAGACTAGAAGCTGAATTAGCGATGAAAATGTAACTAGAGGACTAGAAACTGGATCTATGATGAAAATGTAGCTAAGACTAGAAGCTGGATCGACGGGAGCGAAACTTCCGGGGGGCGAAATGTCGGGGGCGAATCTTCCGGGGGCGAATCTTCCGGAGGCGAAAAGTCCTACAACCGGCAGCTAGTGGTGCTATAAACCAGGCTTTCAGATAAATGATGACAGCACAGACACACACCTTACAGAGGCCTTTCTCTTCAAATGCTATAAGCTTAAATTGTGATCAGAACATCCAGACTTTCAACACCACCTCGCATGGTGCATCGCATCTGGTGCCATGAAGTTGATTCCACGTACGGGTGAACCTCAGAGAAAGATGATCGACAGCTCGATGAATTCACGGTAATCATTTCACATGGACTGATGAAGCAACTGGTTTTGAGCAAGTTCCAGTATTTCCTGTTTCACTGTGTCATGGATTTCATCTAGTTCTGTACCTGTCTGATAGATTTGTCTGATCAATAAAGGGCCACGCTTGCTAAAATCTTGTAAACAGCAGAGCCTCTGGAGCCGATGAAGGGACAAGGCTTGCGGTAAATGCGGCTCCTGCCAATAGCTCCATTATATGGCTGTGGCATGCAAAGTACAGCAAATCCTTCCCAAGCTTTCGCTCATTTTCAACACAGGCCCCAATCTTGATGCCTGTATTTAAGCTAGCTGTGTCAAGGCACATTCTAACTACACGTTCTTGGACACTCCACTCCTGAAGTGCAAAAGGCCATTTTGTTTAAAAATGTTGAACTGTTCAGTGTTCATGAAATGAAATATCACCAGAAATGCATTTAGTACATTACATAAATTGCCTATACTAGCTAGTCAATAACCTTGCAGATTGCAGTTACTTCGATGGATCACTTATTTCACAAATTCTTAAAAATTCAAATTAATTCAATATTTATGTTTTGAAAGCAATGCTTCAAAGAATATTTAATTACTTGTTGGTTGACATGTAGTTACTGAACATCTGAAATGACCAAACTGTAAAAATGACAATTGACAAATTAGTTTTATGAATAAGTTTCATTTATTGAAATTTCGGTATTAAACCAATATTATATCATGCTTGGGCGACCTCCAAACATTATCCAAATTAAAAGATATTTATACCTGAGAATCATGCCGTGTAAACAAACAACTCTACAGGGTGGGAGCTCAACATTTCAACATTTCAAAAATAAGGACCACCCTACTATATATACGTCGTCAACGGAACACGATGATCTTAGGCCTATATATATATATAAATATAAATATATATAAATATAAATATATATAAATATATATATATATATATATATATATATATATATATATATATATATATATATATATATATATATATATATATATATGGGTACATACATATCTTGTACACGGCTTACGTATATACGATGTATGTGTAGTTATGTATATGTATTTTTGTATGTATGACTGTATGCATGTATCAATATATGTGTATATAAATCTGTATAGTTATGACACTCGAGGCTATAGCCATAAAAATTTAAACCTTATAAACCGCGGACTGATAGGAAGGTGTTGTTTCCGGCACAGAAGGCAATTTCCTCCTCACTCAACCAATAGACATGTCTAACCGTAGAATCAACTCGGTCTTGTATACAATTTTCTGAGGTTTTTATCATCAGTGCAGCACACTATAGCCGATTGGTTAGAGAGTTAGGCTTGCAACATGGAGATCACGGGTTCGAGCGTTAACTCGATGAGACGGTTAGCGTGTAGGAATCTTTAGCAAGTCCATTGATAGCAGCTGCTTTGCACCTCATATCAGACTCAAAACGACTGGTCCTGTGTGCGAAATAAAAGCAGTAGAATGAATATCAAAATAAGAATAAGTCCTCTGGGTATAGGAGTTTGAGACAGACAAACAGACATTTAAGAGAGACCGGCAGTCAAGCAGAGACACACAGAGAGAGAAAGTGAGAGAGACCATGACACAGACGGACATAAATTCACAGAGACAGGCAGACAGGCAGAGAGACAGAGAAACAGTGAGAGACACCATGACACATCTGCAGACAGACAGATATGCAGACAGGCAGGCAGGCAGGCAGACAGACAGGCAGGCAGGCAGAGAAACATATACAGACTGACAGAGAGACCGAGACCATGACACATACAGACAGACGAACAGAGTCAGACAGACTTACAAAGAGAGACAGAGACCATTACAGAAACAGACAGACATAGCCAATGGTACTGGTCAGACAAAATAGACAGACAAGGGCAGGCAGATAAAAAAAAAGACAGAGACAGAGACAAACAACCAGACGGACAGAAACACAGATACACTGGTATAGATTAACAGACAAAGACAGACAGACAGGCAGAGGCAGGCAGACTGACAGAGAGATGCACAGAGAGACATACAGACAGACAGGCAGAAAAGTAGCCTGAAAGACTTAGACGATCGATACCCCGGTGTCACTCCACAGCCAATGTTCCGTTAAATGACCTGTCAATAACGATGACGTCATACGGGCACCTGTCAGATTCCTTTACGCGCCAATCACAGGACAACTGACACAAGCCATGCGTGACCTGCGACGCACCAGCACTTTATAATATATAGACACGTCTATCCCATAATTATGCGGTAAGAGTATACATATGAACCAGTTTGGCTGAATATATATATATATATATATATATATATATATATATATACATTATGTATACAGACGTACAGAATTACACAGTACTATCATATGTATACATCAAACATAGCAACCCATGATTTATTTATATATAAATATCACTTATATGTGTGTGATTATTCAGCGTCTTCCATAGGTACCGAAAGGCGCAATATAAATTCGTGTACTCCTATATATATATATATATATATATATATATATATATATATATATATATATATATATATATATATATATATATATATAGCCATATTATATACATGAATACTACAAATATTATATCTATATATAATATCCATGCAGTCACATTATACATATAAAGCAATGCAGTTCTTTACATACATACATAATACACACATACACACATACATACACACATACATACATACATAAATACACACATACATACAAACATACATACATACACGCATACACACATACATACATACATAAATACACACATACATACACGCATACATACATACATACATACATACATACACATACATACATACACACATACATATATACATAAAGTGATACATGTAACGCATCCTAGACTGAAGAGCAACAGCAACTGTCAGATTCACTTGACGCATGCACGGATAAAAACGCTGGAAATAGCAGACAGGGGTCAAAGGTTGATTCGCCGGCCGCCATCTTCAGACATGCACGTAATCGAGACGTTTGCAACAATATTCCCCGACTGACTGACGTACTTACTGACGAGTTCATCGCGTGCAACTTGAGCCGGGTGCTTTTTCTGCCCTGCACGCGATTTCCGATATTTTGTTGCCCAAGTTTTGTAGTCACAGCCAAGCTGTGACCCCTCTGAGGATGGGTTGACCCTAAGAAGACAAGGTCAGAGGTTATCGGCGGGCATCACGCATGCGTATCAGTCAAGTTAGCGTTGCAGAGGATTTTTGCGATGATCTGGTCGCATGGAGGAAATGGTCACTGTGGTCACTGTGGTCACTGTGGTCACTTGATATGAGGTGAGGGAAGGTACGCCGTTAATTAAATCAACTCCAATTTACGAAGGTCAAGTTACGACTGATTTTTTTATCGTGAGTGTTCCTTCTATGCAGAGGTAAAGTGGAGTGCGAACGGTGAGAACGGCGTTCCCACTGCTCTTGAAATTCTTTGCTTGCGTTCCCACTGCTCCACGCATGCGTTCCAATTAAACTCTTATTTGGCGTTCCCATGCACTGCTCACCCAAACCACTTTAACCACTGCTTCTGTGTTTGCACGAACGTTAGTATACACTGACAGTCTAGCTGTCTACCTGTCTGAACTTGGATCTTGACCTGGAACCCGATTCTGACCCTATGCCTGTCTGTTGGTTTTGTTTTAACTGAGCGCCTGTGAATAAACTACTAGATCACGCGACTTAGACCTTAGAGCGCTGTAGAAATCTCGAGATTACGATTCGAAACACATGGCTGCAATATACAAGGGAAGAATGTTGCAGAGATCACTGTAATTCCTCTGTGTTTTAACACATGCATGCACACATACAATATCGTACATGCACATATACATACATAGGTATTTAGAGAACAGCGGTTATGAGCGCAAACAATAGGGTAGTACGGTAGTACCTCTTCCCTCCATCCCCGCCCCCTCCATCCATATGATCCGTGAAGCGACATTTACATACATACGTACGTAAGTACGTGCATACAATACATACATGCAAGCATATATACGTATACACGAATGATTGTCGTTAGATATCAGCGCTATATAAATACAATACAAGACTATGACAATAGGAGCGTCGAGCATCCGGACATTTATATAGCGCCTTCTTAAGCACCTCTTACGAGAGTCGTCTTCTCGAGTGCCACTCCCTGGATCAACATCTCAACGGAGACAGACATCGTATCTCGTGACAATCTGGTCCATCGGTTTGAGTTTATGAGATGTCATAGGCACAGTGGGAGGATTCGATTCTCATCCCCTGGGACGGCTACTACAGGGCACGAGTCCGTCAGGCGCATTAGTTTTGCTCAGCGCCATCGCCTGGTGCTTGGTCATAGATAGTGACGATTAATAAATGTGCTATAATAACATTAAAACATTAACAATACATTCAACAACAACAACAACAACAACAACAACAACACTAATAATAATAATAATAATAATAATAATAATAATAATAATAATAATAATATTATTATTATTATTTTTATTAATAGTACAAGAGTAGTAGTAGTAGTAGTAGTAGTTGTTGTTGTTGTAGCAATAGTATACAGTAGTAGTAGTAGTAGTAGTAGTAGTAGTAGTAGTAGTAGTAGTAGTAGTAGTAGTAGCAGCAGCAGCAGCAGCAGCAGCAGCAGCAGTAGTAGTAGTAGTAGTAGTAAACATAATAATAATAAAACATGATAATAATAAAATTATTATTATGATTCTTATTATGATTCTTATTATTATTATTATTATTGTTATTATGATAATAATAATCCAGTGTTGGAGGAGCCACTCCGACTGTGCAGAATGGATGGGAGAAGACCAGATGTTCTAACTCTCACGCATCCTACGGCGCATGGACCGAGCTTTAATTTGAGATGCCATGGTAACAGACACTCTAGTCGCATCCATATACCTTCCATCCATATCGACCTCAGCAACCGAATATGGCAGCAAACAGAAGTTCGAAAAATACAACACACTCCCCAAAACGTATAGCACTTTGTCCCGTTGCATAAATATATATATATATAATATATATATATATATATGACAATGGGGCAAAGTAGTATATATATATGCAAAGGTGCCTATATATATATATATATATATATAGCAGTTAAGCACCTACTGAGAACTGAAGTTGGGATCAACGCCCTCGATCCCAAGACGATGGATAATTATCCATTAATCTAGGAAATCTATTGACAAATATGTCCACCCAATCAGATGACCAACGTCCACTATTCTCAATATGAATATTTGTTTGGGTATATATGTAGTCATGCATGTATGTATGTATGTCTATGCATGCATTGATGTATGTACATGTATGTGTGCATGTATGCATATATTTGTGTGTATGCCTGTAGGTAAGTATTTAGATTTATTGATGTATGAATGTATTTATGTATGCATGTACGTATGTATGCATTGCATATGCATGTGTATTTATGTATGTATGCATGTAAGTATGTATTTATGCATGTATCTATGTATATATATGTACGATATATTAATGTGAAGCCTAATACATATTTGCACAAATGTCTATTTTTTTATCTATATTTATCCAGTTATGTGAGTGTGTACGTATATCTTATTGATCGATGTTGTGTCCGAATATATCTATGTAAGCCAGCTGGGTATATAAATGGTCGTTGGCCTCAGAGGTGATTTGTTCGCCTACCCAACCTTAATGCAATAAGGGCGATTGGAAATAATCTGCAACGTTCAATTGGACCAGAAAGACATCTGTTTCCTCCTTTGGTCGTTCACTGGGACACGTTCCTTATCTAGATATAGTGAGATGAATCCATGGACTCTGGCCTTTCACACACAGAACATATGTCCGCGCTGGTCCTTAGCCATCGTTGCGCTCTGCGGCCCATGGAGATATGTAGATATTAATTTGGCGGCCCAAGCCCTTTCTTCGTTTCTCCTCTCTCCTCACATATTTTCTAACTCTGGATTTATTCACAACAAGATTAGAAATCGCCTCAACAATGAAACAACAACAAAGCTTGTGTTCTGTTACCGGATGTTTCTCGGTTCTCGCGTATTGGATACTGAAGATAGAACATTACTATATTGATTTATTCAGTGATGAAGTGGGCAGTCACACCATTATCAACATGTCAACCTATGTTGATACTGATACTGATAGTGACACTGGCTGACTGACACTTTGAGAAACTGATAACTGTCAGAACATGATTAGCATTTTTAGAAAGCAATGCTGACACAGAGTAAAATGCACCATAGTATTGTTTTTGTTATTTATTAAAGAATTTGTCATGGTCTAAATAATTCGGTCTGCAAGTTTTTGCCAGTGCTTTTGCCGGTTATTTCCGGTTTTTTCCACCGTTCCGGCAAAAATATTTTTTGTCATGCATGGCAACTTGCCATCGCTGCGCTAAAAGCATTTAACAACATTATCGTGGCCTAAATGATTAGACCAGGACGGACTATGTTAAGACTATCAGTTATGCAGGTCTCAACAGACGAGAACTGGCTGTTCTTGGCTCCCTCCCTCCCTCCCTCCCTCCCTCCCTCCCTCCCTCCCTCCCTCCCTCCCTCCCTCCCTCCCTCCCTCCCTCCCTCCCTCCCTCCCTCCCTTTATCAATCTATCCATTCATCCGTTCATCCAATGACATCCATTCATCCATTCATCTATCAATTCATTCCGCCATACATCCGTTCATCCATCTGTACCCCGTCCTTACCTCCACTTTAATCTCCCTCTCTATCTATACCTGCCTCCGTATCTCCATCTTTAATCTCTCTCACACTTACTCCATCACTGTCTCTGTATCTACTTCATCACCCTCTTAATCCGCCAGATCTGTTATCCTCTCCATCATTTCGTCCTTCCATCCGCCCGTCCAGTTACCCGTCCGTTCGCTCTTTCTCCCGTCTTTCTACCCGTCCGTCCTGCCGTTCGTGTGTTTGTGTGTGTGTGTGTGTGTGCGTGCGTGCGTGCGTGCGTGCGTGTGTGTGTGTGTGTGTGTGTGCGTGAATATATAATTGTTTCTTTAAACCCGGATTCGATCCGTATGACCGTCAGATTCCTATGCATTCCACAAACTCCGCTCAATCGCCCCACCAATACCCCCAACTCCCCACGCCAAATCCCGCACCCTTAAACCAACCGCCACTAATTTACCCTTTATCCGGAAATCCACAAGCGCATTCACAATGATGCTTACTGGTTTTCGCTGCCCCATCACGCCGTACCTCCCCCTCGTCCACCCGACCCTCCCTCCCCCAGACTCCCTAAGGACCCCCAATGGAGGCGAGGCATTCGCTGTGGCTCCGTGACGGCTCGTACGCAGAGCAGGACGCTCGCCAAATCTCTTCTTCCAGCCGCCAGAGAGCGGGCTTTATCCCTATCCTCTTGCACGGTGCGATTGAGCGACACTTCGACTACATAGAGGACGATTGCACGCCGTCCAGTAACATCACCCACTAATTCATGTATACGTTAGTATGTATGTATATTTTATAAATATGGTCGAATTTAGGTAGGTTTAGCATTTTGTTTGTGTTGCACATGGATATATCACTTAGGTAGTTCATCGCCTTTTAGAGGTTTTGTAAGGTTCATATGAATGATTTGAAACATAATTATATATACATACATGCACACATACAAACATATAAACATACATCTTAGAGCCGCTACCCATCTCGCGTGTCCTCAGGTTAGGCCATAGCTTCCCTTTCTGCGACTGAAAAGCATCGATCACAAGAGGCTAACACCGTAAGTCCGCAATTAACGAGTGGCGACGGATTGATGAAAGCTCTCAGCAGCTCTTGTACTTCGCATCTCAAGAGGTCTTCGGCTTTATGGGGTACTTTGCACTTGCTCCCCATCCTACAACGTATTCAGTTTAAGACTCGAACTGCCGACGGACTCTGCAATTGTCTTGTTGGTAAGTCAGTCTCCCCAGTGCCAGGCCATGGTATCCTTCGGTCGGTAGCCCATGGACTCCTGCCTGTCCCTCGTATGCATACTGCTACAGCTCAGTCCAGAAGCTTTGTCTATGTTGGACCCACCAGCTGCAATCGCTTTTCTCGAGGGCTGCGGCTCGATCTTCTCAGTTTGTCTCTTCCATGATAGTAAGCGCCTGAAGTCTGCATTATTCAACAGTGATTCCACTGGTTCGGGTCGGGTGTGCCATTGATGAGTTTTTAAGTGGCCCTTAATAAGTTACAATTACAATATGTACGTACATACATACATACATACATACATACATGTGTACATACATACATAC
This sequence comes from Allolobophora icterica, assembly GCA_963556255.1. Lineage (NCBI taxonomy): Eukaryota > Metazoa > Annelida > Clitellata > Crassiclitellata > Lumbricidae > Allolobophora > Allolobophora icterica. The sequence goes on along the minus strand of OY744609.1, from coordinate 8,966,476 downwards.
ATGTGTACATACATACATACATACATACATACATACATACATACATACATACATACATACATACATACATACATACATACATACATACATACATACATACATACATACATACATACATACATACATACATACATACATACATACATACATACATACATACACAGAAACATACATGCACGTGGCTAAACCGTTAAATCTAAAACCAATTGCAAGCTTAATGAAGAAGTTAAACTGTTGGCTCCAATTGTTTATGGTTAAACCATACTCCGCCACTGTTCATACTCTGGCAGTGCCAGTCCCAAGCCTGGATAAAGGAGTAGGGCGACGCTATAGTCATCTTTTTTATGATACAGCATCATTAAACACTAACCCAAACAACCATCAATGCGTGTACGCCAAATCCGCATCATGTCCTCTCCAATCCCTATTCTTACCCGGGTGAAACTCCAGTCTCCAACCTTCCCATCGAGTTCCCGACCCCGTGCAGTTTTCCTCTGCCAGACCTGCCAAACCCATGAGCCGGAGTCCAACAACTTCCTTTGCGTGCCAGATCTAATCCGGACTGGTGTTACGGAAAGCGTATCGATAAATTAAAGATCCGCATCCGTCTCATTTACAGTCCGAAAGTAGGCGCAATTTATGGGCGTGGATTGTTCGTCTGAAGGCGGCGGGATTTGCCCCGGATATGATTTACGTCCGCTTCAAATTCGGAACTACTTTCCGAACTACTTCCGGCGCAAATGGGGACCCGTCCGGGATCGCGGTGCCGCCAACAGAATCCGCAATTGTAGTAGATCGATGAACTTCTGTAACGCCATCAGAGTCTGCATTTCAGTCACTTGGATAACTTCGGAACATTTGGCTTATGTACGGGTCCTGCAAGCCACACTCTTGATCATGTCTGTTAGGAACAGAAACTGGTGTTGCTGGATCTGCGACGGCTTTATAACGTGTCTGTGAGCAGTGGTAGGCTACTTTAGAAAGCAATGTCTGGTGGACACCAAGGACGTTGACAAATATGGACACGGGTCATCCAGATGTGGACAAAATCGGATCAGGTGAGGGAGGATCATACCAATGAAGACGTCCGCATTCAAATTTCATATATATTTATTCTGCAGAGCTGTGCCTTAAACACCAACTTCAGTTAAAGAGCAGACAGTCTGTACACTCCATTAGATTATTAGAGTCCCTTTACTGGGCGTGGCAGCATCCATTACCCCCACCCCGTAGCACAGTTAACCTCCGAAGATCAGCAAGGTAGACTAATCTCGGCTCAGTATTGCACTGGAGTGCGGATGTTCACAAACGAGAATGGGAGTTATAGAGTAACCTTCCGATAAAAGCAGACAAGAGGAGGGAGCGGTGCAAAGTAGATATAAGTTTACAAACGCCACACACGCCCTCATCCCCCGACTAGTGTTGCTCACAAAAGAATGTAACACTTCTAGTCAATTAGGTATCTGCATGAACAATGAGACCCAGTCGACCCAAAACGATCTGCCGACAGTATGACGCTCCCCCACTGAGATCCTGGGCGGACCCCGGAAGCCAAAAACTGGGAATCGAGTGTATATCATACCTGTATCCATTGAAATGAACATTCATTAGTCAGAGAACAAGGGGATGGGATAGACCTAAACATCGTATCGGATGTACACGAATGCTATGGAGAGTTATGAGGGATCCGAGCCCCTGCAGGAACCCGTCTGCCAGCTACGACAATGGTGTATATACGTACGCAATACGTATGTATGTGTGTATGTATGTATGTATGTATATATGTATGTATGTATGTATGTATGTATGTATGCATGTATGTATGTATGTATGTAGGTATGTATGTATGTATGTATGTATGTATATATGTATGTATGTATGTATGTATGTATGTATGTATGTATGTATGTATGTATGCATGTATGCATGTGTGTATGTCAGTTTGTGCACAGGTGTGTTTGCGTATTATATGCAGATATATACATGTACATGAATATGTAGTACTATGTACGCATGAACGTAAAATATGTGTGCAAGCAAGAAATCATTTACATAGCGCCTCTTGAAAACCACTCCAAAGCGGACAGAGTTCAAACAATGCTCAGAGTTATCGGACTTTTTCGATTCGGTTATTTTACACTCGTCACTGATTTTCCAGATATGAGTTCTCAAACGCGTCTTGGGATTCTTAGAACTAGCAAGATGGTTTACGAGTGTGTCCACTCTATAGCCTCCTTTTGATTAACTCGATAGTACTGACAGGCATACAGACAGACAGACAGACAGACAGACAGACAGACAGACAGACAGACAGACAGACAGACAGACAGACAGACAGACAGACAGACAGACAGACAGACAGACAGACAGACAGACAGACAGACAGACAGACAGACAGACAGACAGACAGACAGACAGACAGACAGACAGACAGTGCCGGATTTAGGAAGAAGTTAAAAAAAACACAAGGGCCTAAAAAATTCAGATTTTTGGGGGGAAGATTCATTTAAATGATAAAATAATATGTAATCAGTAAATGCATTCATTTGAAAGCATTGGAAATTTTTCACTTTATATGTTGATGCCTTGCTATAATTAATTAAAAGGCACAGGTGACAGGCCTATATATATATGTTTCAAGTTTTGTGAAATCTTCTGGTGTAATTTTTTTAACAAGGGGCTTCCAAAGTCAATATCCAGCACTGCAGAATAGATAGATAGACAGACAGACAGACAGACAGACAGACAGACAGACAGACAGACAGACAGACAGACAGACAGACAGACAGACAGACAGACAGACAGACACGTAGATAGATAGATAGATAGATAGATAGATAGATAGATAGATAGATAGATAGATAGATAGATAGATAGATAGATAGATAGATAAACAGATAAACAGATAGATAAATAGTGTATTGCAGGCTGTCTGTTCTGTTAGTAGTTAAGGTTTATCGCATAACATGTACATGTACAGCGCAGTGCGTTTGCAGGCGCTTAATTAAAGAATAAATATTATTATTATTATTATTATTATTATTATTATTATTATTATTATTATTATTATTATTAGATAGACAGATATGCTTCCATACGCACACACAGACAGACATATATCAATCAATCAATCAATCTTTTATTTGGTATCCAAACTGAACAGAAAAACAAATCAAACAAAAAGCAGGCAAATCAATTTCTGTAGTTTGGGTACACAGGTGACACAAAAAGGGCCGTGGACCCCGCTTAAACAGTGTCACCTGGGTAGAATTACAAAACGTATAAACGCCAATCTTTTTATCATATTACTGGTAGGTCGTAAAAAGAAACTATACTTTTTATCTTAACTAAGGACTCGGCAATATACACTCGGAACTGTGAACCAAGGACTCGTTAACGCACTTTGGTCATAATAATCCCTGGTGTCCCTGAAAGAGATAAAGCTATATACGTTGTTCAAGCAGGAACGAACGCATTTTTCTTTTAAAAGACCACAAACTAGGCAATTGTCGGAAGTTTAGGGGAATCTGATTCCAAACGGCTGGCCCGGTGAATCTAATAGAGAATAAACGAGTGTTAGTATGGGCAAATGGTTGGTGATATAGGCCGGAATTTCTTGTCTGATACGGGTGGCGATCAAATGTACGACATACATAATATATATGTATATACACGCTGCAAACAGTGGCTTGGCCTGGTCAATCCACTTTCCCATGATGCTTCGGTTTTGTCTATTTCTTGGCTTTTGTCTCTGCTTTTATCCTTTTATTACTCTTTTTCTGAGACCTTTAGATTCTTAAAAACCTTGGCATTTGAATTTGGTTTCGTTAAAAACTGCCGAAGGAATTCTTAGCAAGAATTTTCCGCTCCCAGAGCAAGACGACACAGCAATGGCGAAAGCGGAAGTTACGTCCGAAGAGCATCGATCACAAGAGGCTAACACCGCAAGTCCGCAATTAACGAGTGACGACAGACTGACGAAAACTCTCAGCAGCTCTTGTACTTTGCATCTCAAGAGGTCTTCGGCTTTATGTGGATCGTCTTCCTGAATTAGATCGACGAAACTGGACGCCGGCGAAACGAAGCAGAAGAGGACACCGGACCTGATTATTTATTAAGAAAGATACTTAAGACTGACGAAGATGCGCCTCCGATTCTCGGCCGCCATTTTGTAGCGACTGCGGAGATGTAAATACGTCCAGGGGGATTCGTTCATCCAACGCTGTTTGACGAGACCGTTCATTAATAATAGATAGGGATTCGTCAGTGACAAAGACGTCAGAAGCCCCGTTCGGGAATTGGCGAAAAAGGACTTTGAGTATTCAGAAGTCTTGGGGACTAACTATCTCCGAAGAAAGTTTCTACACCACCGCGGCTGAAACGAGCGACATGGAAATGCCTGTGAATTATAGCGGACAACAGCCGTATACGCCTAATATACTGGAGAGAGGCGGCCTAATTAAGAGGACGCTTCTCGCTCTGTTGATGTATAGTCTATGCTACTGGGCTGGATTTATGCGGGTTCTCGGCAGTCCATAGATGTCGCTGTCATGAGAAGAAACGTTTCATCAAAACATATGTAGTATCCATGGACTAAGTACCTTTGCACTGCGTTGGGATTTCCTTCAAATGGTGCAAAACAAATGTCCATTTAATAACGACAAAATATAATAATATAGCTATATATATTATATGTATTTACATATATACAAATGTATGTGTATATTTACAATCACGTAATGATATACATAGCATATGGCAGTTCAATCTATATCTAAGAGTACCATAATGTCTTGGCTCAATATGTGTGGGCAGCGGGCTTCTGGGATTTTGAGGGATTCTCAAATTGAGCTATAGAAATGTTTGCATTATTTTCTTCATTCATTCATTTCTTCATACTTGCAGCATGCATAAATTAATGTGGCCTGACTAGAATGACTGCTTCATACAATGAGGTTCCCGTTTGAATTGGGGGTGGGGGGAGATCATTTTCTTGATAAATATACACATGTTTGTGTAATGTATATGTATTATGTATGCAGTGTTGGGTAAACTCACACAAGAAATGAGTTAAATCAAAACTCAACTCACGCACCTCAAAATGAGTTTAAACTCAAACTCAACTCATCCTAAGTGAAATGAGTTAACTCAAACTCACTTGTTAAATGAGTTAACTCATAAACTCACACGTTTCATACTAGCACGTTCTAATCGAGCAACAATTTTTCCATCACGCCTACTTGTAACAGAAAAATATTTTCCATCAAGAATTCAGCCATGTTGTTCTTAACTGTTCACAATATACAAAATATGCAGTGCTTAAACACTGTCCGCTAGCAGTGTTTACGACCCTCCCTGCCGTCACCACTCACCAGTATGGAAAGCCGACGATATAAAAAAGGCTTGTTTCAACATAATATGTGCCGAGTGCCGAAGAGTGAGTTAAGTTTAAAATAATTGACAGTTACAACTCAAACTCACAGAAAATATGAGTTAACTCAAACTCATAACTCACACTCTTTAAGGTGAGTTAACTCAAACTCATAAATCACAGCAAGTGAGTTAACTCGTGAGTTTAAACTCATATGAGTTAACTCCTACCCAACACTGTATGTATGTATATATTTATAAATACATAATACATATACATTACACAAACATGTATATATTTATGTATGTATATATTTATAAATAGCACAAGACAGAGAACGATGGCGTCATTGGTCATACGAACCTGCCGGTGGGCAGAGAACATAAAGAAGAAGATATTTATAAATATATGTGTAATTGTGTGCATTATTTACTATATCTTAACCCCGACCTTCCAACTGACCGTCCAACCCAAGACCATCACCATCGAAGATTCTAGACTCACAACAGGGTATGAGACTCAATGTATCTCGTGTCCTTAACTTCTAAACTGCCAACCGTATGATGGCCCTGCAGCCGACCAAGTTGTGGCCCAATCAGCGAGGTCGTATTTAATTGAAAATGATACAATGAACATGCTTCTATCATCCGACCCAGACCTTTATCACGATTCTCGCTAGGTGGCGCGGCTGGCGCTCAGTTGACCACCAGACAAATGGGGTTATTCCAGGCAGATAATAAGTGTTGTCGTATCTAAGTGTACTGTAAGGTATTTGCTTGGTGTTTATAGACCTTTGAGAGGTTTTGAAATTGGGCTATAGAAATGTTATTTATTCGCTCGTTCGTCCGTTCTTCCATCCATCCATCCATCCATCTATCCATCCATCCATCCATCCATCCATCCATCCATCCATCCATCCATCCATCCATCCATCCATCCATCTCTCCATCCATCTCTCCATCCATCTCTCCATCCATCCATCCATCCATCCATCCATCCATCCATCCATCCATCCATCCATCCATCCATCCATCCATCCATCCATCCATCCATCCATCCATCCATCCATCCATCTGTCCGTCCGTTCTTTCATTCATCCATCCATCCATCCATCCATCCATCCATCCATCCATCCATCCATCCATCCATCCATCCATCCATCCATCCATCCATCCATCTGTCCGTCCGTTCTTTCATTCATTCATCCATCCATCCATCCATCCATCCATCAATCCACCTACCCATCCATCCATCCATCCATCCATCCATCCATCCATCCATCCATCCATCCATCCATCCATCCATCCATCCATCCATCCATCCATCCATCCATCCATCCATCCATCCATCCATCCATCTGTCCGTCCGTTCTTTCATTCATCCATCCATCCATCCATCCATCCATCCATCCATCCATCCATCCATCCATCCATCCATCCATCCATCCATCCATCCATCCATCCATCCATCCATCCATCCATCCATCCATCCATCCATCCATCCATCCATCCATCTGTCCGTCCGTTCTTTCATTCATTCATCCATCCATCCATCCATCCATCCATCAATCCACCTACCCATCCATCCATCTATCCATCCATTCATCCATCCATCCATCCATCCATCCATCCATCCATCCGTCCGTCCGTCCGTCCGTCCGTCCGTCCGTCCGTCCGTTCTTTCATCCATCCATCCATCCATCCATCCATCCATCCATCCATCCATCCATCCATCCATCCATCCATCCATCCATCCATCCATCCATCCATCTGTCCGTCCGTTCTTTCATTCATTCATCCATCCATCCATCCATCCATCCATCCATCTGTCCGTCCGTTCTTTCATTCATTCATCCATCCATCCATCCATCCATCCATCCATCAATCCACCTACCCATCCATCCATCTATCCATCCATCCATCCATCCATCCATCCATCCATCCATCCATCCATCCATCCATCCATCCATCCATCCATCCATCCATCTGTCCGTCCGTTCTTTCATTCATTCATTCATTCATTCATTCATTCATTCATCCATCCATCCATCCATCCGAGGTCGTCCGTCCGTTCTTTCATTCATTCATCCATCCATCCATCCATCCATTTATCCATCCATTCATCTGTCCACCAATCAACCAAACCATACATCTATCCATCTATTCTTCCATCCATCCATCCACCCATCCGTCTATTCATTCATTCATCCATCCGTCCAACCTTCTGTCCGTATGTCCTTTCATTCATTCATTCATCTATCCATCCCTCTATCAACCCAACCAACCATCCGTCTATTCTTTCATTCAATCATTCATCCTTCCATCCATCAAGTTCATCAACCCATCCATCAGTCGATTCTTTCACGCATTCATTCATTCATTCAGTCAGTCAAACTTACAACATTGTCACACATTCTCACACGTTAACTCACATAATATGTGAGCTAACGTGGCCCAAAAGAGTGTTTTACTCCAGACAATAAGTTCCCCGTTTGAATAGGCGCCACATCATTCTTGATCACCATCTGGACTCCAAGTCATTTGAAGCCACCACGTAATTCTACGCCACATCATTTGAGGCCCCCATTTGAAGGGCGGCACGTCATTTGAGGTCCCCACTTCAAAGGGTAGCACCTCATTTCAGATTCCAATTTGTAAGGGTGGCACCTCATTTCAGATTTCCATTTAAAAGGGTGGCACCTCATTTGAGATTCCCATTTTAAAGGGTGGCACACAATTTGAGGTCCCATTTGATTGGTTGCCACGTCATTTGAGGTTCCCATTTCAAAGGGTGGCACGCCATTTCAGGTCTCCATCTGAATAGGCACCACGCCACGCAAGTAGAGCCGTCTTAGTCTGGATATAAATCCTGTGAAATACAATCACGACTGAGATTTGGTCGGCCATCCTTTTGTGCAGAGGCGTGAGGTGAACGACTTACAGATGTCTCTGCGGTGGCCATTACGAGTAAAATATGCACCAAATGGAACTCCCACGAAGAACACACGGACCCGTTCTACGGCTGCTCCGAGCATGCTCCGAGCACACTCCGAGTATGCTCCGAGCATATAAATGAGTGCGAGTTGTGGTCGGATGCTTCGAGAATGTTACAAATATCCTCCAAGCATATACACCGAGCGTACTCTAAGTATATAAAAAGAGCGAATGATTTAATGAATAAACGAAAGAGCACATGAATCAATGAATGATGCTGTGGTTGGATGCTCCGAGCATGCTCCGAGTGTACTCCGAATAAATGAATGAACGAATGAACAAACGAATGAACGAGCGAACGAACGAGTGAATGTTCCTGATCGGATGCCCCGAGTATACTCGAACATAAGCTCCGAGTATCTGGTGGGACGATCCTATCATCATCCTACGTATTACGTTCAACGTTTGCAGAGCTTGAAAAGGCCAATCTAGGACATTTGCTGGAGCTTTTAGTCGGAAATGTCCCAGACATCAGTGCCCGAATGAGAAATGCGATTTCCACGCACCCCTGCATTAGGCGTTAGAACTCGGCGGCATCTCGATGATTATGTAAAATTGATATATTGAGATTTTGTTAAGCCTGTTTAGGAAAGGTTGTCCAACGACGGCCAATTGCTGCGGTCGTATTTATAAGCGATTCAGGCGAAAAAACATTCTTCAATCTTCACGTCTAGACCTCCTTGCCTCTGAGTTATAATGCTGATATGAATGAATGAATGACCATCTGACCTTATCGTATCTTATTTTACCTGACCTCATCATACTTACCTTACCTTACTTTAATTGAGCAAGCCTTTTCTTACTTTGCCTGGTCCTATTTTACTTTTCCTTATCCTTTATATATGAAAGTGTATATGTTTGCATGATACAATTCATGATTCATTCATTCATATCAACATGTATACGTGCATGTATGTATGTCTGTTTGTCTGTATGCATTATGTGTGTATATATGTATGCATGCATGCATGTATTATATATGTATAATGTTGTATGTATGAATGATGTTTGTATGTAATTGTATGTATGTATGTATGTATGCATGTGTGTGTATGCATGTATGTATGTATTTCTGCATTATGTAAATATGCATATATGTACAAGCTCTACAACAAAACATACATATGTATACATGTATGTTTGTATGTATGTATGTATGTATGTATGTATGTATGTATGTATATATATGTGTATGTATGTATGTATTTATTTATTCATTTATGTATGTATTCAATTCATTTAATTCACTTCAGTTCATGTATTGGCCCATATTCAAGTCAGCACAGTGTACACAAATAGGAATGTTGACACTTTTCGGGATACAATAGGCAAAACCCAAAAGGGACATAAGTCCCGCTTACTAGGGTCGCATATTTTGTTCCAGAACAATAAGATAGCACTAAAAAGATATAACAAAACCAAGCATTGAAGATAATATACTTAGTGCGCAATATAAATGGAAAGTAACAGACTTAGAAAATCCAAGAAAAGAACAGGTTAGGTTTCCAGCAAGACTCAGCCGGGCACCCATGACCACAAATAGCGTTACAGGAAAGCTTAGTGATATGAAAAAAGCTTAATTAACTAATTGGATCCATGTGCAGTATGTATCAATCAATCAATCAATTTCGTTTATTCAATGCAAGCTGACATGTGCGCAACTTGTTACAATAACAAAATGTCATCAAAAATGAGCCCGGCTACGGGATTTAATTATTATACGAATGTGCTATGACAGAAGGGTTGTATCTATCGTCTGAGGAAATACCTTGACTATCTATATGTGGCATAAATGAAAAGCTTAAAATTTCAGTATGGTATAATAATTTTTAGCTTAGTGTGTAACTATGCTGAGATTGGTAAACAGTTCATATATTTAAATAGAATTCTATATATAAAATTGCGATCATCCTTCTCAGGAAGTTCGAATTGGTGGGTTCTCGGTCGAAGCTCATATCCTGTGGGTAGGCGCCTTTGAATGAATGAATGCAGTATGCATCTATGTATGTATGTATGTATGTATGTATGTATGTATCAGACCACTTTATATAGCGCATGTATACCTCATCTTACCGTAGTTTAGGTTTACCATATCTTATACCTAATCTTACGGAGAAGGTTACTAAGTGGGCAGTTTTAGTCAGAACTAGTTATTGTTAAGTTCCTGCCTATGTACAAGGGTCAATCTGGCCATACCCTCTCCTGGATTTATGGGGCGAGTCATTGAGTAACCCCTCTATAGTTAGATTGAGGGTTGCGTGCTTAACTTAGAAAGTATAAATGACATGAAAACAAGGGGAAAAAACGCGGCCCTACCCTACTACTACTACCACCCGTACTCTCGCCCTTAAAGACCGTGCGCTCTATCCATTCGGCTACCTGGATCTATGACCTTTCGCTAGAGCTACTCCTGGTTAGCCAACAAACCCCTAGGGTTTAATCTTAACCATCGAGGGTGCACGAAACTTGTCCCATTACTCCTCCCCACAAATCGAACCCTTGCGTTGACCTATGACCTGTGACTTATCGTTGACCTATGACATATAACCTTTGACCTACCTCTGTCGATGGGGATGGCCAGGAAAAAGATGAGGTACTGGACAAAGCCGGGTCTTGCATCCATGACAACCGATGGTAGAAACGCAGACTCTAACGTCAGTCACAGCAACGCAAGCAGCAGCAGCAACTGAAGAGGCAGACGACCAAAGTGATGGCAAGCATCGAGGCGACAGGTCACATATATAGGCGCATCATCATCATCATCATCATTACCAGCAGCAGCAGTCAACGGAGTTGGATTCAGAAGCTGAGTGTGATGAAGAACAGATGC
>OY744609.1:8760282-8950282 GCA_963556255.1 Allolobophora icterica | reverse complement strand
AGTTACGCCCCTGACTCCACCTACAATCTTAGAACGGCTTGGCGGAAGGCCGTTCCAGGAGAAGGGACCCACAACACCGAAAACACTATCACTCTTATCTATTCTAATGCCTTCTGTTGCGCTATTATCGTAATGTTTAAAATGATCACTCCGTTACCACTTTAACTGAAATTGTTGGCACCAGCGATGTTTTCAAGAAGACATTCAATAGAGTAGGCCTATCACTGATATGGTCACACTAACAACAACAATACTGCATCTGGGCATGGATGATGAGGTCACTCTTACAAAAACAATGCTGGATCCGGGACACCTGAAACATAAAATGGAACAACTGGAGAAAGCGCAAAGAGGAGCTACTCAAACATTTTTTTTGCGTGCGACAATGACCTGAGCTATTGAGAATGGTGGAACGATGTAGGCTAACAGCAAGTGAGAGACCTGATTGAAGGTTATAATTAATTACATATGATTTTGACTCTAGGCATAGGCCCTATGATCAATGGAAAGGAGACAATACAGCGGGAGAAGTTCTATAAATTAGCACCAGACAAAAATGTAAATGTACTCGTTTCTATAGCGACCGAATTGCACATATATATATATGTATATATATATATGTATGTATATATACATATATATATGTATATACATATATATACATATATATATATATGTATATATATATGTATATATTCGTACATCCAATGCAACAAGTAAATAAATCATCGGAGGATGACACAGTGGGTGAGATCCTTCACCACAGCTGCCCGTTTGAATGGATGCCATACCATTAAAGGTACACGAGTGTATACGGACCCGTGTTAGCCCGAGATTCAAATCTAAGCCGACTCGAGAACACACGTATAAGTTATTTATGTGCCGAAGGGAACATTAGTGCAGAGATTTTTAAGTTGTAGACAATTGCATTGGTTTGGACGACAGTATTGTCTCAGCTGTAGGACGCTACCACAGCTTTTAAGAAGAGACTAGGAAGAATAGGAGTAGACTCTAGGGGGGGGCAGCCGGGGCACGTCCCCCCAATAATTGAGATGGACTGTACATCCAATGCAACAAGTGTAGAATTAATCACCAAATGCCCCCCCCATATTTTGGACAAGTTAACGCCAGTGCTAGGAAGGATGGGCTGTTAACACTTTAACGAATAACGTGTACTAAAATTGAATGGGTAACCAATGCAGATCGTCGTTAAAGTATTAAGCATTCCAGGTTAACTTGCAGTGATTGTAACAAAGTGCATGTCTTCTGAACCAATACTCCTTGTATGTTATATTATGCTGTTATGTTACGTAAGGCCCTACGTTACGTCATGCTACGCTATGTTGAATTAGTAGGTAGGCGATGTTCATATGTGTGTTAGTAAAGCTAGTAAAATTTTTAAATTAGAAATTATCTAGTTTTATCAACAAAATCCATCACAGCAGATCTCTTACAGAGAAGGAAATTTATGGCTAGACCTAGGCCTACTTACGTATAAGATTACAACAAGCACGAAAACTATTGTTGCTGTAGTACACATTCAATGCGCTATAAAAAAAACAGCAAAGCTCATACTGCCTGGCAATGTCTTCGGTAAAGAATGTTTTTCCCACTTAGCACGTAGAGTTTGTTGATTACGAGTTCTGACTTGTTATGTGCATCAGGAAGGCTCCAGAGATTGCACAAACGGCACGAGAGTGACCTACCCTGCACTACTTAGACAAACAAAATGCTGTTCAAAGAGAATATATATATATAATTATATATATATATATATATATATATATATATATATATATATTCCTACAGTTAGAAACGCCACCTCTAAATATAGCGGAATAATCGTAGGTGCTGGAAATGGATGGAGAAATATGGCCCCACCAGACGCTGAACGCACAAATTTGTGTAAACTGGCGATACAAGAGACGGGCGGACGGAGTGTGAGGTAGGCAGATAGGAAAGCGGCTACAAGCAAAGAGATAAAGCAGAAGCCCGAACGAAGTTGCTATACAGTGACAGTTCATAATGGCCGATGGCTCTCTTGAGTAACTTTGACAAATCGGGCATGACGCTGCGCCATGGTCCCACGTTGCCCCACTTCACATGCGCCCGAACAGTCAATAAAGTACGCCATTCGCCACGGGCCGAAGATAAAAGCGACAAGTTGACGCACGACTAAGCCCAACCTCAGACCCGCTGTGGTCGGCCAGTTCTCCGCCGAATTCACATAAATAAGTAAGGGAGACGTCGACAACGATGACGTTGACGACGACGTTGTTGTAATCAAAAACGCACCCACTGTCGAGCTGCGCGCATGCGCACTCGAGAACTAAGGTGTCGGCAAATGGCGGACGCGTAGCGTTTCGCGAGAGATATCTGGTTGCGTTCGCAATCCGTAAAATCAATTCGACAGTAGGGGAAGAACTGTTTTCACGCGTAAACGGAAAAGAGAAGGGCTGACCAAAGCCAGATAAGTCTGCGGTTTCTTGATCCGGCGAGCGATTCTAGATCATCGGCTGTAATACGCCGAAACTGGATGGTGTGGACGGTGTCGATTAATTATTCTTATCGGCTGTCTGTCAGGCAATTTGTCAATCTAGCCGTGTTCGATAGAAATGCTCTCTACTACGCTTGCCATACACGTTCGCGTAGATTTATTTACTTGCCAAGAGGATCGACTTAAGAACACAGTTTGTGCGCCGGCTGTATTTTAGAACTCCAGGGTTTCTGTTCACAGCACCGCATTATGCAGCTGTGGACTTACACTGGATATATCTAGTATAGGTCAGTGGTATATAAATGATGTACAGCTGAGCATCAGGAATGGTTAGTCTACGACAGTGGTTGTCCGATGTCGGCCGCGGACAACATGTGGTCCGCGAGTGTAAGCCGCGGCGGCGAGTTACCCAATATTCGCGCAACGTCCTTCATTGCAGACAACATAGCACTGTTGTGACTGTTGTATGAAGAACGTTACGCGAACGTAGCACTGTTGTCGCAGTTCTGTAAAACAGCATTCTTCTAGCCAGTGTTTTTCTGATAATATAATTTTGGTTTATCTGGTGGATTTACTATAGGCACAAAGAAGCTCGGGTCAGCACATTCCAGAGGGCGGCAAAACTTGACAATTAAGAAGTAAAAATTAGAAATTGAAGATTTTAAATTAAAACTGCGAGCGAGACGATAGCAAATAAATATAATTTTAATGACAGTATATAATGCTAAAACATTTTAAAGTTGTGTTGGTCATGTTGGTGTCTTCTGAATTGTCTGGTATTATCTGAAACAAAAATTAAAAAGTTAAAACTGGAACATGAATATATTTAGGAGTGGGAAGTACTAGCCTGACCCGGAAGATTGTTAAAGGGGTCACCATAAAGGACGTCCGCAAAATATGACCTACTGTGGACGGTGGACCCATCCCTCCCCTTGTCCGCATTTAACCTTAACTTCAACCTCCCCTTTGCGGACGTCCGCACGCCAAAGTCAATTTTTAATGTATCATTCTTTTTACAATTATTCCACAGTTCATGTGCACGTTTAAGTGACAGTTCGGGTTTCATATCTGCAGATGGATGTGTAGTAATAAAAGCCTCTTTAAAGAAGCAGTAAAGTTTATACCGTGCATGATGTTTTAGGCAATCACTTTACTGACCTTTGTCTTTCGAGGAAAGTTGAAAGAAATGGTGTTTAAAAATTTAGATGCGAACGTCTGCACCGGTCATACCCTCCCCTTGTCCGCATTTGGATGACACCTCCTTCCCCTCATTGCGGATGTCCTTTATGGGTGACCCCATATTTTCTCCTTTATGGTTTTGGTGACGTCTCGGTTGAGTCTCTTCGTGCAACAGTGACAAATAATTTTACCTTCATATTTGTTGGTATATGATAGATTGCTGGGCCGCATAGGACTTATAAGCTACGCCTTAACTAGGCCTACTATGCGGTCTGCCGTAAGTTTGATTCCGCTGAATTGGTGGCCCCTTGGGCGAATTACTTTTAGACCGATTGTCTACAATTAAGTGTCTACTGGTAGTCAACGACATTGTATTGCTTGAAATGGGCCGTTGGACGTCTACGTGGCCAAGATAGATTAGGCAGCCCTGCTGATTTTGCAGGATCGGCTGGCTGTGCTACATGCATGCTGGGTATTTTGATACTATAAGCTTAGGTCCAATAAAAGACGTTAATTTGATCCAACACAGCGTGTAGGCCTACAGTTGGTTTTAATGGTACAGGCTGTCAGGCTGTAACGAAATAAGTGCATGTACCAAATTTAGATGCGAACGTCAGCGTGGGCATGTCCGCATTTGGATTACCCTTACCTCCCTTCCCCTCTGGGGACTTTTCTAATGGGCGACCACTCTGAGTTCGTGGATGGGTCGAGGACTCGTAGAATTTCAAGGTGCTGTTGAAATGTCTAGGCTGTATAATAAGCTGTCACCGAGACTATAGGGTCACGACACGTTCGCATTAAAACCGTTTTAGCCAATGTAATGAAACAGTTTTCCAATCAAATTCACCTAATAGTATCTCTTGTTTTGTACATAATGACGTCAATGGTCCAGACTTCTGCCCCGTGACAGGCGAGTGACTGATGCTCGACCCGGTTAGCTACAGTTAGTTAGAGCGTACGTCTGATGCGCCTCTAGAGCCACTGCGTGAATATCGCCTCCCGATGGTGGCTTATTTCAGATATTTAAATCTCGGGCTAGCACACGGGGACTTTAAATGGCATGATTAGACGGACAGCAGCGGCGAAGGATCTTACCCAGTGGCGGCGATCTTGTTTGACAGGTGGGGGGACACTTTAGAACTGATCTGGTAAAAAAAGTTTTGAACTGATCTGGTCAAAAAAGGGGGAAATGAAATCGGTTTACCTTTTTTGGGTGTTTCTTCAAAATGTGGGGCACAATTACTGTAGGCTATGGTGTGTCTCCCCACTCTTAAAGGTGGGGTCTTGTCCCCTCAACCCGCTGCCCATGATCTTACCCGATCAATTCATTGCCAAATTAGCAGGGTCGAGACCACACTGTCGTTATAGAAAAATGTGTAGCCTACAATTACATTTCTACATGGACGACAGTCCGGTTTCAAGACTGGGTTTCTAAATTATATATTCGCCGATGCTGATTAAGCATCTCGGCAAAAATATTCAAAATTTTTCCGATTTTCCGAGGTCGTGAGTTTAATATTGGACTTTTCCATAATAAGTGTTCCGTTCATTTATTTCCAAGTAGCCTGTTGCCTACATATGTACGCAATTTTATCAAGTTCTTGGGATAGTTATTACTGAAATATAAGACGATTTGTACCAGATAACTGGAAGGCAATGTAGGCCTACTCCAGTATTTTGAACTGCCTTCTATAGCCTAACCGTAGTCTGAAAACAAAAATGAGACGAGGCGTGACCCCTTAATAGCCTAAGGGCACTGTTGATAAACAAGACAAATTGGACATGGGACGTGCCGAAAACAAAGACCATTTTGCTAATCTTAGGCGAATCCCCAAAACAAGCCAATAAACAATTCGTCGTATTTTAGCATCATTGCGCACCAGTACAAACAAGTCTGCGCATCTAATCTAGGAACTTCTATAGCGCTATTGCATGATGCATTAGTCATAATCGTTGGCACTTCCAATCGGAATCGCAATCC
Source organism: Allolobophora icterica (assembly GCA_963556255.1). Taxonomy (NCBI): domain Eukaryota; kingdom Metazoa; phylum Annelida; class Clitellata; order Crassiclitellata; family Lumbricidae; genus Allolobophora; species Allolobophora icterica. Next base: position 8,944,625 of record OY744609.1, on the reverse strand, counting down.
CCTAATTTCCAAGAGTCAGTCCGATGAGCAACAAAGGCACCCTAAAGAGGATAAGCAAGCTGAGACAATAACGTCTTAGAGCCAGGAATGGCAAGATTTTAGGACACGGAGGTGCAGACAGATTGTGGAAGCGTATTCCAAAGCCATAGCCCAGTAACAGAAAATCCTCGTCCACCAATAGCAGTATTCACTCGAGGCGAAAGAGAAAAATGAACCAAGGACTCCGTTGAATAATAAAATGTCTGTGGGTAAGCAGATTTTTAATGTACTGTGGTTGATTTGAACAAGTCTCATGGGCGGCGATCCGGGTGGTCGAGGGGGACAAACCCCACCTTTAAGAGTGGGGGAACACACCGTACATCCCCCCACAAATTTTGAAGAAACACCAAAAAAGGTCAACAAAATTTCTTGCACGGAAATATTTTTTGACCTAAAATTTTTTTGACCTCTTTTTGGACCCGATCAGTTCAAAACTCTTTTTTGACCAGATCATTTCAAAAGTGTCCCCCCACCTGTCAAACAAGATCGCCGCCACTGCCAAGTCTTGTCGGATATTAAGTAATTATACACTTGGGTTACAGGAAAGTAACAAGGCTTTTATTCCTTGCCTATAGTGTATGAAACATCCATTGATAGTACTTGGAAGTTTGGACTGAGGATCTTGCGTTCGAGTCAGTTTACAATGCAGCTCATTTGAAAGTAAAAATTTATTTAATGTCAAGTCAAATACTTTTTACATGTAATTCGTTAAATCACAGATAATATACTAAAAACAAACAGTCCCATTTCTATGTCATAACAGTAAACGCAAAAGAAATACAAAGCCAGAAAAATGCAGCGATGACTCGTGGTCTAGTCACGAAACATAGTTACAACATATTTCACTGATTCATCCAGATTCAACCAGGAATATAATTACAAAAACAAATTCAGCAATTCGTTCAGATCAAACCAGAAATACTTAAAGTAATACTCAATCCGCAAAGAAATCGGAAGAAAGAAAAACCAAAACGCAGGAGGCAGGGTTAAGCAAAATCTTGAGGCATTCTAGTTCAAAGGTATCATGCATATAAAACAGCAGAGCAAACAACAAAGGCAAGACAAGAGGACACCAAAAGAAAAGGCTCAAGAAGTATAGGATAGAATAACGAGGAGCTTAGGCCCTGCTGTGAGGCGCAGAGATAGGTCAAGTCACCAGTGCCTCCGAGTGAAGTTATGCGGCTGAACATCAAAATATTCCCAAAAAGTGCGAGTATCTGAAGTTTGACTGTGGATGATTATCATAAATGCATTCTTACATATGGCCAGCATAAACATATCCTGGAAAATTACTATTTTACAGTAAATTATTGGGACATTGGGAAGTAATTAGGCAAATCCACAAGCACTTTCATGGCTAATTTTATTTAGATGTCTTCAGCTCCCCAAGTTTTCTGCAGTGTCAAGTCATTATCTTACATGATTTTTTTTCTTTCACCACGTAGTTAAAACTTAAGCACACAGAGAAAACGACCCTATTTCCATACGACAATATTAGACTAGTTCTGGAGGGAAGAAAGCCCTCAGCATAATTTAAAATATATTTTCATACCTGCAAAAGTTTAACATCGTACAATTTTGAGCTTATGAAATACTGTACCCAAAAAGGTATACTGTGGATAAACCCAGACATGTTGCACTAAGTGAACTGTGGCTGAAAACAATTACAGAGTAGACATTATCAGGTTCTTACACTTAATGCAGTACTTGCAATAGCTTCCAAAGTCTGCCGTAACAAGATTTCACAGAACTGTCACTGAATTGTTACTACAAAAAGGAGTTAACTGATTCGCACCATGTTTAATCAACCAATAGCACGTAACTGAAAAAAGAACTTGCATGATTCGGTCACGAGTCAATCACAACACTTCATGCTGTCGATCAAAATAGATAAATGCCCCGTCACCATCTTACCGGTACGAACAAGACACTGATATTACAACCATCCTAAGCATATGCGCTACAACGTTACCACTGTCATATGTTATATTGTGCCTATTACAGTCTCTCAAAAGAGCCTTGCAATAGCCAAAAGTAAAAAGGACTGCAACTCCAGATATGCAGTGTAATATCATAAATTAGCATTCCATATAACATACAAATACAATATACACACATACATAAGTTAGAACATATGTATGCGCATATATATATATAAAACAGCTCAGAAGTAAACAAAAAGAAACAATACGGTTTTTGCATGTAAACGTTTCCGCCGGCAGGGACAGTGACAGCAGACCGATCGCGTTGCTTTGGAAGAACGCAGTAGTGTCCGGTCGGTTGACTAGAATTCCAAATACCTAAGGCAGAGATGGAAAAGCCAGTGACTGCACACCAACGTCACTCACTAATATCCGCTAGCACAAGTAATATCGTAATAAAAGTTGTTACAAGATCAGAACACTCACTGAAATTGTTGTCACGATGCAAACAGGCCTTTTACCTTTGCGATTCAATAAACATCGACATGTATATACACATATTTCCCTAAATATCTGTGTATACATGTTTATATGCTTATCCTTTTGTAAATCAAGACGTGTGGCATTTTACGTATGCACGCCAGACCATTGTTGAATACCTGTATGACAGGGCAACGTTCGGGGACTAGGCAGAAGGGGTAGACTGGCCATACAATGAAGTTCATGGACATGGAAGAAGAGGGAGGCTGGCTGTGCGATGAAGTTTAACTAGATCACGAGATTCGGAGCGTCTCAGCTTGCCATCGTTTGAATCGAGCGTCTTTTTCGTCCCCTGGAGATAATCACGCACAGAGCTGCTGCAAATTGAATGTCTTTGTTTCAGTGTGCTTGCACCACAATCGTCCAAATGAGTAAATGTCCTACTGAACGCCGGGGGTAGGGCACTAGGCCGCGACAGTATCAAGGCCGATTGCTGGACATCAGCAGACTGTGTTACTACCGTGGCATGCTCAACGTCAGACCGTGCGACGTCCTCGCTCTCTAAACTGCTCAACTGTTTCATTGCCACTATCTGACTACTGGCAGACTGTTTCACTGCTTTGCTTTCCATGCTGCTGGACTGTGTCACTGTTTCACTTTGTACACTGATTGACTGCGTCACTGCTGTGCTTTGTATACTGGTGGATTGCGTTGACGTTTTGTTCTGTACACTGCTTGAAAGTGCCAGTCCCTGGCAGTCTGTGCTGGCAGACTGTATCCCTGCTTTTTGTACACTGGTGGACTGGGCCATCGACTCACTGTAGTTAGCCAAAACTTGAGTTGTGGCCTCGAAAACAGTAGTCCCTGACTGCGTGACTGACTTGCTGCCGGTCTCCACTGCTGCCTCGCATCTTACCTCGTTAGTTTGCGTCACACCCTCATTGGCAGCCAATAACACGGAGGTCTGATTCAAGTTACCATTTGAAAGAACGTCACCATAATGTCCATCTTGACCTAGACCGTTCAAGGCTCCTGTTTGATCCAAACAACCGTTTTCTGAAGTGGAAGGAAGACTTTGCACCAGTGATACATCATTGCTTGCACTTTTTGATGTCGGGCATCCAGATTCAAATTGCACTTTTGCTTCATTATCTTTGCTGGGCCGCACTTGTTGGGCATCAGGTCCTTTCAGTTCTAACTCTGAAACCGTCCCCTCAGATGTTCTAGATTCTGCAAACGTTGTGGTTTCAGTATTGTCAACCGTTTCAACAGAACTGATCTTTGAAGGTGGAGATAATTCAGCTGTATCACGTGACAGAAAATCACCAGGTTTTCCACTAGTTTCCATATCAGAAACCAGTGCACGAGTTTCACACGAAGAAGATGAAACGTCGCTTTCTGTGAGAAATCGATGATTTTCTGCTGTTACTTCCTCCCTTTGTGTTTGTTCCAATTTGTTCTCTGGCCTTTTGGCATCTATGTCAATGTTGTTCACTTGGCTGTCTATAGCACTGAACTGTGAGGCAGGCATGAATACCGGAGAATCCTTTCTCCCATCGTCCTCAACTGAACATGTACCTGATTCATCTCTAACATAGGATGTCCTGAATTTGTGAGTAATATCAAGCGGAGTTTGCTCAGACTCAGATGGGGTTTTTTCTGGAAAGACAGAATCCTTTGCCGACAGGTCGCTCGAACCGTCACCCGAAAACGAAGCCGTCGAGGAGCGAGTCGTTGAAGAATCTGTGCCAAAACTGACCGCCAGACTACTACTGACTGAGCTTGTGCTCAGTCCTTTAGAGGAGCACCTAGTAGGCGAAGGCATGACCAGTGGCTGACCAACAGCCAGCATCTGACCAACAGCCAAGTCAGAGCTAGACTGGTTTTCAGTAACAACAGCTAAAGACCTGTCGAACCTTTTCACAGAAGACGAAGGCTCTCGACTAGACTTACTGGACTCAGAGTTTCTGTCAACGACGTCGAAACCGTATCTGATCTCACGGCCGATAATCGACGGAGACACAGAATGCGCACGGGTTGGTGGTGCGGCCGCTAACAGATAGTCATCTTCCCGTCTAAGGGAAGAGTCGCTAGGTTGGTCTGAAAGTCTACGAGTCAACGGCAAAGGGGAGACACTTGCTGATGAGCTACTCTGCGTTGCTGTGCCTTGACGAAAGACCGGACTAAAGGCCTTACGGTCGCCAAAGTCTGTGAAGAACCGCAATCGGTTCTCGTACATGGCAAGTTTGCACCGATCCATGGCAGAGCGCACCGAACTGCCGTCACCGCCGGAGGTAGCTGCATCAGAAGAGAGCTTAGATGGTGAATTCGATTCCGCTTCCTCCAGCTCCAGTTCCTGTATCGTTTTGCTGAACTCTCTCTCAACCCTTTCTTTAGCGCTTGCCCTCTTCTCTCTCTCCATCCGCTCGAGCTCCTGTTTGTGATACAGCGCCCTCGTGTCATGATGAAGTCGCCGCAGCTGCTGTTCCGCGTGTTCGACGAGGCTTCCGTCGCGCATGAACGGTCGAAGAGTCACTTCGTCGTGTTCGGCCGCAGCGGTGACGCCGAACGCATCCTCCGAGTATCGCCGCAGTATTTTCGGCTTCGAGTTTTCCGTTTCTGCCGTCGGGCCAACTGGGTCAAAATGGTACGCTGGATACCTCTTTACATCTAAAGCGGACCTAGCTTGCGCTGTGCTCAGCTTTGTGGCACCTTTCTCCGTTGAAGTCTTAATGGCTACTGTCTGTTGTGTTTTTGCAGTTTCCAACGAAAGCGAAGAACTGCAACCCGCCGGTGTGGCAGGACTGGAACTGATGACAGTAGATGACGAAGTGGTGGCAAACGCCAAGTGATGGCTGCCGCTCTCAAGGAGTTCTCTCATCCCTTGGATCTCCATCTCCTGATCGATGTTCCGGTCGCTGTACGAAACATCCGACTCTCCTTCTGTCTCGATTGACTCGGCGCTCTTGTTTCTGTCCTTGCGTCGGATCTTCTTGTTTGCTGCATGCAGAATGGACGACACAAGATCCTTGGCACTCAGGTCGCGAGTCATCTCCGTCGGATTCACTGGACAGAAAACAACAGAAAAGCATTTACATGTAGGGAAAACTAAGATTCGCTTAGAGTCCTGGTCAACCAATTAAGGATGAATCAAAAGACTCTAAATGCTAGCAAAGAGCAGAAAACAGCACGATGCCCAATCAAATGCAGAGCAGAGGTACACATTTGCAAAATTAACAGGGACACAGCTGTACAGAAATTTTTAAATTTTATATTCATACATAATAACAGAATTAGAAGGCTTTGCCATCAGACATTTGCTATCTGGCTGAAACTAAAGTTTTCATAAAGAAATCCAAACAGACCATTGGGACAGATGAAAATTTTCTCTTACTTAGGTTCTCTGCTTTCGCCAAAAGCTCGGAGTTTATTGAAGATATTGGTTCGTTCTCCTCAGCAAGAGGAACGTTTACATCTTCGTCCCAAGAACTGAAGAACCAATCCACCTGTGCATGAAATGAAAGAACATTACAGAGGATCATTTACATAGAATCACTTACACCAATCCACTCCCTGTACTGTTCCCCACACACAGACATCTATTAGGCAGCGCCGTGCCATTTCTGTGGCGGGCCCTGCGACATGGAATGGACTCCTTGTCACGTCCCGCCAAATACCTACTGGCTTTTTACTTAATTTCTTACTGCTCTTAAAACTGTCTTGTTCGACCGGGATTGGGCTGGAAGTGCTCCTGAGAAGCCGACTTTACCTTTAACAGGTGCGATATAAAACTTCTTATAATAACAAAAAAAGAGGACAGTGACATGTAAGAATAGCTATTTGACCATATAAACAAACTACATCTTGGGAATTTACATTAAATTGGCCAGTTAAAAAACGTTCAGTGGAACACACGCCACTGATATACATAAGCAGAGATCGACAGCATTACACAGCATCCAAGGAAAGTCAGACATCGTCCTGTTTCCAGTCAATCCATTTCTGCATATAAACATTTACTCATGGTGGCTTCAGAAAGTAACTACACAATGTCTACTTATTTATACAGAGCTACAATAGAAGCAACACACAGTTCAGCACTCACATTAACAATGATGGTCTCCACGACCCGGCACTGGTCTGACATGTCCTTGACCATAAGCACCACACTTTGGTCCTGTGGCCGAACAAGTGTTGGTCCAAAGACTATCGCGAGGTTGCGGGCGTCCATCTACAAACAACAAGAAGATCAGACAATGAGGGAGAGGACTGGCCACACCCCCTCATATGAGGGGGTGTGGCTAAGCAAAATGAGTTGTAACACTTCATCCACATGAAAGATTCTCGACATTAACTTAAGGGACTGCTCTGCTCCTATGCTCAGTTAATTGCATTCATCATCATCATCATCATCATCATCATCATCATCATCATCATCATCATCATCATCATCATCATCATCATCATCACAGTCCGTGGGATCAGCGTCCGCTGGTGTCAATCGCGTGCTTCACTATTTTTCTCCATTCGTTGCATTCCTGTGCCATCAGGCTCAACCTGTGTATGTCCATTTCGCAACAATCTTTAACATTGTCCAGCCATTCTCTGCTTGGTATCCCTCAGTTAATTGCATTACATATCGCTAATTACCAATGAATTTGCTTCAAAGGTGAAGGTAGCCAGATCAAATGACTAAATCAAACAAAAACTGGCAATGGACATGTTCAGGGAAGCCACAAAATGGATGGGAGCTAAGGAAGGTGGCAGCATACACAGAGTTGCTTTGGGAGAGTAACGTTCAGATAGGATCATTGACTGGGCAGGAAAGGGAGGGAAAAATAACAAAGACCTGACATGGGGAGGAAACATGGAAAGGGAGTGTAAAAAGGCAGCATAGGATGAGGAGCGTGGTTTGAGGGTCACAGACCTTGTTGATGTCCTCTCTGCTCGCAACGCGGTTCAGATGCTGTGCCAGGAAGCGAAACGTTTCAAAGTTGTGTTCGGGCAAGTCGTGCAACAGCTTCTTCAGCTTCAGCATCTTCTTCTCGGGATTCTGAAGACGGTAGGCAGTTATCACCGGCTCATACAGTTCTGTTCAGAAACCAACAATTCTCTTCATTTCAGTCCAACTAATTATTCAAAGCAGTCAAGCAAATACAATCATCTTTCAAAACTAAACAAAGATTCTGCATGATATTAGTTTTTCTTATCGCAAGTTTTGCCATCACCTGTAAACCAATTGAAGAGACCCATAAACTAAGCTAGCCTTGAGGCAACTTCATTTTTCTTAGCCTCGGCATACGAAGGCGGATGGCCAGTCCTCTCCCTTGCTGTCTCATTTTCCCACGAACAGTGCATGGTCTGTGTACCATTACAGCCAATATGGCTACAGAACACAGGTGGAGCAGATATTTTTAAATAAATATGTGTCTTGGTGGAGAGTTAAACCCCAAAATTCTCAGTTGACATTCCAGCATGCTAAACACTAAACTATTGTGCACCTTTCTTGTAAAATAAACTGGAAGATTATTAACATCAATTGGAAAAGAAGCTAGAAAGGAAAACGGGCAACATTTCTAACAACAAAGTGAAAAGTTATTGCTGCAATAAAAAGAATCTTAGATTTGAGTGATACATGAATCTGGAACTTTCCCAGCAGCAATTAAAATGTAATAATTAGGTAAGATAATATACATCATTTAACAAGCTTACCATCAGTGATAAGAGAATCAGGGAGCTTTCTGAAGAAGAGTTTCAAAAGACTGCTAACGACGTTCACATCTTGCCACTTCTCACATTCTGCGTCAATATTTTCAGGAAACTGCCAACCAAAACTCAATCATTAGAAAACCATTTAAGTTGATTGAAGGGATGAATGACTTAGGAAATGACCACTTAAATGACCGACTGACCAAAAGAGCCAATCTAATCTAATCTAATCTAACCAAATCAATTTCTATAGCACCTTTATCATACTGCACAAGGCACTGATTGATGGTCATTTCAAGCGAAACCATAGTAAAAAATAGTAATCCCTTGGACCAGTCCAAAGGAAATCCAAAGGGGCAGGGAAACCAGTCAGGTGTTTAGTTCAGACCTGAATTACATTAAAACACTTTAACGATGAGTGTATATACTAAAATGTATGGAAAACCAATCCATCTCGTCGTTGCAGGGTTACGGAACTGACCGAATGTACAGAATTCCGAAACGTGGACCAGCCATCGAGAATGCCCAAGACTTACCAACTGACCACGTGACTCCCCAACTAAATAAACCTATTATCTGACCGGAAATGAATAACCAACCTTGTTCAGTTCATCCCTGAGAGTATTGACTGCACACGAGTTTCCTGGCACTCGATAGATTCCCTGGTTCTCGATGCCCCGTTCCTCAACGATCCGTGTACACGTCTCCACAATCAGTGGAACACACTACAACAAAATAGACAACATCATCAGTAACATCATCAGTAACACAAACGTTACATATTTGGCTATTTATATGGGTCTTTACCTCTAGTTACCTCACCTGTGCTAGACCCAAGGCTGTAATCACGAGGGTTGGTCGGTAGGGTGCAGATACTACCAGTCGTACAGTCAAAAGACGACAGAAATCGACTGCATGATGTCACACATAAAGACAACGAGACATGCAATTGAGTCCATGGACAGAGAGGTGAAATGGAGCCGTTATAGAATGTCTCAAAAGTACTGGAACACGCCATCATAGATAAGCAGATCTCAGGTAAGTTGAAAATGTCTCCTGAACGGTGCAAGGCACAACAGAACATCCCAGAAAGATTATTCCAGAAAAAGATCTGCTGTTGCAGTGACATGTTACACTGATTGTGGAGAAGAAGTTGTACCTTACTTTCTTACAAACGATTGATTGATTGTATGTTTGCGCTTCAGTGTGCGAGTGCTGACCTCTATGGTTTTGCGAGTTTTCATCTGTTCTGGTGGACAGTGAATGTTCTTGCGGAATTCCCTTAGAAGTTTACTGTGGTCGGCCAATCCACCTCGAACAGGTTGCCCAACAACATGCATCACGAACTACTCAGCCTCTCTTGGCCTCTTTGCTGCACATGCTTGAAGGCTATTCTGTTTAACTGTGGTTTCATTGCGTTAGATCGAGAGTGCCTCTGCTGCATCTCTCTTGAAGTGGCGCTATATAAATTGCCATTACAATTACATGTGCGGACTGACCTCATTGAACAGTGATGGTGGACAGGCGTCCAGCGGAACCCCAAATGTTCCGGTCAGTTCCTGGTCGTCAGACATCTCGACAGTTGCTCCGGAGCCAGATCTATGACGACCAAACTTCTTCACCATCTTCCCTTTCCACGTCTTGTGCTCCTTGACTCTGGGTGACTCAACAGAATCTAACACACAATCAACACATGTGGGATCATCAAAAACAAGAGCAATATCCCATTAAGCTAACACCAACAGGCAGCCAATATGAGGACAGGGGGTCAGTCCTGTCCCTGGCAGTCTGATCTTCCCACCGACGATGAACACTTAGTTAATCACTGTATATTGAAGTTCATTAACGGTGCAATTGCCCATGATGAAATCACTCTGTAACCAATTTGCATTACGTCAGAGCATGATATAATGGGTTGACAGTGTACTTGCTGTAGGCTCCACAGCTAGTAATTATAACACGGTTCAATGAATATGAATTATGACTAACTAACATACATCCATTTATAATATTATATTACCAAGCTGTACCTGTACTAATCTAATAATTCAACAATACACTAGAACGTCCTAATGAGTCACATCAAGAACCACCTTACAACAAGGCTGCTTCTAAACTCAGTCTGAGGTTGATATGATAGGGCTATAACAAAATCACTTTCTGAAGTACACCTACATTTCAGATCTGTTTCTCTGACAGCGTTATACCAGTATTCGCGCTACAATGAACCAGTTTACAAGGAGGCCACTGTAGTACACTTATACACAATAGGTGGAGTTTTCTGTCACACCAAAACTGTCTTAAAACATATTAAAAAAAATTACTAAAGCAGAAAAGTTAAAATACTGCTCAGACCAACCAACCTGTGACGGAGAAACCTGCTTTCCTTGTCTTGGAGAGAGGTGATGCAGGTGACTTTGAGACGGGTATGACTTTCGACGACTGCTTTTTCGCCTTAGGAGCAACCTGAGGAGAAGTCTTTTCCATGGTGACAGCTCGCTGAAGGTTCTGGCCCAACGTCATAGCTGAAGGAATTGGCTCCTGCTTTACAAAATTAGCAAAGCATATCAGAACTGAACAGGCTTACAGTTTCTTGCAGGTAATTTATGCACGTGCCAACTGATCAAGGAATATCACACGACTGAATCACAGAACCGCTATCACAGTTTCAGCTTATCTCTATAACACTCAAGATTTTCAGCTGATCATAAGAAAACAAAATTTCAGCTATATCACTAGAAAGCTCAAATTTTCAACTGATCATAAGACAACAAAATTTCAGCTTATCACTAGAAAGCTCAGATTTTCAGCTGATCATAAGCAAAAAAAATTTCAGTTTATCACTACAATGCTCAGTTTTTCAGCTGATCACAAGAACATCATCACACTTTCAGCCTATCACAAGAATACTTGCAGCTTCAGCTTACCATATCTCAAGAAGCACAATTTTAGATAATGCTTAGACCACACAACAGTTCCTCTGCGTGTTTCTTAAAAGGCCCTATACAGATATCTAGACATCTACATACACACAGAAAACGAGTATTCTAACTAATTCAAAGGCTGCAGTTAGTCATCTACACAAACTGTTTGTGTGGAGGTTCTACTCTACAACAGTGGGGCACTACACAAAAAAAAACAAGTTTGTAGTGCATACATGTTTGTGTATGTATGTACAGATATGCATATATGTATATGTATATACATATTTGTGCATGCATTTATGTATGTATGTCTGCAGTAAGACACTTAATATAACAACCTTTACCAAAACACAGACAATATTGCCCCTTGGCCACTTACAGTCTCCTTTGATTCACTGTTTGCCTGAATGGCCTTGACCCAGTTCGACATGGACTCCGGGTCTTCCGTCTGGAATAGGAACTTGGACCCGGATGCTGTTGTCACCTGGAAAACGTTCCTTTTCTTGATGTACTCGACTGCCACCTCCACCGAACTGGACTTGACACAGACGGACTGCTCTTCCGACAATCCTGACGTCTACAACAGGGTGAGATAACAGTGGATAATATACAGTTGAATCCTCAACCCGTGGATAATACTTATGATAATTAGCTGTACTCTGTGATAAGTTGTGATTTTCTCAACTTGTTTTTGAGAATAAACGAAATTGATTGATTGACTGATAGAAATTTATCTGCCCAACTCAGCTATGATGAGTAGAATGACTGTACATTGTCAGTAGGTGCGATAGAAGTTACTACAGGCAATTATAATTACAAAGTTCAAATGGTAGGTAGACAAGAAGACTGACCAGCGAATAACGATCTTTGTAGAGACCAAGGAAGTGGCCCCTGAGAACAGCCCAAAATGGCTTCCATGATCGGTCACTGGCTTTCTGCACAAAACAAATTCAAATTGTTACATCAATCGATTATCTGAACAGCCATCCTGAACCAAAAATTGCTAACCATTACTGAATCAATTATTACAGAAACAATTCCTGAATGAAACTCGTGCTACAAAAACCATCACTAAACCTAAACCTGTTACCGAAACCATCACTAAACCAAAAATTATAATATGAACCATCACTGAACCAAAAATTATCACAAGAACTATAACTGAATAAAAAAATTATCACATAAACCACAACTGAACCATAAATTATTTAGATAAACCATCCGAGATCCAATATTTCTTAGACAAACCATCTTTGAACCATCACCCAAACACACTGTCACCACCTCCTGTATCATCAGCTGACGTACCTTGCCTTCAGCCACAGCTGCCTTGCAATTGAGACAGCCTTCGATCGTGATGTTGCCACCAGTTAGTGTTGCTTCACCTGCCGACTTCTTGTCAACCGCAGGATCGACCGTCTTCTGTGAATTCAACGACAAACAGTGAATGATCGATACAACAATCTAATCAAAAGATTAACTGACTGAATCATTGTTCAATCGACTAAATTATTTCTCAAATGATCGAATGAAGTCATTCAATCAGCTGTTTACTTGATCAATCATCAGTTATTATCATGAACATTCGATCAGTCAGTCATTAGTGGGGCATGACAGCCACATGGTTAGAGTACTCGGCTTGTAACATTGAAAGTACAAGTTCGAACCTCACTTGAGCTGATTAGTATGTAGGGACCTTGAGCAAGTCCTTCACTTGCAGCTGACCTTGTGTGTGTAATAAATGCAATATAACAACAACAATAATAATACTAGCCATACAAGAAAAAAGCTATCCCTAAGTTTACGAATCCCGAGGGATCATATGAACCTTGAGTAAAAAATCCAATGATAATAACAATAATTAAGTCATTTACTCCCAGGCTACACAGTCAAGTTATGCAACTCAGAAAGAAAAGTTGCCGAGATGTTGGACACCAGAGTATGTCTGAGCCGTCAACCTCTCTGGTTGAGCTACTTCACTGAAGGCATGCTGACAGAAGCATTTGACGAGTGAACAATTACATTACAAGTGAGGGAATACCTTACAAATGAGTGATTACATTACAGTTGAGTGATTACCTTACAGGTTAGTGATAACCTTACAGGTGAGTGATTACATTACAGGTGAGTGATTAGCTCACAGTTGAGTGATTACCTCAAAGGTGAGTGAATACTTCACAGCTGAGTGATTACATCACAGGCGAATGATCACCTCAACGGCGAGTGAATACTTCACAGTTGAGTGACTACCCCACAGGTGAGTGATTATCTCACAGGCGAGCGATTATATTACAAGTGAGTTAATACATTACAGATGAGTTATTACCTTACAAGTGAGAGACTACATTACCATACCTTACCCTAAAAGATGCAGGTAAATGAATAAAATCCACATTATGGCCAGACTGTTGGTCTACCTTGTCGGTAAAGAATGCAACAAACTTCTTGATGTTGCTGTTTCCAGACTTGGCCGGCGCATTTCTAAAAAAAAACACGAAACCGCAATGAAATGCAAAACAATCGGCTTCAATTACACAATAATGCAATGCAGTACAACTGTATTGTACTGTATTGTATCTGAACATTTACATAGCGTCTCCCACAGTGTTTGCTAATCAGAGGCACAATATACAGTGTGGACCCATTTACGTGATCCCAGGTTACGTGCCACTCTGCTGTTAACGTGAAAAGGTGCTATGTCCCTTCAAAGCTGTTATGGGCTTGTGTGCATTCCATGCCTTTGCCCCCAAGGAATTAAATCAACTGCCGCTCAAATTCACTTCCTTCAAAAAGCGGCTCCAAACTCACTATTTCTTCTTGGCTTTAAAACACTTGCATATCTAACTGCAGCTTCTCCTGGCGGCTGACTATCCGCACCTCAGATTCACATTTTGGTGTGACGGTGCGGGCGCTACAAATTTAATTAATAATAATAATAAAGCTATTAACTTAACATGCCATACTGGTTAATGTGTCGTACAAGAACTGCAGTGCAGAGATAAATATTGACGTTTTCAACATTACACTCTGTTTCATAAGACACGTCCCCGATGACTTCATGTTAGCGAGTCCCCACTGTAAACAAGAAACCAATTAATCCGAAAGAAAGGTGTGCCGGTTATCACTGAAACCCCTTAGACTGACTGGGAGGTTTTTAAAAGGCTAAACATGAATGTTCATACACAGACATACACAGATACATAGAAACAAACACACATAGATACAGACATATATTTGACATGATCGCTGTTTGTGTTGAAGTTGCACTTACATGAGAGCAGGACTGCTTGGTGGTTCAAAAGCCTCTCCTGAAAAACGAAATATAAAAAACCTGCTATCATTTTTTGTTGACTCTGTAACATTTAACAGAAAATAGCTGAGATGTCAGAATATCTGATAACCTGCCAAAAGCAACAGCTTAGAAGCATCTTTCTGAGTGTCTCTATGTACCGAATGTATGAATATATGTAGGAAAACATGTATATATAGGAATATATATATATAATTATATACATGCACGAATATATGTATATATAGGAATATATATATATATACATGTAAGTAAGTACGTTTGTATGCATAAATGTGCCTATCCCTGAAAAGTACATTTAGCACAATGACTCAGCACAGCATACATTTCCAGCCTGATTCGCATTTCCTTACATCCATTAGATAGCTGTTGAGAGGTTGTTATAAATACAATGTCTCGGAGTGTCTTGACTCTTGATACACCAAAAAACTCTGAAATCCTGTCCTAAAACTATGCGTTCTATTCACAGTAGCATCTCACTAAAGAGACCAACTTGCAGCAGCGTCCACTCACAAATAAGTGTAAGTTTCCTGTCGCCCACACTTCAGATGTCCAACATAATAATAATGATATAACAATAATAATAATACTAATTATGATGACGATGATAATAATAATGAAATAATGATAATAATAATTTCTAAATTTACATTTCATTATAGTAATAGCTGACCTCCAAAGAGCTGTTCTTTAATTCCGAGGGTGGCTGCCATTGCCAGAGTTGTCGACTGCGAGATGCTTTCTACGGTCATCGCACATGATCCATCTCCAGTTTTATCCACACCTGCATGACCATCATCATCATCATCATCATCATCATCATCACCACCACCACAACCATCCTAACCATAATTTAATTTTACCAAGGTGGAATTGATCTCTCAGAGATAAAAAAAATATTATGTTAAGAGGTACAGAAATATTTATTATTATTATTATTATTATTATTATTATTATTATTATTACTATGATTAATTTATTCAAGGGAAGCACAATCCCTTAGGAGAAAAATTTGTCAGGAAACAATTAATGAAATTTGGAACACTGTCATTATCTTTCCCCTCAGACACAAAAAACTAAGGCGTGTAATTGCACTTATTGTTATAATCGCAATTAATAGTATTTTTCCTGATATAGCAACAAACCCCAAGTAGCAAAACCCTCAAACCTACCTATAGAAACAATTTTCAGCGCCAAATGTAAGGCACTGCATTCGTTGCATACAATCACCTGACCTATATAATCAACTGACCTACATAATCATCTGACCTATATGATCATCTGACCTACATAATCATCTGACCTATATGATCATCTGACCTATATAGTCATCTGACAACGGTTTCTCTTCTCATATTATTTGCAAGAAGAAGGCACACCTCTTCTAAATGAACTGAATGCAGCATGGTCAATACACCTAATATAAGGCCGGTCTCATATATATATATGTTTGGCAATGCAAGTCATCTTCATAAAGCGCATAGTTCGAGAATTCGCATTTTACGAATTTTATGAATTTTAAAAATTCACGAATTTTAACGAATTTTAAAACTGCAGTTTTAAAATTCGTTAAAATTCGTGAAATAATGAAATAATAGAATTCTTTGCCATGGCAACAAATTTTATTATTATTTTGTTTACTTTTCAACTTTTTAAGCAAGCAAATGTCAATGTCATAGGCAATCAATTAATCAGCCGTAAAAGATAGGGCCTAGCTGGCTATAGCAACACAATACTGATATTCAATTACTGTTCTACTTGGAGTCTTGAACTTCGATTTCTATCATAGTTGGGGTGTGTGACTGTGAGTGTCAGTCAGCAGAACGAAAAACCCCAGCTCCAGTGTGACCATGGCAGTCAGTCACGAACACAGCTTGCAATCAAAAATGGTTGAAAAGGGTTGGCAACGTTCACCAAGCCGTGTCTTCTACTTCATCGTCCTCTGATTCTGAGTCAGGAACAGCCCACTGCTCCCACTCGACTCTGGTTTCTGTATTATCGCCATGCAAATGCTCCCGAATTCGGGCAGAAATAACCAACAAATTCCTTGTCACAAAAAAGCACAGTATTTTCGGATTACTCTTCCTTCTTCTCCAAAATTACTACATACTTCCACTCCGGTCCATGTTATTTCATCTCTAAGAAATTAGATTTTAACAAAATTAACTCGTTACGTACTAAACTTTTATACTGAATCTTACATTAAATTCTAAGCAGAAGCTTAACACAACAAATCATTACGTCGTCACATTTGTTGGTGCTTACGCTGTTTTGCAATGTAAAAAAGGCCAATGCCCAACGAATTTTTACGAATTTTTACAAATTTTAAAATAGCCCAAAAATTCGCGAATTTTTACGAATTTTAAAACCCAAAGTCACGAATTCTCGAACTATGATAAAGCGAGATAGTAAGTATTGGTTACCCGTCTTCTCCGGATGACCAGCCGACTGTCGACAACCGACTTTTCCAGTCACCTGCATTTCGTGGGAATGAATTCCCGCCTTCTTTTCAGCAGAACCGGGTTCAGATGATGAGGACACCGCCACCGCCGCCAACGCACCACCACCAGATTCGCTGCTGGTGCCATCGAGAGAAGAACCAGTCTCACCGTGGTGATTGAGGGAGGGCGACGTCGACTTAGAGACGCTCGTCGATGGATCTGCTCGAAAATAGAGTGGAATAGTGACAGACGGGGGTACCTGCCTCGAACCGATGGGCGACGGAGAAGCAGGCGAAGACCAGAGGTCCTTGGATTGGTCCAAGGACACAGGTGCCTTGTAAACTTTCAATGAATCGAGGATGGTTCTTCTGCCCTGGGCATCTGTCGGAGCTTGCCGGGCATCCTCGGTAGAGATCTGCTCGAACTGGGCAGCTCGCTTTGCAACGCTGTCATATCCAAATTGCGGACATCCGGCAATCGCGCTCAATTCCTCGTCCCGCAGTTTCGACGACCGTGCGTTCCGGCTTTCGTCGGCATTATCGCCGCTTTCGAATCGTCGCATGCGCTCGGTAACGAGGCTGACCCGCGGCTGGTCGACTGCGGTCGACAACCGAGGCATCGCGGATGCTGCAGTTACTGCTGCTGGCAGTCGCGGCGACAATGAAGATTTATCCATGAGTGCGCTCGATGACTTGCTTGCTGCTCCGCCTAAGGTACAACTCACAGGGGGCACCTGCTCCACGCGGCCTTGGCCAAAGAGGCTTTCGTACGACTGAGGCCGGGCCGATACAAACATCTGCTGCCGGGCACCAACGACAGAAGCAGACGACTTTGGGGCCGACACGGAATTGACCACAACGGGGTTTCCCACATCCAGGTGCATCGAAACACCCTGTGGACCACCAGGTGGCGCCATGTGGATGAAGTGAGATGAGAGACGAGAGGACTCCTGCGCTGAAGCTCTCGTTACAACCGTCTGCTGTACAGAAAGTGGTTGGGGAGCGGTCGACGCGGCGCCACAGTCGCCCAACTGCGACAGCGTGATTTCGCGGTACGACGTCAGCTTTGGACTTTGTCGAAGCGTGCACGCGTCGGTCGGCTGCAGCGGCGTCAGATTGTATGTGAAAGAGCTACGCTGGTGTTCGGACGACACTGGATAGTCTGCTTCGCTAGTTAAGGCGCTCAGAGGAGACGTCCGCAGTTTGGCCGCGGTCAGCGCATCGCGCTGTGCGTCGCGGCCGACCGACAGATGTTCCGTGGACAGAACGTAGTCTTCGGGTTTAGTTTTCCGCGCAGTCGTCGTAACTGGATAGAATGACGACCCACCGCTGATCCACACATCACCGGTTGGTTCTCTGCTGTTGAATGTCGCAGGCTGCGATACGTTGCTTGCAGCAGAATCGCTGTGGCGGTTCTGCGCCCCAGAAGGATTGATGCGGACACGGATGTGCAGCGACGGACTGCCCGAACGATATTCCTGTTCGGCCATGAAGTTGCTCGCCTGCGATGAAGTCGTCGCCGAATTGCGGCTGCAGTGTTCTTGACCTCGGCGGTTTGTGGCGGGAGACACAGAGACGTGGCACGTCGACAGCACACTGGGATTTCGACCGGATATTTCCTTTGCTCCATCGTCACTTGTCTTGTAAGCCTAAAGAGGAAATTCACGTTTGTAACAAATCAGAGCAACACAGAGCTTCAACGACTGCTGACTGAACCACAGTAATGACCTGGCCCATGTGTTACCTCACAGCTGTTGTCCAAAGAAAAGGTCAAGTCTGCTTAAAAGTACAAACGGATAAAGGTACGTTTACGTGAAAATACTCTGTAATCTCAGAGATAGTTCAAGATTCTTGTTCCACTAACACCCCAGTGACCTCAGCCTTAATATGACTTCATACTAACCTTGTAAGTTCAGACGACAAGTTTGGCTACTCAACCACAGATACAAGTTTGTAAAATGAAGATGCACACACTTTTAAGGAGTTGTCTTGTGGGGCTGCTCTTCTACCTAAATCAGACTTAGTAATAAAGACAGAGCTGAAAGAACACTGCTATCAAAAGCAGGAATTAGTAATAATGGCAACATAGGTCTGAACAGAACCAATAACAGATATCCACGGTGCCACTGGGCGTGTTTACACAAGCATGGCTATCTTGTGCAGACTAACTGTCCTCGTTTTTTGGATTTTTGCCCTTAACAAAGCAGCAAAGTTATACCCGATAGCAGCTAAGGAATTTCTACAAGTCTTACCATTTGTAGGACATCTTCATCTTTTGGAATGACCATCAGAGTTAATGCAGAATCGCTACAAACAACACAACAATTTCACTGAACATTCATTCTGAAGTTTTAACAAAACTCTCTCAAGGTTCTAACCAAGCTTTGTCAAAGACCTAAAACTTTCAGGAAACAAATTGAATTTGAGAAACTGAGGTATATCAGAAAAAAACTGTATGACGAAAAATATAACTCACAGTATACACAAGCATTAGAATTAAACCAGCATATCTGCTTAAAGTAATTACAAGTAAATGTTGTGACCATAGGGCCATCACAACTGACGAGGGTGTGATCTGTCATAGTTCATACTGAAGTTCTCATAAAAGGGTCAATCAAAAAAGGGTTCTGACCCGCCCATGGATGAACCTTTCAAATTTCTAATGGACGGGGTGGGGCTCTTGTGCTGTAAATCCAATAACGAGGGTGCTGATCCACACATCGATGAACGTGTCATAGTTCCAAACGCGAAGGGGCGAGGGCTTAAATAAACAAAGGGAGAATAAAACAACCACTGAGCCGACCTGCCATGGATAAGTCGGATGACTTGAGAGTAGGTCTTTCCGGCAACATTTTCTCCATTTATCGAGACGATGCGGTCGCCCGTTCGCAGTCCTGCGCTGTGCGCCTGGCTGTCCTGCTTCACCTGCTTCACGAAGATCGTCTCCATCGGTAGACTGGAACCGGAGCTGCCACTCCTCTCACCTGGAAAAGACAAGCAGAGCAGTCCCTTAACCCTGGCTATGACACCATTTCATTCTTCTCGGCCTCTGCACTTTAGGGCTGGAGGCCAATTGGTTAAAGCACTCACCTTGTAATGCGGAGTGTATGAGTTCGATCCTCCTCCTTGAGACAGTTACTGTGTAGGGATCGTGAGAAAAAACATTCACTCACTGTTGCTCAGCGCCATCGATCGATGCTTGGTCGATAGGTTTGCCTTCGTCAGGTTCTTGCAAGGTGCTATATAAATGGCCACACACACACACACACATATACATACACACACACACACACACACAAGCATCGAAGCTCTTTCTCATGATCTTCATACCTGGATGTCTTGCAATCGCCTCTCCCTTAATTCGTCCAAAACCCAATATATCTGGTTTGGCACTCCTCAGCAACTTCTAAAACTCGACTTTGCTGTGCTGTCTCAAAGGTTTCCGCTTTTAACTTTCTCGTCTAGCGTTCGTGATCTAGGAGTGACCCTTGACAATTGTCTGACCTTTACTGAACACATTTCCAAACTCACTCGCACTTCCTATTTTCACCTAAGGCGCCTCAGAGCTATCCGTCGCTCTCTCTCATCTCCAATTTTCACTTCAATTGTCCATGCATTTGTCTGCTCTAGACTTGACTATTGCAATTCCCTCCTCATTGGTCTTCCTGAAGTCCGTCTTGCTCCTCTTCAGTCCGTTCTCAATGCTGCTGCTAGATTAATTGCCCGTCTTCCTCGATTCTCTCATATCACCACCTTTATGACAGAAGAACTCCACTGGCTCCCGCTTTCTGCCCGCATCCAATTTAAGGTCCTCATCCTTGTGTGTAAGGCTCAACTTGGTTTCGCTCCAAAATATTTATGTGACTTAATTCATCGCCCTCACTCTGCTGCTTCTCTTCGTCCTCTTCGTTCATCTGACCGCTTGGACCTCCTCGTTCCCCGTGTCAGGACTTCTCTGGCTCAATCTAGGTCTTTTGCCTCCATTGGCCCTGCTCTTTGGAATGAGCTTCCTCCGTACGTTCGTTCTTCTATTCTCTCAGGTAACGTCTCTTCCTCTTTTAAGTTTCTTAAAACTTGCTTTTTCTCTCGGGGTCTCTCGCACTGGGAGCGCTTCTGAATGGCCCTCCCGCTAGAAGCGCTTTATAAATATCCAAATACAATACAATACAATACAATACAAACATACTATACACATTAGATAGTGGTGCTCAACAAATGCAAAATAGTTCTCTTTCTTGCTGCATCATCTTCAAACCAACAGTGCACTCATCTCATAGCTGACTTCGCAAAAGGAGTCACGTCCCTGGTGAGGATTTGAAACGCTAACCTCCGAGATCAACAGTCGGCATGCGAACCATCAGACTATCGCAAATCCATAAACCACCCACTAAACCAACCGGAAAAAGAATCATAACACAGCACCCTCTATATTCCATTTCTGGGGTTGAAAGTCCAGGTGAATTTTGTCCCATTCACTGCAGGATTTAGTGAGGTACATATAATTAAGCACATCGATGATGTCCTCAAATATTACACACCGTTCAACGATACAATCAAAGTTGATTTCGCATCAGTGACCTGGGGCTTGAATCCGGGTTGCAGAGGTGGAAACTCAACACATTTGCCATTTGGCCACCATGCAACCTTTTTTGTAACCTTTTTGTGGAACTGACAGCTAGGTGAAGTCTTCAGGACAGAGTCTTGGGTTAGGTCGTCGATTGGTGCTTTCAGTCAGTCTAAGCCTGAGGCTGGGAAGGCGGATCTTTTATTGTTGTTGTTGATAGAGATAAAGGAGCAATCATTGAGCCTTAGGGCGGCCATAGGAGAGCCTAACGGGCCGCAGTGAATAAAGCCCCAAGGCTTGAAACAGGCCACACGGTCGACCCTGAACCACATGGAAGAAATGGTTGAAACAGATCTGGATCTAGTACAAGGCTTATTAGCTGCATGATGCCAAGCACTCGAAGGTGTGGTGCCACCATGTTCATCTGCAGGAGAAAGTGACACAGAGACAGAGAGGGAGACAGAGAATAACCAGCTGGGTTAGACAACATGTTGGGTACTGGGTCAATACAACTAAATGGGTTTTGGGTCAACACAACCCATTGGGTTTTGGGCCAACACAACCTACTGGGTTTTTGGGTCAACACAACCTAATCGTTTTTTGGACCAACACAACCTAAATATATTGGGTTTTGGGTCAACACAACCTGTTGAGTTTTGGGCCAATACAAGCTGTCAGGTTTTTGGTCAACACAACCAGTTGGATTTGGGTCAGTACAAGATATTCGGTTTTGGTTCAGTGCAATCAATTGAAATTATTCCCTGAGCTGGGAGTATACAGTAAACCAGGCTAATGCAATCAACAGGTCAACAGAGGGTTGATAGAATCAACGAACTAGATACAATCAACCCCATTAAAATAATCAGCTCTAAATGCAATCAATCCGACAGATAAAATCGGACTGATCTAGTCCAAACATATTAGGTTAACCGTAACGCAAAACCTTTACTTTCCAGGCAAGTCTCCCACTGCGCAGACCACAGCTGAGCCACACACACATTAACGTAATCAGTCGCAGAGACAAACACTGCATAAAATTTACATGCAAACAAGTCATGCGATCGGCACGCGCGATCACGAATCGATCCGGCATCGATCAGCCAAGAAGAAGTCTTGTTCTCCTGATCTACATCATAATGTGCCTTTGTGAGGTACTTAAAAATGTGCTATAGTAAGTAAGTAAGTAAATAAGTATATTCTTTAATTAACGCTAGCAAAACGCACAGCGCTTTACACACAATGTTACACAGAGGGAAAGAAAATAAAACAATGAAATAAAAATAAAGAAGAATAAATACACAAAAATAAAAATAATACACTTGTTATGATACACAAATACAAACAAGTCTATCCCAGCCCAAAGCCTACAATAAACGTCTCATTTCTAACGAGACACATGTACTTAACAGTGACCAGTGACATCGTGCGACACGGTATATCCTATTGGAGAGCCCCTTCATCTTGTAACATGAAGCGTGAGGGTTCAAGCCCTACCTGAGACGGTCACTGGGCTTGGGAGAAACACTGAGCACAGTTGCTCAGCACAGTTGCTCGGCACAGTTGCTCAGCACCATTGACTGATGCTCCCCTAATAAATATCGAATAATAGTCCGTTGGAAAGACCTGTTGCACAAGATCTCAACCGTTGGTCAAGCAAGACTTACCCATCAGATATCTGGCCAGTGGTCAGCTCTGAATGGTCACTGATAATCAGAGATGCAAATATGCTGCTTGTTACAACAACTATGACAACGAAAACTATTCAGAACGACTCCAAAAACAGCAATCTCTTCCGCGTATGCCAGTACGTGTATGTATGCATGCATTTACAATTATAATTACAGATGTGCAATTCTACGTATATTTACAATGTATGGTACTACTTTATCATGTAATCTTACTGCCTACTTGTCAGTTTGAATTAATCAACGAACATAATTTATTATTATGCATGAATCTCTGTCTCTATGTATGTATGTATGTCTGTGTCTATATAGTTTATATCAAAGCATCTATAACAATATATATAATTACATATATATATACATATATATATATATATATGTATATTATTATATATACATATACGCTTTGAGTACCTCTAACAGGGTTATGGGTTCTTAGATAGAGAGAGGTCAGAGAGACAGAGACAGAGAAAGACCTCTATTTGTCTGTCTACCTGTCTGTCTCTGTCTGCCTGTCTTAGTCTACAAATGTGGTGGGTGCGTGTGACTACAAGTACAGAGTTGTTCATCGCACACTGTCAACTGGCGGGGGGTGGGCTTTGCCCCACAGAAGAAGGACAAAGGCTACAACTGAATCAAGGTTACGAACCGGGGAGACCGACCTAGCAGAGACAAAACAAAGAAGCCTTCGCAGAGCTCAATACGAACTTAACGGACAGATGAGCCGGCAATCAAATTAACTTATCAGGATGCATGAGCCTCAGTTCCTTATTGTACCGGGCGCCTGTTCTGTCGCAGCAACCGGCTGTCAGGCCAAGGCGGGATGAGCAGCTGCAGTAGCCAAGAGGAGGCGAAAACTACGGCACGTCGACAGTACTACTTTAAATCATCATTCGTCACAATCCTCAAAGTAATTTCCATCAAAAGCAGACACTACTGTGGCTGGTACAGTCTTTTACATAAACTGTCTGGTACGCAACTGGACGTTTAATATAGCGCCTTTTAAGTACCTCATGACTGTTAAACAATTGCTAAACAAAAGTACAATTGTTTACCAATTGTCAGACTTACTGTTTGGTTTGCCTTTTGTCAGACTTACTGTTTTTGGCTTTGTAAATAAACAAAACAAGACCGATAATAATAAAAAGAAAACAATGATGATGATAATGATGATAATAATAATGCTAATAATAATAAGCAAATATGCAATTTTCTTCCACAGAGAAAGAAAACCTTCAAGGTTACATACTCAACTGTTGACAATGATCTTAACAGCTACAGTTCAATGCTGACTGATGAGTTTTTTCTTCACGTCACACTTTATAAATGCCAGAATATAATTACAATTACAAAAAAGCTCCACTTAAATCCCATCCAACACAGAAAAAGTCATCCCTAATTTTTGTATTTCGAAGGATCATATGCACCTGCCACCTCAGGTTCAAAAATACTACCAGTTCTCATGAATGAACTGATGCAGCTAGAGCAAGGGCGGATCCAGGGGGGCCAATCCGGCCATGGCCCCCCCCATTTGAAATTTTTATTTATTTTTGACATGTGTTTTATGGGCGTTTTATGATCTTTACACAGGCGTGGCCCCCCCCCCTGTAGGCGTGGATGAGTAAAATGTACACAGAACGCAGATGTAGACTGAAGACATTAAAAAGGTTAATGACTTTTAAAAAAAAAGTCATCAACTTTTTTGGGAGATGACTACAAACTTTTTGGCCCCCCCTGATAGACCTTCTGGATCCGTCCCTGAGCTAGAGTGATCCTATGACCTTGACCCTGCTCAATCTTCAGTGAACTGATTGGATGAGATCCGTCACCACCGCTGTCCATTTGAATGGGTGCCAAGATTCTTCTAGTCCTAGATTTAAAACTCTGGGTTGTTCGTAGAATAGCATCCTAAAGTGACAGGATTCAATTTTGCGCACTAAAAAATGTCAATCGAGTTTGGAATTTCTCGAATTTGTATCCTGAACTGCAAAACTCGCACAGTCTGAGGTTACCCTCTCTCTGTCTCCTGCCCAGTCTCGCAAGCGCCTGAAAACATTTCTCTTTGTCAGTGAAGACACTGACACGGGTCGGGAGCGCCTCTGTTTATGAGTGGCGCTATATAAATCCTCGATTACAATTACAATTACAATTACAATTATCCTTAGCACTGTCAAGCCATCATCACTGACATCATCATCAGTCACCATCGATGTCAGCATCATCCATCTTTCAAGCAGCTCATCACGAACCTAATTCACTTGCACTCATTGACTCTCTATAAATTATCTCTGCACATAAGGACCATAAATTACATATATTGCAGCATAAAAATTCATGTATAATATATGTACTTATGTTATCAGGACACTTATATAACATATTTAAAGTACCTCACAAAATGTAATATAGGTTCTATGTATGCTCATACATATGTACACATGAATACATATACATATTAATATATTTTTTTAACCCTATATATAACACATACTGCAGTTTATGCACACACATCCCCGTCATCTCTACGGCAATCTATTATACACAAACATATTTATATAATTATATATAAACTGTAGTAACTATGTTATATGCCAGAAGTTATAATGTATCCCTATATGCATGTATGCATATGAATACACTCACATACATGCCCATATATACAAATACATATATCGTATATAGTACCCAATATATATATATATATATTCATATATATATTCATATATGAATATATATATATATATATATGCACTTACGGTAGGCTACCCTGTTGATTAACTGTACAATAATTACCTCATCAGCTTCCACATACCGGTGTATTACATAATAAGCAGAAAATTACCAACTGACGAGGTCAAACTTCTCTAACAAGGTCAAAAACTGATTACTCCAGTTGGTTGCTCCAAATTTTTACCTCACCAGCAAAGTAATTATATTGCTAGTTGTTGCTCAGTAAGTCAAAAGTCAACACCTCAAATGTCCAAACTTATCACCACATCCAGAATTATGTCCTCAAATGTCCAAACTTATCACCACATCCAGAATTATGTCCTCAAATGTCTAAACTTATCACCACATCCTGAATTATGTCCTCAAATGTCTAAACTTATTCCCCATAAGTCAAAAGTTTCATCTTACGAGTCCAAAAGTAACCACGCATAAGTCCTAATTTACTCCCGGTAGGTCCAACTAGGTACCCTAAAAGTCCAAACTAATCCCTTCAAAAGTCCAAACTAGTATAAGTATAAACCAGTTGTGCACAACCTTTTTCAGCCAAGGGCCACTAAACGATTTCTTAAACCCTTTGGGGGGTGGGGCAAACAACTGTGACGACTCAGCTAATATCAGATGAATGCATGCCAAAATTTCTGAAGATGACTTGTGCAGTAAAACACATAAAAAAGTAAACATAAAGAGTTATAGAGAAAGGGGACTCAAGAGTACTTCTATGTTACTACAATACTGACAGTTTTTTTCCAATGAACATGTGCATAAGTCACTGTAGACTTAATATCACTACCGGATCCTAAATACCGGTAGTCGCTTTTCCTGTTGGACATCGTGGGCCACATGACCACTTGTCGTGGACCAGATGTGGCCCGTGGGCCGGATGTTGTGCATGACTGGTAAAAGCCAATCCCCTCATAAGTGCAAGTAAGACTAACTATAGATGATTAGAAGCTTAACTGGACTAGGTAGAGGACTAACTAACTAGAAGAGTAACTGGACTAACTAGTGGACTAACTGAAAAAAACAGAATACACGACTAACTATAGAAGACTAAATGGACTAACTATACAAGACTACTAGACGACTAACTGGACTAACTAGAGGACAAACTAGACTGTCAACAGGTACCTGAATGCCTCCAGATACTCGTCTTAAGGGTAGTTCAGTACCAGACCAGACTGAATTCAAGTATTTTAACAACTCTAGTAGCGAATAAGCACTCACAATTGACCAGCCCTCAATAGTAAATGGAGTGCATAACAATAGCCTGCAAGCATTTCAGTTTACATTAAAATATTTATCAGAAGACCAAGTAACGGTTAATGGGGTCCCCCTCACAATGGGCTCTGGTACCCAGGCTGTATTTGACTAAAATCTGATGCTGCAATTTTAATAGGGGAAGCAAAATCAATTTGAACTAAGCATTCCATGCCTCATATTTGCATTTCTGCTTGACTTTGCACGGGTTAAAATTTAAAAAAGTTGTATTAAAAAATAAAATAATAATAATAATAATAATTTATGCCTGGGTCAGAAGATGTGAGTTCATTAGATAGGGTCAGAACAGATAAGAGAACTGAGAAACGAAGAAGACTTACCAGCAAGTGCTTGATCTTCTACACAATCGTCATCACCCTGTAAAACGATACACAACATTTATTCACCATTTTCCACATCCACTGATTCATATAGCTCCACTACTTTAGCCATATCACACAAGACTAGACCAGGCTAGAATCTCAACACTGAACAGTGGATGAGTCCAGATAAGGGGTCATCCATAAAGGGACATCCTTATTAATGACGTTAGTCACAATGTTGGTTTTTCGTTCATTAGCTTTGACGTGCGGACGTCTGCAAAGGAAAAGGGAAAGAGTAAGGTCAAATGCGGACAAATGCGAACAAGGGAGAGGGTGGGGTCCAAAGTAGGTTATATTTTGCGGATGTCACCTAATACAGACGAAAATGATGTTCAGTGAGAAATGACTTAATCTACAACCTACAGAATACACTTAAACCTCTTTATCAGACTTCATCAAATTATTATTATTTATTGGTTAGAACACTGGGCCTTTAATGCGGAGAGAATGGGTTCGAACCTCGCCAGAGGCAGTTAGCCTACTGTGTAGGGACCTTAAGCAAGTCCTTCACTCACAATTGCTCAACACCAATGATGTACTGTAGTATGGTTGTGTGCACTGCTGAACCTTGGAAGGAGGGCAATAGCAAATACAATTGCATTTCATAAAGAAATTCAGTCCAATGAATGGATTCTGATATAACGCAGTTATGGATGTTGTTCGCAAAATTAATTCCACTTCATAACATGACCCCATCATAGCACAACCTCATGGTACTTGATAGGGCTTTCAAAAGTAGCATCATAAGGATATTTCAGTGTACTTTCATGTAACTACAGATTCCAATAAATAGCACAGGATATGAATGATTATAGAAGAAGAGCCGTTCCTGAGGCAGCCATGGTATGATCGTGCACCCCTCAATGATTGTAACCTAACCTAAATCATTATACGGATCTATTTCAGTCAGATGATAATTTTACACAGCTCTCAATCTAAACTAATGGTTTCTACATTGTCATATATCAACAATGCACATGACAGGAACTTCTGAGCTTCAGAGAACCAATTCACTGTGACACAGAAGCAGACAAACAGGGTCAGACAGATGAACACACAAACATATCCGACCACATCATCGTTTACTCACTTTACTGTGCATTGTTTAGCTAACTGATGTTAATAGTCTGGCTTTAAAAGACTTCTAACATCCGATAGCCTAGTGCAGAGAGCACCTAGGGTTTATTTAACTGTGAGTGGCAATATATAAATGTTCAATAACAATTACAGAAAAGCCAGGTTCAGTTAGTAAATCGTACATATCCAACATTAACATCATTAAGGTTAGAACAAGCCCGACTTTCACTAGTTTCTCTTGAGTGAGTCGGCGCTACATAAAACTATAACATTCTCATTACAATTACCATTACAATACCATAAAACCCTCAACAGACAGGATTCCCTGATGACCCCCCCCCCACAACCCCTCCTCCGTCCACCAAATCATCTGCTATCAAAACGCACAGCTCGCCCTAGAACACGCCCGAAACTTTCGGCACGCCAGATATTCGCTCATAAATATGAGCGGCGCAACGGCCGATGGTCGGCATCTGTACTACTAGACAAGATAACTTATTTCGCCATTGTTGCTGCTGATGTTGATGTTGATGTGGCTGATGCTCCTGCTGCTGAAGCCGGCCGTGTTTTTGTTACAGTCGTATTTATTACGCGTATACGATGCTACAACTGGCCAGCCTTTGTACGTAAATCGACGCCGGGTGAGTGCCTCCAAGTACAACACACCCCCTCCTGCCCCGCCTGCCGCTGCACTCTCAACTTGGAGCAATGTCTGCCAACAGCAGAAAGGATGCTTGTATCTAAACAGGAAGCTCGTTATAACGCTGTCTTTGGCAGCCACGTCGAGAACCGCCTTATAACGAGGCCGCATTATAATCACACTGTTTTCTATGGCTAGGGTTGTATCACAATTCGTGTCACAGTGAAGCGCGTAACTATTGAGTCTCTAGTGTACATCCGTTGCCTGGTAACACAGCAATCATAACGTGGCCCGTGACCGACAGCCAGAAATTAAATTTAACTAATTAAAGCAGCCAGAAAGCTTACAGACAACAATCCAGCCAATCTCATACTTTTTAAAATCAATGCCTGGAAACAGCACACACTAATACCACCAGAATGCATCAATTTAGCATTGTCACTGTGGTCTCCAGCCAGACACAAATGCAATCAGAATGCCAATAGACAACATCCAAGCCACTTTCAGGCTCTTCAATAGCAGGTAGCCTATCCCATGCAGAGCACCTGTGGGGTAGTCTCGCAACATGTCCCTTCTGGACAAAATATGATGTACCCATTAGCTACAACCTTTTGTTCTCATATTATTAGGAAGATGGCGCCTGCGTTATAAGTCGCCATTTCTAAATGTACTATAAATTCAATGACCACACATCTAAGGTCATAGAAGGGGCAGAAAAAACTGCAGCTCACATGCATCAGCTGTGTGTGGTAACATAGTAAACTACAGATCTCTGTTAACACAAAGTCTCAGATGTGGATCTCAACTTCAATTCAGCTTAAGAAATAAACCTCATTAACAATGCAATCCAGTTATTAAAATATGCAGCTTCATATCGCTCCATGGGAGCATTACAAGAACATTCTCATCTGTTCAAACACAAATGCCTGACGGTATGTTACCATTTACATCTATCGTAACTGTAATAATGGCACTTCAAGGTGTCTACAATGTCTAAGTGCTACAAGGTAAATGCATGTAACTGTAAGACTATTATTATAGAATTTCCATTGTTTTTTAAAGCGCCGGCACCCTCGATCTCCTGAACAGATCCCACACGGCTGCTCCACTCAAACAGCCAGCTACACTAGTGACTACTGCTACCAGACCTGCCTACTGTGCAGGACCACTAGGTTAATGGATACACCAAGGCTGGTCAGAATTAAAAGCACGGCACTCTACCTACGATTTTCTACCGAAAAATTGCCTCATTATGACGCCAAGTGCATCAGGTTTCTATGTTCCTCTTATGGGTTTATTCAGTACAAATATAGTTCGCTCTTAGGTATGATTCACAGTGCTGCAGTTTCCAACCGCATACACGATTTCAGTTTTGGTCTTTTATATAATATCAGCCTATTTACACCTGGCAAATATCACTGTTGCATATCTGGTGCTACAATTTGTGTGCTTTTATAGTCTACTTACCATATACAATGCGAACAATTTGCACTTCTGTTTCATAGTTTACAACTTTACATCCAGAGTGCTGTCTCGGGTGTAGCAGCTGTCGCTATTACATGTAATTAGTTGTGTAATTCAACTGTCAGTATTACAAGTAATGTAATTAATTGTGTAATTAAAAAGTTATACGCATGCAAGTACGTATGCATGAATGTAACTATGTATGTATGAGCCCATCTGATTAGTGAACCTGTGAGAGGCGCTTTTTAAATGTTTAGATACAATACAATACAATGGCGTTTTAAGAAAGTTTGAATTAGTTATCTGCTGACCTCTAGCGCCGCAGCGTCGACTGAAGTTGTCTTCTCAGGCGGCTGGATGACGAGGTGCCTGAGGGTGAATCCAAAAGCGTCGTCGGCCTTGGGTACAACGACGGTCCGAGGGCCTGGCCACGACCTTCTGCCACCGTATACAACCGATGATTCGTCCACACCACTCTGCTCACAAAAACAAAACCAGACACTTTGCATCTATAGGCATAACTTTGTATTCTGACGGTCATGTCCGGTCGCCAACCACTTGTTAGTTCTGTGCCGAAATATTTTTTGTGACACAACAGCCTTATTTCGGTTTGAAGCCAGTTCTAGTACGTGGATTTTAGCTCTATATGGGTCTCAGTGTCGTCAACATATTAACAGTTGTGAAACAGAATGAAAACAATGAAAACGTGTACTTTGTTATCAGCGAGTGACCTAAAACGGACGGACAAAGCATACTAAATTCGTGTATTGGGGAAGGTGATGTAGGGAGAGTGGAAGGAGAAAGTAAGGGGAGGGAATGGTCACCACCACTGTGTGGGTAAAGTTACGCCCTTGGGTACCAGTTGTAGAGGGTTTCCAGAAAAAGGAACACAACATATTGTCACAATAACTGCAGCTGTTTAAATTGTCAGTACGTGTAGTGTTGAAAATCAGACGAGTCAAGAGCATTTATTTCTGCACTGGTGGGGGTTTGAACTACCGACTTCTCACTAAACTATCGTGCACCCCTTAGATTAGATTAGAAATGTACCCTTTGGCCAGGAGTCCAGGGCACACATACGAAGGCTAGGTCATTGCCCAACTTGACCTAGCAAGCAAAAATAATCTAGTACTTAATCATAACGTAATTTCAAAGAGATTGTTCATACACCACATAAAATAATCAACCGGAAGTAAGCAAGTAGGGAAGTAAGCTATACCTAGCCTAGTCCTTTTTTAGTTTCCTTATTTTGTGTATCTTGCCTCTAACTACATAACATGTTTGTAAACCATAGTGCGTATGCAGATGGTTCATTAAAGAATATACTTACTTACTTAAGTTTGCCGAACGGTTTTTGGACACAGTTTACTGACACTAGAATCTTGAAACATTCTACGTAGCATATAATGCTACGTGATGCTGTGTGCATATTATGTAACACGTAGTAATCAGCACCACATCAGTCAACGGTTGTTTCTAAGTCAAACTAGATTCCAAAAGCACAATCCATTGGATTCCAAAAGCACAATCCATTGGATTCCAAAAGCACAATTCGGTGGATAGAAGCAACCAGTCGAGACTAGAGAGTCCCCTAGGAGAGGAAGACAGGCCTTTCTGTGCAGACAGACAGATACACACACACACACAAAGAAAGATAAAGACAAAGACAGAAGAGAAAGATAGACAGACAGACAAAGAAACAGACAGACAGAGAGACAGACAAAAAAAGAAAGACAAAGACAGACAAACAAAGACAGACAAACAGAGAGAGAAAGGCAGACAGACAGAGAAAGGCAGAGAGAAAGGCATACGGACACAGAAAGATAAAGGCAGACAGGCCTCTAAGGTTCTAAACTTACTGGTCATCTGTTTCAACTTGCTTACCCATCGTAGAATGACTTAGAGGTTTTCGACACTTACCTGATTTCAACCAGACACCTGAAGTGGAACATGAATTTGGACCAGAGTGTCACTTGACAGGCGCTTTTGCAATATGTCAACAGCGCCACAGAAGTGATTAG
This sequence comes from Allolobophora icterica, assembly GCA_963556255.1. Taxonomy (NCBI): domain Eukaryota; kingdom Metazoa; phylum Annelida; class Clitellata; order Crassiclitellata; family Lumbricidae; genus Allolobophora; species Allolobophora icterica. Next base: position 8,911,980 of record OY744609.1, on the reverse strand, counting down.
ATTAGAAAACAATAGATTAAGTCTGCAGAAGATTGGCAGTTGTATTGCATAGGGAGCCATATCCAGAACCTAATCATTACGAGGTTGTGTCATAGATAAGTCATTTTATAATCTCAACTACATTTGAGATTCAGGACCCTGACCATATTAAATCTGAGACCTTGACCCTGACCATATTGAATGTGTGCTATACATGAGCTTGCTACATAATGAAGTAGGTAATTCAGTATAATGGAACCTCCTTGTAAAACTTCATTACAATGTGAAGTTGTGAACTCCGAGACAGCAAGGTCGGGAACACATGTCCCGAAACTAATTCAGCTTTCGACCCTAACCCTTGGACAAATGCAGTCATCCACATACAGAGAATGACACATGAAGAGACAGACAGTTAATGCAACAAACAGGCACACATCAACACCCACATACCAAGAAAATACATACATACATACAGACGGACAGACGGAGACAATGGACAGACAGACAGACAGACAGACAGAAAACAAACAGGCACACATAAACACCCACATACCAAAACAAACAGACAAGACAGACGAAACAGACCCATACACACATCCGAAACCCACACACCAACACAGACTGATACAGAGACACAACGCAATCAGGTAGTAGGAACACATACATTCCCACAGACAAGACAGCAGACACACAGACGGACAACAGAAACTACAAAATACAATCTGGAAAATTCCTTCGATCTCCTGCGCCAGCGTTTTAACTGCATCTATCGAACCCAACGTATTCCAATCGGATAATTTAGCAGGCGGTGGTGGCAGAGAGCAGACCAAACTGTTGTGTAACTTCATCCGTTTCACCAACCACTGAAGAGAACACCTTATACGACTCACTAGCGCCATCTGCCCACGTCTATTTTTAGCCCTACACGACTTCCAACTATGTGCCGACGATGATGAAGAGCTAGCCCCCAGAGGCAGCCATGAGTATGGTATTAGCGACTTCATTTCTCGGCCTCAGCATATGTGATCAACAGTGAACGGGCAGTCCTCCCCTCTCTGCCTAAACTTGTCACTGACAGTGTACCGTCAGTGAACTAAGTTTACAGTCATGTTAGCCAGGGGAAATAGTTTCTGCTCTGTTCAGGATTTGAACCCCTACTTCTGGGTTGAAAGTACGGCATACTAACTGCTGGACTAATGCACGACCTTCATGCTACCAGAAATCGAAACTCTCATAGACCTGTTTGAAGCAGGGTAGTCTACTGGTTCATACACTGAAACGTCAACTTACGGGGTTCAAATTTCCAGCAATGAAGCAAAGATTTTTTCAACTAGAATGTCAAAAATGGACTCGACTTTGAAATGTGTGCATTGACAGTAGGAAGATAAGGCAGGAAGGTGAGGACTCACTATGTCTTCATAGTTCGCTGAGCCTGAGGGACACATCAGAAGCAGTAAAATGGAAAAAAACAGCTCTTTTGAAGTACCTCAAAAGTCTCAAAAGTGGCCATATCAAAGGATCCTCTCTTTTGGAGTTCATGCAAAGTCTCAGAAGTGGCCAAATCAAAGGATCCTTCCGTTTGGAGTTCCTGTGAAGTCTCAAAAGTGGCCATATCAAAGGATCCTCTCTTTTGGAGTTCCTGTGAAGTCTCAAAAGTGGCCAAATCAAAGGATCCTCTCTTTTGGAGTTTGAACATGTGAAATCTCAAAAAGTGGCCAAATCAAAGGATCCTCTCTTTTGGAGTTCCTGTGAAGTCTCAGAAGTGGCCAAATCAAAGGATCCTTCCGTTTGGAGTTCCTGTGAAGTCTCAAAAGTGGCCATATCAAAGGATCCTCTCTTTTGGAGTTCCTGTGAAGTCTCAAAAGTGGCCAAATCAAAGGATCCTCTCTTTTGGAGTTTGAACATGTGAAATCTCAAAAAGTGGCCAAATCAAAGGATCCTCTCTTTTGGAGTTCCTGTGAAGTCTCAGAAGTGGCCAAATCAAAGGATCCTTCCGTTTGGAGTTCCTGTGAAGTCTCAAAAGTGGCCATATCAAAGGATCCTCTCTTTTGGAGTTCCTGTGAAGTCTCAAAAGTGGCCAAATCAAAGGATCCTCTCTTTTGGAGTTTGAACATGTGAAATCTCAAAAAGTGGCCAAATCAAAGGATCCTCTCTTTTGGAGTTCCTGTGAAGTCTCAAAAGTGGCCAAATCAAAGGATCCTCTCTTTTGGAGTTCCTGAAAAGTCTCAAAAGTGGCCAAATCAAAGGATCCTCTCTTTTGGAGGTTCTGAAAAGTCTCAAAAAGTGGTAAAATCAAAGGATTCTCTCTTTTTCAGTTCCTGTGAAGTCTCAAAAAGTGGTAAAATCAAAGGATTCTCTCTTTTTCAGCTCCTGTGAAGTCTCAAAAAGTGGTCAAATCGAAAGATCCTCTCTTTTGAAGTTCCTGAAAAGTCTCAAAGTGGTCAAATGGACAGGGCATCTAGAGCTCTCAGTTCATCATTAGTACCAAATATAATGAGATAGATTAATCGTTCGTATAGGTTCAAAATTGTACGTATGTATCATGCATAATGTATATGTGTACAACTGTACATAGTCATTCATACACAAACTTAATAGCATTTTCAAAGTTCTGTACAGTGTATGTGTGTGTGTGTGCGTGTGTGTGTGTGCGTGTGTGTGAGAGCTAAGTATGTACAGGGTATATATGTTATGCATAAGCGTTCAATGTGTGTATGCGTGTATGCAAAACGAGTATGTAAGTATCTGAACAATTATACAGAAATATGGAACCTCATCTAACTTGCCTGAAAAGTTGCAACTTAAGGGAAGGGGATAGTGATGATGATGATGATTATTATTACTATTAAATATTATTATGATAAGTACGTAAATAAGTAGCATTTATTTACAACTTACGTGACATGGTACCGTTTTACAGATTACAACACTAGTGAAAATAATCGAGCGTCATGCACAATTAGATGTTGCTAACAATGCATCAGCTCACAGTTCTGCTCATAAACATTTTGCTTCAGACAATATGATGCTGATATGATGATGATGATGATGAAGATGATGACGATGATGATAATGATGGAGATAATATAATGATGATTACAATGACGGTGGTGGTGACATTACTGACTGTTGAGCCATTACTGATACTGGTGATTATATGATGATGAATATGATGATGACAACGACGATGATGATGGAGATAATATAATGATTATGATGATGACGACAACGATGATGGTGGTGGCGACATTACTGATCATGACCAAGATACCTACTGGCCACTGACGACAACAACGAAACCAAAAGAAAGCGATATTCTATCCGTCACTGCTACCACCTGCCCCACGGTTTCACGAGCAGCGTTCTCAGGTAAGTCCTTTCCCCTGACATATATCCACCCAGTTTTCGCAAACAGGCCCACCTTGCAGAGCTATGGTGCTCTAACAGTTGCACCTGGATCTCTTAGCAAGTATTAACAGTCACTAACTGGCCACACTCGCCCGCTAACCTTGACTCCTTCCTCCTCCTCCGCCTTCTCCTCCTCCTGCCCGCCACCACCACCACCGTCGCAGCCCCTGCCACCGCCCCAGCAAGCATCCCTTGGCACTCGCCGCTGCCGATGTTGCTGTAGCAGAGGAGGCAGGCAGCCCGCTGGTAAACTTAGCCAGCGCCGCCACCGCATCTCCCACGTTATCAGAAGTCTTTCATAACCGTTATATAAACATCCATTTGCTGACAAATTCTGCTGCACTCCACAGCAACGCCTTCTCTTGCTCCTCCCCCTCCTACTCCCCTCTTCTTACTCCTCCCTTCTTCTTGCTTCTCTATCTCATCTTGCTCCTCCTCCTCTTGCGCCCCACCTCCCCTCTTCTTGCTCCTCCTTGCTTCTCTTCATCTTGCTCCTCCTTCTCCTCCTCCTCTTGCTCTGTCTAGTCCCCTCCTTCCTCATCTTCCTATCCCTCTTCCTCTTTCTCCTACTCCTCTTCTTCTCCTGTCCCTTCACTCCTCTTCCCCTTCCACCTCCCTATCTCCCTTCTCTTCTCCATCCTCCCCTTTTCCCCCTCTTTCTAATTGCATCCCCTGTCTCCGTATTCTCCGCTTCACCCATCCTCTACCTTCTCTTTTCCTTCTCCTCCTCAGATATCTCCTCCATCCTCTTCCTCCTCCATCCTCCTCCTCCTCCTCCATCCTCTTCCTCCTCTATCCTCTTCCGCTTCCCCCTCCCCCCCCTCCCAGGGCCAGGTGGTCCCGAGGGTCTCCCAACAGAGCAGGTAGGGAGGATAGATGGGGAAGATGAGCATCGGGCGAGATGACGGATGAGCCAGGCAGCCAGCGGCGCCGTGCATAAACACAGCCCCGCCGAAGAAGAAGAAATTCCACCATCGGCGCCGTCGACGCACCAAGTAACGTCGCGTAACGCAGCGCCATTGCCGTTGAATCCGAGATAGCAGCCCCCGCCCCACCCGACCACAACCACGGCCCCATATCAAACGCTCACTCAGTCCCTCAGACCGACGGACGGACCGCATCAGGTTCTCAACGCTGCGTTCCCAGAGGCTATCCCACACAGCCTAGAGAAATGCCTACAGACATCGCACACAAACACACACACGCACACACATTAACACACACACATTAACACACACACACACACACACATTAACACACACACACATTAACACAAACACACCTACACACACACACACACACACACACACACACACACACAGTCACACACACACACAGTCACACACACACAGTCACACACACACACACAGTCACACACACACAGTCACACACACACAGTCACACACACACACACACACACACACACACACAAACACACACACACACACACAGTCATCCCCTCAACAGCTCAAAATGTTGAGACTTCACCTTCCTTGTTCAACTTTATTTTCTTTACTTTTCAATTTGCTTATTGAACTTATTTAACATGCAAAGTGTGAAACTCTGACTGCTAGGCGTGAAACAAGTGTTCGCAAACAACCTGCCCGGGGTCCTCACACGGAGTCTCTTCAGCAGAAGCAAACCCACAATCGTCGGATTTAGACGCGGTGCACTACTGTATAGAACACGGCTGTCCATAATACGCCTCTTTTATATCTTACCTTACAAGAGCATCACCATAAAGTATTGCTGAAACTGAGCTATATAAATAACACATTATGTTACATAACAACAAAGACTAGACTGGCTATTTTTAGACAAGTAAAGAGAAAAGGGTCTAAACATTTCAGCAGAAACGAGTGAGGCTCTTCTTCCCCAAATACAAACAACCCGAATTATGTTAGCAAACAACAGATCCCCATTTCTTGAAACAATAACAAACCATAATTGTGTGTGTGTGTGTGTATGTGTGTAGGTGCGTGTGTAGGTGCGTGTGTGTGTGTGTGTGTGTGTGTAGATGTGTGCAGGCGTGTGTAAGTGTGTTTAGGTGTGAGTGCGTGTGTTTAGGTGTGTGTAGGTGTGTGTGCGTGTGTGTGTAGACGTGTGTAGGCGTGTGTGTGTATGTATGTATGTGTGTACATTTGTGTAGGTGTGTGCGTGTGTAGGTGTGTGTTTAGGTGTGTGCGTGTGTGTGTGTATAGGCGTATATGTAGGTGTGTAGGCATATGTGTAGGTGTGAGGGTGCATAGGTGTGCACTTGAGTGTTTGCTAAATTTCACACTAGGCAGGCTGAAAATGCAGTCGACAACACGAAAGCACAAAATAAAATTTCTAAAACCTATAAAGCAACCTCAAGCCATCATCACTCCACTGGAGATACAAGTTTTATCTGCATGCAAGCAGTAATTGAACCATAACGTGTGAGCAACTTATTTTTCTCAGCCTCAGCAAGGCCACTGCTCTCCCTTGCTGCCTCATCTTCACACACATCAACAGCATACAGTTACTGTACTAATTTTTCATAGTAAAAATCACTGGGGATGAAATTGCAGCCGAACTCTTGGATTAACTCTCGGTCCTAGCAAGGTTTTGCACTCAGAGGTTTTGAACTTGTAGATTTTGAACTCAAAGATTTTGGACGCATAGGCTTTGACCTCAAAGTAAACAGCCTGCGATAAATAAGCAGCTACCTTATCGTATCTTACGTTACAAGGATCGACCACTACCAAATGCTATTAATTATAATTAAGGACTACTAATTACCTCACTACTTACGTTTTGATAAGATTACTAGTACTAAAGAGCTCTGCCTCTATGTCAACAAACCTAACCTATCAATCAACACAATAAGCAGTACTGCATTGTGCAGTTGTGCACACCCTCATCCAGTCTATTTTGAACTCACGGATCTAGACATTCCCTGCAGAACGATGATGATATGGAATGCAGAACTTTTTAATTACAGGTTTTCGCCAGAGTGCCATGCAGTGCAGTTTTACTATCGGCTAATGCCTTGTGTAACACAAGGAATTAAATTAATCCACAATACATAAAAACAATAAATAGTGATTATAACACTGACAATTAACAACAATAAGTAACACCAAAAAGTAACATCTATAAATAACATCCATAAATAATCACCAATATCACCAATAGTTAACCAATAACACCAACACATACCATTTACTAATAATTCCCATAAATAACCAATAAGTAACAAATACCACAGATACAGAACATCTATAAATAACACCCATCAACAACACCCATAAATAACACCCATAATTAACACAGGTAAAAAACTATGATACTTAACATCAATAAACAACACCCACAAATAACACTAATAATTACAAATAACCTCAGTAAGTAACATCCATATAAAACCCCAATAATTACTAAATAACATTCATAAACAAGCATGATAAAATACTGAGGCAGTGCAGTTTCACTGTTGTATCACAAACATAATTCAGCTTTTGAACACAACATTATAATACAACTTGCTACAAGACAGAAAAAGTGCTACATAAATGCTGTAGCGTGGTTCCTAGAGGCAGCAATATAAGGAGGTTCCAGTGTAGCTACACTTGGTCTGATACAGCTTTAGGTTTCAAAGACACTCCACACACTTCCTAGCAACTACGTCACACAAAGGTCAAGCATTCAAAACAGATCAGCAAAGGTCAAGCATGCACACTAGGCCTGGCATAAGAAAATAAAAAAATCACTGCTTGAACATCATTCTTTACCAATCTACATTGCCACGCTAAATTATAAAAGGCACTCCATATGCTTCCTAGCAACTAGGTCAGACATAGGTCAGACATTCAAAGTAGGTCAGAGTAGGTCAAAGTAGGTCAAGTAACGACACTGGGCCACTGGTATAAAATTCATTGCCTGAAAGTCATTTTTCTACACTGCTAGGCTAAATTTTAAAATTCGTTGCCACGAACAGATGTTCAAGCTAGGTCAGGCAAGGCAAAGGTATTCACACAAGGACAAGCAGAAGCATCCAAATCATCATGAACATCATGATCATCATCATGATCCTGATGATGATGATCATCATCATCAGGTTCCTGAGAATCATCCAAATACAAGAATAAAAACTGGGTTTCATGTCCACGGTTGTTTTATATCAGAATTTGTAGGAGAATTAAATGAATTTTCCTCTTCATTTTTGACTGGACTCATCCTGGATTTTGGAATCCACACACATTTAGCACAACTATTGATTGACTCTTCAAACTACAGAAGTTTTCAGATACGGTTCGATTAGGACTCGGGTTTTACCGTTGTCTTTATCATCATTGTTAGCAAGCAGGCAAACGTGAATGTACTTGTGCATGCAAACAAACCATTTCGTTGGACTCGTTAGTAGGTTCTTCAGCCATAACTCAATATCCGTGTCTTCAATTCTGAAAGATACGACCACAGCCATCTCAAAATAACTCAAAACCACATTTTTCTGCATGACAACAGGTAATTAGATTATGTATTAGGACAGTTTAACTGCAGATTAGGTAGACCTATTAACATAACTGGAAGAAGAAAAGCAGTCCCTTAAGCTAGCCCTGAGGTAGCCATGGGTATGAAGCATTAGCGACTTCATTTTCTTAATCTACGCATACGAGGGCCGGTGTCCAGTCCTCATCCTTGCTGTCTCATCTTCCCACCAACAGTGTACAATCAGTGTACTCATTATACCCGAGTTGGCTAGGGGACACAGGTGAAGCAGAAATCAAAAACCAAATTCCTCCCCTGGCAGGGATTTGAACCCCCAACCTCTCAACTGACAGTCCAGCATGCCAACCACTACACTATCGAGCACCCCTTTTACAAAATCCATCAGTTTAAAACTTCAAGGCTTGGCATAGGCAAATAAAAATTTCTCAGGCTGATAATCACACATAAATAAGCTACACTGCTGTGTATATCCTGTTATTCAATTCTATTTATAGAATTCACCGCTGATCCACACCTGCTCATTTCAGTCAAACTGACACATAGTATTTGTTGCCCTACAAAGTCCTTGCATGTTTCAGTCTGATGAGAGCTAATCCTCATCATCCTCATCATCCTCATCCTCATCATCATCATCATCATCATCATCATCATCATCATCATCATCATCATCATCACAAGCCTTATAGCATAATGAAATGCTTTCATTCCATCACTTTGTCACAGTGCATTGGTGATAATGATGATGATAAAGATGAAGTGCTGGTGCTGACAACAATGACAGTGATGATGATGATTGGTATATTGAAGTCTGCCAATCCACCCAAAGCTCGGGCCTTCTAGGGTCACTACTGATTGAGATGTCAAATTACTGATCAAGTATTGACTTGCTTTCTATTACCTTGCCTAAGACAGAAATCCATTCGTACCTAGTGTCTTAACCCTTTGGGCTACCTGAAGGTACTCACCATGCACCTCTGACCCAATTTATTCAAATCACTACTTCAGGCTTAAACCACGATAACATTAATTTCAAATTGGTTATGTAATACCTAGTTTCAAATCCTCTGAGGTCGATTAAATGTAAAAAGCTTACATCCACACTCATTACGAAAGAGGGCCGCTAGTCTGCAAGTTCAGTTTCAACTCGTGGCACATTCAATTCAGCAAATGCTTTATGCTTTGAAGATTGCCAATCCTTACTCCCGAAAATTGATCGCAAGAATGTTTAATCCTCTCTGAAATATAGTCAACAGGTCACCGTAAGTCGTACGTCCAGGCAACTACTTATCCTAAATTATATACAAGCGCTACAGAAACGGCCTCAGTACGCGTCATCCGCATCTGGTCCAGCCGCTCCACTAGTCATTCGGTAAGAAATAATCGTGCAAAATTCGTACTAAATGCCGAACAACGCTGATAACATCCGAAACACTCCCATCGAGTAAAATATTACCTCAGCAGTAGTTGATCGTTAGACGTCTCAAGACAGCAGCGGTGCGAGCGTCTCAAAGCGGTCAGTCCAAGCGCCCATCCGCGTTTCTGAAAGGACAGCAAATCTTGAACTTAAGGAAACTAGAGCTAAATCTACAACGCCACAATCTGACGACTGAAACGCTTTCTTCGGCCGCCATTAAAACAGCGAGAGAGAAAAGCAAAGTACATCGGCGGCCATAACGGAAGCTGCTGACCTAATTACTAATGCGCATGTCTAATAACAAGGGGAGCGGTTATTATCTGCAAGTATTCCAGGCCTATGCTGACTAAATATAATTTTATTTCTTCGTTGATTTAATTGTTTCTACGTTCATGTTCAATGATTGTTCGTGTCTCCTAACTTATTTTAAGAGTTACCGATAACCTATATTAAAACGGACAGTCAAACCAGCTGTGTTTATTTTGTTATAGGTCTAAATTTAAATCTGTAAGTGCACAATATAAATTTTAAAACACAATTTTAATTATCCAGTTTCAGAGGTATGTTAATCAAGACCGTAAACTCGAATTGTCGATTAAAACTACGCCGAAAATAATTATATATTGCGCAAAATTCAGAATAGTATTGTTTTAAAATGATTTATCGGCACTTTTGCACGCACTCTTAAAAAGGTTCGCCACCTGTGGCCTGTTTCATGATAGTACTAGGCTATTATGCATCTTATTAATGCTCATTACAAACCTTTCTTGCTTTACGGAGTGGCAACTATGAACCTCAGCAACAGTGAACTGAACACGCTAAAGTGACTAAACCACGCCTGCAGCAATGGCATCTGTAAGATCTTCAAGGTCAGCCACTGCAATGTTTAGGACATACTGCACTTTATTCAGGATATCAAGAACAAGAATTTTCTAAAAGACCCAATTATAGGGATAACCACGTACATTTTGTGAGTGATCTCCTTTGCACATAATTTGTATTAAGGAAACTTGGATTATGTAATATTTGTTAAATTAGTATTTCAGTGCAACATAATTGGTGAATAAAAGATTGATATAAATATAATCCGTTGAAGGTTGGAATCCTTGCCGATAATAATGTATACACAAGTACAGTGCATGACCACTTACACCATACCACACATTAGAACAACTGATTGCTTGAATTCTGGGAATTTATGACTGATTCAGGCCAGTGAGATGAATGTGTTTGTTCCAATAGCAAGCTGAACTGGGTACTGTATTTGTCACTACCAACTGTTTCATGTGGACCATGGTATAGATGATGGATGCTCCGTCTCCCTGCTTGCTCTCGCTCCACAAGCATATGCATCTGCTATAACACACATCTGTTTGCATTCTGTGTTACTATTATAAGCCTGTTTCACATAAACATATATACACCCACTACACATACAGTGTGTATATTATATATACCTGTATATATCTGAACATCTAATTAGCGCCTTCAAAAACCTCAGTGGTGCCCCTCGCTTTGTATATCCTGGAAGGTATATTATCCACTAGGTCAGCGGTTATCAAAAGGTGATATGTCAGGTGTCACTAGGTGGTACGTCAAAAAATTCTAAAAAATTAAATTTTCTGAGTTTATGCCTATCTTACTTTGATTAGCTATTGACTATTGAAGTCACTATCCTACATCCACCATGCGCTTCTTTTTCTTTAAATTTTCTACAAGTTTATGCCCAACTTTCTTTGATTAGCTATTCTACATCCACCATGCACTTCTTTGCATGAGAAAGCTATATAAATTTTTTCTACGCTAATTGCAAGTGGACTTCACGTTCGCCTGTTGTTTTTGATCTGACCTTAGCTGGTGGTATGCCAACATTCAATTTTTTTACCTGGTGGTACAATAAATATAGTTTGAAAAACGCTGCACTAGGTCAACATGCAAAGAAACCTGAATGGAGTCACTGAACACTTAAATAACAAGACCATGCCATTACACATATTTATTCCGGATATTTCTATAGGTCCGTACGCAGCGGCTAGAGTGGGATTCGAACCTGCAACCCTCCGGTCACAAGGCGCCGAACTTACCACTGAGCCACCACGCCCCACATCGGCCCAAAATAAAGTAAGTTGGATCGTTAGTCGATAAACCGAATCGCTGGTTAAATGCAACAAGTGAATGCAATCCTCACAGTTGGCCAGTCTTTTGGAGGCCTTCGGCATAAACGTACACTTATGTGTACACATCTACCTCTTGCGATTTGCTCCGTTCCTAGGGACCTCTCTGGTTCCTTTTACAGTCTCCTTAAGACATTTCTTTTTGACTGGGCCTGGGTCGGGAGTGCCTCTGAATAGATTCCTTGAAGGGGCGCTATATAAATGTTTTAGATAGATAGATACCCGGTAGATATATAACATTCTCCTTGTACAACTGCAAGTTGTGTTATATACCGGTACACGCACCACTGAGCTCATCGGGTGAGATCCTTCGTCACCACTACACATTTTCAATGGACACTAAATCATTTCTGGTCTTCACACGCATAGACTGTGCTACTCTCACCAGAAATAAACCTCTTCTCAACAATGTTTAGCCTACATTTAGCATAATACAATATATTACAATTCAATACACCATACAACTGCATCGATGGCACTGACCAATTATGCGTGAAGGACTTCTCAAGGTCCCTACGTAGTGACCATCTGAGTGGAGACTAAAACCCATACTCTCTGCATTATCAGCCAATTGCTCTATCCATTCCGCTACTGCACGTTATGCCCTTAAATAAACAGCAACAGCTAGAATTATGTTAAGAATGTGTGTGTATTTTTCCACCAGCACACGCTGATTTAGCCAGAATGTTCACTGAAATTAACCCTTTGTACATTAACTGACTGTCACACAGACAATCATGTGGCCTTCCAAGTTACTCACGACACATCAGCCACGATAACTGTACATTGCTGCCTCACAATATTAGTCTTCTAGCATCACCACTTCTATACATGAATTCCTCTAAAAAGTACTGGTACCACAAGCAATTCACAGAATGCTTGATGTGGATTCGTAGGTCAGAACATACCAATGTTGAGAATAAACGCATCTCAGTTAAACACCTCTTTATTCGGAATTTCATGCAGGGGTACACAACTACCAGTAATTCTTACAACTTTTACAATCAGTAAGCTCGAAAATTTACCAGCTTACAGTCAACTGAGGACTACATTTCAACACACTTGACAGAGCAAGTTACGAATCACACAAAGGAATATAATCATAAATGAGAAAGCTATTGACTGCAGCTTCCAAGAAAGCAAAAACGAGCTGCACAACTTAAACATAGATTAACTATTAACAGGAAGATTACTCTTAACCCTTAGATTCGACAGTCAAAAAAAGTAGCAAACACAAAAGAAAATAAAAAAAGATGCAACCACTTTCATCACCACAAACGTTTTAGCAACAGCGAATTGGTCAATATAATATTCACGCCACTACAATAATCACAAACAATTAGTCTCTTGAAAACGACCTGCTAGACAGTAGAACCATTCAGCACGTGAATCTAAAGTGTGGTAAAGCTACACGGGCCCTTATTTGATTTGCCAAACAGTGCTACGTTGGCCGATTACACAACTATGCAAACCTACGCAACACACAACCATACACACAAACATTATCGTAAAATATTAAAATGCCTAGATTTACAGACAGCAATGCGAGCGACCCTGTGTGCTGCGAGAATCACCAGAGATAAGACAGAAACAGAAGACATGGAAACAGACAGACAGAGAGATGGTGCACAAATTGTGGTTGGAAGAAGTGGGTGATGGGATGACCTCGTGGCATGGAAAAGTGCCTTCGAATAATGCATGGTTCAAACGAGTGAATGGGAATTCTGCCGGCTCCTTATAAACCGCACCATACAGACACACAAACAGGCAGACAGTGGTACGAATAGACTCACAGAAGACTTACATTCTAACAAACTGACTCACAAGCAAACCAAACATCTCAAAACTAAAGATCAAAATAAACCGAAGACCTTCCTCACAACACACACATACATTCACCCCCATACAAGAAGACAAACAGAGAAGAGAGGGAAGGAGGGAGACAAATAACAGCACACAAACAAGATGAGATAGAGAGGGGAAGAAACATATAACAAGACTAACAAACACCCACACACACACATACACATACGAGCAGAGCCGGCCTTGCTGTTAGTTCCTAGGCCCCTTTCCTGACTACACATGGTCAGTTATCTATTAGCAGTAATTGTTCCGGTCAGCTGGTCACTACTTCTGATTCTTGAGCTGGTTTGACAGCCAGTCAAGGCCCTCATAAAGACCGTCCCCACTTGTTGCACATGTCGCCTGAATGTACCAGCTTCTCTGTCGCAGCGAGTGAAGACCGAGCTTGTCTGTGATTTCAGCCGCGTTCATCGCATTCGGAAGGTCCTGTCGGCAAGAAAACATTTCACATATCATAAAAGAAATTGTAGCACAGCTGCTTAAATGCCTTAAAGCAGTGGTTTTCAACCGGGGTTCCACAGAACCCTTAGGTTCGATGGGCATCCGCCAGAGGTTCCACCTCAGTTCAATAACAAATAATAAAGAACACCAACTGAATTCCCAAAAGGATGAGAAATGAGCAGAATTCTTCACAGCTTTCAGTCATTCTTGCTAGACACGATGCTGTGTTGAAATAATTAAAATTATTATGTGAATGACTATTGTTGTATTTGATATGTCGTTATAAAATATCTATACAGTGCTAAAATTATGCCTATATCTTGAAAACTTGGAAGGGTATAACGTGGTAGGTTCCGGACCATGAGCAAGTGAGCTTTTTGTGTAAGGTTCCGTTACTACACAAAGGTTGAAGCCACTGCTCTATAGAAACTCCTGAGAAGTGTAAAAGCAGACAGTGTTTTAGTTGTCAAGAAAGAGTCGGGGGAGTGGAATTTTACAGACTGCCAAAGTACATGAACGCAGGTCAAAATCTAATGTTGTTAATATGTTGCACCTGAAACACTGACAACTCATGAGACATCTTAGTTTCCTGGCCCCAACAACTTGTCAGTTACTTAGCTGAGGGGTCAGAAGATCTGGGGATGGGGGGGTTTTGAACCTCCAACTTCCCACCGAGACAACCAAAACACTGGGTGAAGGGTACACAACTGTTACTTGGCTGTAGACATTTATTTAGATAACTCTACAAAACTCTTCAGAAGCATAACTGTAAGATAACACACCTGCTTAGACAACACCTCATAAGCATGAAGATAAGGGTAAGACAACTGTTTACATGTCCTTACAGTAACTCCTCACCACTGTGACCCCCATGCTCAAAGGTAAATCATCAGAGGCACAAATACGACCCCAGTAATCCAACAGCAGAACACCTTCTTTAACATCCCCGATTTGGTGGGTCCTCATTTACTAAACCATAGAGAGCTGAGTGGGCACTAAGTGGCATTGCACTCATACCGCAGAAGGAGGGACAGAAGGAAGAGCAGACAAACAAAAACATGGATGGAAGGTAGGCAGGAATTAAATTATGTAGCATCTTGCACAGAAAGTTATTTGAGTCACCTGTTTATTGGCGAAAACAAGAAGAACAGCATCTCGTAGTTCATCCTCTGCCAGCATCCGCATCAGTTCCTCCCTCGCCTCTCCCACTCGCTCCCTGTCATTGCTGTCGACGACGAATATCAAACCTACAGAAAACAACCATCCAGATCATATTTCACAGCTGCTCAAAGAGGATATGTCCAAAAAGTATGGGTCAGCCGGGTACACATTTTCAACCGAGTACCGAATCCGAGTATTTGGGTGTACTATTTGCCGGATCCGGGAACGAACCGAGTACCATTTTATCCATATGCGAAGCTTCACATTTTCATGAAATGAAAAATTATCGATATAAATTTATGTACTTGTAATAACTGACTAATACATTTTTAATTATATAAATAAATAATCAATGAAATGGACTTGACTTCCGTTGTGGACTTCCGGTGTTGGTGTTTTTTGTACTTTTCCTCATCAAAATAAATATGCTAGATGAAGCTCAAAGCTGATATTATGAGCCTACAAATTCCGGCATGTGAGGCAGACAAGCAACTATTTGTGTGTACAGTATTTTCCGAGGCGAATACTTCCGAATAGTGCCAAAAAACGGGATATTCGGCCGAGGCAAATGTCCGAGGCGATTTCCGGCTGACCCCTACCAAAAAGATCACATCAAATCTAGTAAACTTCAATTTTCTAAAGCATTGCTCTAAAGCAAAGCACAGGGCACCAGCTTATTCACGAGAGCCACGTCATGTCATAGGGGTTGTCCAGAGATGCCAAGTGAAGATCCGAGTCTAGTTTCCAGAAAGACTAGAGAGAGAGGAGGCACAGGAGCTGAAGTCTGTATCATTTTATATGATTTCACTGGTTCGAGTTGGGAGCGCCACTGATGAGTTCTTTCTTGAAGCAGGCTTTATAAGTGTCAGATTACAATTACAATACTACACAAGGCAACAATCCAAGGTCGCTTCCAATGAAACCGTAACAATAAATCGTAATCCCCTGGAGAAGTGTCGTAGCTATACAACCGCTCAGGACAACCATAAATTACGATGCAGAACTTCTGCATATTGCTATCCCCAGTTTCTTTTTTTATAACGAATTTTATTACAAAATATTATGGTAGACAGAGTCATCAGAACTCTGTGAGCACTGCATATTGAATGAAAAGGATCAGTTGCTTTATCTAACCCAGAAGGGTAGTCATAAGCAAGAAGTGTTCACAACTTCCCTTTGTTAACCTCAGCACAAGGGCAGGTGACCAGTCCCCGCCTTTGAAACCATCTTGCCACTAATAGTAGTCCTTTTAATAATGCAAATCGGTCACATTGGACAAAATTGACGGTTCATGAAAAAGTTACTGTCGTTTAATCAGGAGAAGCCCAAAACTGCCCGTCAGCTGTAGCAGTTACTAAGAGCGATTCTGACTCTCACTTCAAGACAGTAAACTGCTAGAAGAACGGCGAGTTCGTTGGTAGCCAATGATTCAAGGTCTACATATTCGAAGGATAGTGCCCGATATGACTGCATCCATGATATTCTTGGCAACAAATATTGTGTTGCTGGAATCTTCAAAGGCTTACTAGAGAAGCAGGTGGAAATTCCTGACTGTTCGATTTTAGCTGTTACCACCCACGTGGCGACTGCCAAGTCATTCATAGGGTGAATGAAGAAGCATAATACGTGGCGACTGCCAAGTCATTCAGTCATCGCCACGTGGCGATGACTGAGGTGTTACTAAGCTCATCCAAAATGAGAAAATTGACTTGACAAGCATCACAGCAGCAAACTCAGACACAATATACCCACGAAAAGACCAGACTTTTGTAAGCAACCAGTTTAAAATCCAACAAAAGTACACATTCTTTCCAAATGAAATTTGGTGATGACCAGATATTCTGCCAGCGAGAACCCAACTCCGTCAGCCAGATCCCAGTAAGATCTATGTGGTCAGTGTAATAATTTTCTAGCAGAGTGCAGAGTGAAACAGAAACTTCTAAACATCTTTCTCCCTGCTGCAGGTTTGAACCCTCACCCTATGGGTTGACAGTCTACTAACCACTGGACTATCACTCATTCCTTTACATTGAATAAGTCATCTGTTAAGTGAGTAATTTCTGTACATTACCTTACTGTAGCTGGGCTCAGCTCCTGGAATGCACCATCAATAGGGCTGTCAACGGGCCCCCAAATATCGGGGCACCCATTCGAAGGGTCACACCCGGGCCCTTAAATCAATACTCAAAATCCAACAAAAGAAGCATAATACATTAAGCTCAGTCACGTTCCGCGGTGTAAACAGACACCTGAAAGCACTGAATTAATATTCACTACTACTACCACACCGCTACATTATAATCCATTTCCTTGACGTGTTCTGTTCCCGCCTAAAGTCAGTAGACAGTACAATTTCCGTCCTCGACCGCATGACTTTACCCTCCCCCTAAGGACGATTCTAATTTTGTCCCAAGAGTTCTCTATGCCACATTAAAATAACCATTTCTTTACTTTAATTTATCCAAAATGTTAACATTTTCAATACTTGTTAAGTTTCCACCCTCTCCTATATCGTCCAACATTACATTACTATTACTTAGCATCACTAATGTATTTGTAACATATTGCGGTCTGTCAATGCGAGTCGATAATAAACGAATAATAATAATAATAAACAATCTACCAGGTATCTGCCATAGGCCGCCTGGGCAGGCGACCGTTAGACCCGTCAATCAGTGAAGGAAGAGATCGCAGTACGGGGAAGGAGTGACTGACTGGCTGTTCTTCCACCTAGATTATGCGCTGGTGAATGAACACATTGGATAATTTGAATGACAGTAGACTAACCCTTCGCTTAGGGATAGCCATTAATTGCATGATTACTACTGGATGACTTATTATACAGCCCTTGTAGCTGATGCCAAGCCAATGATGACTAACTCTGAATTAGGCCTTAGTACATAGATTTAATAACAGATGGCCATTTGGACAACATACGGGGAGAAAATATTTCATCATCCGTTGAAATAATCTCTCCCCAGTCCCCACAGAGACTATTCTTTGAGAGATTCAGTCACATTTGTTTTAAAATTAACTATCTGCTACTATAATTACATGAAATTTGTGACAGGAATTGAAAAGAAACAGGGGAGACATTAATTCAGTCTGGTGGAAACGGATCAGTCTGGTGGAGACTCCGTTTTGGGGGAGACTCTGTTCTGGAGAGATTTTATATTGTGACACAGACACAATAAAGTGTTACCTTGTGTATTTTGGAAATAGTGTCTCCATAACGGACGAATTTTATCCTGGCCACCAACGTCCCAGACTGTAAAGCTGATGTTCTTATACTCGACCGTCTCCACGTTAAAGCCTGTAACGAAATAAAGCATACTGCAAAAATAACCAGTAAAACAATTTGCAGGGAACCAGTACTGATGACTAACCCTCATCAAATGGGTTTTGTTTTCGTTTCGTCAGCTGACAACATTGCATAAGATCACACCTTGACAAGGCTAATGTTTCTAAATGGTGCCTAAAACTTTCCAACAAATGTCACTGCAATGTTCATTTCCTGTAGAGAGCTCATTATCTTTTGACAGGCTTCCTAAATGCTAATAACCACGTAATATATTATACGACAGTACGCAACAGTGTTCGCACGTGGATGATTTACTAATTATTTATTCATTGAACTTAATATATGCACAAGTCAATGAATCCAACACATAAGCCAGGATCGTTACACAAAGTCCACCTGCAGATTCACACCTGTAACATCATTAGATTACAGAACTAATGCGTTTGCAAACCGGCCAGTGTGTCACATGATTGACGGTTGTGGGAAACACGTTAGGAATGAACAAGCCATACAAGGCTCACCCACCGATGGTTGGAATTGTTGTGACAATTTCACCGAGTTTCAACTTGTAGAGAATAGTTGTTTTTCCGGCAGCATCGAGTCCGACCATCAGAATTCGCATCTCCTTCTTACCGAACAAACCACGAAACAACTTTTCAAAGATGTTGCCCATTTTGCTGTGATGACCTGAAGCAACTCAAACACAGAAAAATAATTTAACATTTTTACAAACTCCACAAAACCCTGACAAGTACAGCACCTCTGATAGGTCCTTAAAAAGAATTACACATCAGGTTCAGATGATGATGATGATGAATACAATGATTCTACGGCGCTGTAATATGACCCATGCTGTTACAAGGGCGCTTTATGATGCCTACTTACATATACACGAACATTCATACTCTTGGACCTTCTTGGTCAGACCAAACAGGTTATAGGCATCACATATTGTGATCACAAAAAATTCTCTGCTTGAACTTCGAAATCCGAAAGTTTGGCTTTTCACGTCTTTAGACGTAATACAAAACAATGTACAGCGAGTTACACGCGAATTCAAAATGGATCCGAATTAACATGTTCGAGTTGTAATTAGAAATGTTCGATTATAATTACACCTCAAAACATGTTCGTTTGGATCCGTCTTCCATTACAAAAACACAAAACACGAAACACTTGACGACCATAAATCCTTAGCTAACCCCGGATGAATAAGACCCTCTCAAGTCCAGGATGTCTAACCAAAAACAATCGACAAAACTTGTGATATGCGACACTTCCTCTTTGCAGTGCTACACCCATTATCGGCACTACAATCATACCTGTCCAATCGTTCAAACAATAACTACGGATTTCCCTGTGATTTTAAATTAAAATTAACTAAAACTATACAGACTTCCGCATCGAAACGTCTCCAAAAATGGATACCGGTAAGTGACAATTTTTAAGCGAAGGAAAAGTAGGACCTTTACGTTCCGCGTCACAAAAAATTCAATTAATTTAACAGAAACGATGCCGGTTATCTCGTCCGTAAAAACGCTTTCTCCCACGCCTTTATAGGGGTAAATGATCAGTCTGCAAAAAACCTACCTGTATAAGAATATTAAGGATGATTTGAAGTAAAGCCGATTAAATAATTTCTAATGCTCCGAAACACCTACAACGAACATTGGCTTCTAGATACTATTGACACGACCACAGATCTCGAGGAATCTCGCAGCAAGTCTCCACTGCGATGTCTCGATGGATACAAACAATACGCACCCGGTGGAATAAGAAAATAAGCAAAGTCAGAATTTAATGAATTTACAATAATAATAATAATAATAATAATAATAATAATAATAATAATAATAATAATAATAATAATAATAATAATAATAATAATAATAATAATAATAATAATAATAATAATAATCGCTTCAACGCAGCCGCCTTCCGCAACACTTTTGCACTTCCAGGTCACGATGAAGATGGTCACTCCAGAGATTAATTTTCACATAAATTATTTAGTATCTGACTCCTGAGGGATTATAGCCTATGTACCTCGGGGAAAAAATAAAAAAATAAAAAAATAATAATAATAATAATAATAATAAATAATAATAATTATATTCTTTATTATTTCAAAGCCCATCTGTTGCTCAATTTGAATCAGAATGACGAGTTTTCAGGGCTCTAGTTCTCTATTTTGTCGATAGATGTGCCACGAGCAAGTGCACTTTAGTATCTATTATCGTTCATTGTTTACGTGTAGTAGATAATAGACAAGTGATTAAAGAAAATTAATAAATAACAGTTTCAAATGGAACCAAAAGCTGGAAGTTCTTCAAACCAGTACGGAGCGTTGTCCCTGGTTCAGCTAAGGTCTGAATTAAGGCGTCGAAACCTGAGGCTAGCGGGAAGGAAGAATGATTTAGTGGCAAGGTAAAGATGTTTATTTCATTTGACTCGAGCCAAACGAGCTATTGAAGCAGAACTGCTCGTATTATTTCTTATAATTATGTACATATCTTTATGCTCCAATTCTTGCAGAATATATTTAGTAAGTTTGTAACAATTTTGTAAGATATTCTTGGTTGCCGTATCCGGCACTCTATTAGTATCGGGGTCCCAAATATACACACTGGGCGCGGCTTGTACTACGTGCGCTGCCTGCTTTGGCGTCAAATTTAATAATTTACTAATGAAACAGTTGGCAATGGATGAAGTGAGCATTAACTTTGCTTGTTTTTCGCAGGCTGGAGTCCTTCGATGCTATGTCAGGATGTTCTGAAGTCGTTACAGAATACACACTCAATACACCTGATGTCAGCTTGTACAAGGATGTAACGGAGGCAACTGACGTTGAATTTCATTTGCTTAGCAGCAAATATTTCCCATTCTATTGAAGTGAAATTATTGTAGCAATGAATTTTTTCTTTTGTGTTTCACTTTGTCACAAAATCTTGAGAGCACACAGATGTCCTGGAGATACGTGAATTTCTGTTATGGCTCATCAAGTATGTTTTACCCATTAAGTAATAGTAATGGGAAGAAAAAACAAACTTCGTTTAGGAGAAATAACAAATTACTCTATTCTAATCAACAAAACACTTCGGCCTAATATCTGCACTGTATGAGAAATAAATGATATCACTATTCAGTATGATACAAACATAATATTATGCATGATCAAATCAGCCATAGTGGGTGATACATGTATGTATGTATGTGTATATTTCTATACCGCATCTTTTAGTCCACTACTACTCAGAGGCGGTCCCGACAACAGCCCGCAAGCAGGTGTGTCAGAGTTTCACGCCGAAGCGCAGTGAGCGTGACTTGTGAGTGAAGGACTTGCTCAAGGTCCGTACACGATGGTTTCGGTTGGGGTTCGAACCTGTGACGCTCCGGCCGCAGGGCAACGTACTTAACCACTGCGCCACCATGCCTCACATGTAACGTTGTGCTTACACAATACCGTGTAACGCTCAGTTTCTTTGTCTGTTTCTAGTTTGTGACATTCCGTGAAGTTCATGCTACAAGCTACCTGCAGGCAATCGGCAAAAGCCTGGACGACAAAGCTGTCAACCTCTACAAGGATCGTCATCTCCTTTCGCTACGTGTAGCGGAAGACAACACAAACTATTACTTCCGTGCACGATTTTGCGCTGAAATGAAGAAATCTGTTATTTATGTTGTTGACATAGTTTTAGACATATCAGGTGTTATATTAGAGTGCCAGTGTGAGTGTGCTGTTGGCATGGGACCAACAGCACATTGTAAGCATGTATGTGCTCTGTTTTATGGCTTAGCACAGATATCAATGGGTAATTGTGTTGTGCTGCATGAAACATGTACACAGAAACTACAAACCTTTAATAAATGCAAGAAATTTAAAGGCTCTCCACAAAAAAGTACTGCTCTGAATTTACGTCCCAATTCATTGATCGGCAGCATATTCTCACAGTCAAGTTATGATCCACGCCCGAGTGACTTCAAAAATCTGAAATCCTATCCTGCATTTTTTCGTAATACATGCATCAACTATGCACATAAATCTCCAACTATGCCCATTTTGCAAACTGTTCCTCCTTGTAACCTTTATGCATTCTACAATGATCATGATTACTTTTGCACTTCTCCGGAGTCTATGTGTTTACAGAATCTGAAAGTTAACGCCATAACACCCAATGAAGCTGAGCAGTTAGAGATCCAAACAAGGGGACAAATCTCAAATGCAGCATGGAAGGAAGAAAGGCGGAAGAGAATTCATTCTTCCAATTTTGGACGTATTTGTAAAGCTACTAGCAGGACCGATATGGATACGCTGTGTAAAAATTTGATGACGCCTGTTCAATTTTCAACTGCATCAGTTAGATACGGTCTTCAGTATGAAGCTGTGGCTGTAATGGCCTACAAATCGGAGAACAATGTTCAGGTGCAGGAGTGTGGCATTTTTGTTTGCAAAGATTTGCCATTTCTCGCTGCCAGTCCCGATGGACTAGTTAATGATATCATCGTGCTAGAAGTGAAATGTCCATATTCAGCACGCCATAGTGTCATTAATGATGTTACTGTGCCATATCTTGTGATGGAGAATGATAGTTTGTGTTTGAGAGACAATCATGATTATTATTATCAGGTGCAAGGTCAGCTACTGTGTACTGGCAGAGAATATTGTGACTTTGTGGTATACACACAGTTAGACATGAAAACAATACGCATTAAACGAAATGACATTTTCATATCTACCATGACAAATAAACTGAAACATTTTTATGACAATCACTTCATGAAGGCACTTCTAGATTATCACCTGTACAGAAACAGCAGAAAGTACACATTTAATTACAAAGTGTAAACAGTTCGTATAGTTCTGCAACTTGTGTGAACAGTATTTAAGAGTACTTTGTTTTTTATGTACAATATTTCGATTAATAAACAATGTCATTGAAATGCAAGTGTTATAAAGGTTATTCAAAATTTACTGTTGATCACCATCGACTTATCATACTATTCAGTTAAAGCAATGTACTTTTTGACATCCATTAAAACTGTAAAGCAATCTTGAAGCTTTCATTAAGCATTTCTTGAAACAATCCCTGAACGGAAGTTACATAACATGTAACACACAAATATTATATCTCCAGAAAGCATAGTCTCAGTTGAATTCATGCAATTCTTAAGAATTTTATACGTTTTACCCAGCCCGATTATACGTTCGATGTGAATTCTCTTGGAAGAAATTTTCTTATCCTTCATTACTGTTTCGCTAGTCATTCTATTTTTTTTTCTGAAAAAAGTTGGAATATTCAATGATATGTTATAGGGGAGAAAAAGATCCTCAACATTAAAACCTTTATCAGCCATAACTGAATCTCCTGAATTGCACATGATATTTAATCCTGAACGTTCAACGATTTGTCTATCACTAGTTGAACCACCAAATGCTGGTGAAACATAAGATACCAATCCACCTGGTGTTGACCCGATTACAGCCTTCACAGTATTTCGATTTTTGTAAGTAGAAAATGTTGACTGCTGTGCACTTGGCATTTTGGGTCTTTTTATTGGACATTCAGTTCCATCAATGATCACTCTAGTCGTTGGAAATTTACTTGTGAAATCTGTGGGTGAATAAAACCGAACAACATCTTGTGAAGGCCATATTGAAGTCTCCCTCCATTGTAAAGACATGAACCTAACCCAAGTGAAGAAAATATTATAAACTTCAGTTGTTGAAATTCCAAACATGCGGCTCAGCTGAAAATTCGGAATGTACTGGCGCAATTTAATTAATACAAGGAAAAACTGGTCAGTTATATTAAGACTTACAGCACCGTAAAGATACCGTAAACAATTGGCAGCTGGCCCCAAAGTATTCAATACGAACAAAAACTTATCGAAGGTTTCCAAACCAGTAAAATAATGGATGCCCTTGTCATCAGTAACGAAATCTGAATAACAAAAGCGTTCCTTACTTTGGTATGACTGCGTACTACTATCAACCATGTCATTAACAATACTAATTGTCGTTTGCACTTCTACAGTACACAAATTTAATTCATTAGACAAACCGACAGATTCAAACAAAGTCTCTTCAGGCAACGCAACTATCTCCTCCGCAGCAAAGGGTAGATCCTGTTCCAACACGAGTCGTTTTTGCTTCTCTTTTCTTGTAGTCTGTAGAGTAGCAGTAGAGGAACGTTTCTTTGCCCGCTGCTCTCTCGATGCTGTTGCCTCAGGAATCTCAGTAGTTTTGGTCCAAGGAAACACACTTGGCACTGCATTTTTCTTAAGGCGGTGTATCTGAGGTTCATCTCCTGAATGGGAAAAATGAAATGTAAAATAATTAATACGAGGTTCGTCTCCTAAATGGAAAAAATGAAATGTAAGCTAATTAATGTAATTAGTTAGTGTCTCTAAGTTACAAGGCAATAATAAATAATTAAATCAAGTAAGCAGTTAAAACATATTTGGATGTACAATATCATTTAAGCCATGCACCTGTGGAGCTTCTTCTTTCAAGTAGAATATGTCTCTCAACCCGTATAATATTGCATAAGCAAGTTGGTTAATATAATCCACACAGAATATAAATATATTCTTAATATCATCAAATAAATGGTATTAGACAATACACTATATTACACAAGATAAATAAACAACAGCATTAAACAGTGCTAAGTTTGCATCTCAAGTTAGGAAATTACTAAGCAGTTCATACCGAAAGAGTAATAATTTCACAAAACAATTCCAAACAAAGGTGATTGAGCTAACACATTATTGACAACAAATGAGATTTTTAGAATTTGTTACAGAAACACTTGAATTGGCACTATTAAATGCAAATAATCTCTTCAAATGAAGTCCATGTTTTCACATACATCCTTAAATTAATGGAATAGTTGGCAGTGATGTTATTATTGCTACTAAGTCTGGTACTTGGCACTGTATTAGTTCCGAGCTCCCAAATATACACACAGCCATAGAAGCCTCGGGCCATCGGCAGCAGCTGGTCAGACAGTGGCGTCACAAGGGTCGGTTAGGGTTTATTGTCGCTTGTAATGCATATAGTGGGCGTCCCTGAAATTGCATCTATGCCCGTTACTTAGGTAATAATGCACTTTAATGTCCAAACCGTAGAATGTTGCTGTTATGTAGTCGTCCACTGTGAAGTGGTTCGTACACACGACGCTGGCCTTTGTAGGGGTCCAGGATTGACGTCTAACTGCTACAATCCATTGCCTTTTCTGTGCCTCATCCCTAGGGAATCTGTGTCCATCACGATTATTGCTGCAGTCAGGTACGCAACAGCAAGGCATTTCGAGACAAATACAAAACGTAATTTACGAAATAACAAAAATAACGCTTCCTACAAATAGCTGTTAGCCTGTTACCACACACTGAACGCAATGAGCGATAATACATACTACAGTGCACTTGCTGCTGCTGCCACCTATTTGTTAACTTGTACCCGAAAGTCCCCAATTGAAGACTCATCTATAGGCCTACATTGTTCAATGACTAGGAATGTAGCGCAATGCGCTCTCGTGCAAGACTTGTCTTGTTAAAGCGCACTATAAATGTTTAGTTGCATTGTATTGTGCCATGTTGGCAAAAGCAATGGTTTCTGTTTTAGGTCCAGTTGATACCAATATGGCCTACATCGAAGCTCTGAACCGTCCATGGTCAGCTGAGAAGAAATTGTCTGAATCTACACGATCAGTGGTACTCATTTTACATTTAAGTTCGATGAAGCGCAAATGAAGCAAAAATCTTTTAGACTTGGTGGAAATTTGAGCCCCAAAACAAATGAGCAATTATACACTTTTCTCTGACTTACCTTACGTTATCTTACCAGACTGGTTGCGATAGTTTGTCAAAAGTCGGAAGTCGCAGAGAATTTTCTGCTGTCAATGCAAAACATAAAATACAGCAAACGTTTCGACGGTGGGTAAAAGCGACTGAGATTGAATAAGCCCTCGGCACTGCCTTTGGAAATGAGACATATTAAGTTCAGCTTTCGCCACATTTTTGTGAGTACTTTGGCCTACATTAATCAGAATTTGCAAGGTCGAGTAACAGTGTCGTGCACAACATATTTCCTTTCCTGTCATAGTTTGTGGCATATTTTTTTATCTTGCTCCTATAATTTTCTGATTCGGGTTACGTTTTACAGTCGTAAATGTCAACGAGTGATTGTGCGCTGAGAGAAAAGGTCAGACAGATCAGCCGGTTGAAGGCCGCGATCGATGGAGGACGGACGAAGTATAGATTACAGTTGATGACCTAAACGCATATGTGATGCCTCTAGCGTTCGAATGCGAGTAGGCGTATATATATATCTCTCATTAGAAAAAACAAAGCTAGCAAATATATATCTCATAAAAAAAACAAAGCTAGCAAATCAGGGCCACATTAAGGCTAATGCGGGTCCGGGTGCTGTGATCACCTATATAGCCATCAGCGCGGGGCCCGGCAATGGACGAATCCCAAGGTCCTGGACACGGGGCCAGTGATATCGCAGGACTTGCCGTTTAGGCCTACTTCCCAGCTTACGCCGGTACCAAATTATACTGCTTGGTGACAGAGGCATGGTGTGCGCAAACAACTTGCCCACGGTCATTGCACGGAGTCAAACCGGTGACCGCATGATCATTGACCAAACGCGTTACCGCTAGACCACCGCGTGCCGCACTAGCCTACAGCACCCTTAGCACCCATTAATGCGGGTCTGTAGCAAATAAATAAGTGTAAAAAAAAGGGTTGGCACTTGGCAACGTTCACCGAGCTGTGTCTTCTACTTCATTGTCCTCTGATACTGAGTCAGGAACAGCCCACTGCTCCCACAGTCCCACTCGACTCTGGTTTCTGTATTTTCGCCATGCAAACATTGCTCCCGAATTCGGGCAGCACAACCAACAAATTCCTTGTCATAAAAACAACACTGTATTTTGGGATTACTCTTTCCTTCTCCTCCAAAATTACTACATACTTCCACTCCGGTCCATATATTATGTTCTTTCATCTTTAAGCAATTAGATTTTAACTAAATTAACTCGTTACGAATCTAAACACTATAGTTAAAGTAACAAGCAACCTATACGCCTGTGTATCAAACGGTAGGCTATAAACCATCTACACAAGGCCTATGGCCTTCTTTAGTCGGCGTACATGATCGCACAATGTCTGGTAGCAGGCCACTCTGGTAATAATAATATCTGCTGGCAACCAAACGTTCAGATTCCAAATCTCTTTAAGGCCAGTGACCCCTTTTAAGTTCTGATTGCATTTTTGTATGACTAATGGTCTCTTTGAAGGTCTAATGCTATCTCTTGATAACACCTAATGATCGATGTCTGTTAGAACATTTTGCACGTGTTCGGTGTCGACCTTCGCGAATCTCTTGACATAATTTCTTCTGAATCAACTTCCGTTGACGCTTTGGAGAGACTCTTCAGAAGGCAGGGTCAAAACCTCTTAATCCTTTTCGCGCAGGAAAGACAGTTGTAAACGAATTGACAAAATTTAATGCACTAACGAGTTTGCTGGTGCGTGCGTGCATGCGTCTAGTCGGCTGCAATGCACACAGTTATTATTCAATTATTCTATGGTCGCTGTTGAGCTTAACGTCCAACGGAGCGTGGGCGCCAATGTATAACGAGAGTCGGCGACAAAGCTGTGACAGTTACCTTGAAGTTCAAAGGTCCATCTCTGATCCAACAATATGGCCCAGAGGTTGGTCGCCTATATATAGCAAGGCCTTCGTGTGTGTGTGTGTGCGTGTGTGTGTGTGTGTGTGTGTGTGCGTGTATGTATGTAGGTGTGTAGGGTGTGTGTGTAGGTGTGTGTGTGTGTGTGTATGTGTATACGGTGTGTGTGTATATATATACTGCTGCACAGTAGTATATATATATATATATATATATATGTGTATATATATATATATATATATATATATAGAGAGAGAGAGAGAGAGAGAGAGAGAGAGAGAGAGAGAGAGAGAGAGAGAGAGAGAGAGAGAGAGAGAGAGAGAGAGAGAGAGAGAGAGAGAGAGAGAGAGAGAGAGAGAGAGAGAGAGAGAGAGAGAACAGAAGAGATAAAGTGAGCCACACACAGACAGACAGATATCCTAATAGAGCAAATTCAGTGTCATATAATTATATAAATTATATATACCTCTTTATATAGAAGTCGTACATTGTCAACTTATTTTTGCACGTACTGTGACGTACATGAATGTATGCCTATAAGGGCCTGTATATAACGCGTTAGACGCTATACAGGTAAGACAGGACATAACAGAGGTAGAGATTAACAGCTCCTAATGGAGCTGCTACATAGAAGTCCATTGTAGGCTTGTGAATACAATACATAGACCTTCAGGCTGTTTGAAGACGAACGGTGTTAGGCCATATATAGTCAAAGGCCTAACGGTCAATGAATTCTACAGAATTGTTATCATGGCACAGGAGGCACTAATCAACGGTCGCTTCAATGTCAGCCTATACCGTCGTCAAAAAATACCAATTCGTTTAAAAAGTCCTTTCGATATTCATCCGTTCGTCCTTCTGTCTGTCTGGCTATCTGTCTGCCTCCATCCATCTGTCCGTCCGCTTGTTTGTCTTTCTGTCTGGCTATATGTTCGTCTTTCTGTTCATCCGTCCGTCCGCGTGTCTGTCTGTCTGCTGATGGCGGCCTTTGTCCTATCAATCCTGTGTCTTGGGTTGTTTACAATGTTGCCAGAGCTGGGGATTTTTCCCTAGATCTGGGGATTTCGGCCTTCGTCTGGGGATCTGGGGATTTTTTGGCAAAATCTGGGGAAATTTGACTATTCTGACCATTTGCATTGACAATGTATGTATTTTGCGTGCGCCGAGCATTAAACACGGGGTTTATATTGTAGTTATTAATGTAAAATTAATGAGCTATAAAATCTTTACTCCACCAAATTGCTAAAGCGGAGATACTGTTGACGGCTTTCATGGCAGAACAGAATACTGCATTTTCGCAAGCTGATCGTTTGATTGATGTTTCCAGACAGCACAATTGCTTTTAAAATGCACATTGTGCAACTGCTGCCATCAACGGCCTACTCTTGGCTTGAAATTTTCATTAAAAAGTCTGCTTCTATTTTTCGCGTAGTAGTAAAAGAAATCTCCAGTTCCAGTTAATACGAGATGTAGTTCAGGCCCAGAAACATAAAGTGCTGAAACCAAAGATCTTAGAGTCGTAGACTACGACTCTAAGATCTTTGCTGAAACTGTGAAACACGCTGGCTGTCCCGTGAAGCAGTCATGTGATCTTGACGAAACAGAAGTTGTCGTCGACTTGGATGCCGACAACTCGGACTCTTTGACAAGTGACAATTTTCAAAAATAACCACTCATTTTAGGAAAATTTTGTTATTAACGTAACTGTAAGTATGTTACTGTAAAATAGTGTCAAAATATCTAAAACCTATTACTGGAGTGTTAAAAAAATTGTGTTTATATAATCTGGGGATTTCTGGGGATTTTTTGGACCGAAATCTAGGGAAATCTAAAAAACCTCACTGGCAACACTGGTTGTTTATCAACGGGAGAGTGTCAGTCTGTTTTTCTTCTCTTTCAAGTTAATCTGTTTTTGCCTGGTTCTGTTTCTTCGCCTGTCTGTCTGTTTGTCAGTCTCTGTGTACGCCTGCCTCCGTCTCGACTGATGTAAACAGGACAAAGTAAGTAAGTGCAAAGTCCAGAATTCTACATCAGCTGATTCTGCTGCTGGTGACGACGATGATGCTGAAGACAACCCAGACCGCATCCTCCCGGTGCAGGAATCCATTTCTTCAGTTCCGTTATCGTCAACTGCTCTATTTAGCGGACTTTCGTGCAGTGCTAGGACTTTAATTAGCGCCGAAGTCTGGGTCTATCTGCCTAGATCTATGTGTATAAACCCCTCTATTAAGGTCTTTAGGTCTGTCTGTAGCCGTTAAAAGCCTTTATGTACTAAGGCCTATCTGTATAATAGCCTAAAAGCATGTTTATAGACGTAAATTTAGAGCTTATTCGTAGGCCTATACAACAGTCTTCTATATACAGGCATCAACTCGCCTTCTGTTCGAATATAATTTTATTATACTCGATACAGAGGCCAATTTGTTGAATTTCAGCGGGCAGCATTTACTACCCGCAGGGCCGGCGCCAGAGTATTTGGCGCCCTAGGCGAACCTGTCGCACTGCGCCCCTGCAAAGTGCGACAACTAGGCCTAATTAATATTAAACTAATCAAGTTAATGTAACCTCAGTCTTGTTGTCAAGACCTTAAACCTCAAGACCAAGACCAAGACCAAGACCTTGAACCTCAAGACCAAGACCAAGACCAAGACCTTGGACCTCGAGACCAAGACCAAGACCAAGACTTTGAACCTCGAGACCAAGACCAAGACCAAGACCTTGAACCTCAAGACCAAGACCAAGACCAAGACCCAAAAAATCGAAATCAGGTCAAGACTTCTAAAATTGTCAAGTCGGAATATTCGCTATTTTAATGAAAACATGAGTCTTTTTATTTTATTCAAGCAAGTTAACTTTAAATGCAAACTGCAGAGAAATCCGAATTTGTATTCAAAAGTCCTTCATGCAAACTCTTATACCAAATGCCTTTTGTATTTTATAAAAACCAATTCGCTCAGAATTTTCTGACCAAGACGTGCCTGGTGGGCCTCATAAAAATTCCACCATGTGAAAAAATACGTTCTACAGTTGCTGAAGTCGCTGACACACACACAGTAGCTTTTCAAACACTGGATGTAAATGTACAAATAGTGAGTCCTTTTGAAATCTTTCCATAGTTTATCATACCGTCTGATACAGAATGACTGTTGCCACTGCCAATGGGTTTTCCTGACCAACATGACTTGTATTCATCCATAGATATTGGTCGTATGATGCAAGCAGGCTTGATACAGAATTCTTGAGTTCTGTTAAATGACTGTTCATATTAACAGCCGGTCTTGGTCTTGGTCTTGCGAGACCAAGACCAAGACTTTGAACCTCAAGACCAAGACCAAGACCAAGACCTTGAACCTCAAGACCAAGACCAAGACCAAGACCTTGAACCTCAAGACCAAGACCAAGACCAAGACTTTTAAAAACGAACTCGAGTGCACTCGAGACCAAGACCTTGGTCTCGAGGACAACAAGACTGTATAACCTTCACACAGGCATGCAGCCGAATGCTGCATCTTTAATTTAGTGTCATCGTTCATTGTAATAGTCTAAGAATCATTATAACTTCTAAATTAAAAAAAATATGGTATTTAATAAATTTTAATTTTAAAGTTAGCCATGATTAAAGTAATAGTCTGGAACTGCATTAGCTATGCAGCCTATGCTGTATGGTCTAACACGTTTAATGGGAATTTAAAATGTAAATATTAATTAATGAGACAGTGCACAGTTTCATTTGAACACTTAGTAACTCCTGTGGCTACGTTCACTAAGTCCTAGTCCTACCTACGTGCGAAGTCTATACAAATATAATGTAATTTCAAAATTTGATTTTTCGCGCTTTCTCTTTAGCAAATGTAGAAACGAGTTCCTTCAGTTCAATGTCTCCAGCAATATCCTGTTCAATTGATAATGTAGCTAGTCCAACAAGTCTTTCCTGCAGCATGGAGGTTCGTAAATATGTTTTAATCAACTTGAGCTTCGAGAAGCTTCTTTCACCACTAGCCACAGAAACTGGAAGTGTCAAGAAGATTCGCAGAGCAATGACAGTGTTTGGGACACTATATCTGTTAGTTTATTTCTCAATATAAAGTTTAGTACATCCTTCAGAGTCCCTATTCATAGGTGGGATAACACTCATAACAGTGTAGGCCGATCTCCGGAGGCATATAATTTTCGACAAACACGGAATCAACTTTCGATACTACATTCTTATTTTAACAGATTCACAGCGTAACGTTTAAGGTTTAAGTAAAAGACATGAGTAATGTTTCACGAAGTGAAGCAGATTAGGCCTATACTTAGGGCCTATGTACTACTTAAAAAATTTAAGCAACAAGAACTATTAGGCCTACTCTAAATTTAGAAGTTCCTTACCATCAGTTGAGTCTTAATTTCTTTTTTCAAGAGAGCTTTGAATATTGCAATCGTGTACAGGGCACACGGCTTGTAGAGAGACATTGAGAGAGACAGACTGCGACAGAGACAGAGCGAGAGAAAACGAGAGAAAACGAGAGACAGACACAGAGAGTGAATGAGAGAGAAAGAGAGAGAGAGAGAAAGAGAGAGAAAGAGAAAGAGAGAGAAAGAGAGAGCGAGCGCAATAGACAGACAAACAATTAAGGCATAGGGCCCTAAAGCAGAATGTGACAGAGGTGCGTACGCACCTTAAGCGCCTTGTATGGTTACGCCCACATTATAAATAATTACGCCTCTGGACTGGCAAACCAGCGGCAATGGTTTAAAAAATATTTCTTTGTGTAGCTTTTCTTTCGCCCCCAGAAATGTGCCGCCCTAGGCGGCCGCCTAGTTCGCCTAGTGGTTAAACCGGCCCTGACTACCCGTCATTACCACATAGTAAGGGTCTCGAGGGTCACGGGACAAACAACAATTTTGTCACCCCGTGTACCCAATAGCGAGGGCTATGGAATAAACAGATACGCACCCAAAACCCCATCTTCAGATTAACTTACTTTAAAACCATAATTTGTCCCTGCATTGCGCATGCACCCTTGGGCCTACATCGGCACTCTTAGACCTACCTCTGCACCCTTAGGCCTAAGTGTGAGAATTGTGGAAAAAAGACTGGGGGGTTAGACCTTGATTCATGTGGAGTTGGGGTGTGCAATGAAGACTTTACTATGGGGTCCTAAGAAAGACTAGGGGGTTTGAACCCCCAACCCCCCGACAATTCTCACCCTGCCTCTGCACCCTTAGGCCTACATCCTGGCGACGTGTCCCGCAAGCCCCCTCTGCAGTTCAAGCCACACTACACTGTACCGTATTCGCTCTTACCACACATTACGTGAATGCATTTGCATTAAATGCAAGCTATGTATTAAGGACCTATAAGTATCGAGAAGGCAATGGCCTATCACAGGCAATCGACCATAGTCCAACTGTAGGCCTACTTCCGTTCCTGCATAAGTCTCTTTCTCTGTACGTCGTTGTATCGTTCCAAACCTCTGTTTGTTTCGTTCGCTTGGCGCTGTAAACATTCGGCGCAGGTCGCGCGTGCGCACTCGGAATGATGTAACGGGAAAATCTCATTGGGTCGAGACATAGCCCATATGTGTCGCCACCGCGAAAGATCTCGGATTCAGTCGATCTCTGAGTTCTTATAAGGAGGCTGGAGGAAGATATTTTAACCATACGTTACAGTCTGTTGTGAGTTGGATACGATGAAGATCGACGTACACTGCCACATCCTTCCCGACAGTTGGCCGGATCTAAAAGAGGTAAGGGAAATACCTATCTAACTAGGTCTATTTAAAGGCCTATCGAAGACCTACTCGCTCAGCCTCATAGCTTTCTCTAGCACCGCCTCAATTCTTCCTCTCTAAAATTTTAAACCGCTCTCTTATCTCTGATGTGCCCGCTGTTTGGAACGAACTTCTGAAGCCCTCTACCGTCACCACAGTAACTAGCTGCCATCACGAACGGGCCGACATAGGCCTGTGTAGCTGGACATTCGTATAGCGCCTGTATCTGTACCTGATCATTCATATAGCGCCTACTTGCATCTAGACATTCATTTACCGCTTATCCGGTCATTCTTTTACCGTCTATCTGTATAATGTGTCTGAACAGTTGAAAAGCTCCTTACAATGAACATGTCGAGGTTGTTGGGGGAAGTCCTGTACAGAACATGGCGGGTTCGAGGGGTAACTTATTCCGGCAAAAGATCCATCTGGAATTTGCTCTAGCCCCAAGCCCGAACTTTGCCCTAAGCCGGCGTTCTGCTATTCATAATTAAATGCCCCTGTATTGGACTGAAGTCGAGGAATGCGCGGCCACCGAGTGAGGCGTCGGCGACACACGGTTAAGCGCATCGATTGGCATTGCCTCTGGTGGAACGCTACGTGCTCGAATATCCCTCACGCCACGTCTGGCTTTGACTTACCTTCAGTTTAGCCTATCTCAACTGTCTTCGTCTTACCGTTGCCTTCGTTTTTACCGTCTATTACCTGTCTATACCTCACCCTTACCTTCTATTTACTTTCTTATTTTCTCTTGGTCTTACCTCCACTTAACCATATATCTTATCTGTTATTTCTTTACCTCTGTTATACCCTGTCTTAGGCTACCTGTCTACCCCGTTATTACCTTCGCTTTACCCTCTTACTTCGCTTTATACCTACCTTACCTGTCCTTTTGCCTTTAGTCTACCCCGTCTTGCCTGTCTTTGCCTTACCTTCCTAGTTACCCTGCATCACATGTGTTTAAAATCAGCGCTACGGATACGGTGGATGGGTTCAGCTGGAGAAGAGATCCGATGACACCTGTGCAGGTGGTTGTACGGCCGATATGGTCAGAGATGGAAAGTTCTTTCGAAGGGTCGAAGAGAACTGCTGGAACCCCGAAGTCCGGCTCAAGGAAATGAACGACTCAGGTACGCACACAGACAGACGAGATCTAGTCTCATCTAATCCATCTAAATCATTGTTGATCTAATCTAGTTTAGTCCAGTTTTAGTCTGCAGTCCAGATCAACTGAAAATCTAATCTAGTCTAGGCCTAGTCTAGTCTTTGTGACGGACTGACGGGTCCTTACGCCTAGGACCCTAGCTATAGAGTTTGATCTTGCTCACGTTACGTTACGTCGCAAAAATTAATAACCCCGAACCCTAGCTAAATTTTTGTATTCCGTATAATGCTGGCTAAGATGCTGGCTCAGTTAATTAACCTAATAATTAACCTTAAACCCTATAGCCTAAGTTACAGCATTCTTAACAACTAATGCAAACTCATTCCTGACCATATGAATAAGATGAGTCTGTGGAGTCAAAGAGGACATCCATACAGTCTAATCTAATCTAAAATAATATATTCTAATCTAGTCTAGTCTGTTTAATCTGACCTAGTCTAATTTAGTCTACTGTATACATAGTGTAGTCTCATTTAATCTAACCTAGCCTAACGTAATATTATCTAATCGGTAAGAGTTGCTTGTTCGTCGCATTGTTTGTCAGTTCTATAGTTGCTTATGATGATGAGATTTTGCTGATGATGACGACGACGAATGACGATGATGATGATGTTGTTGTTGTTGTTGTTGTTGTTGCTAGGCGTCGATGTCCAGGTTCTTTCGACGGTTCCCGTCATGTTCAGCTACTGGGTGGGTAAACGATGACAATGACTTACGATCGTAATTGTAAATTCAGAATTTCTAAAGCTCTAGTTTTCGACCTGGCTTTTCTGATTAGGATTTAATTCGAATCGATTATCGATTGATGTCTTTGGCATTATTATGAAGGCGCTATAGAAGTCATTGGGGTAGGTTGCATTAATAGCCAAGCGCAGGGCATCAGATTACTTGCTAACGCTGCGTCGTGTCAGAGGGGGTTGTTCAGAGATGTCAAGGGAAGAACAGTCAGGTTGCAGGAAACCAGAGGGAGAAGGAGACAGGGACGCTGCTAAGGGGGGTTCGTTTAGGAGGAGAGAGATTAGCAGGCGAAGAAGTTGATAGATCCTACAGCCACACTGTTATTACCTGAACCTGAACTATTATTACCTGAACCTGTTATTATCTGAACTATTATTATTACCTGAACTATTACTGTTTTCTGAACCATTATTATCTAAACTATTATGATGATATGATCGTCCGAACTATTATTTTCCTTATCTAAACCTCATATGCAGTGCTTTTTTTCAGCCGGAACGCGCCGGTACGGCGTTCCGGCACCTTTTTTCAGGTAATAAAAGTAATTTATTTATTTTAATAATAAAAACAATAATTTAGTTATTTTAATTTAATTTTCAGTGTTTTGAACTGTTTTCAGTGTTTATTGAAACCCTTACCAACCCCCAATCCCGTTTTTCTCGGGATTTTAGCTCGCCCATAATTATTCCGTTCCGGCACCTATTGTTCCGTTCCGGAACCTTTATTTCTAGAAAAAAGCACTGCTCATATGGCTGTACTCATCATGCAGGGAGTGGCGTTTTCGTCAAATTAGTGTGCCTAAACCGTTAACACGAGTTAAGAAATGAACGTTCCAGCTTTTCCAGTGGTTGCCTGGCAGTGCTGTTCCGTCGCAGACGTCGTGTTGCTAAGCAACGCTGAGCCCGGTTAGTACTTGGAAGGATGACCGCAGGGGCGTAACTTTGGTCTAAAAAGTGGGGGTACCAAGCTATTACATACACGAAGCAACTGCGATCTCTGGGAAGGCAAAATAATAAAATATTGATTTGCATTGTTCAAAAAGTGAGGGTACGGTACTCCAGTCAGAGGCGCGTTTACCTGTAGGCGCACTAGGCGCGCGCCTAGGGCCCCCAAATCTGGGGGGGCCCCAAAAGAAGGAAAATATTTTTTTCAATTATAAAAATAACATGTGAATTTTGACTTTCTTAAAAAATATAACCTATTTTCTATTTTTTTACAGTTTAGCATTCACATTAAAATATATTATTGTTATTTATAATTGTTTTGTTCATTTGGGCTAATAATTCATTTTGACATTGCGCAAAATAACATCAAACTTGTTAGCAACAAGCAGCAACGGCCGTCTGCAGCTGCAGTCTACGTGTTGAATGTTTAAGTCTGATTATTCCGTAATTTTTAGTTTTAAAAAGTAATTGAAACTTTCATTAATATTGTTAAAATGAAAACATCACAAATCCCATCGATATGTATCAGCTTGTGTTACGTGGTCTACAATCCACATTTCCAAATGTGGAAACAATTTTGCGTATTTCCTTACGATACCAATAAGTAGGCCTAATGCTTCTGGAGAACGATCGTTTTCTGTAGGCCTACTTAAAAGAGTGAAAAATTATATAAGAAAAGTTCCACTGATCAAGATCGGCTAGGTAATTTAGCTTTGCTCTGCATCGAATCTGCTGAAACAAAGAAGGCAAACTTTGACCAACAAATTGATAATTTTGCTAGGGTCAAATGCAGAAAGAAAGCCCTGCAGTAGGCCTAAGCCTAAGCGGTGAATAGAATTATTTGAATTCTGCATTCGCATTGTTTTGCAATTTAAACTTTCTCTTCTGTTTCTGTTACTTTGTTTATGACTAGTTGTTAAAAAAGTAACACCAATTCTGCGTTTAAATTTCAAAGATTTTTTTCAAGCATTTTTACATTATATAATATAGGCCTAGCAGGGCATATTTTAACTGTATAACTAGTGGGACAAATGTCCCAGTAGTCTTAGGATTTGTCCCAGTAGTTAGGCTGATTTGTCCCAGGCAATGTATGTTTAAAGTATAACTAGTGGGACAAAATGTTGCAAGAGTTTTAAGACTGGACCCAGTAGTAAAATAAGAATCAGTAAACGCAGTCAGGAAATTCCCAAAAAAGGTCATCAACTTTTTCGGAAGACGAATTCCTAAAAAAAAGTCATCAACTTTTCCGGGAGATGAATGAAAGGTCATCAAAGTATTTTAGAGACGAGTTCCAAAATTTTGTCCCAGTAGTCTAAATTCCTTAAAATATGCACTGTAATATAGCATTGACGCATTGTGTTGCACACAAACGAGTACTGGACACTGTACAATTATAAATATTATTGCGTTGTTTACTAAAATCATTAAATCAAATAACTTCACATTCCTTGAAAATACTTTCTATAACTAAGTGTAATTACAATGTCAATAACATTCGCAAAACCGGCTTAAATTTAACTTCATGGGTTTTGCACAGGTAGGTTTAACACCACCAGAGTCAGACTTTCCGTCTACAAGTTCAGAAGGGCCCCCAAATATGTTTGCGCCTAGGGCATCGTTTTCTGTAAACGCGCCTCTGACTCCAGTCGAAAAAAGTGGGGTACGGGTACCCTCGTACCCCCACAAATTACTCCTATGGGTGACCGTACACGCCAACTCGGCCCTTCATGCATTTGGGGTCGGTAATTAACTGCTAATGTATGGACTTGCTGTAGCCGATTGGTGAGAGCGCTCGCCTTGTAACGCGGAGAGTGTGAGTTCGAGCCTTCCCGGAGATGATAACGTTGTAGGCATGGGCGTCCTCAGGAATTTTTCCAGGGTGGGAAATTTTCTAAGAGGGAATAATTTTCCAGGAAGTGAGGCCAAAATGACGTTTTCCAATGGATATTCACGAACACAGAAAATGTGACAACTTTCAAAATCCAGGGGGCAAATGCGGCAATGCCCCCTTGCTCCCCCTCCGGACGCCCATGTTTGTAGGGTCCTTGAGCAATTCTTTCATTCACAATTTCGTAGCGCCATCTATAGGATAGTGGCGCTTAATAAATGCGTAATAATAATTTGTGATAATGATAATGATGCTGAAAATAATAATAAATAAATAATGATAGTAATGATAATAAAAAAACGCCTAACCAATTCAGTTTGCGATTCTTTTAACTCGGCTATGTCATTACTGCATAACATGCCAACAGGCGAAGCCCGAAGATACGCTTGACTTGTGTCGGATTCTGAACGACGACCTGGCGCGCACTGTATCCAAGCATCCGACACGCTTCGTTGGTCTTGGCACGCTGCCAATGCAGGCTCCGGAACTGGCGATACAAGAGATGAAAAGATGCAGACACGAACTCGGTAATTATCCAGCCTCAGCAGCCATGCACATCTAGTTGAAACACTTACAAAGGGAACTTATCGTATTTTAAGTGAATTTCAAGCTCTACTTGAGCTGTGCTAGAATAAAATTTGCATTAAATTTCACGTTTCACTTGCACTCTGTTGGAGCAATATTTTCACATAATTCATGGTCTACTTGCGTTGTTTTTTGGAATGTTATTTTCACTGAAATACACACGCGAATTGCACTGTGCGTGAGCACGAATTTCAAAGAATTTCACGGTCTATACTTGAGCTACTATTTAAATTTAATTTTCATTGAATTTGACGCTGTGGTTAAATCATATTTTAAAAAAATTTCACGTTCCATTTGCGCTGTTTTTGGAATATCACTTTCATAGAATTTTGCGCTCGAAATGCGCTGTAGTTGAATCATATTTTCAGAGAATTTCATGCTCCATTTGCGCTGTGTTTTGAAGAGTTTTTCACTGAATTTTACGCTCGACTTTCGCTGTAGTTGCGTCATGTTTTCTATTCACTCTTGGGCATCTTTTCCCAGGTTTTCCGGGCGTGCAAATCGGGTCTCATGTAAACGACTGGAATCTTGATGCTCCTGAACTGGACTCAGTATTCGCTGTGAGAAACTGCATTTATATATTTTCTGATATATTTACAATACGGTCACTACCTCAGTATACAAGTTAAATAATAATAATAATATAATAATATTTATTCTTTAATTAAGCGCCTGCAAACGCACTGCGCTGTAGGCCTACATGTACATGTTATGCGATAAACCTTAACTACTAACAGAACAGACAGCCTGCAATACACGACGCAAATTGCAGCCTACAAAGCATGTCCGCCTATGGGACTCGATCTCTGTACCTCTCGCACTCTATGCCAGATGTTATCCAATGCGCTATCGGGCCCCCCCCCAAATACGCTAGGATTTATATAAACTTCCTTCATTTCTAGAGCCAATTACTTAACCATATCATTTTGCTGAAGCAAGACCATGATCATGACATGACATGGTACTGACCTGTATCAAGAGTGCGTTACAATATGCAGTGGCTTTACAACTTTTCTCTGCGTCGTTGGAATCGATGCGATTTTCCCATGCGTAGACGAAGAAACGTTTCTTATGCACCTAATCTGCTGTCTTTCTTACACGCAGGCAGCTGAGGAGAACGACTGCGCCATATTCGTACATCCATGGGACATGGAGATGGGCGGAAGAATGCAGAAGTACTTCCTTCCGTGGCTTGTCGGTACGTTAGAATATTTAATTGTTATTATTATTAGTAACTTCTATTGCGCCGATGTCTATAATCCACAAGTCATCAACCGATGGCGTACCAAACCAAACCGTAATCGTCATCAAGTCAATGTCCAGAAGGTCAATCCGCCAAGACAGATAGCCTACCCAGCGAAAATCTACGCAAACATACACCAGCTTAGGTTGGAAAAACTAGGCAAACCTTTAGCCTACCACTAAACAAATTCATCAGTCAGTGGCGGATTCGGTGTAGAAATTTTTCAGAGATTTATTTTTACAATTTTACTACACTTCCTGCAGAGTTTGTTTTGACTGAGCGACTGTGATTACCACGACTTGGTCGGTTTTGGGCGCAGCAGAAAAAATCCAGAGATTACGATGTGTATTATCTTCCAGCTGAGCTTGCCAGCATTTCCATGGATAGTGGACCGGGCCCATATGGGCTCTATAGGGCCTTAAATGGAAATACGAATCCTATAAGGGTTCCCTATGGGCATGCTAGCAGGGAAAGCAGTTGGTGAGCTGTTAGCCATGTTTTGGTGGTATATGACCATAGCGCCATTACTTTGACTAGACCACTGCCTACATGTACATACACTAAAATATATAGGCCTATAAAAATAGCCTACGACGAACTGTTGTTGATTGTTTACACCTGTACAGGTATGCCATCGGAAACAACGCTGGCTCTGTGCTGTCTGATCTTTGGTGGAGTCCTCCAGAAATACCCGAACCTTAGAATCTGTTTCGCTCATGGAGGTAGGTTCCTTTGTAGATGCATTTATGTAGACCATTATTAAGAAGCCGCCACGGATCTGATCTGATCCAACGTGATATAGCGTATTATCCATGCAGCCTATGCCTTATGCCGTCATTTCTTCGTGTTACCATTTATTCATGCAGCCTACTCTTTATGTGGTCATTTCTTCGTGTTACCATTTCTTCATGCAGCCTACTCTTTATGTGGTCATTTCTTCGTGTTACCATTTATTCATGCAGCCTACTCTTTATGTGGTCATTTCTTCGTGTTACCATTTATTCATGCAGCCTACTCTTTATGTGGTCATTTCTTCGTGTTACCATTTCTTCATGCAGCCTACTCTTTATGTGGTCATTTCTTCGTGGTACCATTTATTCATGCAGCCTACTCTTTATGTGGTCATTTCTTCGTGGTACCATTTATTCATGCAGCCTATTCTTCATGCTGTCGTTGCTTCGTGTAGCAATTTCTTCATACAGCCTATTCTTCATTTTTGTCATTTCTTCCTGTTACCATGTCTTCATGCAGCCTTTTCTTCATACTGTCGTTTCTTCGTATTGCTACTCTTCAGTTTGCCTATTTCCCGTGTGGCATCACAAAGAATATTACAGCTGTGTCTGTCCTTTTGTATATGTCTACATCCTCTGAGGCATACTACAGAATTATTCAATATTCATGTTGCCATTTCTTCATATTGGCAATGCTCGTGTCGCCAGTGCATAATTATGTTGCCATTTCTTCATATTGGTAATGCTCATGTCGCCAGTGCATACATGTTCTAGGCGGCTGCATTCCTTTTACGATCGGTCGAATTGACCACGGATTCCACGTGAGACCCGATCTGTGCGCAGTCAAGACGAACCTCAGCCCCAAGTCGCAGCTGAGTCGAGTCTTCTGCGACTCGCTGGTCCATGACGCCCGGTCTCTGCGGTTCCTTGTCGATGTCATTGGAGAGGTAACGATGCGTGTCGTCATCTGTAACTGTAACCCAACAATTTCACAGCGCCTTTATGATATACTGGTGCAATACAACGACATGCAATACAATACAATACTATACAGTACAATAAAATACAATGCAATACAATACAGTACAATACAATACAATGCAATAAAATACAATGCAATACAACACAATGCAATACAATGTAATACAATACAATACAATACAATACAATACAATACAGTACAATACAATGCAATAAAATGCAATGCAATGCAATACAGTACAATGCAATACAATGCCATGCACTACAAAGTTCAGAAGTGCACAATATCAGCAAGAGATAAACATGTCAAACGTCACATTTGAATCTGAGGAGGCATGAGAAATCGTAATCGTAAACTTAAAGTTTCTAAAGTGCTACTTACACGCTAAGCACAGGGCACCAGCTTAATCACGAGCGCTACTTTTTGGTCAAGTGATGATGATGACGATGATGATGATGATGATGACGACGACGACGACGACGATGATGATGATGATGATGATGATGATGAAGATGATGATGATGATGATGATGATGATGATGATGATGATGATGATGATGATGATGATGATGATGAAGATGATGATGATGATGATGATGATGATGATGATGATGATGATGATGATGATGATGATGATTATAATGATGATGATGATGATGAAAAATTTAATTAAACGTGAATATATTAACTAATTCATGTACCACAGAACATTGGCCAATCCAGAATGATCTCGAGGGAGATCTTTAGGTCTTTGCTCTGGTAAGAATAGCCTACTAACGATGA
Organism: Allolobophora icterica; assembly: GCA_963556255.1. Taxonomy (NCBI): domain Eukaryota; kingdom Metazoa; phylum Annelida; class Clitellata; order Crassiclitellata; family Lumbricidae; genus Allolobophora; species Allolobophora icterica. The sequence goes on along the minus strand of OY744609.1, from coordinate 8,869,250 downwards.
TAATCGTAATCGTAAAATCCAAATTTCTAAAGCGCCACTCGAAAGATAAGCGCAGAGCACCAGCTTATTCACGAGCGCTGAACAGCGCTGGTGATGACGATGCTGATACCAAGTGGAGAGACGATTCCGGCTGCCAGAAGATCTGCAATGGATGAAGGCAGAGGAGCTGGTAACGCGGGATTCGCTTAGAACGAACGAGACATGGAAGACACCAGTCGACAGCAGTTGGTGGAGACTGGGGAACAGTGAAATGTGTGGCTAAAACGTTTGTTTAATGGGGTAATGATGCGAGCAAGTGGACAGAGGCGAACTGCATCAATAATCCAGGGTTGTGTGCTGACTGTTTTCCAGGACAAAGTCGTTTTGGGCACCGATTATCCTTTTCCACTCGGCGAACTGGAAGCTGGAAAACTCGTGGAGTCAATGGACGATTTCGACCACAGACTCAAGGCAGGAAAACAGATTTAATTTCTATTTCTTTTTACTGTTTACTCTGTATGGACCTTGAGCAAGTCCTTCATCCACAATTGCTCAGCGATTTTGATTGATGCTTAGTTATCAGATAGTGGCGCTTAATAAATGCGTCAAAAATAAATAAACATTTCTTTAGCGCCGTTGTCGTAATACACAAGGCATCAATCGATGGTCAGTTCTAAAAATGACCGCATTCCGAAATCCACAATCCCTTCGACAGCAGGAATCGATGGCACTATACAGACCCAAGAGACTGAAAGACGCGGATAGAGAGGCAGAGTTTCTAGTGTTTGAGGACGTCTTAAGGCAGCAAGAATTGTTTGGGTAGAATAAGATCAGGTGCACATGCGTGACTAAAACGAAGGGGATGTAAGGTCATACCCTAGCTATAGATGATAACGACATATATACCCAAATCTTCAAGAACCGCCTGACCTAGAAGTTTTCGACTGGACAGTGGACACGACCCCAACGGATCACGATTTTAACTACGGTTTCGCTTGAAGAATGATGGGTTTTAAATTACGATAATACTTAACAGTACAAAAGAAGTCGTTGTATTAAGCTTAGATTAGATCAGATCGGATTAGATAATAGATTATAGCAGATTAGATTAGATTCGGTGCCAATTGGTGCTTTAATGTATAATTTAACGGTGCTATAAAAGTTGTTATCGTTCAATATTGCGAAATTTGTTTCAGGACAAGATCCTTGCTGACAACGCCTGTCGCTTCCTAGGACTCGAAAGAAGAAACTTTCAGACAAACGTACAGTAGGTCTGACTGGATACGGACCCATAACCACAGCTTCCAGCAGTGATTAAGACAACGAAGGATTTCGACATCAATGAAATTTCACGTCTGTGCCAAAGGAACTGGACTTGAACTTCTGAATTTGTCAATAAATACTCGAATTCATTTCAAATTCTGCCTTCGAAAGAGAAGCTGTTGGAATGAACCAGCACTGAGGAGTCGAAATATGATGATGATGATGATGATGATGATGATGATGATTATTATTATTATTATTATTATTATTATTATTATTGTTATTATTATTATTATTATTATTATTGTTATTATTATTATTATTATTTGAAAACTGTGTATTAAAGGACAATGAGTAAGTTCGTGACTCGTGACTCACAATTACTGAGCGCCATCGATGTTCTGTCGTATGGTCGTGTGTGGACTTATGTATGAACTTTGGAAGGAGAACGACGTTGAATGCAGTTGACTTTCCTTATCATTATCATAGTCATTTACTCGGAAATCCTCGTTTTTCGAACATGATAAATGAATTTGTTTGTGTCAGCAACAACAACGATGACATCATCACTATTATCATCATTGTCGCTTTTGTCTTGTAATTTTTATGGGACACGGTAGCCGAATGGTTAAAGGGCTCGACCTGTAAAGCAGAGAGTATGCGGGTCCGAGCCTCGCCCGAGACAGTTACTGTGTAGGGACCTTGAGCAAGTTCTTCAATCACAAATGCTCAGCGCCATCCGCGCTTTGTCGTATAGTCATGTGTGCACTTCTGAACATTGTATAGAGAGCAATATCAAGTACGGTTGTATTGTATCGTGTTGTATTGTATTGCCCAGTGTACCACATCCGCTATATCCACATGATTAGACTTTCATGTTCCCTTTTCTGTCCTTGTTTTCTTGGTTAATGTCCTGATCTCTAGGCTAGCCCTCTTCACCACTGCAATTCGTTTCTTGCTGGCATTTTAAAAGCTAACTTGATGAAGCTTCAGAGTCCAAAGCACCTTGACCATAGCGATCATTGAAAGCCCAAAGTACAGGCACACATCACCGATTATTTACTTAAATCGCGTTGGCTGTCCATGCAGAACGCGTATAATTATTACGTCATATGGTCACAGTTTACGCCTTTATGCGCTTCCTTGGAAACGTTAATTGCGATTTTTTGGGAGCATTTGATGCTGAAAATTTTGATCACTGATCTTCTGATAAGTTAAGATTGAATTTGGTTCGAGACTTCGCCTCTAGATTCGGAGTATAAGCGCAGTGTAAGTCGACACTGATTTGTGATTTTCTGATTTGTTCAACGCTTCTCTTAACCGTAGTTGAAACCGTTGAATGGTAGGCCTACACGTAAAATTTCATGACATGGGTCAATAATTTATCATTGCTTTTAAAGCGAAAAGTAGGCCTAATGATGGCTATAGTGGATTACAGCGGAACCGGCGGAATAGATGCTGAGATTGGCCAGAAATGTGATATTTAGCGAAAACGTAAATTGATTGCTTTTTAGTTCCTAGCTTAAGCGAACTAAATAAGTGAAAGATTGGGACATAAATCATTTTACTGAGGCGAAAACTGTTTATGACTGCAAGCCTTGCTCCAAATATATTTCTATAATAGAATACAATTATGTGCTTGCTCCGTAATAGGAAGCATAGTCGAATTTATTATAGGCATTAGATTAATTAGAACTTAGGCCTATAGGCCTATAACAATTAGCATTATTGTCCTGTTTGAATAATAATGAATGAATGAATAACATGAGATTTACGTGCCAGACGTCAACACTTAAATGACGTTAAATTTTCAACTTTTGAAATATGAGGCCTATAACTTTGCTGCCGACTAACTATTTAATAATAGAAATTGCAGTTTTATTGGCGGCAACAAATTGTGGATTGATGAATCCACGCGCTCGCAACCTATTTATAATCTAAAATGTAAATTGTAAGTTAATTACCTGCAGAGGTTTTTGGGATTTACGGAGGTGACAGCCGGCTAATTTGTTCATCAAACAGTTCTCCAAACGCCTTCTCCTATTACACAGATATCAAAAGGTTACAGCAATCAAAAGAACATTCCATCATAGTTATAGGCAGTATGATGACTGCAGGTGTGTTATTTCCACTGACAGCAAAAAAACATGGACAGGGATCCGCAGAAGTTCTACCATGACGACACGAAGTGAGTTGCTTTACATAACGATATAAGAGGAGGAATTCTCGACTTCCTGCTTTTATCCTCTTTTGTCGTCTTCGTCGTCCTTTTGTTTCTCCAAATTCTCATTTCTCTTTGTCCATCCACCCCACTTTCTTCTCTTCCTTTTACTTTTCCACTTCTCTTCCGGAATCATTCATAAATATAGGGTGGTTTCGGACAAAGTGATCTATATGAGTCTGAGATTGAGTGAACCAATTCTGGTAAGAAGCGTATGCAAGGAGAGCACGCTGTGAATATCACGTGCGCGTGTCTTCTGTTTTACATACTACTGCCATTTGGCTAATCATTTAGCGGGTTGTTTGAAAATTGCCTAGCAGCTGCACGACTTAGCATTTTATGTCTACATGCAAATCCTTAACTGAAAACTTCGTACATCCACTTTTTAAAGAAATCCGTGGAGAAATGTGCAATAATAAGAAACTTATATGATGCTAAAAATCCTAGACCTGTTCCAATCTTTACGTTCAATCTGGGTACTGTATCGACATTGGCGTATAAACAATGTTTGAAAATACTTGATCACGTGCAGTAGGCCTAATGCGGCTGATTTTGTTCTTGGAAGTTATTTGGCTGGATTACATAGATTTCGTATCGGCGTGCAACCTGCGGCCGTACGGCCGCATGCAGCCTTGAGAGTGAGAACTGACGGCCGTGGACAGCTTGATCTAACGATACTGTTTTGGCGGCCGTGTGTAGGCCTATATTAATTCATAAATAAGGAAATTGTGGAATTCTGTTCAATGAAGAATTAAAATGGTTCCTTATGCGACAGTGAATTCCTCACCTCTCTCCTATAGACCTATACTCTGAATCACTCGCTGCAAGACAGAAGACACAACTGTTTGCTTCGTGCATCGCAAAGTGGGCTTACAAGAGTTCTGCGACAAATGCTGTCTTCTGAGAAATCACCGCCTGCAATGCAGGATTTCCACTTCCCACAAATGACACCTCTGATATAAGCGATGAAATACAAGGGCACGACATTTCAACTGCATCCCTTACCGTCTTCCTTCAAGTTCCTTGTAATGTAATGTAAATCTACGAAATTTCTCAGCGCCACACAAAAGCCACATCAGAGATACAAGCTTAAACACCGTAACCGTAATCTCCAAACTTTTAAAGCGCCACTCGAAGGGCTAGCACAGGGCACCAGCCTACTTGCAAGCGTTAGACAGCGAGGATTCTTGCTGGATAGTTGTAGGTGAGCAAATTGTCCAAAGTCGCTACGCAGTGGCTACACCACCGCACCCCACACGTACACCACCGCGTCTACACCGGCGCTACATCAAATTAAGTCCGCTTTTGCCAGGTTGCTCGGTCGGAAACCCTCAACGACCTATAGCTGCCTTCTGCAGAAACTGGCGTCTCATTCTGTGTTATAGCCTACTATGAAAGAATGAAACTGAACAAAAATTAAATTTTGAAATCAGTGATCGATCGTTCAGACTTTGTTCCATGCTGCGGGATGTCGGCATGTTGTTTACTTTATAAACAATAAACGAATATCAACATCATATCATCATCATCATCATCTGTCACAGTTCTAACGTTTGATTTGTCATCCTTTGATAACCCAATGTTATGCTTGAGTTCAGGTTCTTTCCTTCGAATTTCGGACAAAAACAAGTCTTCCAGCGTTTCCACGGCATGCCTGTGGATGCAGCACAGAATCCGGTAGGCACTCAACCGAAGCCCTGCTCTCTTTCTTTCTCCTTGCATCTTTACTTTCTCCTGCTGCCCAGTAGTTGAAACTTTCTTTAGCTTAACAGACTAATCTTTGGATATTGCATGAACTTGCGAGCGATTGGTTAGTGCCTCCTGCATTAGATGCCGGCGCTACAGAAATTACTACTACTACTACTACTACTACTACTACTACTACTACTACTACTACTACTACTACTACTACTACTACTACTACTACTACTACTACTACTACTACTACTACTACTACTACTACTACTACTAATAATAATAATAATAATAATAATACTAGTACTACTACTACTACTACTACTACTACTACTACTACTACTACTACTACTACTACTACTACTACTACTAATAATAATAATAATAATAATAATAATAATAATAATAATAATAATAATAATAATTAATAATAAAATAAATGTGATGTTCAATTTATACGCAGTTGTCTTTTAAGCCGACAAATGTGGCTTTTCTGGACGCCACCACCCTTGAACTAGCGCAGTTGGTACGAGCTCCGCCCACACGCACTTACAACCAGGGAAGACAGATGCGACCTTTCAGAGGCGCCCTACTCTATGGGCCTCCAGGTAAATCATATTAAGTTGTAACATCATTCACTAGATGTTTGCCCGTCCTAAGACGTGAAATTTATTATGACCTCCATAGTTTAAAAACTTGTGAAAATGTCATCGTTGACAATTTTTTTGCATAAAAACATTTTCCATTTACACTCTCTAGCTTGACGACGTTTCTTTTCAACCGGATCGTCATACATGATGGCGTTCGAAAGTGCTGCGATTAGTGAGAAGATCGTAAAAAGCAGAATGAAAATTTTAAATTTTCCTTCTATATGAATATTGATTATTTTGAAGCTGCCAGGGCGACGTCACAGTTAAGCCATCAAAATTAAACCGCCTCGGCCAGTGGTTTCATGAATAATAAGTAACAGTGCACATGCAAATGTAGTAGTCACTGGCGTAAACTTGTCCAAAATATTGGGGGGGGGGATTTGGTTATTTATTCTACACTTGTTGCATTGGGCGTACAGTCCATCTCTATTATTGGGGGGCACATGCCCTGGCTGCCCCCCTCCGCCCCAGAGTCTACGCCTATGGTAGTAGTTGTCCAAAGGCAGCTTTTAGAACAGTTTAGGCTTACAAAGAACCAAATGGTCCACGGAGCAGATCGATTTTCAGTTATATATATATATATATATATATATATATATATATAATTGCTCAATTTAAGAAACGGCATTAATACGATTTGTAATGTAACAATATGAAATAAAATTGATTGATTGATTGATTGATTGATTGATTGATTGATTGATTGATTGATTGATTGATTGATTGATTGATTGATTGATTGATTGATTGATTGATTGATTGATTGATTGTAGGGACGGGCAAATCTATGGTTGCAAACGCTCTGTGTGCGGAATGTGATTGCGATCCACAAAGAAGAATCGCGTTCATCGAGGTGAAGTTACAACTGGTCGCACCCGACAAAGCCCTTGACAACATCGTCAAATACTTTGACGGGGTAACTACTTCTCACGTCATTAATTTGGGTAAATTTAACTGAGAGGAAGAAGCGAATGAACAAATGCAAATGAATGACTGAACGATTCAACGAAGAATGAGTTGTAAAGCAATAAACAGCTGACCATCACTGGTTAAAGTGGTTTGGGTGAGCAGTGGAAACTCGAAGCAAGAGTATTTTTGGAATGCATGCGTGACCTGGGTTCTATTGCATTGTAAGCAGTGGGAACGCAAGAAAAAAATTTCGAGAGCAGTGGGAACGCCATTTCCACACGTTCCCACCCACTTCAAACACTGCTGACCAGTAGAATTGAGGTTAGTCATGTAGTTAAAGTGAATGACCAACAGAATGAGAGAATAACTGCTCCCGAATTGACTACAGCAATTCGTTTCTTTTCGGTCTTCCTAAGGACCTTGCCTCTGCAGTCAGTCCTAAATGCAATACAATACATTATATATTGTGAAGACCAAATGTGCTGAGTACCTAATGCGCTGAATAATCGAGACCATGCGTTCATTAGGGGCCATTCATATATTACGTACGCATGGAGGGGGGGGCGGTAACCGAAATGCATGTGCTTGCATATGCTTGCGAATGGGGGTAGGAGGGCGGGGATCCACTGATAATGTACGTACGCATAGGAGACGGGGCCTTCAAATTGATTGGCCTTCAAGTGAGCTAGAGTTCAGTCTTTCCAGCTATCCGGTACTAAAAGAGGAAGTAGGACTGTGGGAGAGGTGTCACTTGTATGCCACCTTACCTCTGACCACTATTATTAAACTATCACACAGCTGAGCAGCGAGTCCAGGGATTACTCATCCTTCAATCTGGCCCAAAGTGCAGACAGTGACCTGTGGTACTGACACATTTTGCAGCTGGGGGAGGGGGTGTGTCAACCGTACGTACGCAGGTGGGGGGAGTACGCGTGCGTACAGGGAGGGGTCCAATTTTCCCGGGTTTTACGTACGTAATATATGGATGGCCCCTTATTGCAATCTAAACGTAGCTGATTCAGATATCAATTAAACAGTTAGTTAGGTTAGTTAAGATTGATACATTCAATGTGGAACATATTCACTATCTCTTATGATCATTTATCTTGCTGCTCGGCCGGTGACACTTGGGTGCCACAGCTAAGCGCCGTAAGCGGGCTAACGCCCTTAGTGGCATCCCATGAGAATTGCACTAATTATTATCTCCTTTTGTTTATTTGTGACACACTTTAATTTATGCTTTAATTTAATTAACAGCATAATCTGATTGATGTGTTATTATTGAATGTGTTATTCTAATAAATAAAGCTATTTGATTTGATTTGAATGCAGCTGTGAGATTAATAGCATGTCTGCTACACTACTCACCCATTTCGTCCTTTATGTTTGAGCAACTTCACTGGCTTCCTCTCTCTGCATGTATTAAGTTCAGAGTCCTCATTTTGGCAGTGGCGGATCCAGAGGGGGGCGATTGGGGCGATCGCCCCCCCAAGAGTCTAAAAAATAATGTTTTTCTATGTTTTAAAATTTAATATTTGGTATACTGTATTACAGGATAAATGTCAATTCCATAGGTATCATAAAGGAACTTGTATCTTTCTCTACCGCCTCAGCCAAGCAAAACCACATTCGAAATTCATGTAGGCGCGCAGTTAAAGGGCATGTGCGAAACCCGCTGGGCGGAAAGAACTGAATCACTGATGCAGTTTCATGATCAAATAGTGGAAATAATTGAGGCATTAGAATATATATCGGACTAGAATGATACAACAGTATCTTCCTCATATCACTTCCATCCTTAAATCACTCCATTGACTAAAAATGCCAGAGCGATTTCACTTCAAAGTTCTATCACTAACCTACAACTCCCTGCAATATTCCCAGCCCGAGTAGGCCTATACCTCCGTGATTTCTTCACCATCCAGGAAACCCGCTCCATCCGATCCTCCTCGTATCTCAGTCCTTCTCGACCCCCAGTCACTGTATACTCATCTCAAATTCTCCAACCGAGCCACATTCAACCAAGCACCACGCCTCTAGAATGATCTCCCCACTGAATTCCGCAGATTTTGCGTTCCGCCGTCATCATTACAACTCGTCCTCCATCCTCCTCCTCGTGTTGCTCTATCTATCACTACCCGGGCTTTCCACTCAAAATTGAAATCTCACCTTTTCAAGTACCTGGTACTCCTACCCTGATTCACCTGATCCTCCTTTTTCAAATTATTCTCGCCATAAACGACACCCGCCTTGAGAGCTGCTGTGCCTTCTCTCTTGATCTGGTCCCATAGAAACCGGACTCGGACCTCTTTTGGACTTCTCTTTGGAAACTCCCTCTGATTTGATTCGGCCTTCTGGAAACTGGACTCTGATCTCTTTTGGATTACTCTATGGAAGCACCCTCTGATTTAATGTAGCGCTCGTGAAAGAATGGTGCCCTGCGCTTGGCCTTCGAGTTAATTCCTTTGATCTTGGACGTCCATAAAATCGCCCCCACTCCCCCGTAAAGAAAAGGTCTAGATCCGCCCTTGCATTCTGGTGACCAAGGCACAGCGGGGTCTCGCCCCTAGATATCTGATTGATGTAATTCACCAGCCTCTTTCTATCTCCTCGCATCGTCCACTGCTGCTCGAACAGGCTGGATCTTTCAGTTCCTCATACTAGAACAGCTATGGCGATAATGGCGCAGTCCCGATCTTTTGCCTCAATTGGTTCTCTGTCTCTGGAATACACTGTCTCCATCTACTCGCTCTAAAATTTTAATAGGTAACCCCTCGTCTTCTTTTACTTTCCTCAAAACTTATTTCTTTTTTGTGGCCTTGCACACTGGAAGTGCTTCTGAACGGCTAACCCTAGTAGAGGTAAATACAGGCCCTGCTCGTCCGTTAGGAAAACTGGGCAACCGCCCAGGGCGGCCGATTTTTAGGGGCCGCCAATTTTCCATTTTTCCAAAATTATTTAATTATTATTCGCTAGATGGAAGTATTATAGTGTTGGTTTATAGTGTTGGTGTAATAAATCGCGCAGGTGTAACCGTGAATTCCTAAAAAAGGTCATGACATTCATTTGTGAGGCGAATTCCTAAAAAAATTCATCAACTTTTTTGTAAGATGCTAAGGGCCGCCGGTTTGCCCAGGGCCGCCGGTTTGCCTAGGTCCGCCAAATGTCTTGAGCCGGGCCTGGCTTTATAACTGAATAAATACAATACAATACTTGACAACACAGAATGACTGACCGACTCATTCACAAATGAATAGGCTCAAAGCGATTTTTTTGTATATCTTTTAATTATGTTATTATCCTAGGCTGCGGCGCTGAAACCCTGCGTCATTTATATTGACCACATAGACATGTTACTCCAAGTAACAGGAATGGCAGGTGTTCTGAAAACACTCATTGATGCAGCGTCCAGCTCACAGGGTGTATTTGTGCTGGCGGTGACTAAGAATCCAGAGATCATAAGCTGCGATCTCAGCCGCTCAGGGCGCCTGGGAAAGGTGTTTCAGTTCCATCTGCCCGACCATCAGGTAAACATCTACACTATAATAGACAAGCCGTGTGTAGATAGTTTTTTTTAGATATTTCACCCACCGTGTGTTTTCTCCCTTTAGAAGAACAGTCCCTTAAGCTAGCCCTAAGACAGCCATGCGTATGACGTTTTAGTGACCTCATTTTTATTAGCCTCAGTATATGAGGATGGGTGGCCAGTCCTCTCCCTCGCCGTTTCATCTTCCCACCGACAGTGTCTGGTCAGTGTATTCATTATAGCTGAGTTGGCTAGGGGTGGAGGTGGAGAAGAAATCTCAAACCAAATTTCTGCCCTGGCGGGGATTTGAACCCCGACCTCTCGATTGTCAGTACAGCGCACTAACCTCCATTTCTTCTTCTTATCCTTCTGCTTCTTGTTCTTCTTCTTCTTGTTCTTCTTCTTTTTCTTCTTCTTCTTCTTCTTCTTCTTCTTCTTCTTCTTCTTCTTCTTCAAGTTCTCTGCCCTTCGGCAGGTTTCAACTTGATCTCAAACCAAATTTCTGCACTGGCGGGGATTTGAATCCCCGACCTCTCGATTGTCAGTATAGCGCACTAATCTAATCTCCCCTTATCACATACAAAAAATCGACTATCTACACTAGAAACGGACAAATCAGATAAACGTGTATTCGTTATGAGGAAACTTTCTAGGACCAGTTAAACTGATTAAACAAATTTTTTTCCATTCATTCCTAAATTACATTAATTTATTTCACTGTATATTTAAAGTTTACTGTAGAAAAATAAAAATACTTAACAATTCACAAAATCTATGATATAATGCATTTGAAAGGAACGCCGCCAATGGCTGGAACTGTTCACGGAAGGCTGGAAGATCGACAGGGCTCACCTGAAGATCATTGCTGGGAAAACTGATGGTAAATATGATAATAAGGCAACTAAGAAGTTCCGCCCATCATCTTTGCAACCCGTCCTCCATCCTCCTCCTCCTCATGTTCCTCTATCTATCACCTCCGGGGTTTCCACTCAAAACTGAAGTCTCACTCATTCAAGTACACCTAGCCTGACTCATCTGATCCTCCACCTTCCAATTATTTTCGCCCTAAATGACACCCGCCTTGACAGCTGCTCTGCCTCCTCGATGTGTTAGACTGGACTTGGACCTCTTTTGGACTACACTCTGGAAACTTCCTCTGATTTGACGTAGTGCTCGTGAATAGGCTGGTGCCCTGCGCTTGGCCATCGAGTGGAGCTTTAGAAGTTTCGAGATTACGATTATGATATGTAAGGCTGGAATGGCCGCACTTCATTTGAATTCAGTTTACAGAGAAAGACAGACAGACAGACAGACAGATAGACAAGCAGAGACAGACAGAGGGAGAAAAACAGACAGAGGCGTAGTGACCGCCCTCCGTACCCTCCGATCGGAGGGGCCCCCTAAAGTGTCAAAAAATAACCGTGAATCCTGTATATTGTATAATACCGCATTCCAGTATCCGCATTGTAAGAGGCCCCGGACCCGGACGTATGTTCGGAGGGGTCACGTTCTTTGTTGCTACGGCTCTGCAGACAGAGGAGAGAAGGTGCTGGGGTAATGCAAGTCATTTACGATGCGTAATTATCAGTTTGAATTTAATAAACGATTATTATTATTAATATATTTTGTTACATTGCATTGCTTTATTTAGTTTACTGGAAATACCAATGAACATATAGAATCCACACATATGAAATTATCGTTGATTACAGGTTTGTGCGCTCGGAAGTTGTCCACGATCTGTCAGGACGCTCATCTTAATGGATTACGAAGGCTCAACCCGTCTCTGAAGCAGCTAGACAGTTCGTTGTGGGTGGTGACGGATGAAGATGTAACCGTCAGCTCGCGTGACCTGGATCTCGCATTGGAGTGCCTTAACAGCTCAAGGTAAAGTGCTATAAAATGTCACTTATTTAACATAACATAATATGTGTCAGTATAATATTGCATATTAGTTCTAATGCAAACAGTAATGAGGGGGAAACTAAGTCTATTTGGGCATATTTGTGCAATGGACGACAATAGAAAATAAAAACTGTGATGTGGGAACTATGGATTGAAATGCGGCGGAGGGGCAAACCTAACGGAGAGTAGACAGACGATCAAGGTCGTAGCTAGGGGGGTGTTTTTGGTGTTTAAACACCCCAGAAATTAAATAATGTAATATGAAATAATGGATTTACTAACAACAAACCCCTTGGTCGGTTGATTCGGTTGCATGTCGCCTTGCTCAAGGACGAGAAAACACCCCTCGAAACAAAATCCTGGCTACGGCCCTGCAGACGATATCAAAGATTGGTGTAAACAAGATCTGCACAGCTTAAGAATTTTAGCACAAGACCGGGGACTTGCATTGGACACGACCCACGGATCCTGATGACGACGACGATGATGATGATGATGATGATGATGATGATGATGATGATGATGATGATGATGATGATGATGATGATGATGATGATGATGATGATGATGACGATAATACTGCATCAAGTTCATATCTAGAACTTAATGAGAGCTTTTCAGTTGTACCTAGATTTTTGAACTCTGAGTATCTGTCGCTTATGTCATTTTTTTCTCAGCTTAAGATTTGCCTGTTTCAAATTAACTATCAACCGTACGCTGCCTCTCTGTCTTAGCGGGCTGACCTGGATATTGACCTAATTGTGGTTTGGTTTTGGTGTGCCATCGGTTGATGCTTATAGTTTTATGAATTTGCACGTACGTCATGCCATAACTTTAAAAATCTGTTGGACAGAGCTAAATATTTAACATTAACTTTCTCGAAACTCGGTAATGAAATGTATAGAAATTTCTTTGCTTTTAATTGTAGGCCCAGTGCGCGTGACGACTTCTCTTCATAGAACGCATTTGACGGACTGACTGACTGACTGACTGACTGACTGGCTGGCTGGCTGGCTAATTGGCTGGCTGGCTGGCTGACTGACTGACTGATCGACTAACTGACTGGCTGGCTGGCTGGCTAATTGGCTGGCTGGCTGGCTGGCTGACTGACTGACTGACTGACTGACTGACTGACTGACTGACTGACTGACTGACTGATCGACTGACTGACATACTGATTGACTGGCATCTCGTCTCATGGCTAAAGTGAAATTTCTTGTCAAACTGTTTGACACTCTGGTCGACTTGAATTGAAATTCTGGAATTTATTATTTTGTTTAATGTTAAAATATTAAATGTTTGCATTTGTTATTCTGGCATGTAGGCCTAAATTCATAATAATCTATAAACTTATAGAGCACCACTCAGCCATCAGTCATTGATCGCTGCTAAGAAAAGTCGGTTTGGTTAAGAATTCTACGGCAAGGCCAGTTGAAGGCCAGGAGGGAAAAGTTGACCAAAATTGTACAAGTGTCTCAAATCTTTATAACTGTCAGCGAAAATTGAAATTGGAAGTCTCGTATGCGTACTACTATAGCTCAACGTATAAACTACCTATGCTGGACCCACCAGCTGAAATCGTCTTTCTCGAGAGCTGCGAATCAGCTCCTCACTTTGTCCCTTCCACAGTTTCTCAAGCGCCTGAGGTATAGGCCCTATTACTTGACAGTAATTTCACTGGGGCGTAAGAGAAACGTCATATGTTTGTCCCAATGATCAAAATTTTTTATCACTTTTTCGTTTTAAGAGATAAGCTTATTCATGCGTCCAAAAGCCCGTTTAAGAGACTGGTATTTGACATAGTTCTAAACACCACTGAGATATCGAAGTTTCTGAAGTGTCCCCACCTTTCAAACCGGATCGCTGCCATCGCCTGTGAGTCAGTATGGCCTACACGAGGGCGCCACCTATTGGCCTAAGCCTGCTGAACCAATACGCCGCATGTAGGCCTATGATAGGCCTGTTAGGCCGACAACTCAGGCACTGTGGTCTGCAGCATAGCAGACGCTTTCTCAACATTTACCCTACGTGTTACGGCCCCTTCATTTAACCTCAACTGCCTGCTAGAGACGCAAGATGGCAGACCAAAAGACTTTCAAGTATTGAACGCACTTATTTTATATTCAGTAGGCCTTTGGGCTGTAATACCCAATGACAAATTGTCAACTAAATGCTTGGGGGCTTCGAGCGTTTACCGTCTTAGATTCTCTCATCATAGTGCGACGGTAGCAAACATTTCCTTTCTGTGCTGTACGCCTTTTGTGCATGGAGTTAAACTGCTATCGCAACAGATTCCTTATAAGGACACTGTCGACTCGCGAACGGTAAGAATTATACTCGTAATCTCCAAACTTCTAAAGCGCCACTCAAAAGTCAAGCGCAGGGCACCAGCCTATTCACGAGCGCTTCTTCAATTCAGAGGGGGTTTCGAAAGAGAGTAGTCTAAACGAGGTCCGAGTCCGGTTACCAGAGGGTCCAGATCAAGAGAGGAGGCAGAGCAGCAGTTAAGCCGGGTGTCGTTTTATGTCGGTGTCGTTTCAAGAAGAAGAAGGAGACTTCCGGTTATCTTAAACTGTATCTCTTCCGTAAATTTTTATAGCGCCTCTCAAAGACAAACTGCACGTACGTTTTCCCTAAGGAGCTCCGCAGAATTGAATGCATTAAATCACCAAACTGCAGCATTTTTACCGTGAAATCTATACCACCACCAGAAATGACACTAGGTTTCGCTTTTGCTTATACCTCCTTCCTAGCTATTTCATGGGACGTGCGATAGTCTAGTGGCTAGTTGCTGGACTGTCAACCGACTGGTCGGCGGTTCAAATCCTCGCCTGGGCAGAAAATGTATTTCGAGATTTCTGCTTCACTAGGCCCGCCAGCCACATGAGCTAAAATAAGTAAACTGGCCACGCGTTGTCAATTGACAACTAACAGCTTGGACCGTTGTTGTTACCCTGGGCAGGCTTAGTAAAAGACAGTGTTGGGTAAACTCACATAAGAAATGAGTTAAATCAAAACTCAACTCACGCACCTCAAAATGAGTTTAAACTCAAACTCAATTCATCCTAAGCGAAATGAGTTAACTCAAACTCACTTGTTAAATGAGTTAACTCATAAACTCACACGTTTCATACTAGCACGTTCTAATCGAGCAACAATTTTTCCATCACGCCTACTTGTAACAGAAAAATATTTTCCATCAAGAATACATGGTACTTCAGCCATGTTGTTCTTAACTGTTCACAATATACAAAATATGCAGTGCTTAAATACTGTCCGCTAGCAGTGTTCATTATTAATTAGTAACTTCTATTGCGCCGGTGTCTAATGCACAAGGCATCAACCGACCCTCCCTGCCGTCACCACTCACCAGTATGGAAAGCCGACGATATAAAAAAGGCTTGTTTCAACATAAAATGTCCTGAGTGCCGAAGAGTGAGTTGAGTTTAAAATAATTGACAGTTACAACTCAAACTCACAGAAAATATGAGTTAACTCAAACTCATAACTCACACTCTTTAAGGTGAGTTAACTCAAACTCATAAATCACATTAACTCATGAGTTTAAACTCATACGAGTTAACTCATACCCAACACTGGTAAAAGAGCCACTGAAGTCGCCCTATAGGCCTACAATTTCTTACATACACGAAGCAAGGCGGAGACTGCGAGCTCCGGGAAGGCTCAGTAATAAAATATTAATTGGCATTGTTTTAAAAGTGGGGTACGGTACCCCCCCCCCCGAAGGATTTCGGGCATCAATCGCAACCATCACTGAAATTCACATCTGTGCCAAAGGAACTGGATTTGAACGTCTGAATTTGTCAATAAATACTCTAGTCAATTCATTTCAAATTCTGCCTTTGGAAGCATGGGCGTCCGCTGGAATTTTTGTATGGGGGGCAACATTTTTGTTGGGGAGCAAAGTCACCCTTTTGCAGATGAATGAACACAGAACACTTGACAACTTTAAAAATAAATAATTTTCACGGATTTACCTAAATAATTAATTTTTTTTCCAATTGATAACCGTGTTGGAGCTGCTGTAATAATCGTAATAATCAAAAGATTCTATTTTGTAAAATATTTGCAAAATCCAGGGGGATGCCCCCTTTCCCTGGACGCCCATATTCGGAAGAGAAGCTGGTGGAATCAACCAGCGGTGAAGAGTCAAAATATGATGATGATGATTATTATTATTATTACTATTATTAATATCATTATCATCATCATAATGCATGGTGAAGCACGGTAGTTGAAGAGTCAAAATATGATGATGACTATTATTATTATTATTACTATTATTAATATCATCATCATAATGCATGGTGAGGCACAGTAGTTGAAGAGTCAAAATATGATGATTATTATTATTATTATTACTACTATTAATATCATTATCATAATGCATGGTGAGGCACGGTAGGCCCTAGTTGAAGTCAAAATATGATGATGATTATTATTATTACTACTATTAATATCATTATCATCATCATAATGCATGGTCAGGCACGGTAGTTGAAGAGTCAAAATATGATGATGATGATTATTATTATTATTACTATTATTAATATCATTATCATCATCATAATGCATGGTGAGGCACGGTAGTTGGACACAGTGGCTGAATGGAATGCTGCAGAAAGCAGCAGGTTTCATCATCGAAATTATCGACGACGACGACGACGATGATGATGATGATGATGATGATGATGATGAATGTATGCAGGTGAACATTTATTAACCGCCTTTCATGTATATGTCCTAGCAACAACCTCAGAAACATTGTCACTGTTTATTTGAAGATACATAATTTTCGACAAATAATTTACGTTCTCAGATCAGACAGCAGAAGACATTTACAGAAACTGTACGATTCATGATTCTACAAAAACCTTCATCATCATCATCATCATCACCACCTGTGCTTCGGCCGTCGGCTATCATCGCACGTGCGCACACACACACGCACGCTGTTACAATAACTCCACAAAGCAAATAAAACATACACGAAATCAAGATTTGACACAAACCTGTTCTATCGAAATTTGTTCTGCTTAACCGGAATCTGTCAGAACTGTACTCACAAATCGTTAGTTATTAATTTCTATTACCATCGCCATCATTATTTGTATTCTTAGAAAAGTAAAGACCTCGCTCGAGATCATTCTGGAATGCCCAGTGTTCTAAATATCAAATGAAATTGGTACATGAATTAACCTACGCTTGACACACGTTTGATTTTAAAGAAATTTTTTAACATATTCATGTTTTATTATAGTTTTCATCATCATCACCACCATCATCATCAACATCATCATCATCATCACCCCCACTGTATCCCAAAAGAAAACTGATCTGAAGGAGAAAGTAGATAGAAGTAGGCCTAACGTTTGACAGACTCTTGTTTGATCTGGAATGGTTGGACTCGGTGAAGACGATAAATCTATAAGTAGGCCTATTAAACAGTTAAATCACACACGTCCTCTGAATATATAAATACATACATACATTATTATATATGTGTATGAATATATATGTATATATGTGTATATATACATATATATGTGTGTATATATATTGCATATACACGTGGATACACAAGAGAACTGATTTTAAATAAAAACTGTTGAAATCTTCTACCTTTACAGAGTCGCCTATTAATTAAATATCGCTTTGATTAACACGCCAACAGCAATTAGACTAATTATGGCGAATTTTAAGCTTCAACGAATAACTGATGCTGCCCCAATTGTTATAGCGCCTGAATAGCACTGGACAGAGCATCGAAATACCTGGGAATGGAACTGCATGGTCGAACGAAGGCACGAGGGACAAGTTAAGAGGGACAAGTCTCTGCGTCCCTGTTATGCAGGGACAATGAGGACAAAACGTAAAACATTTGCATAACTTAATCGAATAAAAAAATTTAATCAGTGGCCGTGAGTAATGTAATGTAGGTTCTCCTTATGACCTCATCTGGACATTTCTATAGCGCCTCTAGATAGTAATGCACAAGGCGTCAACTGATGGTTGCTTCTAAGTCAAATCCTTCAATGTAAGGAATTTATTGGATTTGATCAAAGTACAGACAGACAGACGGACACACAGACATACACACAGGCAGACAGACAACTCAGACTATAGAGACAACTCAGACCAGACAGACAGACAGACAGACAGACAGACAGACAGACAGACAGACAGACAGACAGACAGACAGACAGACAGACAGACAGACAGACAGACAGACAGACAGACAGACAGAGAACTCAGACAAGTGAGACAACTCGGACCAGACAGACAACTCAGATAGACAGACTGAAGACACACAGACAGACAAGACTGAAACAACCAATTCCAAAACCTTGGGCCAACCATAGAGAAGGCACGAAATGCCATCCGTGAAACATCCAGCACATGGATTTAGGTCAGGTCAAAATCCGAGAGGTCATTGACAGAGCGAGGCAAATCAGAAAGAAAATTCCAAAAAGTCTTTGGCCCAGCCATCGAGAAGGCACAGGGAGCCCAATTTTCTCCTGATAGGTGGCTCGGAAAGGCGCTACACAAATAAACCAATCGTTTATACAAAGATTTCAAACCTACGCTGTCAAATACCTGAACATTGCGGAACATTCAGTGGCGCAGAAGCGAAAATAAAACTCTAGGGTGCGTGCGACATACTTTAATACATCTGAGTCTCATAAACCAACACAAGAAAAGATGCATGAATAGCTGCCTTATTTCTGTAAAGGCTACTTAATTAAATCAGTAATTAATTTACTTCTGCATAATTATGGGTCTGGATTATTAAAACACATGTAACCGTTTCAACACAAATGCATCCAATTTCACAGATCAACTTGAACAATCACAACAAAGAACTCTGCAATAACCTGCACAAAACTGAACTAAATAAATAGAAGAACATTACGGAGAAAACGGAACGAGCCAACTACACGTTCCGTACGCACGTCAGGGCGTGCTCTGCGCATGCCCCAATAAATTACCAAACGACGTCTGGCTAAATAAAACTACAGATGTTTCGCATCATCAAACGTGACAGGTTCAGAGCCTGTACCTGATGTTACGAAGGCGGAATCATTTAACAGACAGTGTTTGCTGCAGGGACAAAAGTTTATATAGTGCCTGTAGATAGACCTGGTCACAGATTTCCCAGAACAATAGTATAGCGGATATTAAAGACTTCAAAGTACACTGGAGCCTCCTTAAATGTTGTCTTTTGAAGCCACGTCCAGCACCGTGCTATAACAAGGTTATAACGAGATTATGTTATAACAAGGCTATATTATAACGATGTTATGTTATAACGGTGTTATGTCATAACGAGGTTACATCATAAGGAGGTTATGTTATAACAAGGTTATATTATAAAGAGGTTATTCTAAGCAGGTTATATTTTAACTACACAGGAGGGTTTGGTGTATTAGAATTACAGCAATTATAACGCTATGTTCATGGAAAAAGAGTAATGAACAGAAAATCTAAAATTATGTATTCCATGAAGATTATATTATGTTCAATGCTGCGACTTGCTTTGCGTGCTCTAATTATAGAAGAATTGAAAGCCAGGAGAAGCAAGTGCAATAATCTCTTTCGATCGCTGTAATAACATTATCAGATCATGACTGCAGGAAGGACAGCACCATGTCTTAATACAGAACAAAACGAATCAAATACAACGCATTATAAACACCTTCTCAGCATCCTTCCAAGAGCAGACATCTGAAACTAATGTCTGGATAGACCAGACACTGGTTTGATGAAGACGCTCGCTGACAAAACCATCTCGAGTCAAAACATATTCACCGTTAGTCTAAAACCACTCAGGCTGCACCAGAGTGCCTATTGCTGGACATGTATGTTATTATTATTATTATTATTATTATTATTATATGAAGATTTATTTAGCACAACTTCATGTAACGAACTACACTGCAAAAGTGCTAAATATATTGCAAATGTGTTTCTCCTATCTGCAAAGGTCACAGTAATGTTTGGCTCAAGGCTACACTGACTATGACTGGGATCCAGGTTCCTGACTGTATTATATCAGAATTCGTGCTATAACAAGGCATTGTACACTAAGGTTCTTGTGTACTAACTAACCGAACATTAGCCTTCTCTTTGACCAGGCAATAGATGTGTAAACATACTCAGGCTACTATTAGAGTCTGACGCTTCTATAAATGCTTGTTAAGAGTGTATTTAGTCCAATAAGTATTTCAAATCAGTCTGAAATTCACAAAACGAGATCAATACAGAGTTCGGTGGCTCCAGGCATTCTAACCCAAACCCAAACACTGGAAACTCGCTGTAATGCTCTACCTTTTGGAACATAACAAGTACCGTCTTATAACAAGGCCGTGTTATATGACTCGATCGCTTTCTACAGCTGATCTATATTTAGGATAGGTGTCCATAACTGTTTTATATCAGAATTCATGTCATAGCAAGGTGTTTTACAACGGGGTTCCTGTGTACTAATCAACCGAACATCAAATCAACATAAACTAATCAACGAAATTAATGAATATTTATTTACTGGTCCCGCGTGCGACGATATGATAAGACAGATGGAGACTCACAGACACGCACACATGTTTCAACGAATGTTAACGAAAATTTGACCTAACACATAGAGAGAAGACTGGCCTGACACAAGTTACTAATTAATATTATTATTAATATTAATAATAATAATAATAATAATAATAATAATAATAATAATAATAATAATAATAATAGTTAAAATTAATGCACAGATCTCACAGTTGTGCAAATAAATATATGAAAATCACCAGTGCACACAATAGCACATAATGTGTACATGTACAATACAAGCAGCTTGCCTCCAATAAATACACAGCATACAAGTCTCTATAACTAACAGACCTCATACACACAAGACCAGTGCACCATTTTAATGCACAAACATACATATATACACTATACATTATATATATATATATATACATATATATATATATTATAATGCTATATATAATATTACATATATATCTATATAAACAAACATGTAGGAACCTCATCATTAAAATGCGAATTAAACCAAGTACATTGTATGTACATTATATATATACACACACACATATATATATATACACTCGGACAATACTCATTATAATGTTAACTTCAAGAGCTACACAAACTACTAAAAAGTTGCCATATGAATAATCCAGTTACATATATCTATGAATATATATGCATATATATATTTATCATAGATATATAATATATATGATCCTAAGTACTTAATGCAGACATACATACAATATAAGGCTGCGTAGGTCATTAGGTCATTTCCAAAGCCGCATTTGTCCGTGTTACATGAGAATTCTCTGTACAACAACGCTCGTAATGACTGTGCTCCTGCCTCAAGTAACGCAACAGAAAAATTATATAGCACCTTCTAAGCACTTCTCAAAAGCGCTGTTTGCATCAATGTCTGACTGATCTAACCAGATGCAACTCAAGGTCAAAGAAAATGTGCGCATGTCAGATGTGTGCATTGACACATATATTATATATACATAATATATATTATATATATATATATATACTATAATATACATACACATGTATATATGCATATAATGCATAATTGCCAAGGTACACTAGTGGTGACTCATCACATTGTCATCTTTGGTTTCAGGTCAGTTACCCACTATAATGAGGTCGTGTCACGATGAGGTCAGATCACAAAGGTGACATAACTTGTACCTTTTAGCAACACTTTTGACGAGACCAGGCCGGAAGCACCTTCGAGATTATACTTTATTAGTTTCTGTGGCTATTGTTACGTGCATAAGGTCAGCAAAGATGAACCTGAGGCAAGAGTGTGCAAAGAGCCTGTCCATGGTCATTATAACGGAGTCTCCTCAGCAAGCTCGAATCTTCAGTCGTTGGAATACAGGTTCAATGCACAACAAAACAGGTGACTGAACTATAAATTGAATGTAACAGAATTAGTGTTGTAGTGAAGTGCATCATAAGGAGGCTCCTGTGTACTTCCTTTCTGTACACACACAACTAAGCAACTGCATAAACGAATACAAAAACATACAATAAACGCAGTGGTGTAGTCGAGGGTATACGCGGGTATACGGCGTATACCCACTGAAAATTATTAGCTAGCACCGTATACCCACTGGAATTTGGTGAATAACGCGAGTATATACGCTTCAAATGCCAAGTATCCAAGATTATTTACATGGCATTGTCTTAACCATAGACTAGAACTTGCAGTTCATGATGCTGTGAGAGAAATAACTGCAATCAATCACTTCAAGGCTTTCATTGACAGTATCTACAGCCTGTATAGCCAGTCAAGTAAAAATCAACGCGAGCTGAGAGAGGTGCCACAGATACACGTTCACGTTAATGCAAGGTACCAACATATGACAGCAATCTTCATGCACTATGGAAAATATGTAATTCCAGTTCTACGTTGTAGACTTGTACAGGGTTGGAACTTGGAAATAAGCTGTAGCTAACAGGTGTACTATTCGACTGTACTATTCAATATTATCTTTGGATTGATTGTTTTCAACATGTTCAACTTTTTAAAAATTCTTTCATGATGTCGTCAAGGTCTTGATATTTCTTAAGCTATTTCATTTGTGAGAAATACTTATTTTCAAATCAGTTTTCCATGCAAGAATTGATAACTAAATTCCTTAAAATCGTTTGTGGACCCCGCTGGGGGAGCTTACGACGCTCCCCCAAACCCCCTAGTCGGATTTTCTTGGGCGCTCCGCGCCCGAGAACTCGAACACTACAATTGACAGTATACCCACTGCTGATTTTACCACTACACCACTGAATAAACGGCATACGCATATCTACACAAATACAACGCTATACAGCACAGTAATTTGAGAGAAAATGTGCTTAATTACTAAGGCAGAAAAAAAACTATTTTTGCAGACAAGACCAGCTAAAGAGACGACTTTACGCGCCCTACACGAACAGTTGCTAACTTGCTACAGTGACTTGTAACTTGGCCAGCGTGTAATGTAAGGCAAGGTAACTTAAAAGAACGTACAGACACAACTAAAAAACCAGACAGTTGTCGAGTCAGTTCCAAATCGCATCAATCCTGCTTTAGAAGCGAGGCAACTTTGCAAAACGAAGCCTTTGAAAGAACTATAAAAGATAAACTCAGTTACAAGAGAGATCTCCTGAGCAACTACACATCTCACATCCCATTGAACTGCTGGGGTCTTTTGACTGTGCCTCGTTCAAATGATCCGTGACCTTAGGAAAGTGTTGCTTTGACAAGTGTTTCTTTAGTGAAGTGTAAAGAATAGCATTTTTCCACATAAGAATTCTTAACTACAAGGCTACAGCAGGTGGGATGCTGTCCGGTTACCAATATGCCGACATCCAGCTTGTGTCATATATTTGAGGTTATATATTCCTAGTGTCTTATATTTGAGGTTGGAGAAAATAGTTAGATTAAGAATTTCAAATGAACTCTGGCAGAATGTCTCGTTTTCAGTTAAACTTCAGTTTAATTTGCTTAAATTTCTCATAAATCAGATAAGAAATTGTCTTAATTTGATTCAACTTAAATTTCTCATAATTAGCTCAGAAATTGTCTTCATTTGATTGAATTTCTTTCAGCTTGATGAGCTTTGTCATAGTTTTTAGACAGTATATCTTAATTTATTAAATAGCACCATGATGCTCATTTCGTTAACAGATCCTGACTTCTTTAAACAAATCCAACTAGCAACAGTGCAACAAACGTCAGCACCCTTTTCTTCAGCCTCGGCTGTGCGACGGCACTATATAAATCATCTTACTGTTATTATTATTATTGTTATTGTTATTAATATCTCAGAACCTTTGAGGAATTCTCAACTGTGCCTTAAGATCTATGAACAGTCAGCAGGATCTTCATTTGGTCAGCAACACTTCCGACAATTACATGCACAACACAACACAAATGTCTAATGAAACAAGAATACGCAGCACCACAATTCAGAAAACATCAGCCTCCGCAGTCGCATCAGCTGAGGAGGAATCCTGCACACATACATCATAGCCAAACAACATGAACAGAAGGTTAAGAGTGACATCTATGTACAAGGAAACAAACGAGGTTTCAATTCTATCCGCGCAAAGCCAAGTACGACACGCCATGGCAAACGCATAACCACAAACGCATAATCGCAACTGCAACACCGTAAATGTGCTTCCGTAAACACGCTACAGTAAACGCACCACCGTAAATGCGTAAACGTAGATGTGCAATTGCAAATGTGCTTTAAACGTGCTTCCATAAACGCATTTCCGTAGACGCGCTACTGTACACACATAAACGTACACGCCCGACTGCAAATACGCTACAGTAAACGTGCCATCGTAAATGCGTAATCGTAATGCAGGGCAGTTCGAGCATGACTAAATAGGTACAACATAAGCCTCCAAGAGACGCGTGGCAGAGAAGTTCACGTAAATGCCACACAAGTTCGGTCCATATAGAAGTATCCTGTGCGAGTCGGGCTCTAAAGTCCAGTACGACAAAATGAGAAGAGGAATGTGTAACGTTGTACAACAGCCGACGCTTGGCGTACAGAATCGACAGAAATAGTTTCAAGTGACCGTGCGCTCTGGTTCGTCGACTTCCATTGCACCGTTATCTCCGAGGGAATCACGTTCGTACTGGACCGCTTCTTGTGGTAAAACGTCACTGTCCTACAATGAAATCATGTAAAACTCCAGTTACTGTTGTAGTGTATTTCCAGGGTGTACGATAGTTTAGTGGTTGACGTACTGGACTCTCCACCAAGAGGTTGGGGGTTAAAATCCTATCAGCAAAGACGTTTGGAAATTTCTGATTCATTTGCACCCCATTATCATTTTGAAATAGAAAGGATCGTAGTCAAAGGGCATCCCAAAATATTATTATTATTATTAATTTGAACTGAAGTATTATTATTAATAGTAATAGTAGTATTGTTATTATTACCAAACTATTGCTATTATTATTAATATTATCATTATTATTATTGTTATTAGCAGTAGGAACCGAGGGAAGAATGAATCCTTGGAATAATTATACCAGTTTTGGAGCTATCCCAACAGAGCATGAGTGGAAGAGGCATTGGAAAACTACAGAGGCATGTTATACAATACAATTAAACTGCATTTGACATTGTCCTCCTACCGAAGGGCACAGCCGACCATACCACACAGAGCATCGATGGAGCTGAGCAATTGTTCGTGAAGAACTTGCTCAAGATCCGTACACAGTGACTGTCTCATTAGAGGCTCAAACCCGTACTCTTCACATTACAGGTTCAGCGCTCTATCCAATAAGCTGCCATGGCCCACAGTATAAACAAATATGTCACCCTTTATGCACTTTGAACTTTTACCTTTTAACCTTACCTCTTAGCCTTTATCTTTAAAGCTTTTACTGTTCGCCTCCTTAAAAACATTGAAAAGAAACTAAATGTTTGAAAACGAAAAGACATTCAAGAGAGCTCTCTACCTTAAATGACTGTCGTTGGTCTAACACTGCCATGCAAACAGAAATCAGACAATAAAAGGTTAAACTGAGTTTGAAATAACTAAAAGACAATTAAAATGCGGCCATAAGAAAACCACACAACAATGGATAAAGTTCCTGCAATCTAACATCAACGTTTCGATTTTCTAAATCACGTTTTTTGGCAGCAATGGGTCAAACAAAACTGTCAAGACTATGTGACACAACTGCGTAAAAATATACACTTTAAAGACAAATTTATCATTCCACAAATGTAAAATAATTTAGACAACAGAAATCCAAATTTAGAAAACATTCCAACAAATCTGAGAACTTATACAGGTCAGCATGCCAGAACATTTATTTCAACAACCTCTCAAAGATGCTAAAATATGGCTATATCTAACAGAATTAAGATCCAATTAGAATGTAATGTAGAAAACTAATGAAAAACTAAAACTAATGAAACAGCTCTAGGGACTCCTTGAAGTATTGGTTGAAGGCACTTCTCACCATCATTCTTCACAGTATCAGTTCACAATCAAGCAATGCTCATTGGGGATGGAAAGTGCTAGGACAGCAAGTACTAATCTAATCTAATCTAATCTAAAGACTTCTGTCATGCCACTATCATAAGGCAAATAACTTCAACCAATGGCTACTTCAATGACACCATAGTTGAAAATCGTAATTGGCTGCAGAAGCCTGGTCCAAATCTGATAGGTCATGGAAAAACAGAAATTAGGCTGCAATAGCTAATAACGTTGAAACAGAGGAGTTTTACGTTGAGACCTGACTGAAACTGTCTACTGTTGATGTGCCCAGATGTAAAGTGGACAAAGTTTGGTTGATGATTTGCACAAAGCAGTTGTCAATTTATATAGTGCTTTTAGAAAAGCAAACTACGGTACTTATGGATAGGAAGATGGACAGCCATCGCAGCCAGAAGAAATGGTCAGAGAAATATATATTATAAGACACAAAAGTTACAAAGACTTGGATGAACTGCTCTTATGGACGTCAAGTGTTCGATTTCGCTGGTGATTTACACAAGCCAGGGAAGAAATATATTTTGAGATTTCAGATTCACAAATGCCCCCTAGCAGACTTAACTATAATGAGTACACTGACCATACACTGTCTGTGGGAAAAGCAGGTGGCAAGGGAGAAGACTGGGCAGCCACCCTCATATGCTGAGGCTAAGAAAATGAAGTCGCAAACACTTCATATCCATGGCTGCCTCTCAGAGCTGGCTCTTCTTCTTCTTCTTCTATTGCAAAGCATTTGGCACAAGAAATGTTGGATAATATTTACTAAAAGAGGCCACTGTTCCAAAGACTTAGATCAACCGCGCTGATGGAGTTGGCGACACACTTGCCTCCGTTTCATCAGTCTCCGCAACATGTTTCAACCGGTACCGAGGATCTTGGGCATAGTCGTCTGCTTGACTCGAAGGAGTCTGTTCGGCGCCATCTCTTAGAGGAACTTTGTACTCGGAGCTCCTGTCGAAAGAAATAGACATCCACTCATTCAGATATCTGTCAATAGTGTCTATTATCATTGTTAGTAAAATCATTTATTACAAAAAGCATTTAGCATAATTTCCAACAGCCGACACACGGTCCAAAACTGAAAAACGGGTAAAGAATTCGTTTCATACAGAGATTTAATTTCGCAATGAAATGATTATACAACCAGAGTTTAGTAGAGCAGACACTTAAACTTTGAATTTTTAAAATTATTAATTTAACTGTTACTTCAAATTATTAGTTTAAACTTTGATTTTTTAGATTATCAATTGTATTACTGTTACAATTTATTAGCTTAAACTTTGAATTTTGATTGCATTATTACTTTAATTATTATTTTAAATTATTCTAGTTTATTAAATTATAATTTCTAGTAATATTTCAAATTAGTTTGAGTTTACTATTTATTATTTCAAATTTGTTTGTTATCCATTATTTCAATTAGTTTAAATTATATTCTTAATGCAAATATTTATTTAAAGGAGCCGAACTCTAACCCTGAAGTGTAATGTGCCAGTGGCTCCATCTCTTGTATGACGTCTTCCGAAAGCGGTTTTTTATCACTGCACACGGAAACAAAGATAAGTATCAAAACGTCCAAACGACACAGGAAACGATACGTTAGAAAAGTCTGGAAAGGATAGGTCAGCAATGTCTGACAAACTACTGGTTGTATAAAAACATGCAAGAAAACAAAATGATGCCAGCAATAAAAACAGTTTACAAATTCAGACATTGCTCGATCGATCTGTCATTTCTCACCATGTGCTCAGTGACCAGCTCCGCATTGCGCTCTGTCGCATGCTCAGCTCACATGCTCAGTCATTTGCTTCATTTATCAACCAGCTGCTCGTCCACTTACTTAGTTGCTCACCTTCTCAGTGCTCAATCATCAACTTGCTCGTACTCACTCGCTTATATTCCCTCATCCATCAACCTACTACTTACTCACTGACTCACAAGATGGCTCACTCACCTCCTCATTTATTTACCTTTCTGTCATGCTTGCTCTCAATTTTCACTTACTCACTTACACTCACCAAACGACTCACTCACCTACCCGCTATCACTTGTTCACCCACCATCCACTTGCTCAGACCAACTTACCCATCCACTTGCAAGTGTAAGCTAATTCACCCCTCTCAGATTCACACACCCATCCATTTGTCCCAAACCACTCACTCATCCACCCACTCACACCAACTCTACCACCCACCAATTCAAACTCACTCACCCACCCACCCATTGACTCATCCACATATTCAACACCCACTCACCCATCCACTTATTCAAACCCAATCACTCAACCACCGAATCATTCAAACCCACCCATTCACCCACCCACTTGCTCAGACCATCAACTCACACATCCACTCACTCAGGTCCAATCACCCACCCACTTGTTCAAACCCACTCACCCACCCACTCATTCAAACCCAATCACCCACCTACTCGTTCAAACCCAATCACCCACTCATTCAAACCCAATCACCCACCCACTTGTTCAAACCCAATCACCCACCCACTCGTTCAAACCCAATCACCCACTCATTCAAACCCAATCACCCACCCACTTGTTCAAACCCAATCACCCACCCACTCGTTCAAACCCAATCACCCACCCACTCGTTCAAACCCAATCACCCACCCACTCGTTCAAACCCAATCACCCACCCACTCATTCAAACCCAATCACCCACCCACTCATTCAGACCCACTCTCGCACCCACCCAGTCACCCACATGCCTACAACGACAACGGACACTTACGCATAGCACTGTACAACCGACCTTTCACCCTCCTCCATCGATCGGTCCTTGCCCTTCTGCGGTTCACGGCCGCAGATATGAACGCAGATGAACATCGTCAGTCCACAGGAGTTCATGAAGTAGCAGGACACGTCGATGATCACCAAGAACAGCAAGAAGATGACGATGACGACGACGACGATCGGAACGGTCGTGCTGGCATCTTGCAGAGGATTCGGCGTCACTTCGGACCCTGGAAGAAAGTCAATCACATATCACATCAAGTCTCCAGAAGTCAGGTTGTTTGGTTGGGTTTGGTGTGAGGTCAGTGAGAGAGAAACAGACAGACAGACAGATATATATACAGTGAGAGAGACAGAGTGAGAGAGAGACATAGACAGACAGACAGACATACATACAGAGAGAGAGAGACAGAGTGAGAGAGAGACAGAGACAGACAGACAGACATACAGAGAGAGAGAGAGAGTGAGTCAGAGACAGACAGACAAACACATAGACAGACAGAGACAGAGAGCAAGAAAGAGTGAGAGAGACAAACAGAAAGACAGACAGAGAAAGAGACAGACAGACAGCAAGAGAGAGAGATATTCATTTTTCAGAGTTTCCGAAGGAGAACCATATCCTAAACTCAAGATTTCTAATGCTCTTCTCTAAAATGAGCACAAGGCTCAAGCTCACTTCCCAGCATCGTGTCCAAGGGGCTCTTCAGTCAGGGTCTGGCTGGGAGTACATTCACTTAGATATTCATTTATTTATTTATTTAACTTAATATGAGCTCCAAGTTCATAAATCTGATTCTCAGATGCGAGACAAGTGTGCATGAACAACCTGTCCAAAGTCATTACATGGAGACCACTCAGTGGGCACAAACTTTCAATTGTTGGATTGAGACCCAGTGCACCACCGAATGGACGACTGTTCTGAACAATGTTCTAATGAACAATATTTGATCTGATGTCTTAGAAATTAATTAATCATAGTCTCACAGTCTTTTGTAAAAGGTGTTTCAGACATACACAGACACATACTAAATAAAACTTCCAAAGATACTCTGGGTTTCTCAATGGCACTACACATTTCTGGATATTATTACTTTCAGCATAAAAAGAAACATTTAAACACACACACACACACACATACAAGCACACAAACACATACACACAAACACAAACTTGCACAACACATACAGAAAGACACACATACACACAAACACACACACAAACACGTAAACACACAGACACACACACACACAAACAAAAACATCCAAACACACATCTAAAAAAAGAGCAAAGAAACAAGGCATAAAATTAGAAAAACGTTTCCATGACGACAGATTCGTACCCTGCTGGAAACAAAACACCAACCACCCAACTCCTTAACCACAAAGCAAATTCACTGAGAGATCTCCGGAAAACCCAAATCATTTACTTAGCATGGCAAAAGAAACAGAAAAAAATCACAAGGCAGACATGCAGGCAAACGAAAAGCCAAACGAAATGAAAAAAAAAGAAAAACAACACACAAAAAACAGAAACAAAACAAATCCAGAAACAAGAAAAACTAAAATCAACCATTCAGGAAAACTGCTTTCATGTACATCATGCTAAAGAACAATCAGTTTGTAATCAGGTGCATCAAAGTCTCTTAATTAACAGGTAAGCCGCTCTCAGGTGCATCAAATTTGTTCCCAAACAATTCCAAAGTGATACACATTAACTTTGTGTTTTTCACTCTAAAGGATCAACATACCATACTGCTGTTGTGGCACAAGTAAATTACTAAAAATTAATTAATTACAAATTAGAAATTATCTCATGATAATCCAGTAACAAGACTGATCATCACCAGGGAGTTGTTCATTTAGCACCAGTTTCTATGTGATCATATTTGATTTGTTAATGTGTTAGACACATTTCTTATCAGCTATCAGATATCAGCTGATCTTTATAAAGGCTTACTGAAGCTCATTAAAGATGATCAAATCTTACTGAAGGATATTAAAGCCTCAATAAGTTTGCTGATGCTCATCAAGGCTTGTTGAAGATTAAAGAGGCTTATCAGAGCTTATTACAGCTTACTGGACTTCATTAAAAGCTTAGCAAAACTTATTGAAGCTTACTAAAGTTTGCTGATACTTATGAAACCTTACTGAAGATTAAAGAGTACTATTATCCGAGCTCCTTAAAGCCTACTGAAGCTTATCAGGTCTTTTGAAGAACTTTATCACATTTCTTCTCGTTTCCTGCTGAGCATCTGATATTGTCATGCAAGTAGGTGGGATCATTATTCCACGCAGTGCTGAAGGGCATTAATTTGCTGGGTCAAAAGGCAAATCTCATGCATTGGACAGTGACCCTGAACTCATCCTACATTTTGGGATCCATTGGGAAGAATAAGCAGAAAGAGCAGTGTTAACTGCAGGATAATAATTTTTATCTTTGATGATAGCTAAAAAAGGATTTAAGGACGATTTATTTAAGACATGGGATGCACAGCATTCGTTATTCAGTGATTTTGTCCTATAGTTATAAGATCAAACAATTTCACAAATGGGATGGACAGCATTCAATTAGACAAATTCTTTCAACTCAGGATTTCTTATTCTAAAGATGTCAAGCATTTAGCAACTACCAATGGCCATGCATTTCGTCTTAAATCTTTTCCCAATTCTGAATCATATCCACCGGCAAATTATTTAGGACCTCAATATTTCACTAGCAACACAACTCACCCGTCTAAAATCACACCCCGGCTTAAAATGTCATCGATCGCAAACCAAATTTATCGGCAAACTACAGGATTACTTTTCAATTTTCGATTTCACTTTCGTTGTGCTCTCCTACCGAGTCTTTCTTCGCTCGTTGCTCGAAACTAAGACAGAAAGCCATTTGCAAAACTGGCAGGTAAAAAACGAAAACACTCAGACGACGATGATGACGTCACCGGAGACGGTGATGACGTCACCATGAGGCATCATACCTTCAGACTCGCTGGTATTAACCGCGTCGCTGGGAGCGTTCCTGACACTATCGGGATCGATATCCACAGCTGTCGTGGCAACAACTGCAGACGCGATTGTCACGTCAGCGGACGGCGGGTCGCTTTGCGACGACGGCGAAAAGGTGGAGGTTGTCGTGGACAGAGTGGATGATCTAGTTGTGGCAAAGAGGTCTAGAAGAGATTTGACAAAGTCACAAACAAAACAGAACATGCAGCTAGCCCATCCACAACGAATTCTATCTAGCAAAGTAACAGAAGTGCAAATAAGAGATGTGAAAATAACTTGAATTGAAATCAAACGTATCGTAGCGCAGATTAAAACACAGCAAAAACCTAAAGATGAAAGTAAATCAGCATAAAAGATTAGACATAAATATTGGTTGACATTGCCGAGAGATCTGTGGGAAGAGAAAATATTAGCTGCAGTCCTACAGTCATCTCTCGTAATTTGAAAATCTTATCCAACATTCCTGTATGCATAATTTACTATCTGGCAATAGTAAATTAATATCTGCAATGTTAAATTCATCTCTGGCAATCCCAAATTCATCTCTGGTAATCCTAAATTCATCTCTGGCAATC
Source organism: Allolobophora icterica (assembly GCA_963556255.1). Taxonomy (NCBI): domain Eukaryota; kingdom Metazoa; phylum Annelida; class Clitellata; order Crassiclitellata; family Lumbricidae; genus Allolobophora; species Allolobophora icterica. Next base: position 8,836,682 of record OY744609.1, on the reverse strand, counting down.
CTAATTCATCTCTGGCAATCCTAAATTCATATCTGGCAATCCTAAATTCATATCTGGTAATCCTAAATTCATCTCTGTCAATCCTAAATTCATCTCTGGTAATCATAAATTCATATCTGGCAATCCTAATTCATCTATATCAATCCTAAATTCATCTCTGAAAATCCTAAATTCACCTCTGGCAATCCTAAAGTCATCCCTGGCAATTCAAAATTCATCTCTGATAATCCTAAATTCATCTCTGGGAATGTTAAATTGGTATCTGGCAATTTAGAACAAAATTGCAGGCTTCTGCATCTTTAGTGTTTCTCATTTCTTCTTTATAAGTTTTTCTTCCAGTAGTACATTCAATTAATGTGCTAAATTCACAGGTAGCAATGCTAAATTAATGCACATTTTTTCTTTTCTCCTTCACAGGCATTTAAAATTGAATTGCAATACTCTATAAACATGTTCTCATTACTCCAGTATTTATCTTTTTCAACCTGTTTCTTGTTTTTAACTTTTTTCTTCAGTCATACATTAAGCCTCTGTCTCTGAGATTCACTTAAAACTAGTTTTCCCATGTCATCTGCATATCTGAAGAGTCTGTTTCTATATCTGAGACACGCCATCATATGCAAACTAATGCAGTCCCGACATTTTGCCATAAATGAGGACAAACATTTGATTCAGTCATAGAATGTTCATGTGTTTCTCAATAGTAGTGTTCTGCACCCTTGTACAATTTCATAAACCAGAAATGTTACCACAGTCTATTTGGAAGCTATAATAAGAACCACTTTATAACTAAACTGTGTTAAATGTTATTTTCTATGGCTGAACTCAATATCGGATCCATGTCCTTGATCGTGTTATATCAGAAGTCATGTTATAATGACGAGTCTTGTAAGGAGGCCCTGTGTACCATGTCACAATTTTAACCTCAAGACAGTCAAACCATTTCTTGAAGTAAATAAAAGATAAACAAAGTCAGTAAGCAAAACAATCAAACAAACTAAGTCAGAGGAAAATTCTCACTAACTAACGGCCTTAGTAACACCAGTACAAACTACAAAGACCAGGCTACAAAGTAAGGCCTACAAAGACCAGGCCTACAAAGAGTAAGGTCTACAAAGTAAGGCCTGCAGCCAACCATTGTGTAATTAAAAAAAACCAAGACTCTACAATGGTTACATCATGCCCGACATAAACTATTTTTCAAAAACGTCACAAACACTAGTGTGCCATAAAGCACGAAAATAACAAACTACAAAGAAAACAATTAAAGATTTAATAAACAATAAACAATTAAAAAATGTCTACTTCAGCCAAAGCAATCTACAAGTTCTGTCCCATCTATGGCTTCAAAGCAAATTGGAGAAAAGTAAACAGGAAGAAGTCTCGGTGAAGTCTTGGCTAGTACATGTACACAGAGCAACAGCACTTTTCTTGGATGCACTTAGTTCGGCTTTCTCCAAGTACCACTTTGATATTGGCCTCCTTCCAAAGTTCAGAAGTGCACACGACCATAGGACAGAACATCGATGACACTGAGCCATTGTGAGTGAAGGACTTGCTCAAGGTCCCTACACAGTAACTGCCTCGGGCGAGGCTCGAACCTGAATACTCTCAGCTGAACTATAAGTATAACTATAACGAAAATAATACTAATGAAAATTCATAGTTATTTTCGTTACAACAAACGGAAAAGTTGATACTAATTGATTGATTGAAAAGTGCAATATCGACAAACATAAGAACGTGAAAGTGTGCTACAGCTAATAGCCTATGTTCGCCTTGGATGTAGGTGAATTTGGAGCATAATGTATTCATGAAGCTGAATGCACCCATTCTCCAAAGTCTTTCGAAGCTCTAAGCAAATTGTGTAATGCGTCTTAATATCAGTGTGATTCTCGTTAACGATAACGGTAACGAAAATGTTGATTACCGAAAACAAAAATGATTTCGTTAATGATAACTAAAACTGTAATTAAAAAATAATACTAACTATAACTGTAACTATAATTAAAATCAATTAACAATAACTCATAACTGCAAAATCTGTAAGGAGAATCACACTGGGAACTACGTTTTACAGATGTTGGCCCTGACTTTCACAAGTACGTGGCTGGAAACCATTTCCAAATCAACGAACAACAACGAGAAGAAAGACTCGCTCAACCTTGAGCCCAACGCCAAAAATGCAACCGGGCATTTGTGCATTGACACACCGAAGTGGGCTTATTTCAGAGATTAAATCTCGGGTTAGCATACATGAGGACCTCAAACGGCATGGCACACATTCAAACGAGCAACGGTTTTGAAAGATCTCACCCAATCACCCAATGAAGATTGAAGCCATATGGTCGCTATAGAAAAAAGTACATTTTCATTTACCCACCAGTGACGAATGTGCAAGCATTTGAAAGCCGTGCAGTGCGCGAGAAAACCGGTCGTACCATACCACAACCAACGTTATTAGCCATGCACCTACTTTCCATGTAAACGACAGAACCGAACGAACTAAAAGTGCCAAAAAAACCAAAAGCTACGCAACAGATTTCCGATCCGCGGAGAGCGCCTACCTTCGGCCGTGACGAACACGAACTGTTTGTTTGGTTCGGACCAATTGATGTCATTCTGCGCTCGGATCTCCAGTTCATAATAAGACAGCGGCTGGAGCTCTTCCAGTTTGTAGTAGTGAAGTGGAAGGTCGTTCGTCTCAAAGACGGTCCAATCCTCGAGTGGCTGCGATATGTTAAACGAACCTTTGTCGACTGAAACCTGAAAACAATAGCAGTATGGTATACTCTTCAAGAAATGTAATGTGATTGTAATAAGAATTTATGTAGCACCTCTTAAATCTACTAAAAATAAGCTGACAAATAAACTGCTTTTGGCAGCATTTGAGCAAATAAATTTTAAAACAAACCTGTATGTTGCACATATAGTAATATTTTTACTGGTAGATTTTATTTTGCAATTATTATGGAAATTGTTACCTTTACTGTTGCTGCCATTGCTGTAAAAATTGTTACCTTAATGTTGCCATTGTAACAGAAGTTGTTTGTTACCTTTAGTGTTGCAAAATTTTTTTATAGAAAAGGCTACCTTCAATATTGAATTATTATAGACATTGTTACCTTCAATGTTGAATTGTTACAGGCATTTGATATTTCGTGTTAAAATTCAAATACAATTATTATATTTTGTTCTAATTGCATAATATTTAAATTTATGTTGAACCCTTCACTGTATTTTTCTTTTCTTACATGCTATACTCAAACATACTTGCATATTTAAGAGGCCTCTACATATCAATGACCCATCTTTACACATTGAATTGCAACAACTGCCCCTGAGGTCTGCATTCGTGACAACTGGTTCGCCACGGTTTGGAATTGTAATATAATAATAATAATAATAATAATAATAATAATAATAATAATAATAATAATAATAATAATAATAATAATAATAATTGTTCTTTGGCCGCCGGTCGGATAGTCAGCAAGCACAGGCGCCACCGCCATTCACCGCCGACGAGTTTCTTGAGAAACTGGCCGCTAAGATATCATCCATCCGAGAGGCAACCTCTTCCGCTTCCCCGCCAGACTTTCCACCCACGGACTGCCGTCTCTCCGTCCTTCACGAGGTCACGAGTGCTGAGCTGCGAGCGCTCATTATGACCTCTGCTCCGAAGACGTGCGAACTGGATCCTGTGCCTACGTTTCTTGTGCAGGATCTCATCGACGTTCTACTCCCATTTCTCACTATGATGTGCAATCGCTCGATCCGCGAGGCCCATCTACCGGCATCTCAGAAACGGTCCATTCTGCACCCAGCACTGAAACGGGATGGACTTGACTCGAGTGATCCGGCGAATTATCGCCCGATAGCTAATGTATCATTTCTCTCCAAGGTTTTGGAGCGTATTGTAGCAAATCAGTTGATTGTTTATTTAGACAAGAATTGTTTGCTGCCCTCTCAACAATCTGGATTTCGCAGGAATCACTCTACGGAGACCCTCTTAATCCGCCTTTTGTCTGACCTTTATGGTGCCATGGATGCTGGGTTGATCTCTCTTTTGGCCCTCTTTGACGTCAGCTCGGCTTTTGACACTGTTGATCATCACATCCTCCTCCAACGCCTCTCTGTCTCTTTTGGGCTGACTGGTGGGCCCCTTGAGTGGCTTCGCTCCTTCTTGTCAGAGCGCACTAACTGTGTAGTTTTTGGCTCTTCTAGATCTGGCTGGGTCCCTGCCCATTATGGCGTTCCTCAGGGCTCAGTGCTAGGCCCTTTACTTTATATTATTTATACCGCTGGTATTGGCCCCTTGTTGGAGGCATGCGGGCTTCTTCACCAGCTGTATGCTGATGATGTTCAGGCATACATTCACTGTCGCCCTGATGGGGTGGTAGCTGCTGTACAGCAGATGACTCAAGCTATGGAGGTCCTTTCTGCTTGGTTAGCCTCCAACCGCTTGCTCTTAAATGCTACTAAAACTCAATTTATCTGGCTGGGTGGTGGTAGGCGATTAGCGGGTGTTAATTGGCCCCTGGTGGCAGAGGCTTTTCCCCATATCACCTTCCTGGACGTGGTTCGGGATTTAGGAGTCCTCCTGGATCGTACTCTTAGCTTCTCCCAACATGTTAACCAGCTTACCCGTAGCTGTTATTATCAACTGCGCCAGTTGCGGCTTATTTCTCGTTCTCTGTCTCATGATGCTACTGTCATCCTTATACATGCTTTTGTAACAAGCAGGCTGGATCACTGCAGTGCGATCTTGGTTGGTCTGCCGCTTGGATTGATTGGCCGCCTTGACCGGGTTCTTCGGTCAGCTGCTCGGCTTATTGGACGCATCCCTAAATATGCCCCTATTTCTGCATACATGCGTGATGTGCTGCATTGGCTCCCTGTCCCGCAGCGTATCTGCTATAGGGTTGCTGTACTGGTATGGCGCTGTCTCTTAGGCTGTGCCCCGGCCTATCTGTGTGAGCTCTGCCGCCCGGTCTCTGATTCAGTTGGTCGGCGTGCTCTTCGGTCTTCTTCTGGGGGAGAACTTTTAGTCCCTCGGGCTCGCTCCACAATTAGGCAACGCCGGGCTTTCTCTATAGCTGGGCCCTCCATTTGGAATGGTCTTCCATTAGAGATTCGCCTTCTCCCTAGGGGTAACACATCTGCTTTTTACAAGCTGCTCAAGTCTAATCTCTATTGCCGTGGCTGGGCTGGGAGCGCTTCTGAGTAGGTTTCTTGAAGGTGCGCTATATTAAATTTTTGAATGAATGAATGAATGAATAAGCGCCTGCAAATGCACTGCGCTGTACAATGAACATACATATAGTAGAAACGGCAGCCACACAGACATGTATATAGTAGAAGCACACGATAACAGTTTTACAGGAGCGAATATAACTGTTTTTAAGCGGCAGCCACATGGCGCCAATCATGGTCTACATTCATTTAACCACTGCCACCTAGCGAGTGGAAGGCTGAAAACCTTAGGGGGTCTGCTGGGTTCGATCTTGGTACCTTCAGCTCTTCACGCCAGTGTGTTATCCATTACTCTACGGACCCCCCAATAGTAATTATGACAATTTCTATAGCATCGTCGGTAGCAAGCTGCTTCTAGGATGCTTTACACTGTGAACTGTCAGCGAATGCACTCATTCTTCAAAGCCTTTCGAAGCTCTAAGCAAATTGTGTAACGCGTCTTAATATCAGTGTGATTCTCGCTAACACCTAAGACACAAGAGTTACAAACCAGTATAGTAAGTGCATTTTAAACTGTTTTTCAAAACATGAAGGCTTTTGGCTTTCTGAATAGATGCAGGAAGACTGTTCCAGGCACGCACGCCAGTGATTGCGCATTTTAGGTTTACACGCCTGACAACTTTTCTATAAAAAGAAACTGTCCATTGTCTGAGCAAAAGATGTGTTTATTGGGTCGGTAAACTGTAGTTTTTGGACGAGCCTTTCATTACCTTTCTGTAGCTGAACTTGAACCTCGTAATGGGTAAACCACCCGTGATCGGGGGTTTCCACTCCACGGTGTATCCGTACGCTTCAGTACCCAGTGGTAGAGACGTAATCTCGACAGCATAGGGTTGACCTAAGTAACAGCCACAAGAAAAAGATTAGCAAAATCCTAAGGTTAGAAAACACTCGTAGCATTTACCTCATAAGACCTCACTTGCCGTAAGGTAAAACAGGCATAAAAATGATTTGTAAATCGATACACTGTATCTTGAGTTAAATTTGACTGTGCATTTATATCTCTCTGTCATCTGCTCCAGGTATCGTCTATTTCAGACACATATGAATTTGCTCCATATAGTGGGTGCCAGTCAGATGCAAACAAAGGCTTACTTACTTACTTCCTTAGTTACGTACTTACTTACTTTCTTACCTTCCTACTTACCTACCTACCTATCTCCTTACTTACATAGCTACTTACTTAATTACTACCTTACCTAACTATCGGTACCTACCTATCTACCTACCTACCTCCTTACTTACTTACTTATTTGTGCACACACACACACACACACACACACACACACACACACACACACACACACACACACACACACACACACACACACACACACACACACACACACACACACACACACACACACACACACACACACACACACACACACACACACACACACACACACACACACACACACACACACACACACACACACACACACACACACACACACACACACACACACACACACACACACACACACACACACACACACACACACACACACACACACACACACACACACACACACCCACACACAAGTCTACAGAAGTTTCCTTGAAATGTCGTCCTGAAGTTGAAAGATCATTTGTTTAATGTGCAGCCAAAATCACAGCAAGCGGAGTGATTGGTTAGTCTGGAAGCATGAGAGTATGGGTTCAAAATTTCACTGACACAGTCATTGTGCATAGACTTTGAGCAAATCTTTTGCTCACAACTGCTGTGCTCCGCAGACTCAGATTTACTTAACTGCACATACCATAAATCAATATAATAATTATAGAATAATAATAATTTTAAAAATCCAGCACTTTAATACCCTTAATACCATTGCCTTCGGTGGCACAATTTTCTCCCCGATCTTGGCGAGTTCTAGATTTTCCAGAATTATTTTGTATTCTCCAGATAATATTTCAACTCCTACTTATTGGCCTAGTATTTTGTTCACTACTGGTGAAATTTTCTGACGTTGTTACCATTAATCCTGCATGCTTTGTGTTTGGTCTGCAAAACGTGCAGGCCGCCAACGTAACTTAAAATATGGATGAGCTATGTAATAGTACTGTCTGCATTCTCATGGCATTAGGTAGGACCCATTATGGGATCTATAAGTCTATATCGGTCCCATATGAGTGTCATATATGGGCTCCATAAGGGCAAGATGGCAGGGAACAGTTATCCTGACCCTGCAACCTATCCAAACCAGTAGCGATTGGCTTCAGCCTCTCTAGGTATACTCAACCATGGAGCCAAGCTCAACATCCTTAAAGTATGGCAGTTCTAAAGTGTTCATCAGCTGTGGTAGTGTAGCTTCTCTCCAATTCCAGCCAAGTGCTTTCAAACTGCCATGCACAGAATTTCATCTTGTTGGACATGGAGTTTGTAGTTGATGGTGGGAGATTTCAGCAATCTTACCAATCATTCTAGGCAGTGAGGAGGAATTCCAGAGGGTCGGACATTTCCCCAATGCAGAAAAATTAAGTCTCGAAAAGACGCATTCTTCAATGAAAGGTTGGCATCAATGATTGCACCTAAACTGAATGTGTGACTTGAATTTGTCAAATAATTACGAGGAATTTTTACCCAAATAATTTAATATGGTTAATATAATATAAGTAATTTTTGATTTTATAGTATGTAATTTGAAATTACAAATTACATGGGAAAATGTAATTCAATTTAAAATTTACAAATAACCTTAATGCAGAACAACAAATACAAATTACCAACTACAATTGTAATTCAAATTACTTAATTTCAATTACATCAATTAAATTAATGCCCATCCCCGCCACTAAGTCAATTAATTAATTATCAGTTTCGTAATCAGTTGCTGAATCTGTGGTGGACATACGAATGGCAGCCGTGGAAACGTGGATTTCAAAGCCCCGTCCGATTCCGACCTCATTCTTGGCACGCACTCGGAAGATGTAGGTCGTGGCTGGCCTCAGATTGTCGATTTGAACCTCATCGCCTTCAGTCAGAAATAATCAATCAGAAAATCGATCAACATCAATCAATAACCAATAACGCTGTAATCATAATGTCCAGGACATCAGTTGAGGGTCGCTTTGATTGAAATCGCAATCAAAATCGTGCTCCATTGGAGAAGCTAACCTACCAACCAATAGGAGGTTTGATGACACAGACCAATTATTATTATTATTATTATTATTATTATTATTATTATTATTATTATTATTATTATTATCATTATTCTTATTCTTATTCTTATTATTATTACTACTACTACTACTACTACTACTATTACTATTATTATTAATTATTATTATTATTATTATTATTATTATTATTATTATTATTAAAATTACTACTACTACTACTACTACTACTACTACTACTACTACTACTACTACTACTACTACTACTACTACTACTACTACTACTACTACTACTACTACTACTACTACTACTACTACTACTACTACTACTACTACTACTACTACTACTACTACTACTACTACTACTACTACTACTACTACTACTATTAATTATTATTATTACTGTTATTCGTTTATTATCACCACACGTTGTCACACCACAACATGGTACAAGACACAAGTCTCTTTCAGTCTTCTGCAGAAGTTCCGCCCTAACAAGCAGGTGCTGCATACAGCATTCGTGAGACTCTTGTTGTGACGGCAACCAAGTGCAGGGCCTCTTGTGGAAGACCATGCGATTTTAAGATCCGCAGAGCATGCACGGATCCACTGCACGAGACCGGAATCGCGCCTACGTGGTCGACCGTGCGGAGATCGACATGCACGATCACCCCCAAAATCTTCACTGATGTTACCCGCTCCACTCCTTTTATATAGAAGCTGACAGGGAAAGTTAACAAGATATGCAATTACTCCAGAGTATATAAGTCAAACACACAACCAGTCCAAAATCAATCAACCAGTCAATCAACCAACCAATCAATGAACTGATGACATAGAACAATCATCAGTCAATCAAACAGTCAGCCTAAAATCAATCAACCAATCAATGAACTGATGACATCAGTCAATCAAACAATCATCCAAAGCAATCAACCAAGAACCAATCACAGAGAGTGAAAATCTCGTCTCACCGAGAGAGAAGTCCTGCACCTTGTCCTCGTACTCAACTCGATATCCAAACACCTCGATGCCTCCGTTGTCTTCCGGTGGAGTTGCCTGAAGGATAACCGTCGTTGGAAATGCCTTGACCAGCTCCACCTGCGGAGCATCCGGAACAGCTGCAACAAACCAGATCCAACAACATCACAATTACATCCGTGTCTAGTCGATAGTGTAGTGGTAAGCGTGCTGAACTGGTTGGATATTCAAATCCCTGCCAGGGCAGAAATTTGATTCGAGGTTTCTGCCCCACCTGTGCCCTCTAGTCAACTCAGCTATAATGAGTACACTGACCGTACACTGTCGGTGGGAAGATGGGATGGCGAGGGAGAGGACTGGCCACACGCCCTCATATGTCAAGGCTAAGAGAATGAAGTCAATGACACTTCATACCCATGGCTGCCTCAGAGCCAGCTAAAGGGATGGCCCTTCCTCTTCTTTCTACTCCCTCTAAAAGCAATGTCTGGAAATAACAGACACTAACTGACTAATAATAGACATTAACTGACCATAAACATTTTCAAACTATATTAGTTTGCACCTTGTTAGCACGTTTGTGAGGTTTCATAAAGTGCTATATAAATCACCAACATACACACACACATGCATACCAATGTAGTTACAATGCTCATAGACATCAGCTGTCTAGATAATTAGGCACAGTCACCGAGGCTAGTGCAGCTAGACATTACTGTGGCTCTTCAAATTAATCAAAGAGTCCACCGTAGATATACAGGCAACTGGCAAGAAATGAAGGAGTCTTTGTTTACAAAACATGCCACGAGAAACAGACGGTTTGTGGCACCAAACTTAAGAGTAACCAGAAGGTGCAGCTCAAGTGTGCGTGTCTACGTGTGTATGTGTGCAAACATGGATGCAAAGTTATCGCATTCCATTGAGCTGGGTGGACGTTTGAAGAAGAAAGAAATGAAAGGATAGAGTGAACTGTATGTGAAGCAAGAGAAAAAAAGACCAGATATAGTCTTACAGGCTCTTGTAAGACCGATCACTGTTTCGATCTGTCCTAGTTTGTTGGTCGCTCGACACACGTACTGTCCGTAGATCCAGAACTGGTCGGCCTCTCGGACGCGAACCTAAGACACAAACAGTTTTCTAACATATAAATACAGTCTCTAAGCGGTTTGATCTAATTATGACTTGGGTTGATCTGATTACGGCTTGGATTGATTGCATTACAGCTTGGTTTGATCTGATTACGGCTTAGTTTGATCTGATTATGACTTGGGTTGATCTGATTATGGCTTGGGTTGATCTGAAAACGGCTTGGTTTGATCTGAATATCACTGGGGTTGATCTGATTATGGCTTGGGTTGATCTGAATACAGCTTGGTTTGATCTGATTATGGCTTGGCTTGATCTGATTATGAATTGGGTTGATCTGATTATGGCTTGGCTTGATCTGATTACAGCTTGGTTTGATCTGATTATCACTGGGGTTGATCTGATCATCACCTGGGTTGATCTCATTATGGCTTGGATTGATCTGATTACGGATTGATTTGATCTGATTACAGCTTGGGTTAATCTGATTACAGCTTGGTTTGATCTGATTACGGCTTGATTTGATCTGATTACGGCTTGGTTCTGGTGTGCCATCGCTTGACGCCTTGTGCATTAAGCATGGCACAGTGGCCAATAGCTTAGAGTGCTTGACCTGTAACATAGAGTACGGATTTCAAGCCTCAACCCTGTGTAGGAAACCTGAACCTGTCCTTAAAACACAGTTGCTCAGTGCCATCAATGCTCTGTCCTTTGGCCGTGTGTGCACTTCTGAACTTTGGAGGAGGGCAATATCAAATAGAGTTGTATTAGACACAGGTGCGATAACAATTATTAATTACAATTATAATTACCTGTTTCAACACATCTTATCTAATGTTATTGAGAGATGGACTTTGACGACATGCCTGAAGATAGCTGGTTTCTCCGAGGTTGTAGACGTGAAAAGTGTCGTTGCTCGTGAGTACGCTTCCACCGCGAAGCCATTCGATGGTTGCCTCTGGCTCTGAGGAGACCTGACAGGTCATGTTCTGCGTCTTGCCTGCCCAGATGTACTCCACAGCTGTCTGGTTTTCGTAAAACCGAGGCCGAACTGTTCACAAAATCAATGTTCATGTTCACAAACTTCTCCAGTTTTGAACATGCTTTGGTTTTGAACCTTTTATTGATATTTCTATTAATTGATATTGAAGCCATTTATTTAATGACTGAAACCGAGATTATAGACATTTGGAATAGTACAATTGAAACTTGCATACCACTGTTTAGGAAATAGGACAATCCGGAAGATCGTTAGATCTGCTTGATTCACGATTTTCCCTTCCTCATTGATTATGTTACAGGCCACTAGTTTGATTTACAATCTTCTAGTTAACAATCATACCGTAATTAAAGAGCAAACAGAACAAAACTTTGTAATCACTTGTCATTTTCCGAAATTTCTGTCTTTGATTTTAATCAAATAAATTTTTGTGTAAAAAACTGCTCAGGTTTTGATTCTAAGTAAACTTTTCAAGTGAAACTTAACCCTTTAATGTACTAAAATGCATGGAAAATTAATTCCTCTTTTGTTAAAGAATTAAGTAAACCTGCTGAAAAGACTCTGCTTGCCATTCTTGTTCAGAAAGAATCACAGACAGCGGATGAAACACAAGAGACAGGGACAAAGACAGACATAGAAACACAGACAGACCAACAAACAGACAGACAGACAAATAGCAAGACCGAGAGACACAGAAAGATTGTTGGAAGAGTGCGGTAAATAACCAAAAGTTTCAATTCCTCAATCCACCCAAGTGCAGTCAAGCCGCATTGAAATAACTCTCAGACTGGTTACATGCGACACACAAAAGCCAAGTTCTCGTTAACCACTTACACTCCACTTTCATGGTACCAGTTCGTTCGTCTGACCCAACCGTGCTGCGCGCTCGACAGGTGAAGTTTCCCGAATCGCTCGGGTCAGTGTTGCTTATGGAGACGACAAGCTGACCACTTGCTGGACTGGTCACTATTACTCGACCATTGTCCTATGAGGAAAACATCGTAACCTTTTACATTAGATTCGTTTCCGATATGGTCCAACATGAGGTGTAATGTGTCATTCTATGTAATGGGGCTCAACAATGCACCTGTCTGGGTATAGATAGGAATGTCTGTTCCAGCTGTGCTTACCATCCACATGATCTCGACCCTGGTCATTTTTCAGTGAATTTATTGGAATAGCACTGTAAAGAAAATTATGTATATAATTATGAATGAGTGTACAAAGAAATCAACAGACAAAACAATGAATGACTAACCACATGAATTAATGAATATATGAATGACTGCATGATTGAATAAAGAAGTGAATGAATGAACGAATGAAAAGCACTGACTGCAGCCCATCTCCAACTGCAAAGCCGACAACAACTGTTCATCTCACACAAAACACTCCACATCAAGAAGTCGGCCACGAACTTAAACTCGATTCTTACGTTCTGTCCGATTTCGTAGTCGTGACGCGCGTCCATCCTGTGGAAGGTCATCTCCGGAGCCGGGTCACCATGGGAACGACATTCGATGATAGCTGTGTCGCCTTCGGATACGACGACCTCGTTCATTGGCTCGATAAACGGAGGAACTGAAAGAATAAGAAAAAGAAGACTACTAGAAACATCATCCTCATCATCATTGATGGCATGCTCCTCTGTGTTGCATTTTCCACGCCATGCAGCCACCCGTCTCTATTCTCGGTCTGTCTGCAGGTTGTGTGCAACCCAAGGTTGAGTGGGCATGGGTACGCTTCCATCATTCTTCTCATTGTGCTGCAAGGGCGCCCAACTGGCCTCTTCCACTCACTCGGAGTGCCAGAAACCATTGCTCACAAGGCCCTGGCATCATCCTGGTCACCTAGCCAGGGCCTTGTGAGTAATGACGATGAGTAATATTAGCGTACAAGAATTCAAATTCGCAAGTATAGTCAGTATAGCAATTCTCCAAGAGCATACAGCAACTTGAAGAAAGCAGTATGCAAATTCTCCCCTAGTACAGTATTGTATGGTAGTTGGAGTGATTTCCTGAAGGAATCCTAGCAAATTCCTGCTAGATTACACCAGTATTATTGCCACCCACAGTACACAAATTCTAGAACAGTATACTTATAATAGTACAACTCCAACTGTTTCTTAAGGCATTCAACTGATGCCTTAAGATAATGGCGCTATAGAAGTCATCAGACAAGATTAGATTAAGCAGCAGATAAGATAAGATTAGATTAACAAGTCTAATTACCAAAGACTCGAAGTTCTCCCATAGTCGTGTCGCTGCCAGCGCCGTTAGAGACCCGACAGGTGTATCTGCCTTCATCCAGTCTGTCAAGTGGACTGAAATAGATGTCACCAGTGGCACTGTCGACATGGATTTGATCCGTCGACACAATAGGCTCCGTACTGTCGTCCTGTGATAAGATGGCACCACAAGACATCAGAACTTGAGAATCGTACAAGATACGTACGAACATACGTCAACACTAACATACATACAACAATATAAGCATACGAATAACACTGGTCCATGAACACAAGGACCTGATGACCATTTGACCAATGTCTCAGGCTCAGATTCACTGACCATTTACGGTCCAGGGTCAGATTCACTGACCATTTGACCCATGACCCAGGGTCAGATTCACTGACCATTTGACCCATGGCCCATAGTCAGATTCACTAACCATTTGACCAATGGCCCAGGGTCAGATTCACTGACCATTTGACCAATGGCCCAGTGTCAGATTCACTGACCGTAAGCACATAATAACGCTTGCGATCAAAATATGCAAGCAGTACTGTGCCAGAGAGATCCCTCACAAGTCGGAAAAATTCGAAATAAAGTTTAATACTGGAATGGGTAAACATGATGGTAGGCGGACATTACCTTGAAGAACTCGTAGAGTGGTGAAGGAAGTCCACTGGCTTTGCAGGACATTGAAAGGTCCGTTCCTTGAACGCCTTTCTCATCTTTCAGCTGCAGTGTTATCCTTGGAGGAACTACAAAGACAAAAATCAATCATACCTCTCAGCACAAATACATATGCTCGAAAAGGACGGCCTATTGATGCCAGTGCTTCCCAGTCTTTTTTGACTATGGAATCCTTTTCATCTGAAAATTTCTTGAAGGAACCTGACCCAAACAAAACATATTCTGATACACATAGCACCTGTCAAGCTGATTAATAATATATATATACTGTATATATATATATATATATATATATATATATATATATATATATATATTATGTGTAATTAATAACAGTTATCGAGCCATATAAGCTACAGGTTTAATCCATAAAATTTAGAACTATTTTAAATTAAATTTTCACATAGAAACCTTGTTCTCACACCAGACTCTCATTTATAATGTAACAACAACTTTATCAGATTTCCTCACGGAACCCTTGCCTACTCCTTGCGGGTCTGAGCCAACCTAATTACTTCTATTGAGTAGATATCACGGCATCAACTGAAGGTCGATCGCCATATTTAAAGCCTTTTCTGGAATGGCGGAAAACAGTCACAATCAATATTAAACATAAACACAAATTAATTTAATTTAATTTAATGACTTCCATAGCAGCGTCATAAATCTAGCCAAATCTAAATTTATCTTATCTAAGGACAATTAACTCGCAAGAGACCGACCGAAATGGAGAAGTTTTGTTGGAGCCTCATCGTCGGTGAACACTTGACGGAGGAGAAAAAGAAAGAAAGAAAGAAGGACAATCTACCTTATCTACAGCACTGTTACAGAATTCACGAAGACTCAATTGGTAGTCACTTCATGCAAGAGGAGCCGGATTTAGCCTTAAGCTAAAAAGCTACAGAGGCTTACAAAATTTAGAATTTTGTGGGTTTTTTTATTTTATGCATACTCTATATATTATGACTGTAGAACCTTTTTAAATGGCTTGTGTAACAAATTCCATCTCAATTTTAAAATACAAAAAAAATTCACTAACCCTTTAACGATGAGAGGGATTAGTTTTCAATAAATTTTTTGCACGCTTGTCGTTAAAGTATCAAATGCCTTGCTATTAAATAATTAAAAGGCATATAAGTCTTCAAGTATTTTTAGACCTTCTGATGTAATTTTTAACAAGGGGCCTCCAAGCTTTATATAGCTTCAGGCCTCACCAAGTCTACTGGCCCAGTTAGCTCTATCAGTAAGAGCAAAGGCTCCGTCCCATAGTCCTCTGTGTTAGAGAGCATGCGGATCGCAGTTCGCTTCCCGAAGGTGGCTTATTTCAGAGATTTTAATCTCGGGCTAGTACAGTCCCTACATATGGACCTTAAATGGCGTGGCGCCTATTCAAACGGGCAGCGGTGGTGAAGGATCTCACCCGATCAATTCACTGAAAAATAAGCAGGGTCGAGGCCATACGGTTGCTATAGAAAATTGTGTACATTTACATTTAAATCCGGCACTGCATGCAAGTCAAAACTGTAATCCTCTCCAGGATCCAGGATCTAATCCCGGATCTAATCCACATAATGATGACGAGCAACATCCATAAGCATTTCGATTACGACAGCCAGCTCCTAAGCAAACGAGATAAACGCAGATAGGGGAACAAGAAGCCTCGTGCTGGTAGGCGGACAAACACTACAGACGCGCTTCCCGGAAAAGGAAATCGCCAGACCGGATCTGAATCACTGGCCGACCCATCGCAAATGCTGCGCAGCAGAACAAATATTGCATGAGTGACAAAGTGCCATAGCAGAAAGCAAACAAGGCGAGCGACAAGTCGGCCGGGCTAATCTCATCGACCGCCTAACTCGGCCGCAGCGTAATTGTAATTGTAACTGAACGTTTGTGAAGAGTCCCTTAGAGGAATCGGAGGCGTCAGCAGGTGGGGCCACTCCTAAGACTGATCACTTGAGCTGAACTAGCGATTGTCAAGAACTATTGGAATGACGTATGCTGTTCGAGAGCACTGAGTGACGCATGTTGTTAGATAGCGGTTGTTCCACAGAAAGATCGGAGGCGTCGGCAGGTGTGGTTACAACTATGACATTTTCCAAGTCACTTACTGAAGAACTAAGTCAAATTTATGGTTACTTCACATAAAATTACATTATTGGTAAAAGTTGCTCTAATCGAGTTTGAGCAACTGTTGCTCTAATCCAGTTTGAGCAACTGTTGTTCTAATCGAGTATCAGCAACTGCTGCTATACTCCAGTTTGAGCAACTGTTGCCCTATTCCAGTTTGAGCAACTGTTGCTCTAATCCAGTTTGAGCAACTGTTGCTCTAATCCAGTTTGAGCAACTGTTGCTCTAATCCAGTTTGAGCAACTTCTGGTTTCCTTTGCTTAGCATAACACTGAGTAGTCTAAACTTAAAAACTAAACGTAAGACTCGACCAACTACCTTACCTTACTCACTTTACTTTCATTTCATTAACCTACCCTTTGAGCAACCATCACTTGATACCTACTGCACATGATAATGGCGCTATAAAACTCTCTGGACAACCCCTCTGATTTGACGCAGCGCTCGTGTATAAGTTGGTGCATGGCACTTAGCTTTACAGCAGCACCTTAGAAATTTTATGTTTACGATTAGAGAAGTTGCCAGATCGGATCAGATGGATCGATCCTGCGCTCTTACTGTGAACAGTGACTTCGATCTTTCGTTCGTCGTAACGTCCGTCTGTGCCGATCTCCGCTCGGCAGGTGTAGTTTCCATTGTCGGATTCCTTCACTCCGTAGATTCTTAGGCCGTCCGCTTCCTTTACGAATCGTTCGCCTAAACATCATGACAGTTTTCATGAACAAATGCAAAGGTCCAATTTATTGACACAACAGGCTAGGGTGGCACATTCTGCCCCAAAGGTATGGGCTGGCACATTCTGCTCCAATGGCCTGGGGTAGCACATTCTGTCCCAAAGGCATGGGCTGGCACATTCTGCTCCAATGGCCTGTGGTAGCACATTCCGTCCCAAAGGCATGGGCTGGCACATTCTGCTTCAATGGTCTGCGGTAGCACATTCCCTCCCAAAGGCATGGGCTGGCACATTCTGCTCCAATGACCTGGGGTAGCACATTCCGCCACAGCTTCTAAACGAGCACCAGTTTGCATATCTGGTATAGTAACTGTCTTGGAACAAAGAGAAGAAAAGATAAACAAATGAAGAAAGAAACTAAGAAATCTACCATACAATCTGTTGTACCAATCTATGCTACAGCAGAGTCATTGCAGATTTTAATCTCTTGGAACAACTATCCCATGCACTACATTGGATTCTACACACCACTGTGGATTCTAGACACCGGAGTGAATTCTAGATACCACCATGCATTCTACATACAACAGTCTAAATACCAGAGTGGATTCGCGCATTTCATGCGTATGGGTTTGCTGTGGGTATGATTGTATTGTACTGTATTGTATTGTATTGTATTGTATTGTACTGCATTGTATTGTATTGTATTGTATATAAACATTTATAAAGTGCCTCTCACAGTATTCCTATCAGAGACGCTCCCAGTGCGAAAGACCCAGTGAATAGAAAGTGGCTTTAAGACAACGGAACGAGGCACTTGGGCCACAAGCTAATAAAGAGGCACGTGTCAATGGAAGGAATTGATTCCAAAGAGCAGGACCAATGCAAGCAAAGGCTCGAGTTTTGGCCAGAGTAGTTCTGGCTCCTGGAACAAAAAGATTAGGGCGCTTAAGCGATAGTAACGGACGGAGGGAAGTAGCTGAAACTGGCAGACAAACGAGGTCACAGATGTACTTGGGTGCTAAGCCTGCATAAGACCGAAGGACTAAAGTGAGAACCTTAAGCCCGAGTCCCAGCAGTAAGGGGAAGCCAATGAAGATGATCGATAATAAAAGAGGAAATATGAGACGAGCGAGGAAGTCGATGTCATTACCATCCATAGCATGACCACAAATCAACAAATTGTCATAAACTTTATGTTTGTATCCATCTGGTTTTTCTGTCTTAGCACATCTATGGCACATCATAAACACTTTGGCTCAATAAGCTGCACTCTTAGAAAGGTGCTATATATGAACTATGAATGAAGAATGTATGAATGAGTGAGTGAATGAATGGAGTAAATGTATGAATGAATGGAGTGACTGAATGAACGAGTGAATGACAGTCTATACCACATACCACACGCAGTACAACAGTGAATTTTAGATGTGAGAGTGGATTCTACGTACCGTAGTGGATCCTGAGTCCCTCGTAGCGCCAAGACATCTGCGGAGTTGGAATGGCGCTGACTTTGCACCGAATCAGGGCATCTGTATCGATTGCCGGATTCTGAACAAACGGAGCATCGTCAAACGTTATGTCCTCTGAAAATAAACAAATTAATTCATTAAATCATAATAATAGTTATCATCTGCGAGGACTGGACAATCTATAGTTGCTCTCTCCCTTCCTAACACTCTTATCCTAAAATCAACAACAACAATAATAATAATAGTCATCATCATCATCATCATTACATCACCTTTCCATATATGTCCTATTGCCTTCTGAAGCACATTTTTCACTGCTCTTGGGGACTGGGATGAGGCCTGACTTTCCAGAAATAACACTTTGACCCCTTAACCTAATTTGTTTATTCCTGAGGGATCAATTGTACTTTGGGTAAAAATAATAATAAACATCATCAAATATTTTTCTATTGCCTTTGGTGAATCCATGGAGGGATATATGAAGTAGGTCATACCAGGGCCTAACTAACAGAGCTCCCAAATCAGAAGTCCATCATCCATCATCATCATCATCATCATCATAATTATCATCATAATCATCACCACCACCAGCAACAAAAACAACCGCAACCACCAACCATTATCATCACCACACGGACTTCCATTGATGGCTGGAAGAACTGCTTCCGTGAAACACATGCCTGCCAGACTCCTCCATCTCAGACACCTGTCTCAAAAACTCCAGACGCTCCTGAGAACATTGGCTGCGTGAGGAGCACCTGTCTACAGCACGTGCACCCCACCCCCGACTACTTCCGCGTTCTGGAAATTGGAGCAGAGGTCAATCCAGATGACCTTTCTCCTTGTAAAGAAGCAAGGTCATGACGGATTCATTGCATTCTTCGACAAAGACTCACTACACTAGCCTTCCACTTGAAGAGGCACTGAACAGAGGCATCTCGGATAAAATGCCAGAGCTATCGGGACTGTTGTTGCTTATCCTCTCCAGCAGGTCTTCTCATCTCATGTCTGGGAGCAACTCAACCGGTATGCATTGTATGCATTGTACTGTATGTACGTATCTATATATGTGTGTATCTATATGTGTGTATCTATATGTGTTTATCTATATGAGTGTATCTATATGTGTTTATCTATATGAGTGTATCTATGTGTATCTATATGTGTTTATCTATATGTGTGTATCTATATGTGTGTATCTATATGTGTGTATCTATATATATATATACATATGTGTATATATATGTGTGTATCTATGTGTGTGTCTATATGTGTGTATCTATATGTGTGTATCTATATGTGTATCTATATGTGCATCTATGTGTATCTATGTGTGTATCTATATGTGTGTATCTATATGTGTGTATCTATGTGTGTGTATCTACTATCTATACGTGTTTATCTATATGTATGTATCTATATGTGTGTGTTTGTCTATATGTATGTATGTATTTATATATGTATGTACGAATGAATGCATGACATTGCATGTAGTGGTTAGCATGCTGAACTGTCAATTGAGAGGTTGGGGTACAAATCCCTGCCAGGACAGAAACTTGTTTTGAGATTTCTGTTTCATCTGCACCCCTAGCCAACTCAGGTATAATGAGTACACTGACCGTACACTGTCGGCGGGAAGATGAGATGGCGATAGAGAAGACTGGCCACCCACCCTCATATGCCGAGGCTAAGAAATTGAAGTCGCTAACACTTCATACTCACGGCTGCCTCAAGGCTAACTTAAGGGACTGCTCTACTTTTATTTACCATAGGCTGTCTCTCTTTCTCAGTGGAACAATTCTTCTCGATGTTGACCTTAATTTGACTCTGGTGGGCCATTGTTAAATGCCTTTTGTATTAGACACCGGCGCTACAGAAGTTATTAATTACTAATAATACAACAACGGCACTATAGAAGTTACTAGCCTACAACATAGCAGTGTTCGTTAGTTAAGTGGAGTGAATCTTACTGAAGACAACGAGTTCAATGGCTCTCTGCTGCCAGGTGCCGGCGATCTTGCTTCGACAGGTGTACTTCCCAGCGTCCGATTCTTGAATACTGGTTACGTAGAGCTTTTTCACGTCCTCCTCTGCCTCAACGTAGACCCTACAGCACCACCATCAGCAACCATTGTTCTTCTATACAACTGTAGCACGTACGACTATCTATGGATAACTCCTCACAGGGGTCCTACCTTGCATGGTCATTACATGGGACCCATTGTAAATGTAATTACGACAATTTCTATAGCATCGTCAGTAACAAGCTACTTCTAGGATGCTTTACACTGTAAACTGTCACCACAAATGCATAAGAGTTAGATAGCAAGTACATTTTTAACTCTTTTAAACATGAATGCTTTTGGCTTCCTGAATAGGTACAGGCAGACTGTTCCAGGCATGTGGGCCAGCAACCCAAAATGCCCCACATAGGTTCTATTGTCTATACGGGGTCCAGTATGGGAATATGGGTCCTATATTTGAGTTCCACGTGGGAATATGGGTCCTATATCAGTTCCATGTGGGAATATGGGTCCTATATCAGTTCCAATATGGGGCATACTGTCCAATGAGTTAATTTCCCTGTCTACTGTACAATATTTTAAACACAATTAAAACTATTTCATAGAATCACCATGTGTCTAATGGT
This sequence comes from Allolobophora icterica, assembly GCA_963556255.1. Classification (NCBI taxonomy): domain Eukaryota; kingdom Metazoa; phylum Annelida; class Clitellata; order Crassiclitellata; family Lumbricidae; genus Allolobophora; species Allolobophora icterica. The sequence continues at coordinate 8,815,393 of OY744609.1, read as the reverse complement.
TGAAAATGTATAATTCTGTATGCACTACTGCACAAACATCAACTTGTACATTTCTGCACCGTGGCACATTTCTCTACTGGTTTCGATTCATACTTTGATGGTCTGTGTTACTCTATGTGGAAATAGAAATGAGAAAGAGGTGACCCTGCCAATGGCCCAATGGAGCAATATTGTTCCTTCTGCCATGGGTTTACCCTTTGACACCCATGAACTACTGCTTATGAATTGAATTCACTGACAGGACTTTCCTCTGGTGTGAAGATGAACTGTTGTTATGCTGCATGGAAGATGACATTGACACAAGACAATGATTGATGATGAGGATAATTATTATTATAATTAATGAGTCATTTCTATTATGCTGGTGACTAATACACAAGGCACCAGCCTACATGGTGAACCAAATGCAAGCCGTAATGAAGTCAATTGATGATGATTATGATGATGATAATGATTGATTATTATGATGATAATGATGATGATAATGACAATGAAGATTATGATTACAATGATGATTATGATGATGACGATGATTACTATTATGATGACTATGATGATGACGATGATTATTATGATGACGATGATGATGACGACGATGATGATGATCATGATTATGATGATGATAACGATGATTGATTACAATGATGATGATGACAATGATAATTATGATTATTATGATGATTATGATGATGATAATGACAATGAAGATTATGATTACAATGATGATTATGATGATGACGATGATTACTATTATGATGACTATGATGATGACGATGATTATTATGATGACGATGATGATGACGATGATGATGATGATGATTATGATGATGATAACGATGATTGATTACAATGATGATGATGACAATGATAATTATGATTATTATGATGATTATGATGATGATGACGATAATGATGACGACGATGATGATCATGATGATGGTCATGACGATGACGACGATGATGATGATGACGACGATGACGATGATGTATCTGACGTTTATATAGTGCTGCCTTTTAAAGAGCTAATACTGAGAGATCAGCCAATTCTAACATCGAATAGCCAAAAAATTCTGACGTCACATGACAAATTCAACTACTGACAGCACAGGCCAACTACTGTTGACATTGAAAGGTCAACCAATTCTGACATCACGTCTACAAAAAGCGTGCGTCTGATTGCTACGCTATCGATCCACCGACAACATGCGTTTCACATGTCACTAATTGTCAGCACGTTGACAGGTGCTTGCATCATGTATCTGAAAGAAATGCCTGTGGTTTGAGCGCCAACCGCCCGCCGATTACTTGCAAAGCCTCACTGGGAAAAATGACTGATGCCAATTTGGCGGTTAAAAAAAAGTCATAAACACCCGCCAGAGGTCACTGAGCTGAACAACTAACCAGTAGTTCAATGCACTCGCTTAGGAAATAAGCTCCGGCATTAGCAGACATTCAGCGAAGCCAGACAGCTCACGCGATCTTATGACTACAGTAGAGACGCGTTATAATGCGATTTATTATAAGCAGAATTCTGATATGATCAGGTTTGAACACGGATCTAAAAATTTAGCTCAGCCGGAGAAAATAACCGCATCATAGCAGAGTTCCCTCATGAGGTGGTCCTTGCATGGCTCTCAAAATTCAAATACATCAATATAACGAGTTTTTGGCATGTCTAGAAACGGCTTAAACTAATATTGCCAGAAATCTCTTAGACAAACAAGTGCCTGTGACCTGTCTTTACCGAGTTTACACTTTGATATGTAAGTACATACATACGTACTTGGGCCTACACATGCAGTCATTTACCCAGAAATTTACTCATCTAACCATCTCACACTTTCTTAGATTGGTTAAACAGGGACAAGGTTCTAGAAGTCTAAAAGCCAGATGTCCAGATACAGCCAAACACACATACATCCACACATAAATACATACACATACACAAACACAGAAATACACATACATTCACAGATACATGCAAGCAAATACTACCATCACCTAATGCATGGTTTCATCTTAACGACATCCTGTAAAAACTTTCTACATGTAGTTATTTATTTCAACTTAATTGACATCCTGTACGAAAAGCTGGCAATAAATAACTCATGACTTTCATTTCACCTTCCCAGTGACACAGACCTCCATATCGAACACTCACTCGTCTACCGTAGCTTGCTAAAGATGCGCACTGCAGAAAAGGCAGCACTGAAGTCATGCAGAGCAGAAATACCGAATCCCAGACCACTGGACATGCTGAAACCCACCCTCAACCAACCGAAAAGACCTCACACCGTAGACAATGCATGAAAATACATGACAAGCAAACTCTTACTTGGACACAGTCGCTAACAACTAACTCGTAAGTAACACATCAAAGCAAAGGTAAGCAGATTGGCTCCTTCATCCTACCAGAAATATTAACTAAGATAGCCACTTAAATACACACAGCTCAAAAAAACAACTGACATAAACAACTGAAATAAACTGCTAAAATACACAACTGAAATAAACAACTTAAATAACAAACAGCTGAAATAAACAACTGAAATAAACAGCACCATCACATCAGGACGTAGCACAATAGAAAAGCTGAAGCACTTAAGACGAGAACATCGTAATCTAGACTGACCAGACGTCCCGGTTTTCCCGGGACAGTCCCGATTTTCTACTAGCTGTCCCGGCTGCTGGGAAAGGTAGGCCAAACCCTAAAAATGTCCAGGTTTTTAAGAACTGACCTGACTAATCAACGTCTCCTTGATTTTACTATCGGCATCTGGCGAGTAAATTCATTTTTAACTTCACTTTTATTTATTTATTACCATGCATAATACCGTAATACCTCTTCCGGTTCGTGTCTACTGCAGTTGAAGTCTGCTGTGATCTTGCAGAACTGAAAGAAAAACTAGAGAATAGGAAAACAAATAAGTTTTTCAGCATCAAAGTAAAGCAACTCCTTAATATTGCTGTGGATTCTGGTGCCATAATTGAGGATGACTTTTTGAAAACAGTTCAAGCTTTTTATCCAACTTCGTTGGAATATTTTGACATGTGGGAAGTTAGTTACGCACCATTCAAGCTGTTCAGTTGGTTGAACTTGAGAGGAACAATTACTTGGGATATGTTTGAAAAAAGCCTTGAGGATCTTATCAAAATTTGTAAGCCAGTTGGGTATGACATTGATGACAATGCACTGTTTGATGAAATGACATGCGTTTGTAATTTAGTTAGTCGAGAAAAAGTGGAACAATGGAATGAAAACAATGTTGCGGTGGATAGCAGATGGGTGCAGATTTTCAATGATCTGCAAGAAAGAGAGATAATTCTTCCAAATTTGAAAATGGTTCTACAGTTCTTGTTAGCAATTCCTGGAACTAATGCTCCAGTTGAGCGAATTTTCTCACTGATGAACTCTTATTGGTCAGATCAAAAAAGTCGATTATCAGAAGAAACTCTTGAAGCTGTTATGATAGTGAAAGTGAATATGGAAGAAACATGTGTTGAATTTTATGACAGAATATTAGCAGACAAGCGCCAAATATGAGTGACTGATTTGATAAATTTATAATTAAATTTTAAATTTAAAAGCATGATTTGCAATAAAACCTTTCAGTTATACCAATATAATGTATATTGTATGTTATTGTATAAGCATAAAATAGATATTTGTGCAAGTTATATTATATTTATTGACAAAACACAAATTGATTTTGTGATTGAAGTGTCCCGGTTTTTAGTTTCCAATATCTGGTCAGCCTATCGTAATCGTAACTACTCTATTAACTTCTATAGAGCCGTAATCGTAACATCCAAGACGTCATCGCTTATAGTGAAATTGCTGTCAAGACTCCTGAACAGTTACCAAAGCACCCCTCCAAGGAAGATCCTCTGAGGCGCTTCCAACCATACAACACAAGACCAGTGGTCAAACAGTGCCGCCAACTCTGGTCAAACAAGGAAACAATATCCTTTGTCTTCTCACAGTTGACGCTGAAGTTGCTAGAATGTCACTTGCCATTGAGCACAGTGGTAGTAAATTCGGTTATTACACTGGATCTGTAATCGAAAGATTGTGAGCTCATTCCCGCTGGGCGCTTTCCATGTAATGAATCTTGGGGAAATGTTGTTTGCGCCTATGGGCCTCAGTCACCAAGTATTAGAATTTGATACAGGCATGAGCTGGGAAGTAAACGGCAATTCCAGGACTTTGAGGTTGGTCCAAAGTCGGCTCAAAGGTCGAAGAGTGGAAAATGAGCTCTTCAACTACCTGCCGTTACCAGCATGGAAGCTGTACTTTTTAGCTTGTTCCTGGAAGTAAATGGCGAGTTCTGCAATGCACTCCCCCCATGTCCTGGAAAAAGTCCACTCAAACAGAAACAAAGGCCTCCCCTCTTACAGCCATGGCTGACTCTCGGCGTTAGCTCAAGTGACTGGTCTTCTTCCTGAGGTAATTTCTCGCTCAAATGTCAAGGCTAATCAAATGAAATAAGTAACACTTCAACGTTGCTTTGCGGGGTTAGCTCAAAACACTGCTCTTCTTTCCTCTTCCTCTTCTTCTTCGTAGACTAAGGTCAAACCGTCCATAGTTTATTACCAGACAAATTAGGTCGCTAGGAACACAAGTGTCTACCAACACCAGACTGATATTACGAGTACATCGACTGATTCACAGCATGACGCAGACACAGACAGAGAGAGAGAGAGAGACACGGCAGCTGATTCTGACAGCACATGCAAACTCAGATCATCGATCATCCACTGAAAAACTTACCGGCTGAAAATGAGGTCATCAACGCAAAAATAAACACAACAGTCATTAGCATAATCAGTTGCGCAAAGCATTTATATAGCGCTTTCATGTGTACAGGATTTAATCAGGAACTCACATCAAAGCGAGCTAGTCTAGTGTTTACAGGCTGGACCGTCAATCGAGTTCAAATCCTCGCCACAGTGGAAAAATGTTTTGAGATTTCCATCCCATTGGCGCCCTCTGGCAAGAACTCAGTTATAGAATGAGAACATTGACCATAAACTGTTGGTATGAAAGGAGAGGACTGGGCATCAGCTTTCATATGCTGAGGCTAAGAAGAATGAAGTCGCTAACCCCTTTCCCCACGATTGGTTATTAAACAGGGCTGTATAAATATGAACGTACATACATACAATAATGAAGGAAGGAAAAGTAATCATCGTTAGCACAATCAGTGGAAATTAAAATACACAAAAGCCTTGAAACATTTAGATAGCACTTTTATTCGTAAACGACGCTACATACAAAAACTTATTTAGCACTGTTGTCAGATTCTTAAAGGCCCTAAACATGGATACAATGATACATGGATACACACATACAATTACAAGAACAATCAATGACCCACACAGGTCACCAAGTACTAGAAGCTGCTCAACAAAAGAAGTTTCTGAAACAAAGGAAATATTTCAATGTTGAGAAGCATCAAGAGTTAAACTGCAGGTGCAAAACTGGAAGTTTCCATACAGGTCAAAAGGCTCAGACATTGTTTTACATAGAGGACCTCGTGCGAGCGCGTGTGTGTATTTGTGTGTGTGTGTGTGTGTGTGTGTGTGTGTGTCTGTGTGTGTCTGTGTGTGCGTCTGAGTGTGTGTGTGTGTCTGTGTGTGTCTGTGTGTGCGTCTGTGTGTGTGTCTGTGTGTGTGTGTGTCTGTCAGTGTGTGTGTCTGTGTGTGTGTGCATGCAGGTGATTTTTATTTTGCAGAGCCCTCGCTTTCTGTTTGTTTTGCATGAAATTATTCATATGAGCAAATAATTCTGTTTCTCTTTTCCTCTCGGCCTACCCACACTTTCCGTTGTGGCTTAGGTGCTATCATCAGTCACCACCACCATCATCACCACTCCTCATCCAACATCATCATCACCGTCATTCTCATCGTAAGCATCATCCCTATCATCCCCACTTTTAATCAATATTATCATCATCCTAATCATTATCATCATACTCATCCTCTTTATCATCATCACCATCATCTTCCTCCTCCTCCTCATCATCATCATCATCACCATCACTCGCATCATCCCAGTCATAATCAACACCCAGTCATCATCATCCCAAACATTATCATCACCCCCGCCACCATCAATCCTCATCCATCATCACCAACCTCTTCCTCCTCCTCCTCATCATATCACCAATCCCACCGCCATCATCATCATTGTTAATATCATCACAATCACTGTCAGCACTATCATCACCACAACCTATTGCCCAACTGTAACAGTCTATTGGCTAATACTCCGGACAATCAGCAGAAAGGTCAGAGGTTCGAATCTCCACCATTAATTTCAAGATTTCTATTCCCTTAGGACTGCGGAATAAGGAACTCATCTATTATGATCTTATAATCTAGATGGAATGATCAGGCAAAGAGGGAGAGGACTGGCCACCCCCTCACATGCCAAGGCTGAGAAAATGAAGTCGCTAACGTTTCATTCTCAAGGCTGGCACCTGCTCTCATATGCCAAGGCTGAGAAAATGAAGTTGCTAACACTTCATTCTCATGGCTTCCACCTGCATGTCCTCATATGCCAAGGCTGAGAAAATGAAGTCCCTAACGAACTCAACCATAAAATAAGAGCAATGACCGTAACTGTAGATGCGAAGATCTGACGGCGAGTGAAAGGACTTACCACCCACACTCAAATGCCAAGGCTGAGAAAATGAAGTCGCTAACAGTTCATTCTCATGTCTGCCTTTCCAGGCTAGATTAATGGTGCACTAGTCACTTGTTAAGACATTCATGATAAACACTTGATATCTCAACAGTTTGTTTTCTGAGAGGCTTGAACAGCAGACCCTTACCCCAGTTTCGTATGAAACCCCATCCGGGTTGTTTGGACTTCCAGCTGCTGGAATATCCCCTCATAGGTATTCGATTTCACCCAGACTGCTAAATCATTCTAATTAACCCCCTTAACCGTTAGGACAGGTTGTGCAACTGTTCGCTTGACTACTGCCCCACTCAACCAACCAGTTGCTGAGGCTGAAGTTCAGCATCTATTCATGCGCTGCCAAAAGGCGCCAATCTCTTCTGGCATTAGGCCACGAATCATCAGCTGCTCATTAGCAGAGAGCAAAGAGCGACAGCACTAAGCAAACTAGAGAGTTGAGAGAAGTAAAGAAAGATACATTCAGACAGAAGCATAAGGCAGAGTAACAGAGAGAGAGACAGACAGAGAGAGAGAGAGAGAGAGAGAGAGACAGACAGACAGACAGACAGACAGACAGACAGACAGACAGACAGACACAGACAGATACACACACAGAAAAGACAAATAGAGGGAAGGAGAGGAAGAGCCAGCTAGGGACAGACACATAGAGATATAGAAACAGCCAGAGTGACAAATAGAAAGAGACAGAGGCAGAAACGCATCAATAGGAAGCGCTGTGGACAACCAGACAAGGGCCACATTGTTATCTTCTATTGGGCAGACACTCTAAGAAAAGATCCTTATCTGCCAGAGAGATATTTATTATCATTGTGTAATACTCATGCGAAAGTTCTGTTATCCAAGAAACCGTCCCAATTCTCAGGAAGCTTTGAACTTTAGCTTTGAACCTCCCACGGTCTATTACCCCCACTCCCCCCTCTGAGAATGACAGATGGTAATACAATTGCCAGACCACGTTCTCCCCTCATATACACGACTGCAGGATACTTGCACAAACCAGATACCAACCAGCTCCGTTGGTGGGTTCAGGCGAGGACCCCGGGTATCATAAGGCGAAGCCTTATGATACCCGGGGTCCTCGGTTCAGGTACTAGGGAGTCTGGGGGAGGGGGAGTTGTGGCGTGGAGTTAACATCCAGCCGGTGATAGTTCAAATCCTGAGGGATTCGAATTTCCATTTCTCGTAATCTAGTTTCAGATGTTAATTAGATAATCATTCCGACTTAAATGGCGGAAGTCAAGATAAGAAAACTAATCTCAACATCATCCACTTGAGTCCGAGATGAAACCAGACGCGATCCACTTGTTCGCCTGTCTGTCTGTGTAGATCTGACTCAGTTTGTATGTCTGTCTCCAAGATTGCTCCAATGTCTGTCTAACTGTCTGTCTACCAATTTGTTTGTTGTTCTGTGAGTCTGTCTGTGCCTCTCTGCTAAACTGTCTGTCTGTCCTTCTGGCTGGCTGTCTATCTGTCCGTCTGTCAGACCTTCGGTCGGTCGGTCGGTCTGTCTGTCTGTCTGTCTGTCTGTCTGTCCTTCTGGTTGTCTATCTGCCTTGGATAGTGATAATCTTTCGGCTAACCGTGTGAATTCATCGAACTCACGTAGTTACTATATAATCACAGGATACTTTGGAAGCAAAGGCCAGTTCTCCCTTTCTCCTCTATCACTACTTCCAGAAGCGGTGTTTAGTAGCAAGTCCTCCAAATACTTCACGATAAGAATCGCTTGTTTAATACGCCGAACTCTTTGGTCTTCCCAAGATTAAAAACCAGCGCACTGGTAACTCAAGTTTTATCGCTTCTTTATTGGAGGTCTGAGTGCAATGGGATGGGGTGGATTATGGTAAGGGAGAGGCACGTATCCAATTATAGGGCACTTCAGGGCAGCAGGTTCTTTTCTAGATAACCTCTTTCCGTTATCAAACAGTAGGACTTGAAACAAGTAGATTTACGACACACTTGGCAGAACTGGTGAATGATCAAGGATCTGAAGAAAAGTAGATCAGGACCTCGGAAGAACACCCAATCTGATCAGAATCTGACGATGAATAAAGGAGCATCAGAGGCACCATATAAAATTGGTGATTACAACTACAGTGATATCAAAATTAGTCCTAAGATGATATCAACATTAGTCCTGAGATGATATCAACAATAGTCCTACGATGATATCAACATTAGTCCTAAGATGATATTAACATTAGTCCTGAGATGATATCAACAATAGTCCTACGATGATATCAACATTAGTCCTAAGATGATATTAACATTAGTCCTGAGATGATATCAACAATAGTCCTAAGATGATATCAACATTAGTCCTAAGATGATATAAAAATTAGTCCTAAGATGATATCAACATTTGTCCTCAGAGGTAGTCCTAGAGTCGAGTACATGCAACATTTTAGTGTGAATGAGTGTAATTAGTAATATTACCTTGCATTCTATAATCTTCATACAATGAAAATTATAATAATAACAGTAATAATAATAGTAGTAATAATAATAATGATAATAATAATAACAGTAATAATAATGGTCGTAATAATAGCACTCTAACCCCCAGACTAAGCGCGCTATACATTACATTACACTAATTGTCATCATCAGTTACAATTACATATTAGTCCTACCTAGAATTGACAGGCTACAGTAACATTCAGTGCACATAATAAAACAAAATATATGCAAATGGTATGAGATCGCCTACCTGCCCGTTTTCGTTGTAACCTCCCTGTTGTTCGGGTCTATCCAGTGTAGATTCGATGTCGACTCTCCGCTGGTCTGTGACACGGAACAGCTGATCACCATGGAACTGCCCAAGGCCTTCGAAAACACTTCACCGATCGGCCTCAGCACCAGCTCTTGACCTGTTTCCACACAAAACAACACAATAGGTCCATCGTATAGTCACATAAGTAATTGTAAAATCCAAATTTATATAGCGCGCTTCACCTAGAGAGGCTCCTAAGAGACACTCCCACCCTGACAACATGAAGAAGAAGAAGAGCAGTCCCTTAAGCTAGTCCTGGGGAAGCCATGGATATGAAGTGTTAACACTTCATTTTCTTAGCCTTGGAATAAGAGTGCGGGTGGCCATTCCTCTCCTCGCCGTCTCATCTTCCAGGGTCAGTGTACCCTTTAAGCCGAGTTGGCTAGCAGCACAAGTGGAGCAGAAATCTGGAACTATATTTCTGCCCTGCCAGGAATTTGAACCCCCGACCTCTCGATCGACAGTCCACCATGCTAACCACTACATTATTGAGAAGCAATCAACAAAATGGTTTTCAACCGCCTACAGTAAGTGGTAGAGAAAGACCATGGATCTATTCCACAAGATGGGGTACCCACAAGGAAGTTTGTCAGTCAGTCTTCCTCTAAGTATGTATGTAGTGGTTCAACTGACTCAGTTCAACACACTTTCTAGTTACTTAAAGTTCACACTTTCTAGTTACTTAAAGTTCACACTTTCTAGATACTTAAAGTTCACACTTTCTAGTTACTTAAAGTTCACACTTTCTAGTTACTTAAAGTTCACACTTTCTAGTTACTTAAAGTTCACACTTTCTAGATACTTAAAGTTCACACTTTCTAGTTACTTAAAGTTCACACTTTCTAGTTACTTAAAGTTCACACTTTCTAGTTACTAAAAGGTCAGATCAGTTAGACAGCCATGAAGTGGCACTTCTGAGAGGTGCTTGACCGGAGCTATATAAATGCTTGGTAACAATACATAAATGGCCTCCCAGAAACCCCTATTCTCATAATCGGACCATGATACAAGACTTTGAATACAAGACTCTTCCCACAGCTCTCTCTCTTCAAACACCATTGTCTCATTTCCAACGTGCCGTTCTTAAAGTATTTCTTCGCCAATTTGGCTGGCAGGGAGGGCACCATGGCAATGCACAATTCAATTCGATTACATTCATAACTGCTGAGAAGCATGTCTTTCGAAGATCTGTGACGGATATTTCTGGAACAGCCGGCCACCGATATGCGTTGATCGAACTGCTTTTGTTTGGATCAGCCGGGAACTATGGCTCCACTTTTTCTGCTTCTAAACGGATCATTTTCGTCCGCTATCGATCATCTTATGACTTCTACGCATTGTTGACTGCTGCAGATTTTTATGCTGTTGGCCTACTTATCAGCTGTAGACAGGTTTTTCTGTATGCTTAGGGATGGTCTGTGGTAGGTATACTAAGTTTATAGTAGGTATACCTAAATGGTAGGTTGGGTAGACAACCGCTTAGCCTTAAAACTACCGTAAGCCTTAAACTAAACCAGTCAGTAACATTTCTGGATAACTTCAACCTTTTAGCCATAGAATAACCCTTTAGCCATTAACTATACTGTTCTCTCATAGAATCAACTGTTTAGCCATAGAATAAACCCTTTAGCCATTAACTGTACCGTTCTCTCATAGAATCAACTGTTTAGCCATAGAGTAGACCAGGAACCCTTCAGCCACGAACTAAATTGTTAGCTATAAACTAAACCATCTACTAATTGAATAAACCTTTTAACCATTCACCAAACCGTTCAGTCATAAACTAAACCGTCAACCCCTAAATCCCGTAATTTAATCGAACACACTGCCTTACACAGGCAAGCACATCGTCAACACAAGCACAAAAACTTGTTTACAATTCAAAACACATCTGTCTACAGAACACAACACGAGACTCTGGGCATGTGATATAGAACGCTAAACGGTCTGAATGCTAACAGGCAATGAAAGCAACGCTGCCTCATTCTAAACACATTGAACTGAACACACAACACAACAAAAGCGAACTTTACTCCGCTTGAGAAGTTTCCCAACACAGACTTCCTCCCTCCCTCCCTCCTCCGTTTTCTCTTCATTAAAAACTGCGACCGGAGGTCGACGCCGATTGCCTAAACGAAGTCTTCAAGCGGTTTAAGCCAACCTTATAATAACCGCCCAGCCTTCTCACACCTTCTAATCAATCAGGTCTCGTCCGTTCCAACTCTGCAACTATACTGTGGCCAGAGACAAAAAGAGCAGCCCCTCATTAGGGATATCCACGGGTATTTGGGGTTAAGTAAAGGTCCCGCGTCCCACAGTGGGACTTGGGAAGGCACTCATGCCCTTCCCTTCACCCCTTCATCCAGCAATGGACAAATCCCAAGGCCCTGGAGACGGGGCGAGTGCATCGCAGGCTTGTGCCGTTTACTTTCCCTTCACCGGTACCAAATTCTTGGTGAAAGAGGCACGCGGGCGCAAACAACCTGCACAGGGTCACGGAGGAGAACCCGCAACCGCATGTTAATCGACCACCGTGTCGCACCATTAAGTGTTGGCGACTTCAGTTTTCTTAGCCTCGGCAGTCGAATGCGTCAGGCCACTCATCTTCCTTACCAACTGATCTTCCCATCCACAAAAGTGGGTCAGTGTACTCATTTTATCGCCAACTTCGATAGCGGTAGAGGCGCAATTGAAGCCGACACCTTGCAACCCTGGCAGTGATTTGACCCCCTCCCTGGACTTATGTGTTGACAGCCTGGTGAGCTAACCGCTAGACTATTGCGCAACCCTGTCCATAACAGCCACTTAATGTAATACAGCCTGACTTCTATAGCGCCGTTATATTAATACACACGGCATCATAATGTCTGCTATTTTGGAGACATTAGGTTAAAACTGTAGCCACTCAAATGTCTGAGGTTGGTAGACATAACTTTAAAAGCGTTTAACATAGAAAACGTCTCGACAGGTGATGTGCGAACCGGTTCATACAAGCGAGACTATCAGCTTCAGTTGGATTGAATGGCAGACTTCAACGCGACCTACCATGCAGAACAAGAACGCTAGGGGTCAGCCCAGACCCTGGAATGTTATATATACACTTATAAGGTGATATGACACAGTGGCCGAGTGGTTCGACACTTGCCTTGAATGCAGGTTCGATCCTCCTACTAACACACACAGACATACACAAAATCACACACACACTCACACACACAAAACTGACACACACACAAACACACACACACACACACACACACACACACACTAATACGAAACACCAGACACACACACACACACACACACACACACACACACACACACACACACACACACACACAAACACACACAAAACTGACTCTCCCACAAACACACACGCTCACACACTATTACGAAACACCAGACACACACAGACTCACACACACACACACACAATCACGCACACACCCACTGACTCACTCAATCACACACTCTCACACACACACACACACACACACACACACATGCTGAATCACACACACTCTCAAATACACACACAAACCAAACATGACATACACGCTCACACACTAAACATACACTAAACATACACTCACACACTAAACATACACTCACGCGTCTTTTTAAACGGCAAATATTTTAATGTCTGGTCCGATGCACTTGGCAACGAATTAACAACCCGAGATGTCACAAAAAAAACTTTTTTGCTTGCATTAGTCTTTTTACATAACCAGAAAAATTGTGTAAATATCCGGTACACATGCATTCTAGATGCAAGTAATCGGTACACTCCAACAGCAGTCTCTGGTAAAAACAAGGACAGCCGATGTGGATTATAAATTGTCTGGTACTAACGGTCATCCACTGTGGCCCACACGCACACACAGTCATCCATAAATCCCATTGCAGTAATCTAACACAAGTACAAAAGGTAATGTAAGGAAAGTTAGTGTAAGGAAAGCTATCTTACAGGCTGCACAGTTTGCATGCCTGCTCACCTGTCTGTCTGTCTGTCTGTCTGTCTGTCTCTCTGTCTGTCTGTCTGTCTGTCTGTCTGTCTGTCTGTCTGTCTGTCTGTCTGTCTGTCTGTCTGTCTGTCTGTCTGTCTGTCTGTCTGTCTGTCTGTCTGTCTGTCTGTCTCAGAGAGTGAAAGAGGTGACAGGATGTAGAACAGCATTTACCTGCTGGAGATTACGTAAAGTCAGCACCGACTGACCCTGGGGTTGAAGAATGGGTTGGGTCTCTGCAGGTGAATAGGTGACATATGACATAGTAAGGGTCATAAAAACTACCCTCTCTCTGCTTGTCTGTCGTTGATTACCTAACTGTATCTCGGTCTCTCTCTGTCCATCTGCATTCCCGTTCTGTCCATGGCTCCCCTTACTGTACATCTTTTTATCACTGGATGTATGTCTATCTGCTGCAACCAGTCTCTCTTTCCATCTACATGTCTGTCACGCTCCCTCTGTGTGTCTGTCTCACTGTCTGTGTGTGTGTTGTTTCACTCGGTCGGATTGTCTCTCTGCCGATTTGTCTATTCATATATCTGTTTCCTTATAACTTATCTATGCATGCATGCATATATATGTCTGTCTGTATGTCTGTCTGTCTGTCTATCTGTGTGTCTGTCTATCTGTTTGTCTGCCTCTGCGTCTGTCTGTCTGTGTCTGTCTGTGTGTCTGTCTATCTGTGTGTCTGTCTCTGCGTCTGTCTGTCTGTCTGTCTGTCTGTCTGTCTGTCTGTCTGTCTGTCTGTCTGTCTGTCTGTCTGTCTGTCTGTCTGTCTGTCTGTCTGTCTGTCTGTCTGTCTGTCTGTCTGTCTGACTGACTGACTGCAGATAACGACAGACCCAGATATAAGACACACTTAATGCTCATCTAATTGTAGAATTGAGATAAACGCAGCCTAGCTATTGACCTTGACCTATCTAGAAAGCCTGGCGCTCTCTCTCTCTCTGCCTCCCTCCCGCTTTGTCTAGCGTTCTAAAGTACCTATACAGAAGTCTAACCTCACCCCCGTCTACCTATCCTGAGGTTACCACCAAATGCATGAGCACACGGTTTTACCACCAAATAATCGACCATCAATCGCCTGTCTCGTGATGACTCACTAACCACAACATAAAGACCCTTCCCCTCCTCCCGACGGCGTTATGTATTGGGGGAATTAGCCGAATAATTAGCCCCATCAACAGCTGAGCAAGCCAGGGGCCAGGATGCAGGCCCTTGTCTACAGGATATGAATGAAAAGAGAACACACACATACACACAAACACACATACACACAAACACACACACACACAGATATACGCACACACACGCATACACACATATGGCGCGCGCAAGTCTAATCTACACTGCCATCAACGCAATTCATAATAGAACTACATTGACATAATTGGTCTGAAATTACTGAAATCCGTAACAAGAGGAACACGAGTTCCGCGTCGCTTATGAATGAACATCGGAGGCAAGGGAGGAAGGGGGAAGACGAGCAAAAGCAGTTCCTGAACGGGTGACACTTCTGACTAACAGCTGATGGGAACATCCGATAGAAGAGATGAACGACAATTAAACAGCTAATTGAAACTTATAATTATCACGAGAACGCATGTTAGTAGCTTGAACATGCGTTCTCGTGCGTTCACTACTGTGTCGGCCTCGGCATCGGACACCCAGTGGAGGGGTTCGCGTACCCCCTTAATCTATATAAATAAAGCGAGAAGTCTGTCTGTCTCTCTGTCTGTTTGACCGGGCTTAACTTCTACAATTTTGCACCTTTTCACTCGAAACCTTCACCACTGTGTCGGCCTCGGCATCGGACACCCAGTGGAGGGGTTCGCGTACCCCTTTTTCACCGCTAACATGGTGAAAATCCCCAAAAACTCTACCCTACCGACCGTCATTCACGCCCCAGGTCGCCTCTTCCACTGCCAAGCGGTTCTATTTATGGCGCCGGTATTCCCCAACGTCATTAATAATGCGCATAACGCCCCAGCTCGCCTCTTCCACTGCCAAGCGGTTCTATTTATGGCGCGGGTATTCCCCAACGTCATTAATAATGCGCATAACGACGTTGTTTACTTTCGCACAAAATTTAATTACGATCGATTCGAACTATATTCATCGTTTTACAGCAAAATTGTATGTTCAAAGACTCTTCTTTACTAAGGGAAGTGAGGGCTAGATTTATGGCGTTTTCTTTAACCCACCAACGCCGGGTTCACCCTCTTCGACTGCGAAGCAGTCAGTCCACGGGAGACTGCGAAGCAGTCGTCGCCAGAGGGCGACGGCGAAGCAGTCAGTCCACGGCAGAGGTCGCAAGACTGCAAAGCAGTCTCCCCCACAGGTCGCCTAAATTTCTTCCTTATTCGCTACACGGATTTAAACTTATACCTAAATTTGTTGCTTATTCGCTACAGGGATTGAAACTTACAACCCCGGGCAACGCCGGGTAAACAAGCTAGTATAACATAGCCAAACAACATCACAGACCATGACATTAACGTAACATAAAAAAATTTCTGCACTATTGTTCCTTTTGGTTTCTTGAACAATTTATCCCCGTGGCCTAGAGTTGCCTTGGTTCTAAAGAACCTCCCTCTGTCTCTTTTCCAGTTATACCTTGTAAGTTCAAGGAGATCTCATCTGCTCTCCTTTTCCTCCAGTCAATACCTTTTCAACCTTTCTACATAGCTCATACCCTATTAACCCCAAATGATTTGGTAGCTCTTCTTTATAGTTTCTCCACTTACCGGTATATCTTTGTCTCTGCTGACAATTGCTTTCTTGATCATATCCATATTTGCTGCTTCAGCAAGATCCCTTAAGGTTTTGCACTTTTTGTGTAATTACTCCCAAGTTCCTTTCTTGCTCACTCACTTTCAATACCTCACTCTCTGGCAGTGCCTGGTCTATAGTTTCAAATTTCTCTGTTTAAACAATGGAACTAAGAGAGCATCTCTTCCTTCATATGGTACCTTCCCATTCTCCAGTCTGCATTAAGTCATTGAAGACCTAAAGCCTCTCCAATTTCTTCCTCCACGTGATGTAAAAGTATAAGGAGGTAGTCAATTGTTTTTTTTATCCTGGCTCCGAGTACCGTTGGCTGCCTTTGTGTTTGTTTGAACGCTTTTAGTTTTTTAGTTCGCTTCCTAGTTGTTATTTTTTTGCAGAAACTGGATAATTATATTTAGTTGTGCAAGTGTGACTTTATGATCTGCCCCTGTTATAGTTTATTTTCAAACTGTATGTAATCATTGTTATACATGTAAAGCATGTGCACTTGTCAGATGAAGACATACAAATCACAGCTCAAAACCTCTCTTCAAACATTCGTATGACTGCCATTGAATTTTTGAACTCATGTACAGCACCCTTTTACTTCGGCCTCGGCTTTACTAAGGCGCTGTGCAAATCGTCTTATTATTATTATTATTATTATTATTATTATTATTATTATTATTATTATTATTATTATTATAAATAAAAGCTACTTGCTTACTTACTTACTCCAAACATCAACTCTTGCCAGTTATTTTATAACCTCTTCAGCAGTCCAAATCATCCTTAGTACACATTATCTACGACAATCCCTTCCCACCACTTCCTAGAAACGCTTTGCTGGGTTCAGAGATGTTTCCTAGTTTTCGTAAGTAAACACCGAGCTGATCAATTTCCCAGTTACTTCTGCTGCCTCCAATCTAGGTCGCACACAACGACTTCTCCCTTCTTTTTTCCTACCATTTATTTCCGTTTATGCTTGTTTCTAAAAAAATTGTAGAAACTCTTGCTGTCCTCCTTTACATTCCTGGATAATTTCTGCTCAAAACTTTCTGTTGCCTACTTTTTTACATTAATTGTAGATTACTCACATAGTTTTACTCACATATATGATTCTTATTTTCTCAATTCTTGCAGTATTCTCGTGTTCCAGTTTTCCCTTCCAAAAATCTTTCCACGCTAAGTTCATTTATTGTTACTGATAGCACTGAGTGCCTCCGAATCGCTGAGTGGCAATTTCATAAACGTTCAATTACAAATACAATTCATTGCTCGTCTCTCTTTTTACTGATTTTTTTTACATACATGTGTTTTCTTTAGCAATCTCCCTCATGACTCATTTAAAATCTCTCCATGTTTTAGTCATACTATACCTTTTATTCCAACTACCAATTATTTTTAACCCTTTCCATGCAAAATGCTAATTCAAGAAGACCACAGGTGCTAGATCCCTAACTCTGCCACTGCTCGTACTCTGGGAGTGCTAGTCCCAAGTCTGGATGAAGGAGGGCGACGCTAATGATCTTTGTTATCACACAAAGTTGTTAAGCTGAAACTACTACTACTACTACCAAAGGTGCTTTGTATCTAGCATATATAATCTACCCTAATCCAGTTACGTCCATAGTGCAGTCATCATTTGCTTTACAAATGTTTATATTACAATACATTACATTATATATCATAACATCAAGTTGAGTCATATTCAGGATTCATAATCGGTTGGAGCAGCCTAGTCGAAACTGTATACTCTAAATCCGATGCTCTAAATCGGACACTCTAAATCCGATTCACTAAATCGAAACTCTAAATCGGACACTCTAAATCCGATAATCATTCATAGCATGCTTCATAATGACACGAAATTCTGATACAACATGGTCGAAAACAGCAATTCGAAAATTATTTATCCTATAGAAAATAAACTCATCATAGCAAGCCCCTGTTATAAAGCGGTTCTTGATATGGATCCCAAAAACACTGGTATAACGAGTTTCTGCTGTACATACACATGTGTGTGTGTGTGTGTGTGTGTGCGCGCGTGTGTGCGCGTGTGTGCGCGTGTGTGTATGTGTGCATGTGTGTGTATATTTACAGTTGCAAGCAGCTGTTGAGAAAGCCTCACAAGATCCGTATCAATTAGACCTTAATGACCCATTGTGTAATTACAGATGACAACAGATCATTGCAAACACCAAAGGGCAACTCTGTTTCCTCATATAAAAGATTACTGGACAATAATCACTTAACAGGTTCAGGCCGTCCGCAGATACTCTCCTAATAAACAGCGTTGTTTATCAAAGTCAACTTATGCGTGTGTTTCGACTTCACCCCGGCCAGCTGAAACTGGAAACCCTGTTTCAAAGCATCCTGCAATGGCGGAAGCTTTGATTTGGACTTTAAAAGCTTCCCCTCTCTCTAACACTGCTATATGGCTGGCTTAAAAACTTCCAGAAAAGGCAAAACTGTTTATAAACGTTCTGGTTGTTTACAGACATATGATATTCACGTTCGTTTTCACAGTTTAAGTACTTGACAGCAAATCTGCAGCACTGCAATTTCTTTCTCTCTCTTTTTCTCTCATATTTTATCACATACCAGTTTTCATTTTCTTTTATTTTATTTATTCTCATGAAATAAAGTGCTCATAATCGGTAGGTGTTTAATGTCTCCTCTCCTTGAGAAGTTACCATGTACAAGTCATGCCTTGTAATCCACCAATTATATAGCACCAATTCAAGAAAAAACACAGCAACGGCACTACCGACCCAAACCAGTGAAATCACTATCGAATAATGCAGACTTGCTCTGAATAGCCTTAAGCTAACTCTGTTTCATAACATCCGATAACGGTAGAAGCATTTTTAGCCCAGAAAACTTCCTCTGCTTCATGGGATTACTGTGTATTATGGAGCTTCGAAGTGATGCCTAAGGCCAACATTGTTTCAAAACTTCCTGTACAATGGCCAAAGCAATTGATCCGCCTTTCAGACTCCTCTTCTTAACTATAGCCCAAAATTGGCTGTACGCATGCATGCACAATTTCCGAAGTGATTATTCATACCCCTACGAATAGCTTAATTTTTTACATATATATGGTATTAATTAGCTACTTAATTTTTACACATATGGTATTAATTAGCTACTTAACTAGCTATTATTCATATTATTATTCATATTATTATTCATATTATTATTCATATTATTATTATTATTATTATTATCATTATTATCATTATCATTATTATTATTATTACGCATTCGTTAAGCGGATGCCGCTGAGCAACTGTGGGTGAAAAACTTGCTTAAGATCCCCTACCCAGTAACCGTCTCCGCAAGCTCAAACCCATACTTTTCGTATTATCTACTTACCTATATACCCACCCACCTAGCCAACTACTTAGCTATTTAGTTACTTAATCCTGGGGCAAGGATGTTAGGACAACAGCCAAAGTGAGGCCTCGGGTGCTACGGTGCCCTACCCTTAGCCTGTATACTGCCTTAGGACAGGTAGCCGTGCATAATGCACCTGTGGTTACTAATGGAGTATATTCGGCTGGTTGAACAGAGGGAATGTGTTCTTGTGAATGGCGAATGCGTAAATATATTCGATCCTTTGACCTTTAAACAACTCATAATGTGTCTCCAAAGACCCCGAGGGTGGCTTTTATTTAAATAAAGACTATTACTAGAGTTAACAGAACGTTAGCTGAAATATAGCTAACAAAAACATCAGTGGGTGTCTTGGACACGGTTACTTCACCCAGTTCAGTTGACTCCCCACTTAAAAACTAACAGAACCCCACCCACGCTTAATACCACAACAGCACACCCCATTCACCCTGAAAGCATCGGTAGTGGCAGCATTGGTACTGGCAGCATTGGTACTGGTAGCATCGGTACTGGCACCATTGGTGCATACTGGCAGCACTGATACTGGAAAATTTAGTAATTGAAGTCCTTTATCATAAACACTGAAGTACTGAGAGAAATGGTACTGGAAACACTACTACTATAAGATCTTGTATTTGAAGCTCTTGTATCAAAATACTCAAGTAATGAAGCATCAGTACTGGAAAATTAGGCAGCAGAAGATATAGCACTAGAGGTCCTGGTATCATAAACATGCAAATACTGGAAACATTTGATACCGAAAATACTGGTACTTGAAGCATTAGCACTGGTAGTAATTAGTACTGGAATCATTGGCAATGCAAGATTTCATCTAGAAGCGGTGGTACTGGAAGTGGTGGTACTGGCAAAGTTGATACTGGAAGTGCTGGTACTGGAAGCAGGGTGTGCTCCTACAATAGAAAAACCCGTGTAGATCAAGGCCTACCTATCAACAAAGAGAGTCTATCAGACAGGGCCAAGGCTGCGAAACCAGACCAGGTGAATTGTTTAGGAGGGAAGAACTGGAGTAAACCAAGTTCCTTTCCAGGTGTCTGGAATCTAAAGTCCTCCAACACAGCCTAGATAAAAATAACATTCAGCCGGATCAGCTCCACGATGTGGTGAAAACTTCCACCTTCCACCCCTCCTCCAACCCTCCCCTGGAGCAGCCAGCCACAAGTTATCAGAGCCCCACCATTTACCAATTTATTATAGTCATTTTAATCTCCGACAGGACCAGACACACCTGTGTGACCTGAACGCCTACTGTCTGGTAATAAATCACCACCTCACCCGACAGTAAGTCCTAAAGTAATGCAATTTTATTAAAAGGTGCTATATAAACAACCAGACACCTAAATACATATACATACATTACCCATATACATACACATCATACATATACATTATACACATGGATACCTACATACATACATTCATACATATTTTATACACACATACATACTTTCATATATACATTAGATCTGGAGCTTCTCTTATAAGTTTTCTTGAAGAGGTGCTATATTAATGAGAACTTACAATTACAGTTGTAAAGGTTTATGGTGGTGCGGTCACAACCGTGCACAAGGTAAACATCATGGCCACCCCAGAATTGGAGAGAGTGACTCGATAGAGTGCTACGAATCCTTATAACAGCTATACTTCTGCTCAAGTAAGTAAGTAATAGTTCATGGACACAATACTTAAGGTGAAAAAATTTACTTTTATTAGAAAATTGACACATTATTTGCAAAGGTTAAAAATGAACTGTCAAACGAACACAGTGTATATTAAAAAAAGTCAGAAATTAACTGTCATTGCATGAAATTAAAATGTCCCGTGTAATTTGACATTTCCGTCAGATGTTTTAACGCTGTACGGTTAAATGTTTTCATGATGCTAGTAACTCATATCATTCACTTTGTTACTCAGTATACTTACTTACTTACCTGACCATTTTTAAATATTGTGTTCACGAACCATTACTAAAAACCAATTAAAATATACACATAAATAAATAAATAAAAACATATGCAGATAGACACAATAAATACTGTGCAAGTATTTATACAATACAATACAACTGTATTTGATATTGCCCTCCTTCCAAAGTACAGAAGTGCACATGACCATATGACAGAACATCGATGGCGCTGGGTCGCTAGGCAGCGGCTTGAGGTAGATTCGAACCTGCGACCCTCCAATTACAAGGCACCGAACATACCACTACACCACCGCGTACGCTACCATCAGTCACGTTTACACCCAGTCATTCGCTCAGCCACAGTTAATGTGCTCCACTACCAGACACGAAGTTCAGGCGCAACCCAGCCACACTAAGGTCGAGCTATTACTCCTTAGAGGTTCAGTTCCCCCACCAGACAAATTGAATCAGCAAATGTCGACGATCCTTTGGCCGTCAATGATTCTGTCAGGGTGTCGTTTATTTTCCTCACGGTGTTAAATCATCCCTAGAATCCTAGACATTCCACCCGAAATGCCAATACACACATAAGCTACCAGATAAAAAAAACACTGCGAGGGAAGGCGATGAATACAAGAGGGTCAACCCCATCCCTCTGCAAGATCATAAACACTCGGAAGAAAGTCTGGCGGCATTCAACCAGTACAGAAACAGCTGCTAAAGAGAAAACAGGCCAAGAAAATAGTCTCCTTAATCTATGAACCGCATTTACGCCTTAAATCAATTATCGAATTAGAACAAATAAAATAGTTTCAGACACAGTAAGTAAACAAGTAAATAAGTAAGTGAGTGAGTGAGTTAGTGATAGAGTAAGTAAGTAAGTAATCTTTATCAACACAAGACAAACGCCCACAATTTACAACAACAATGCAAACATACTCAAAGCATAATAGTAACAGTCAAAAATATTAATACTTAATAAATAGTCATTGTTAATAGTTTCACACACACAAACACACACACACACACATACATACACACACACACACACACACAACCATCCTCACTGCATGAGGTTTAAGATAATATCAATAATAAAACAATATATGATAATTATTATAAAAAATAAGCAATTATTATTAATTATACATAATCATACACTGGAAACTCATTACAACACTCTCTTTGAAACCGCTTTATACCGGTAATGAAGTCATATATAATAATGTGTTGGGTTTCCTACAGCTGATCAAATTCTAGGATACATGTCCCTGACCGTGTCGTATCAGAATCTGTATTATCATGAATCGTTTTATATTAAGTCTCTGTTGTAATGACGTATTTACATAACACCAGGAACAGCCATGCAGAGGCTTTAAATGGCGCCACACAACAGATCAGACAGACACATATGTCTAGTACCACTCATTAGAAATTAATGCAACATCAGATGAAACGCTGAGTATTAAGCTAAGGACAACTCAGTAATAAGGTTATCAGAATGGCTTAAAAGGGTTCCACCGCCCAACAGATTACAGGAAGCAGGGCTCGTAATACGTTGACTGCTAGTACTCCGATAGTGCCAGTACCAAGCCTGGCTCAAGGAGGAGGGCGACGCTAATCATCTTCGCTATGACACAGCAGCGTCGTTATACAAAAACTAACCAATCCACCAGCCAATGTGCGGACCTGCAGCTGCAGTCAGAGGCGTGATTTTATCTCGTTGATTATCAGGTTTTTCGTGCAGTACAAATTTTTTTCTTTTGATGTACTTTTTTTTTAGTGATTCGTCTTTTTCCGTCCCGCCAACTGCGTCATTTTCGATTTCTTCAAACTCCCCCAGACTGATAAGCAGATTGGCCGCAGCTGCACCCACTCATTTGGGGTTGCGAAGTCCGTCTGAACCATAAAATCTGACTACACGAGAACTCGGTTATTGGACCCATTAGTCATTTCGTGTCTCATTGAGTTCTCAGCTAAATCTTTTCAGATATCTGTTGTGCAGTTTCTGCCCTGACATTGAAATGTAAGACACTGAGAAACCGACCTGCTATATTGTCAAAACCAGGCAGTCGTCTGGCGAGAAGGATCACAGGAATCGACTGTCTAGTGTTGGGGCACACTCAATGTCGCCTGCCGCCAGACAGTTTGGTATGAAAACTTCAGAAACGTAACTACTTGTTGGCCACAATCATCATCATCACAACACCACTATCATCATCATCATCATCATCATCATCATCTGACATCATCATCATCATCATCATCATCATCATCATCATCATCATCATCATCATCATCATCATCATCATCATCATCATCATCATCATCATCATCATCATAGCAGTGCTTTGTGAGGTACTTACAGAGTGTTATATCAAGTGTCTTTATACATACATACATACACACACACATACATACATACAATACATACACACATACATACATACATACATACATACATACATACATACATACATACATACATACATACATATATACAGTACATCATCGCCACCATTATTATCAGTTCCTGCACTGCCTTCTGGAGGTGTTAGGTGAAAAAAATTAAAGCCATCTAGTGACTGCTTTCTTACTACACAGCTGATGTCTACCAGCATTATGGCTACAACAGTAGTGTCTGATCCATTCAGACGTTATACTGAAACGCAACACTGACGGTTAGATGAAATCAGAACACTGTGAATGAAATATGATTTCAGAGCCTTATAACATGGCTCATCTAATCTTTGTCTATATGAGTGGATGTGATAAGTCACATCGGATGACTGACCTTTAGATATCCTTTTACATTTCGACACCAAACTAGTACAGACACACTTAAACATACACACACACGGTCAAATACAAAAACATACAGTCATAGTCAAACAGACACTCACAGGAACACATTCAAAAACTCAAAAATACAGATGCAATCAAATACACATACAAGCACAAATAAATAGACAAACTCTCACAGATACAAACAAGCATACTCACACATAGACACGTGTATACTCACAGAAACACAAACATTCGATCCAACACACACAAATATACAGACACACTCAAATAAGCAAACAAACAAACAAACACAGGAACAGGCACATCAGAAGTTCCTGGGAAGCCAACCTCACCCACTCACCCCATCTTTCCCCAAGACTTCAATCCCACTCATTTGTGTCATCACTAGCCGTGGTAACCTCTGACACATAACCCAAGATGCTGAGTGCGCCCAGACCCCCCCCCCCTGAAGCCACGGCCCTGAGAGATTCGACAGAGGGCAAAACGGGGGTAAGTTTAGTCTGGGTAAATTAGTTTGGGGCCAGCATGACGTGACTGAGCATAACACGGATGAATCATAGACAACCGATCGATTGGTTCAACTCAGCTAACATAAGTTATACGCAATCCGTGATCAAGTTTCGTCCGTGGAAATTTACCCTCTGTCATGTTACACGAATAATATTAACGGCCAGATATTACCATATGATAAAATGGCCATATTTCATTGTCAAGTCGGTATTTACACATCAAAGATGTCTGTCACAATATTCAAAACAGCAAATTCACTGTCAAGTTGTATTAACCCATATTTTAGTACTGATATTTTTATTTTCTCCATAGATGTTTTTGTGAACGCCCTGCTCCCTGTTACAGCATCATAATTAGTAGTTGTACTAGTATTATCTTTATTGTTTCATTGCTATCATCACTATCATCATCATTATCATCACCACAACCACTACTGCTACCACCAACAGAACCATCGTCATCATAATCATCATAATCAGCATCCTCCTCTTCCCTTCATCATCCTCATCAGTAATATCTTCCCCATAATCATCATCAGCATTATCCTCCTACTCTCCTCCTCCACCTCCTCCTCGTCGTCATCATCATCGTCATCAGCAGCAACATCATCATCCAATTAAAGAAGGGAGCCGTGATTTCAGATAATCAACTCTGCCACATCATGGATATGGCAACACTGGTCTAGCCAGAGATCAACCAACCAGACAAACCATTCCAGTCAGAGATGATGTCTGTCAACAAGAGTGTTCTGGTTAGACAAGTAATTGTCGTTACCACACATCAGTCTGGCCCTGTACGGTGTAAATCAGCATCTGGCCACACTAGAATCTGCTATCACCAGACACCACTTGCAACAGAGTCCTGATCTGGTATCCTTCCAACCACTCACTCATCCACCCACCAACCCGCTCACTTAACCACCCACCCACCCATCTGTTCGTCCTAGGACACGATAAATAGGAACTCACTTGTTGTGACTTCCCACAATTGGATACAGATTGAAACCATCTGGCTACAGAAATACAGCCACACGATCTCCAGACTCCTCCCTCCCCTCCATCCAGACCCTAAGGGTCAAGTTTACACCACGTTCAGAGGCTTTACTCAGTCCACGGAGACCCATGCCGTCATAGAAGACTCAGTCACTCCAGCTTCACATGCAATTATTCAATGCTTATTCAGTCTCTTGGGGGGGAGGGTTCGATGGTCTGGTGGTTAGCCTGCTCCACTGTCAACCGAGAGAGGTAGGGAGGGGTTCGGGTTCAGATCCCTGCCAGAACAGAAATTTGCTTCAGATTTCGGCTCCACCGGCGCCCCCTGGCCGACTTGGCTATATTTAGTAGACTAACCTTACAATGGTCTATCTGGTAATACCAATAAGACAAAGGCAGCATTGTGCAACTTATCCAAACCGTTGTGGCCATCAGGAGATAGGAGAGCATGGAGATGTATCTACTAAGTATGTACATGTATGTATGTATGTATGTATGTATGTATGTATGTATGTATGTATGTATGTATGTATGTATGTATGTATGTATGTATGTATGTATGTATGTATGTATGTATGTATGTATGTATGTATGTATGTATGTATGTATGTATGTATGTATGTATGTATGTATGTATGTATGTATGTATGTGTATATATGTGTATATATGCAATATGTATGTATATATGTATGTATGTATGTATGTATGTATGTATGTATGTATGTATGTATGTATGTATGTATGTATGTATGTATGTATGTGTGTATGCCTGCACGCAATTATGAAAAAGTATCAACATATGTACAAGCCTATGTGGTCGTTTATTACAAAGCACTTTTGGAGACTCTCAGACTGCCTTCTTACACCCAGCACACCTCCACACTAACTAACCAGAGTTAATTGGGCGGAGATTCCGTAATTAGTGTGAACAGGTTAGGAGTAGTTACACAGGTAATCAACCACTTGCTGAGCAAATCTCTGGGGTCAGAGCTAATGATTGCAGGTGACTGGAGGGGCATTGGTCACAGTCTGGCCAGGTGTGGCGCCAGCCAGAGCGAGGTGTGGTCCCAGACGGATTGAGACCAGGAAATGAAGTGTAACGAACCGTCGGAATACTTATTAGGCAGGAATTAATTCCTCATTAGGAGCCTAGGAGGGTGCTCTCCCCATCCCAAAGCACTGGACGGAACCTGTTAGCACAGACTCGTCTAGAAGTACTAGGATGAATTGTTGGTAGGGTAGGGTGGGAAATTAATGATCTGCTCTTGTACCCACACGTTCAGGAAAGGACTGGGTCACGAGTTCAAAAGTCTGGTTTCAGAATCAAGCTGGCTCACAATTCACGAATTCATTGATACCCGGAGAACTAAAGGGTTCATGTTCAAACCGACACCCTGAGAACTATAAAGGGTTCAAGAATTGACACCCTGAGAACTAAAGGTTTCATGATTATTTACACCCTGAGAACCTGAGAACTAAGGAGTTCAGGAATTGATAGGCTTCTGAGCTGAAAGGTCCATGACAAGGTCCATAGGTTGAAAAGTTTGAAAATTGATAGGATCATCTACTTACAGGTTGATTGATTGATTCACACATGCTGAAGAACTTATAGGTTTTTCAATTTAAAGTACGTAATTGACTGATTGGATCATAAAAAAATTACTTAATTAATTCACAAGTTCAAGACCTTATATGTGCTTGAATTTAAAGTATGTAATCGACTGTATGGTTGGTTCGTGAAAAATTAATTAATTAATTCATAAGTTCAAGACCTTGTAGGTGCTTGAATTTTAAGTATGTAATTGACTGTATGGTTCATGAAAAATTACTTAATTAATTCACAAGTTCAAGACCTTATAGGTACTTGAATTTAAAGTATGTAATTGACTGTATGGTTCATGAAAAATTACTTAATTAATTCACAAGTTCAAGACCTTATAGGTGCTTGAATTTAAAGTACGTAATTGACTGTATGGTTCATGAAAAATTACTTAATTAATTCACAAGTTCAAGACCTTATAGGTGCTTGAATTTAAAGTACATAATTGACTGTATGGTTCATGAAAAATTACTTAATTAATTCACAAGTTCAAGACCTTATAGGTGCTTGAATTTAAAGTACGTAATTGACTGTATGGTTCATGAACAATTACTTAATTAATTCACAAGTTCGAGACCTTGTAGGTGCTTGAATTTTAAGTATGAAAATGGACTGTATGGTTCATGAAAAATTCAAGAACTTAAAGGTGCTTGAAGGTACGT
The DNA here is from genome assembly GCA_963556255.1 of Allolobophora icterica. Classification (NCBI taxonomy): domain Eukaryota; kingdom Metazoa; phylum Annelida; class Clitellata; order Crassiclitellata; family Lumbricidae; genus Allolobophora; species Allolobophora icterica. The sequence goes on along the minus strand of OY744609.1, from coordinate 8,787,245 downwards.
ATATTGACTGTATAGTTCATGAAAAATTAATTAATGAATTCACAAGTTCAATAACTTATAGGTTTTTGAATTTAAAGTACGTAATTGACTTGCTCAAAAACTGTAGGGTTCATGATAAATGCCAAGCTCGTGAATTGATGACCCACTTATAAACCCGTCACTCATGACTCTCTCATAAACCGGTCACTCATGACTCTCTCGTAAACCGGTCACTCAAGACCTTCTCATAAACTGAAAAGGTCATGAATGTAGAAAGGTCAAGAACTGAGAGGTTTCTGAATGAGTAGGCGCCAGTGAGACAGTGAGGAGGACGTTGGTTTCGAAGGACATGTGGGTGGCCCGACAGAGAGAGAGAGAGCCACCTCCAACAACCACGCCATCAGGAAAGGCAACCAGGCAAACGACGAGGGTCAATTACGAGAGGGGGCTGCTATCAGATGACAGACCGCCATAAATCGGAGATCAGACGGAAAAGAAAAGGAGAGTCTGTTAACGGCCGACATCCCATTGCAATTGCCAATGCCATATTCCCATCTCAGATGCAATATTCTAACGATACACATGGCTCGTGTCCAAGCTATTCATAGACGCAATTTCTTCTCTCCCACGCACATGTGGATTTTATACATACATATGTATGCATGCCTGTATGCATGTATGTATGTATATATATATATATATATATATATATATATAAATATATATATATATGCATAATACTGCGCTTGTCACTACATAATAATATATAGCGTATTCATGTCTATGTATAATTCCATAATAAATCATTTATATATATAATACACTTGTAATTATGTATAAAAAGGAATCTATAAATAGAAGCTGAACATTTCTCTTTTATCTTGCATGCAATAGCAATTATACATACTTGTTTATCTGTATGTATACATACATATATATACATGTATATGTATTGTATGATCATCATTAACCATAATTACAATCTTGTATATGTATAATATATACAAGGTCATCTATAAATAGAAGCTATTTTCTCCTTTCACATGTGTGCATGGTGTCTGTGATATACACATCTAAGCAGGGACAATAATACCAAACATAGAAATATAAATGGTTGTATCGCATGTAATATAATTATATGCTTGTGTTTTTAGCAATCAATGTATTTTACTGATATTCATATGTTCCAGTCTACTTATTAGATCTTTGCCCATTCCCCAAGTTGTTTTTAAACCATCCTATATAAATAAATAAATAAATAAATAAATATATATATATACATGTACATAGGCGTAGCTACATGGAGGCAAGAGGAGGCATTTGCCTCCTCTTGGTTTTGCGAATATAAAAATTCTCCATGTATTTTCTGAAGTAGACCCCAGGAGAGGTGGATTTTGCCTCCTCTTGATTTGTGCTGAAGAAAGAAAGTCCTCGAATGTGTTAATGACTAAAAAAAAAAAGGTCATCAACTTTTTTCGTGACGAAATTTACTTTTTTTCGTGACGAAATTTTAGAAATTCTCAGAGCAAAATTCTTAAATTCTCAGAAGTTTTTTCGGACGCTGAAAAATTTCCCTCTGACCTCTGAAACAAAATCGCCGCCACTGCATAAAAGTTTAGACAAGCAGTAGTTGCCTCCTCTTGAATTGAAGTCTGGCTACGCCCCTGTATATATATGAGCTCACCTCCTTCCTTACTAACTTACTTACAAGCCATCTGACAAGTATACAGACCTGAGATGTGACATACACATATATTTATATAGCATATATAGCTGGATATAATTATATACACTCATGAACATAATTTGTGCGTATATAATATATATATATATATATATGTATCATAATTATATATTACATAAGATCATGTCAATCATATATATGCTAACACGTCAGTCAGTTACCAGCATAAGTACGAGTTACCACATCCGTTACCAAATAGAATTATTATAATTATAATATGAAAAGGTAAACATGATTATTACACCTAAATGATACATGCATACATGTATCACGTTGCACTTCAGGGACCAATTACACACACACACACACACACGCACACGTACACAAATACACGCAGAGTGGAAGCCATTTGTGGACATAGGTCTACTGTATGTCAGCGGAAACCGTTGGATGGGCACTTCAATAATGATACCAGGAATAAATAAAGATCAGTCAGTCATTCATCAGGATATTGTTACAATGGTCATGTTAAAGCCCTAGGTTTTAGGTTTGGCGGTTTCCCTCGTAGAATGAAGTGACCAACGACTGTAGGCGGTTCAAGTAAGCATCTGTCGGCCAATGGGCGTTGATTTCATTTTGGTTTACACATCTTACAAGCATAGGCTGCTGAATTTAATTATATGCATAGCCTAGGCAACATCGTCCGCTTTGTGGAATGGAGGCGAGGCGCAGGGACGGTCGGTCGATCGGTGGTAGCCCCCACCCTAGGCCCTTCACCCTCCCTCTGGCCTACCCCGATCAATTGACCACTTGTATATATAACCGAGCTTTGGGTCGTAAACCTGTATATAAATGCCAGCTGTTGATGCTGTCACCGTTGCCTTATTATACCCGGAACACTAAAGACAATAAGCTGTATTTCATATTCTAAGAATTTGCACCAGTATCAGATGCTAATATACAGCCTAAGGAAGAGAGACTAGGTCACATGCCAAATTATGCTAATGAACTTAGGAAATGAACTTAGGAAATGTCCTTTCACAATTGAGTCTTGGTTTGCAGTACTCATTCTAGTTTGAATTTCGCTGCAGCAGAGTTGAGCTTCGTAATTTCTTCACTTCATAGCCATTTTAAATCGCATAGTCGATACAGCTTATATCTCGTGTCTGTATATTATATTATTATCTTATTTCAGTAGTGGACCTTATAGTAGTATAACATTGTATTTCGTTAGTGGACATATATTAGTATCATTATATCGAACTATTTCCAAAGATGGATGGAGACTACGCTGTACCAACGACACCGACTTCAGGTGTTGCAGTTGGCAACATGCGAACATTTAAAAAACGGTTGTCTGATGGATCTACCAAGAGTTATAGCTACCCTTACGTTTCTGTAAGGAAACATTTTGAATTAACTTTTACAACCGACAGTGATAAACTTAAATTTGAGCAAAAATGTGAGGACATTCGCTTGGCGTTGGGAGTAAAAAGTTTGAGAGAAGTTCTGGTGAAAGTCATAATGGATGTTGACACCAATAAGCTCTCTTCTGCAACTCAACATCCGCAGCAGACACTCACGATGTCTTCAGTCACGGAAGAAGTAAGTGAATCAACTTCACTGACTGATCCAGCATCTGTCACAGCAGCAATATCAGCAGCTCCAGCAACAGCTTTGGAGACTGCACATGAGAATTTTGTTGGGCAGTGCTCCAGCATTGCCCAGTTGATCGACACAATCTCACAACATTCATCCACATGTGTGACGCCGTATTCAGTGAAGTCATGGACACACAGTGGTCATGTGCTGTCGGTGGATATGGAGTGTGCGAAAAAACACTCCTTTCAGTGGAGTTCCTCATCCACAATAGACAGCGAGCGGAAGGAATTTGAAGTCAACCACCGAGTGATGTTGAGCTACCTGGCCTCTGGTATGACACCCATACAGTACGAGCGCTTTAGCGACTTCAGTCGGTTTGGACTATTGTCAGACCTTTTCCGCAGGAGGAATATGGTTACATTTAGTGCCATTTCTGAGAACCTGCGAAAGCAATCTATATTTGGCGCTAGAGCGCAGGAGTCTTCACTGTCGCCTGATGGAGCTATCTCTATAATGACTGACGCACGACATCATTGTAGACGAAATAGTTATCACACCGACCATGTTGCTATCGGGTTGAAAACTCACAAAGTCGTTGATATTCAACACATTAACGGGAATGATGATAACTGTTCACAGCGTCACGAGGCAGTGGGATTCGACAGGATGTACGAGAGCCCGGATCTCAGCAACATTAAAGTTGCCCATCATGTGCATGATCGAAACATGACAATCAACAAGCGCCTACGTGAGAGGAAGCAAGCCAGGAATTCCAATGACCGCTGGCACTGCACCCGTCCTATAACAGCCGGGGTGAAAAAAATTGGGCAAGGAGCACAAAAAAACATTGGAAAAACATGGCATCCCGAGCTTTCTGACAAGGGTGCTGCCATTCGAAACCACGTCTATTGGTGTATGGACAATTGCAATGGAGATGCCCAAACCCTGCGTAAGCTCATAGAATCATGCATCCCTCATTTTCAGAACAACCACAGCAAGTGCCATGAAACTTCCCACTGCAAAGAGCCGGGGCATATGATTGAAGTTCGAATTGTTTCAAATGAGGCTGCAATTACAATGCTCCAGGACTTTCTTCGGTCGTTGGTAGTGTACAAGCACGCTGAAGATTATGTCAAAGGCCACGACACATTTTATGTGGAAAGTTTTAATAACGTTTGTCTGATCTATCTGGATAAACGGATACACTACGGGAATTTAATGTACGAGCTGCGGAGCAATCTGGCTGTCTTGGACTGGAACGAACACGTCGACAGACCATACACGTCTATATGCACGACTGTTCGTTCGAAAAACCCACGTCGCCAAATCGGGAAAAAAGTGTATCGGCGCAAGACCTACGTATTTGTTGAGAACATTTGGAATTTGTACATTGCCGTGTGGTCAGCATCTAAAGCAATATCGGAGTCTGTGACAGAAACTTCTGCAGATAAGGAGACCTGCCAGAGTGAAATCTCTTCGGACGAATCCGATGACGACCAATTAGGAGACAGTGAGAGCTTTTCAAATGAAAGCAATGCACCCTACACAGTAGAATAACCGTAAGAGCTGTGACAATATTGTATGATACACTAAAATCAAACATATCAGTGCTACATAACCATCAACCGTCATTACACATAACCACCTTAGCATTCTGCTGTCTACTCTGCTTGACCTCCCCGGATTTTGGCCTGGCATAGGACAGAGAGATGTGTGGCAGAGCTGATGTGTGGCAGAGCTGACTGCTATCACACGCGTCCACAGGTGGCGGATAGTGGAACGACCTCTAGAAATAGAGGTCAGCTGCGAAATAAGCAGGGTTATATCTGACGAATAAGCAGTCGCGGACCAACAGCGGCAAGGCTAGTAGGGCACACTGTAGAAAAAGAGTGGCATTTTGCTTGACAACTAAAAGCTGCAAATATCCAATAACAGCCTTGTGACATGGGAGCACATGACTCAATTTAAATAAGCCTGATGACCCTCTGCCTAGCGGGCATGTGTTCATCACCAAGACTAGGTCCACAGCGGAAAACTGTGGTTGATGCCACGAAGGGCATCCGATCTGTAACAAGATGCTCCAATCTGTATAAAAATGAATCTGTGGCTTACCCCCCCTCAACGAGGTCCTAATCCAAGCAAGAAAAAAAGAAGATTGAACGGACAAGGGACTGTGGCCATTGCAAAATTGATTTGACATAGCACTTATGAAAAACCTAGTCTCCGTAACGTGGTTTTCGTGTGGCGCCGAGCAATTGAGGGCAATTCAGGTTTAAATCCACCTCTGAGTAGGAATCTTGAAGAGGCGCTATATAAATTTAAAATGGGGGAATGTTATGTTACATTGAATCATAGCTATGACAGGTGTACATAAGCAGCTCACAATCGATAAAATTCTGCTTTATGTCAGAAAGTAAGTGTACAATAAAAATCTCTCTGTCTAAACAAAGTCCGGCGAATTATCCAAAGTATCAATGTTACTCCCACTTGTGGCCCATGTAAGGCGTGCCTGTTGGATTCGGATACAACGATCTCACTTTTCGCACTACGCAATCTGGCATTATTTCCCGCATGTGAAGTACACCGTTCGATTCCGTTAGTTTCTTGGCCAGATATAATGGGCTCGTCCACCCACCCAAGTTGCAAATGATCTTCCAATATTTTCCATAAATTACTCTTCGTATTGGACTGTTAGCTGCATGCGCTGCTTGTCCTCCGCCAAGCCAACCTGGAGATGCAGAACCCACGCACGGAGAGAGAAAACAAAGAGGACAGGCGCCTTCCGATTGATGATTTTCACCCTGCAGCTGCAAATGATCAGCTGACACTTGAATGTCATGACTGTTTTGAGCCTCAATTTCTGACTCTGTACTATTTCCATTGGACGCGACCAAGACCTCCTTCGAAGCGGCATCCATACAAGATTTTCTTCTCTTTGGTGGTTCCAACTCTGCAATTGGAACAAAGGCAGTTTCGATTGGTTGGAGATATATTTATAATGTCATCAACATACAATTAGCTCTTTCGACTTGACTTGAACGACAGCTTAGCTGGGTTATGCATATGTTTATTGTCTTATTACATATCGTAATAATAATAATCATGGTAATTTTAATAATTACATTTTTAATTGGCCATTTATTATCATTACTGCTGTTACTGCTGTTCACATCAGTTGTCATTATACTAACATTGCTGATGTTATTATTACTATGTATTTCTATAGCATGGTTTGAGCTAAATATTTGCAAGGATAATAAATGCAATTTAATTTAATATTTATAAATCTTAGTTCAATCTTATTTGCGCACGTATAGCGCTACCTGAAGAACAATAGGGCCTACTTGTACAGGGTTCACCACACAAAACAATTTATACAATTTCAGTATATATATATATATATATATATATATATATATATATATATATACGCATCGTCTTCATAATTACCAATTTTTTCAAAATTCCAGTTGTTGTGAGCAAAAAATGCCCGTATGGCTTCCTCTTGATCGCCATCTACCACAATAGTAAGTTCGTATTTGTTCATGGCAATCTAATCGCATATAGAAACTACAGACTTGTTTCTCAACCCTGTAAGTATCTTCATAGCAATGAACTCCATAGTAATATGAGTGTATGGGGGGGTAAATTTGGATAATTGGAACAACTTGTATACATTCTAGAAGTACAGGTATGACCTCTAGCCAGCTTACCTGGCTTTCGTATACACAAATTAGTCGACCCACAGCTCGGTTATATATATACAAGTGGTCAATTGATCGAAGTAGGGCCTGTACGGGGTATGCCCTGTCGGGTCTAGTCTGCCCTAGCGATGCATCTCCATCCATCCGTCCGACCGCTAGAGGGCCAGAGGGAGGGTGAAGGGCCTAGGGTGGGGGCTACCACCGATCGACCGACCGTCCCTGCGCCTCGCCTCCATTCCACAAAGCGGACGATGTTGCCTAGGCTATGCATATAATTAAATTCAGCAGCCTATGCTTGTAAGATGTGTAAACCAAAATGAAATCAACGCCCATTGGCCGACAGATGCTTACTTGAACCGCCTACAGTCGTTGGTCACTTCATTCTACGAGGGAAACCGCCAAACCTAAAACCTAGGGCTTTAAGGGCTGAGCAGTCCATACATGTATGCATGCAACTATGCATATATACATATATTTATACACATGCATATATATAGGAACAGCCGATGATACACAATAATATACCATTAGATCACCTCTACAGCTACAGCTACATACCATGTACCACACCAGTTACATTAGAAATTTCTTTGACCCAAGGTAAAAAGGATCCCTCATGGAGTCATGGTCTTCAAATTATTATGATTATTATTATTATTATTATTATTATTATTATTATTATATTATTATTATTATTATTATTATTATTATTATTATTATTATTACTACTACTATAATTTTTATTTTTCCCTGAGATACATATATTATGATCCCTCAGAAGCTGAAAAATTATCCAGAAAATAAGAGATTCTGGGAAGGCTAGAACTCATCAAAGTGTTAGATTTTGATAGCAAAGAAGATATTGTGAATAATATAACATATTATTATTAATTAGCAATTCCTATAATTCACGAGGCATCAACGCATGACACATCAAAAGCAATCTGTTATCAGGCTTTGAGATACCAGTAACTGGAACACGCTGGGACTAACAATGCATTGAACAATAGATTGTAACAATACATAGAACAGTCGTCATTAGTTGAGCAAATTCTTAACTGCTGCAGAGCGGCATATACTAAGGCTGTGTTTCCTAATCTGGGTGCCGCTGCACCCAATGGTACCGTGAATCTATTCTAGGGGTCCAGCGGCTGGATGGCAGATGGGTTAAAAATGTGAATACTGCTCATTATCACTACTTAGATAGACCTATAGCTATTTGTTAAGTTTAAACTAGTGTAGAAATAGTTGCAACACTGCGGTTGAATACAAAGGAATGTTGCTCGTGATTAAAATAAAAAAACTAACTGGAAGAAAAATAAATGAAATAAAGGCCATCTGCCATTGTCTAAATGACCTATTACTACAATGGGTACCTTGCTCTGAAAAAGGATGGGAACGACTGTACTAAGGTTTAGGCCTTACCATACAAGTATTGAAACACTAGTTGACCCGTTCCCAGACAATGCACTACATGCAAGATTCCAAGGACAAAGAAACAAAGGCAGACCAGGACTAACCTGTATAGATAATATAAATGAGGATGTAACATCACTTGGACTACCACTAAAGGAAGCAATAGACTTGACAAATGACCGAGGACAATCGAGATCATATATTCGTACCCACCGTCGCGAAATGGCTGGCGTCAGGAACTGATGATGATGATGATGATGATGATGATGATGATGATGATGATGATGATGATGATGATGATGATGATGATGATGATGATGATGATGATGATGATGATGATGATGATGATGATGATTGAAACAGCACTGGCAGACAGCTGTCTACATGATGTATATGATTTCAGAGGTTTAAAGGCCAGTTTCAAAGGTGTGCTCGAGCACCTAAAAGTACTTGGCAACTAATAGACGATATTATAATATTGGGTCACGTAGGAGCAACAATACAAGGGGCAGTCAATATATTCAGCTCCTCCTGTTGTTGTCTGTTCTTTTAAGCAAAGGCAAATAAAACAAGTATGTGGCGGAATAGCATTTTCTCATGCAAGTCATGGGAAGGTGATGTCGGACGTTGGTTCTTGACCCCGTCTCCACCCCCCTAGTCTCTCTCTGTCTCTCTCTGTCTACCTCTCTGTCTGTGTGTCTGTCTTTGTCTCTCTGTGTCTGCCTCTCTGTCTGTTTTGTCTGCCTCTCTGTTTGTCTGTCTGTCTGTGTGTGTCTTTGTGTGTCTTTGAGTCTGTATGTCTGTCTGTCTGTCTGTCTGTCTGTCTGTAGCTTGTGATGAGGCCACAGTAAAACTTAGCCCTATATACCTGCCTGAAGAACCTGAAGCAATTTGACTGGAATACTCAAAATGGAACATAAAACTTGTACCACCTTTCAGCCCGACAGAATCTGAACCAGACACCCAAGGCCCATCCAAGTCAAAGTCTAATCAAATCATATCTAACCTAATCAAATCAAATCTAATCTAAAGCCGTTATCATAATGCATAAGCTTATCAATCCTCTAAGCTAATCCCAACAGGCAGCCATGGGTATTAAATGTTAGCAAATTCAGTTTTCTTAGCCTCGGCATACGATGAGATGGCAAGTGACCTTCTTCGCCGAGTGCTCTTCCCACCGACAGTTGAGTTGGGGGGTGGGGGGGGGGGCAAGAGGTTCCTAAATCTCTAAACAAAAATGTCTGTCGAATCCTAGTCAGAAACTCCACTGCAGGTCATCGAAGTCAGATGTCAGTCTGCGTTGAATGAGGTGGGAAAGACTCTTCGGTTAACTGGGTCTGGTTGCAATTAACTAGGTCGGGTCAGGCTAGGTACACGGTCAAACATAGGCCAGACAGTGGAGACAATTATCTGCGAAGACAGGTTAGTCATCTCAGTCTGGGAATAGAGTGAGCGGCGGTCCAATTGACATATTTAGCCTATACGTGTGAACTGGCAGACTGGTTGTAGCGCTGGGCCTGTAACGCGGAGAGTACGGGTTCGATCCTCCTCCCCTCAGACGGTTACTGTGTAGGGACCTTGAGCAAGTCCTTCACTCACAATTATTGCTCATCGCCATCGATGCTCTGTCGTGTGCACTTCTGAGCAATATCAAGTACAGTTGTATTGTATAATATATTGTATTGTGAATTGGACCTCTCTATCTGTGTAATATAGACCTTGTCGACATTGTTATGCTGGGAACGATGACGGTTCCATCGAGACATGGACCAAATTGATTGCATATTATCCTACAGACAAGCCATAGCTATGATGTCCAGTCAATCCTCCTCATCCTCCCTCTGTGTGGGCCATTTGGACCGTTCTGTCTAGGTATGGGCCAAACAACGGCTGGCTCTGTCTGTCTGCCCCTCTGTCTCTGTCTCTCTGCAGACGTTTTATGCTATTGCTCCTGCTCTGTCTGTCAATCTGTTTCACTTTCTCTCTTCCTTTCTCACTCATCACTCTCCCCCATCTCTCTCTCTCTTTCCGTATCACTCTGTCTCAATCTCTCTCTCACTGTATCTGTCTCACTCATTTGGCCAGTCTCACTCCCTGTATCATTCTGTCTCACTCCTGCTTCTGTATCACCACTCCCTGCGCCTTTATGTCCTTCTCCTTCCGTCTGTCTGTTCTACTCCCTGTCTTACTGTTTCACTCAGTCTGTCTCTCTGTCACACTTCGTCTCTGTCTCACTCTGTCTGTCTGTGTATATGTCTGTCTGTCTCTGTCTGTCTCTCTCTCCATCAATTTGCATGTGACTATGCCTACAGGTTAAACTGATTGTCACAGTCTATTGTCACAGTCTATTGTCACAGTCTGGTCATACATAATTTCCAGTTAGTGACTCACTGTCCACTGCATATGACCAGCAGCCTGAGGCCGACTGAGGATGACTTAAAAGCCGAATACACGTATGTCCTGGAGTCAGCATCAAACCAATAATGATTGAATTTACCATAATAGCACAGATGAACAATTACCATACTTTGTCAGCTTCTTAAAACGCGAGTTTAAAGCCCTAGGTTTTAGGTTTGGCGGTTTCCCTCGTAGAATGAAGTGACCAACGACTGTAGGCGGTTCAAGTAAGCATCTGTCGGCCAATGGGCGTTGATTTCATTTTGGTTTACACATCTTACAAGCATAGGCTGCTGAATTTAATTATATGCATAGCCTAGGCAACATCGTCCGCTTTGTGGAATGGAGGCGAGGCGCAGGGACGGTCGGTCGATCGGTGGTAGCCCCCACCCTAGGCCCTTCACCCTCCCTCTGGCCTACCCCGATCAATTGACCACTTGTATATATAACCGAGCTTTGGGTCGTAAACCTGTATATAAATGCCAGCTGTTGATGCTGTCACCGTTGCCTTATTATACCCGGAACACTAAAGACAATAAGCTGTATTTCATATTCTAAGAATTTGCACCAGTATCAGATGCTAATATACAGCCTAAGGAAGAGAGACTAGGTCACATGCCAAATTATGCTAATGAACTTAGGAAATGAACTTAGGAAATGTCCTTTCACAATTGAGTCTTGGTTTGCAGTACTCATTCTAGTTTGAATTTCGCTGCAGCAGAGTTGAGCTTCGTAATTTCTTCACTTCATAGCCATTTTAAATCGCATAGTCGATACAGCTTATATCTCGTGTCTGTATATTATATTATTATCTTATTTCAGTAGTGGACCTTATAGTAGTATAACATTGTATTTCGTTAGTGGACATATATTAGTATCATTATATCGAACTATTTCCAAAGATGGATGGAGACTACGCTGTACCAACGACACCGACTTCAGGTGTTGCAGTTGGCAACATGCGAACATTTAAAAAACGGTTGTCTGATGGATCTACCAAGAGTTATAGCTACCCTTACGTTTCTGTAAGGAAACATTTTGAATTAACTTTTACAACCGACAGTGATAAACTTAAATTTGAGCAAAAATGTGAGGACATTCGCTTGGCGTTGGGAGTAAAAAGTTTGAGAGAAGTTCTGGTGAAAGTCATAATGGATGTTGACACCAATAAGCTCTCTTCTGCAACTCAACATCCGCAGCAGACACTCACGATGTCTTCAGTCACGGAAGAAGTAAGTGAATCAACTTCACTGACTGATCCAGCATCTGTCACAGCAGCAATATCAGCAGCTCCAGCAACAGCTTTGGAGACTGCACATGAGAATTTTGTTGGGCAGTGCTCCAGCATTGCCCAGTTGATCGACACAATCTCACAACATTCATCCACATGTGTGACGCCGTATTCAGTGAAGTCATGGACACACAGTGGTCATGTGCTGTCGGTGGATATGGAGTGTGCGAAAAAACACTCCTTTCAGTGGAGTTCCTCATCCACAATAGACAGCGAGCGGAAGGAATTTGAAGTCAACCACCGAGTGATGTTGAGCTACCTGGCCTCTGGTATGACACCCATACAGTACGAGCGCTTTAGCGACTTCAGTCGGTTTGGACTATTGTCAGACCTTTTCCGCAGGAGGAATATGGTTACATTTAGTGCCATTTCTGAGAACCTGCGAAAGCAATCTATATTTGGCGCTAGAGCGCAGGAGTCTTCACTGTCGCCTGATGGAGCTATCTCTATAATGACTGACGCACGACATCATTGTAGACGAAATAGTTATCACACCGACCATGTTGCTATCGGGTTGAAAACTCACAAAGTCGTTGATATTCAACACATTAACGGGAATGATGATAACTGTTCACAGCGTCACGAGGCAGTGGGATTCGACAGGATGTACGAGAGCCTGGATCTCAGCAACATTAAAGTTGCCCATCATGTGCATGATCGAAACATGACAATCAACAAGCGCCTACGTGAGAGGAAGCAAGCCAGGAATTCCAATGACCGCTGGCACTGCACCCGTCCTATAACAGCCGGGGTGAAAAAAATTGGGCAAGGAGCACAAAAAAACATTGGAAAAACATGGCATCCCGAGCTTTCTGACAAGGGTGCTGCCATTCGAAACCACGTCTATTGGTGTATGGACAATTGCAATGGAGATGCCCAAACCCTGCGTAAGCTCATAGAATCATGCATCCCTCATTTTCAGAACAACCACAGCAAGTGCCATGAAACTTCCCACTGCAAAGAGCCGGGGCATATGATTGAAGTTCGAATTGTTTCAAATGAGGCTGCAATTACAATGCTCCAGGACTTTCTTCGGTCGTTGGTAGTGTACAAGCACGCTGAAGATTATGTCAAAGGCCACGACACATTTTATGTGGAAAGTTTTAATAACGTTTGTCTGATCTATCTGGATAAACGGATACACTACGGGAATTTAATGTACGAGCTGCGGAGCAATCTGGCTGTCTTGGACTGGAACGAACACGTCGACAGACCATACACGTCTATATGCACGACTGTTCGTTCGAAAAACCCACGTCGCCAAATCGGGAAAAAAGTGTATCGGCGCAAGACCTACGTATTTGTTGAGAACATTTGGAATTTGTACATTGCCGTGTGGTCAGCATCTAAAGCAATATCGGAGTCTGTGACAGAAACTTCTGCAGATAAGGAGACCTGCCAGAGTGAAATCTCTTCGGACGAATCCGATGACGACCAATTAGGAGACAGTGAGAGCTTTTCAAATGAAAGCAATGCACCCTACACAGTAGAATAACCGTAAGAGCTGTGACAATATTGTATGATACACTAAAATCAAACATATCAGTGCTACATAACCATCAACCGTCATTACACATAACCACCTTAGCATTCTGCTGTCTACTCTGCTTGACCTCCCCGGATTTTGGCCTGGCATAGGACAGAGAGATGTGTGGCAGAGCTGATGTGTGGCAGAGCTGACTGCTATCACACGCGTCCACAGGTGGCGGATAGTGGAACGACCTCTAGAAATAGAGGTCAGCTGCGAAATAAGCAGGGTTATATCTGACGAATAAGCAGTCGCGGACCAACAGCGGCAAGGCTAGTAGGGCACACTGTAGAAAAAGAGTGGCATTTTGCTTGACAACTAAAAGCTGCAAATATCCAATAACAGCCTTGTGACATGGGAGCACATGACTCAATTTAAATAAGCCTGATGACCCTCTGCCTAGCGGGCATGTGTTCATCACCAAGACTAGGTCCACAGCGGAAAACTGTGGTTGATGCCACGAAGGGCATCCGATCTGTAACAAGATGCTCCAATCTGTATAAAAATGAATCTGTGGCTTACCCCCCCTCAACGAGGTCCTAATCCAAGCAAGAAAAAAAGAAGATTGAACGGACAAGGGACTGTGGCCATTGCAAAATTGATTTGACATAGCACTTATGAAAAACCTAGTCTCCGTAACGTGGTTTTCGTGTGGCGCCGAGCAATTGAGGGCAATTCAGGTTTAAATCCACCTCTGAGTAGGAATCTTGAAGAGGCGCTATATAAATTTAAAATGGGGGAATGTTATGTTACATTGAATCATAGCTATGACAGGTGTACATAAGCAGCTCACAATCGATAAAATTCTGCTTTATGTCAGAAAGTAAGTGTACAATAAAAATCTCTCTGTCTAAACAAAGTCCGGCGAATTATCCAAAGTATCAATGTTACTCCCACTTGTGGCCCATGTAAGGCGTGCCTGTTGGATTCGGATACAACGATCTCACTTTTCGCACTACGCAATCTGGCATTATTTCCCGCATGTGAAGTACACCGTTCGATTCCGTTAGTTTCTTGGCCAGATATAATGGGCTCGTCCACCCACCCAAGTTGCAAATGATCTTCCAATATTTTCCATAAATTACTCTTCGTATTGGACTGTTAGCTGCATGCGCTGCTTGTCCTCCGCCAAGCCAACCTGGAGATGCAGAACCCACGCACGGAGAGAGAAAACAAAGAGGACAGGCGCCTTCCGATTGATGATTTTCACCCTGCAGCTGCAAATGATCAGCTGACACTTGAATGTCATGACTGTTTTGAGCCTCAATTTCTGACTCTGTACTATTTCCATTGGACGCGACCAAGACCTCCTTCGAAGCGGCATCCATACAAGATTTTCTTCTCTTTGGTGGTTCCAACTCTGCAATTGGAACAAAGGCAGTTTCGATTGGTTGGAGATATATTTATAATGTCATCAACATACAATTAGCTCTTTCGACTTGACTTGAACGACAGCTTAGCTGGGTTATGCATATGTTTATTGTCTTATTACATATCGTAATAATAATAATCATGGTAATTTTAATAATTACATTTTTAATTGGCCATTTATTATCATTACTGCTGTTACTGCTGTTCACATCAGTTGTCATTATACTAACATTGCTGATGTTATTATTACTATGTATTTCTATAGCATGGTTTGAGCTAAATATTTGCAAGGATAATAAATGCAATTTAATTTAATATTTATAAATCTTAGTTCAATCTTATTTGCGCACGTATAGCGCTACCTGAAGAACAATAGGGCCTACTTGTACAGGGTTCACCACACAAAACAATTTATACAATTTCAGTATATATATATATATATATATATATATATATATATATATATATATATACGCATCGTCTTCATAATTACCAATTTTTTCAAAATTCCAGTTGTTGTGAGCAAAAAATGCCCGTATGGCTTCCTCTTGATCGCCATCTACCACAATAGTAAGTTCGTATTTGTTCATGGCAATCTAATCGCATATAGAAACTACAGACTTGTTTCTCAACCCTGTAAGTATCTTCATAGCAATGAACTCCATAGTAATATGAGTGTATGGGGGGGTAAATTTGGATAATTGGAACAACTTGTATACATTCTAGAAGTACAGGTATGACCTCTAGCCAGCTTACCTGGCTTTCGTATACACAAATTAGTCGACCCACAGCTCGGTTATATATATACAAGTGGTCAATTGATCGAGGTAGGGCCTGTACGGGGTATGCCCTGTCGGGTCTAGTCTGCCCTAGCGATGCATCTCCATCCATCCGTCCGACCGCTAGAGGGCCAGAGGGAGGGTGAAGGGCCTAGGGTGGGGGCTACCACCGATCGACCGACCGTCCCTGCGCCTCGCCTCCATTCCACAAAGCGGACGATGTTGCCTAGGCTATGCATATAATTAAATTCAGCAGCCTATGCTTGTAAGATGTGTAAACCAAAATGAAATCAACGCCCATTGGCCGACAGATGCTTACTTGAACCGCCTACAGTCGTTGGTCACTTCATTCTACGAGGGAAACCGCCAAACCTAAAACCTAGGGCTTTAAGTGCTGGATACACACATACATACACAAATACATAATACAAACACACATACATACACTGACACAAACATACACACATACCCATGTACATGCAATCACACAGACATACATAAATACCTACATAAATACATACATATATACAAACATACATACGTACATACATACACATATATACAAACACACACATATACACATACAGGCATGTACATACATACATACAAACACACATATGTATATACATACAAACATACATACATAACTACATGCACATATACACAGGGGCGTCTACTCCATAGAAACCTTGGAGCAAATGCTCCATCCAAAAATAGGGAGGGGGAGATCTGTCAGTGTATGTGCCATAATTATTGGGGGAGAAGGGGAAGGGAAAGAGGAGGGGAGGTGAAGTTACTCCAATCACTTTGGAGGGGGGTAGACGCTCCTGCATACATACAGAAATAGCCAGAGTGAAACTTCTTCACTAATTTCTTCATGCATTCCTTGGGTTTCCATTGCACAAAACTTGTCACAAAGAAACCTTTGAGACTATGACAGTGGTGAAATATGAAGGAAGAATCACTATACCTGGCTTGCAGTCTCTAGCTTTAGACCAATTTCCCAGTTAAAAGATTCATCACCCCATTGGACACAGACCCCCTTTGCAATGAAAAGATTGTTCACCCCAGTAGAAAGACTTCATCAATTAGAAAGATCTTTTACCCCATTCAAAAGACCATTCACCCCAGTTGTGGGACCATTTTCACCAATGAAAGTTTCTTTGACCCATTCAAAAAAGATCATGCACCCCATTGAGGGACCATTTTCACCAATGAAAGCTTCTTTGCCCCATTCAAAAGACCATTCACCCCGTTGAGACCATTTTCACCAATAAAAGCTTCTTTGCCCCATTCAAAAGACCATTTACCCCAGTTGAGGGACCATTTTCACAAATGAAAAGTACCTTCACCCCAGTGGAAAGACCACCTGCCCAAATGAAAAGACCATTTACCAGTAACCAATCACCCTGGCCGTGAAAAGACCATTCACCTCATTGGCAAGATAGATAAAATTCTGAACATTTATACAGCCCCTTACAAGAATCTCCTTAACGTGCCAAATAAATCCGTATAAGCAGACAAACAGGAAACCAGCGAACATCCTCAGTACGGTAATTTACACAACAAAGCGGTTAACATATAAGACAATTGCAAATGAACAGTGATTTATAGCAATGTGATGATGTGGTCATCGCTATAAATAGCGCCTCCGAGCAACATCGGCAGCTGAGGCACAGCCAAGAAGTGATCAATTCTATGATGAAATGCTGACTCAACATTATTTTGCTGACTCAACATCATTTTGCTGATTCCGTGGATTCCCTGCCCATGTAACCACCATCCGCAGTGGTGATCAATTTGAAAACACTGCATATTAATTATAGGTTTGTTCCATATGGAAAGAGGCAAGCTAATTCTTAGATGCTGAGCTAAACCCCTCTAGCATGTCCACATGGAGTCCATATGGGACCCATATTCCCACATGTTTGGAACCCGTACACAGCCCATATGGGTCCTATCTAAAGCACATGGAAATACTGGCAATGAAGCCATATTCCATGACAGGCAGTGACTGTCCACTAGTTCTTTGTCACCTTTGTGTGGTCAGCATATTGCTTTCTGACAAAGCCTAAATGCCGTTCCATAGAAATTAAAATAACTGCAGAAAAAAACGGATTATTTAAAAAAAACATTCCATCTGTCCGCCCACGAACCATCCGCTGCCTGGGCAAATAAAAGCTGAATCACAGACAATGCAATGGAGCCCATTGTTTGCTCGCTGGTCAGCAGCAGCTGGAGCACACGCTGACATCAGATATCTATTCTAGAACCACGCCCACGTCAATGACTCATCGATTTCTAGGAATGTCGAACCCATGTCTAAAACAATTCCACCCCATCGAACGCCTTAGGCACGAATCGTCTTCACCCCCTAACCGTTCAAAAACACGGCCGTTTCAAACCCAAGAATCGACCGCTACATAAATTGCGTCAGTGTCGGCGGCAGGCTCTGTTCTGTCCGCCATTTAACAGCCTGTATACATGCCCTTGTTGTCAAAACTTTTAGCTCCAGCGAGTACTCACCTAACAAAACGTCTACGAAAAAGACGAGGGCGAAGACAATACTCCGATCTGGCATTGTGTCGGCTGATTTAAACAGCCACAGAAAACTAAATTATTTAATTAAACAAACGTTCTTTCCGATTGCTGAACAGTATACACACTTAACAAACCACGTACAAACGACTGCGCGCAGTTATTCGCACCACGACCGCATCACCCACTCACAAGGCGTATCCGAGCGCCGGCTTAAACAGTGCGCGCACGTGCTTGCAGCTGTCTCGCTGGCATCCACACACTCGCTTACATAAGCCTCGGTTGATGAGGCAGGTATACGTGTCCTTTGTTAACGGCGAATGTGACAGATCTTGGGGTGTTAGTAAAATTCCACGAGTTGACCGAGTTGACCTTTATGAATGGAGATATTGTTTACAACACGGCCCACTACAAATTATTTTAACCGGGTGACTATAGTTTGGCCTTGTAGCAGTTCGTAATAGCAGTTAGTAGGCCCCTAGGCCTATCAGCTCGTACGAGCGATATGCAGTTAGCTTAACCTACGCAGTTAAATCCGAACTACATCCACTAATTTGCTATTTACTGGAAGGTGGTGAGGTTACGGGAATCGGGCCTGATGGGAGAAAATTGAACGGGAAAGTATAAGGGTAGTAAAAGACTGAAGAGTGTACGACCTATTGAAAGTGAATCAGGAAAATGACTGGTCGTAAAGTTTTATAACCGATAATGTATGGACACGTGACGTGGGCACATACAGTGACTTAACTACATGGTGCCATTTTGTGCACTCAACTATGCTTTCCCTAACAATCTTCTATTGAAACCCTTGAAGACAAGTTCAATGCGTGCAAATTGTGCACACACCCCACGACGCGCCGCTAGCGAGGCACTGAGAGCTGAATGGGTAGAACAGAACGGTCAGTCTGTAACGCGGCGATTACGGCTCGAGTCTTCACTGGCCTAGTTAGCTATATGGGTTAGAGCAGAGGTGGCGAATCCTTTAAGAGTGCGTTCCAAAAGTGCCACTAAATCAATTTTAAAAGTAGGCCTACCCCGCGTGCCGTCGGAGTTTTGCACAGTATTATAATTAAATTACTTCTCCCAAGTAGGCTTTAATCGATAAAGGGAATAAACGAAATCAAAGATGCTTTAGAAAATGGTTAAAATAGATAAAATCGTTCATACAGTTGTGTATTTCGAAGTTGAAATTGTTGGGACGCTCTGATTTACAATTGCCCCAAAATTCTGCGTGAGCCACTTAGGGCACGAGTGCACGGTGCCATGGGAGCGTAGGCTGCGTCCTATGCGCCTCTGTGTGGGAGAGTAGTAGTAGTTTAACGACGCTGTGTCCAGTGCCGTTTTAAGGCCTAGGCACGCGAGGCCCGGGCCTAGGGCCCCGCGCAACAGGGGGGCCCCGCGGCGACCCAGAAACAAAAAATAACACTATTATAAGTTCTGTTCCAACAAGTAACAATTCTGCAAAAGCAGAGTAAGAACAATAACACATTTTAAAACAAACGTCTGCTACGATCTGAATTTTTAGGTAAATAACATTATTCATAATAAGAGCAGAGCGCCAAAGAAGTTAGACTGAAATGAATCAATAATTTTAACGCATGGCGGCGATGGCGCACAGCTTGCTATAATTATGTTGTTTTCATCGTCTGCTTTTTACAACGCTATTCAAGGAATTTATTGTCTTAATTGGTAAGTTAATATTAATTTTTAATATTAAATCTCTCTCAGTCCTATAATCTAGTCATTTTCTATATTGCTTTAAACTTTAAATTATAAAATAAGGCCAAAAAGCATAATCAAATTTCTCACAGTTAAATGAGTTAATGGAATTGATGTCGGTAGGCCTACTCGGTAGGCTACTGAGTCGCCGTCGGTAGTGAACTTATTAGCAAACTTATTTAACTTAACGAAATCTAAATCTGCTCTTGTCACTTCATTTCCACTTCCTCCAATGTATAACGTAAAGGTATTTTGATTGTTTCTAGTTTCTACCCTTTTTTGTTACGCAGATTCAGATTGTGACTGTCAGTTATCACCGTCGTTCACGGTTAACCGATTTGCCATTTTATTTTGGCCAATTGTCACTAACTACGATCTAGTTAGCGAACTATAAGACAACCCACCAAAAATGCGTAGAAATTACATAAGTGGTGCTGGAACTGGAGATAAGTTGCAGAGACGTTGCTTAATTGATTCCTAAATGTGAACACCTAAAATACTATATGTCAGTGTCATTTGCAAAAACATCAGTGCCATCTCTATGTCAATAAGCTATGCCATGATAAAGAATGACAATCTGGAATCAACGTTTCCAAACGCTGAAATTGCTAAAAGAATGTTTCTGTCAATGATGGTGACAAACTGTAAGTGTCTTGTAGTAATAAAAGATTACTTACTTACTTACTTGAAACGTTCTTTCTCAAGACTTAATTTAATCAAGAACGAGCTTGAATTGCCTGTCTGCCATGAGCTTAGAATCAGATCAGTGGCAGCGCTACACCAAATGCCCTGCCAGAATTGTGTGCCCTACCCAGAATTTGTTCAGGGCATAATCGCCCTCTGCGCTGGTTAATTGGTTGTATGACTGCCCTGGCTATGCCCTGGTTACAAAAAATGTCTGCGCCGCCACTGAATCAGATGTGTTGAAGTCTTTGAATTTCGATGATATTATAAGAGACTGCTCAAAGCAAAACATGGCAGTGATGTTTGTAAGCAAAATGTCGTGACAAAGTCACAATCCATGTAGGCCTAAAGCATGTAGGCCTACTCATTACATTCTCACTTTCAATTTGTATAACAAATTAACAATGGAAACTATAACGTATGTTAAAACTATGCTTTTAGTAATAGAACTATATTTTAATAAATTTAACAAAATGACACCTATGCACATGCAATGCATTAATGCAATACCCTATATCTGATACTGAGAGATTGAGACGGAAATCGGGTTACGTTTAAGGTTATTTAGGGTTTGTGCGGATTGTGCCTAGGGCCCCCAAACTCCTTAAAACGGCTCTGGCTGTGTCATAACAAAGACTATTAGCGTCGCCCTCCTCCTTTATCCAGGCTTGGGACTGGCACTGTCAGAGTACGAACAGTGGCGGATTTTGTTGCAGAGTCTCCCGATGCTGGTTTATTTAAGAGATTTAAACCCCGGGATATTAGCACGATCCGTACACGGGGCCTTAAATGGCCGTGGCGCCCATTCAAACGGGCAGCGGTGGTGAAGGAACTCACCCAATCAATTCATTGAAAGCTGAGCAGGGTCGAGGCCATACGATCACAATATAAAAACGTGTAAATTTACATTTAAATTTCCACTCAAGCTGTTACTAGGTAAGGACCAAAGTTCAGCCAACACTTGAAACCTCACTAAAACGTCACTGGCGCCATCTAACGAATGATAATGATGACTTCTCTACCGAAGGTGCGTTTGTAACGTTTGTTTAACGACGTCTTCATATCAACGATGATTGACGTCAGACAGTACATAATATCATACTTATACAGGTACATAATCGATCACGTTTGGGGTCCAAGACAGGTGTGCTGAGGCCCGAGGGCCGGCTGCCAACCAAGAAAACCCCGTTGGGGAAAGTGGTGGTATACGATTTTCCCATGCTCGGTCAGCGGAGTTGGGTTTTCTCCCCTCCCCCGTCTTGGTTACATTTATAGGGCTCGATATTTACATTAAACTGTTCTTGTTCGATGTATGCTAGTGCTATGAGAGCTGTCCTCTTCAATAGTTTATGTCATAGTATATATACAGAGTACATAGGCCTAATGGTCTATTATTTACATTATACAGTTCGTGTTTTATGCATTTTGAAGAGTTATGGTGCTCTTCAGTAGGCCCTAGTCTTCAATTATGATATCTTAGATTATTTACAGTGAGAGCCGTTTTATCCACTAGGCACAGTAGGCACTGTGCCTAGGGCCTACGTAACTTTCAGGGGCCTACGAAAGTCTGAAAATCTGAAAATGAGATATTGAATGATCGACTTGGAAAATAGAACAACAAAAATTACAAATAATAGCAAATTCAAAACCAATAACTTTTATACTGAAACAGTATAAAAGTTTAAGTTAAGCTAATGTGAATACGTTTAGCTTTAATGCAGAATTCGCAGTTGAGTTGGCGTTCACGAATGCAAGTGTGTCTAGGGCCTACGACGACCTTAAAACGGCCCTGTTTACAGTTCTTAAGCAATTCTTGGAGCTTGTGAACTCGTGGTTCCTTGTTTTCTGGCACAGGAACCGCCGTCTGAAGCATCTTCTACAGCCTTCTTCCGGAAATCTCCAGCCACTTGTAGATGGTGTTTAGGCAGCTGGGTTGACAGAGTTCGGTGCGGTGCGCAGGTCGAATGGCCAGTTTTCCCGTGCGCACATCAGAAGGCAGGTCCATCGGCTTTTATGCCACGTGTGGATGAGATGAGTGAGGTGGTTTCCCGTTGCCTTCCTCAAAGACAATTGTGGGCGAGCAACTTGTACAAGGTCGCTACGCAGTGGCTTGAAGTAGATTCGAACCTCGACCCTCCGGTTAAAAGGCACAGAACATACCGCTACACTACAGCGTCCCTATCTAGCGAATATAATGCCAAAATGATGGCATTCGGTTATCCAATTGTTGCTGTATATATTATGTATGTATGTATGTAAGTATGTATGCATGTATGTATGTATGTGCATGTATGTATGTATGTATGTATGTATGTATGTATGTATGTATGTATGTATGTATGTATGTATGTATGTATGTATGTATGTATGTATGTATGTATGTATGTATGTATGTATGTATGTATGTATGTATGTATGTATGTATGTATGCAAGTATGCATGCATGCATGCATGCATGCATGCATGCATGCATGCATGCATGCATGTATGTATGTATGTATGTATGTATGTATGTATGTATGTATGTATGTATGTGTGTGTGTGTGTCTGTATGTATGTATGTATGTATGTATGTATGTATGTATGTATGTATGTATGTATGTATGTGTGTATGTACGTATGTGTGTATGTATGTATGTACGTATGTGTGTATGTATGTATGTATGTGTGTATGTATGTATGTATGTATGTATGTAGATGTTTCTGTAATTCCATCCAATTATTTGGAAGAATACTTTTTACTTTTACTAAAGTAATAATTGTGATGATTACTTTACTGTTACTTAAGTAGGCCTACGTAAAGTCTTATTTACTTTCACTTAAGTACATTCGCCTGAAACTTTTATCAACACTGGGCAATTGATGATGATGCTGATGATGACGATGATGACGATGATGACGATGATGATGATGATGACGACGACGACGACGATGATGATACAGCGGTAATAGGATCCATTGTGATGGACATCTACTATTGATTGATTATTTTGTTTTTCTTTTTATCTATCTGTATCTGTCTGTCTGTCTGTCTGTCTGTCTGTCTGTCTGCCTGCATGTCTGTCTGTCTGTCTGTCTGTCTGTCTGCGTGTCTGTCTGTCTGCGTGTCTGTCTGTCTGTCTGTCTGTCTGCATGTCTGTCTGTCTGCGTGTCTGTCTGTCTGTCTGTCTGTCTGTCTGTCTGTCTGTCTGTCTGTCTGTCTGTCTGTCTGTCTGTCTGTCTGTCTGTCTGTCTGTCTGTCTGTCTGTCTGTCTGTCTGTCTGTCTGTCTGTCTGTCTGTCTGTCTGTCTGTCTGTCTGTCTGTCTGTCTGTCTGTCTGTTTATCTCTCTAAGTCCATTGTCCTTTGCTCTGAATTGAATCGTGTGTTTACTGTTTAATCGCCAGAGGGCGTGTACTCAGTACCACAGTGACTCGGTAGGTGTCGCGTCGTTCGTTTTCTACAGCCAAGAGATTCATCCGGGCGAATGAAGCGATGGATGAGGGAGGGAATTGGTGGTCGCCGATGGAGAGAGTGCGATGCATGCGTTTGAATCTGCTTCAGCAGCAGCAGGCAGCAGCAGCATCCATGGAGATTGTGACGTATCGATGGCACGGACTGATGATGGATGAAGCCGGCAGCAGCCTGTGATGTTGTAACGGGTTTAGAAGCGAAAGCCGATGCAGTGTCTCGATCGACAGTTGGACAGATGGACAGAATGAAGCGACGAGTGACCAGCGCAGTGGACATCAACGGCGGTCAGTTGTCGCCCGCGTCGTCGGTCAGTTAGATCGCGTTGCTGCTGCTGCTGCTGAATTAGCCACATGGCTCGAACCGCTCTTGTACTTTCGCCCCTCGGGGTGCGGTGTTGCCCCCGGGTAAGCTGTCATCGTTCTGCTAAGGAGGTGCGCCTGTCGCTGGCGCTGACGGTAGCCGGATTGCTGCTGGTGGGGATGGTGGTAATTGCCGCTGTTGGGGCGTCAGTCGATCAAAGAGGAGATGCTATCAGTTCGGCCAGGTGTCGGGTCAGGTGTCTTACCCTCTTACAGGTAAGAAGAGATTGGCCCTTTTTCATTCATTCATTCATTCATTCATTCATTCCTTCATTCATTCATTCATTCATTCATTCAGAGGACTTATATAGCGCCTCTCAAAGATGCCTAATCAGAACTCCTCTACAACCCTACATGTGGTAGTGCCAGTCCCAAGCCTGGATAACGGAGCAGGGCGACGCTTATCATCTTTGTTATGACACAGTGTCGTTAAACAGCAACTAACCTAATCAGAGTTGCTCCCAGCCCAACTCTGGCGATAAAGAACAGTTTTCTGATACTTTTAAAAAGTGTATGCAGAGTCCTTGGTTAAAATAACACGCAGATCAGAAGGAAGGTTATTCCACGTGGTGGTCGGTCCAACCACTGAAAAGGAACGGCGTTGTGTCTTTTGAAGTGCGCCCAAAGGGAACAACAAAATATTCACCTCGAGATGCAGAACGAAGATTAAAGCCTGCTATATAGTTTTTATAGTTGCTGTACTTTATGGTTGTTTTAACTACATTTGTATGGAACATAGAGCCTACGTTTTTACGTTCCTTTGTATATACTGACCTGTCATCCAGCGCTGCTCTGTAAACTCACACTCGCTCTGTGATGTAATCTAAGTATTCCTTTGCGATGTATTGAATTCTGTAAAAAAAATTCTGTTACAGTTACTTTACCGTTTTGTGTACCAGATTCTATAACGACTTCTGTACCAATTGCTATGTTATTTGTACCAGATTTGTACCGCCTTCTGTTGATGTACCACTTTGCAGCAGTTGTTATATCAGTCTCTGTACCAGCTAATTCACCACCGTGTGTATACACTGTCGCCATGTGTACCATTTCCTTTTCCAAAATCCGTCTTACCTTCTCTATACCACCTTTAATACCATCTCCTTTATACTAGCTACCGTGCAATCTTCTATACCAGCTGTGAGAACATATCCTGTACCAGCTGCTGTGGCAATTTTTATCCCGATTTCTTTACCACAATGTACCAGTTTTGTACCATTACACATACCAAACTCAGTGCCAACCAATTACCTGTTATTAATTTGTATTCTCGGTGTTTGTACCAATTAGTGAACCTCTCCTTTTGAAAAGAAGAGGTAAATACTAAATACCATTCAGCGGGTAAAATCTCTTCATCAGTTACACCCGTTTTTTTACCATCGCGTGTACCAATCTATGGGCCAGAGTCTGTACATAAGAACTCTCTACATGTACATGTACGAGTCTAGATAACAGCCAAGTCTTTTATAGAGAGGAAAACATTAGAAAAAAATTACCATTCTGTCCTCAGTCTCTTCCTCCCTTACCCTATCGTCCTATCTGTCCGTTTTGTTTTCCGTCAGTCTGTCTGTGTCAGTCTATCTGTCCGTTTGTTTGTCTGCGTATTTGTCTGCAATACTATGTATACATCTCTTTCACAGCGGAGTCTGCAGCTGCATCTGTCCGTCCGTCCGTCCGTCCTTCTGTCTGTCTGCCTGTCTGTCTGATTGTGTGGGTCTGTCTGTCTGTCTCTGGCAATCTGTATATGCTAGTGCCGCTAGGTTCCCATGCAGAGCCTCTCTTTTCTCTCCATCTCCGCGTCATCCGTGGTCTGTAATTCCAGCCCAATTTCCGTTCACACCTGTTTACCCATCATATTATATATATTCACAGTCTACACACATTTATATATATATATACAACTTTAATCTTTTCTGTCTATATATTCATTTGTATTTCATATATATATATATATATATATATATATATATATATATATATATATATATATATATATATATGTATATATATATATATATATATATATATATATATATATATATATATATATACATGTATACGTACTGTATACTTACACCTATATACGTATGTATAACGAAGTACATTTAGAAACATATATGAGTGTATATATATATATGTATATATATGTATATATATATGTATATATGTATATATATGTATATATATATGTATGTATATATATGTATATATATATGTATATATATGTGTGTATATATATATATACCCGGTGATGCAATTGCGTTCATGGATATTGTAAATGATAGAATATAGTGGACATGAAACGAGCGCATAAAATCGTCTGAAATGAAATCTGCGTTCTGTGCATTAACGTTTATCGAATTACTTTAAATATGAATATTAGATATATTTAGAAGCGTTAATCTCTCGTCATATTATGATGGCATATGTGAGTGTAGGCTATATGTGAGGACGGACGGA
>OY744609.1:8700282-8755282 GCA_963556255.1 Allolobophora icterica | reverse complement strand
TACAATACAGATACAGTCCTCCTTACAAAGTTCAGAAGTGCACTTTGAGGCCGGGCTGCCACTGAAAGACATGTGTAGACTGAAAGAGGCAAGTTTTCCGTTTAGAGCGAAAGAGATTTTCGGTAGGAGTGTAGCGAACATGAGAAGGGAGAGCATTCCAGATGGAGGAGGGATCGGATACTGTCAACGAACGCGGTGATGTAATGTAAATCTTGGAATTTCCCAAGGCCACAGAATATCTGAGTTGAGGAGCCCATCTTATTTACAATTTTTTACCATCTTATGTACAATCTTTTACCTTCTTATTTACAATTTTTTACCATCTCATTTACAATTTTTTACCATCCTATTTACCATCTTATAATTTACCATCTTACTTATTTCTGAAATCAACTTTGCTAGAGCCACGCTGTTGATCGTTGCTAGTAATCTGGATACTGACCTGACGACGCCTCTTGGTTTGATGTGCTATCTGTTGATGCCTTGGGCGGTAGACACCGGCGCGATAGAAGTTACTAATTACAATTACGATTCGATTCCGTGCCAGGTCAGAGTTCATGCACATACTGCATGGGCGACTGATGATGCTTCTATCACACACTTACTGAAATATTGCATTACTGTTACGCATTTATTACGTTCCACTACCAATCGGTGAGCAACTGTGAGTGAATGGCCTGCTAAGGTCCCTACAAAGTAACTTTCTCAGGAGGGGCTCGAACCCACACTCTCTGCGTTATGGGGCAAGCACTCTAACCAATCGGCCACCGTGTCACACAGCCCTGTGAAATACTTAAATCAGGACAAGAGGATACTGTAAGATTCGCCTCACGATATCATGCTAAAAAGTGGGGGAGGAGGAGGAACAGTTTTTGCCGTGGAACCAATCTGCCACCACACCGGTTTCCAAGCGCTGCGCAACTGACAGCCGGCTAATCAGCGTCGTTTGGCGTTGACGCAGAGAGCGACCATTAATCCGGAGAGTAGGATCAGGAGGAGCTTCTTCCCCGGTGGAGACGACGGCTGCGCTCGCCCAGATGGATGTATGGCTGCAAGGGTCCGTCCGTCGTCACCCCACGGTCAGGGATTCAGTTGACGGGGGATTGAATTTATCCGCGGGTCGTCGAGGTTTCTCACCGGGGCTGATCTTCTTCTTCTTCTTCTTCTTCTTCTTCTTCTTCTTCTTCTTCTTCTTCTTCTTCTTCTTCTTCTTCTTCTTCTTCTTCTTCTTCTTCTTCTTCTTCTTCTTCTTCTTCTTCTTCTTCTTCTTCTTCTTCTTCTTCTTCTTCTTCTTCTTCTTCTTCTTCGAGTTCTTCTTCTTCGAGTTCTTCTTCTTCGAGTTCTTGTACTTGTTCTTCCTACTGTTGTTGTTGTTCCATGTTGCTGTGTCTACGTGTATCTATAGATGCGTATGTATATATGTATGTATGTATGTATGTATGTATGTATGTATGTATGTATGTATGTATGTATGTATGTATGTATGTATGCATGTATGTATATATATATATGTATGTATGTATGTATGTATATATGTATGTATGTATGTATGTATGCATGTATGTATGTATGTATGTATGTGTGTGTGTATGTGTATGTATGTAAGTATCTATGTATGTAGCCTATGCATGTATGTATGTACATGTGCATGTATGTATGATATTGTATGTACGCATACTATGTATGTATGTATGCATATATGTGTTTGCATGTATGTACTTATTTATGTATGTATACTATACATGTATGTGTATATATGTATGTTTGTGTGTATTTTTGTATGTATGCAGTATGTATGTATGAGAGACAGAGGCAGACAGATAGACAGACAGACAGACAGAGATTCGAACCCACACAACAGACGTTAGAAGGCGATGGCCTAACCACTGAGCCATCCAGTCATCGTCTCCAGTGGAATAATTATCCGAATCTGAAGAGCCATCTCGTTGTTTAAAACGACAGCGGAGGAGAATAACAAAAGCTTCCACCATTATTTCTCCTTAAGAGGATTTGATGAAGATGCGACTCTCCTCCTCCTCCTCCGATTCCTCCTTCATCTTCATCCATCTTCATCCCTCCTGTCATTCTCTTTCCAGTCTCCCTCCTACTCCACCTCCGCCTCCTCCACCTCCCACTCCTCTATCCTAACCCGTTCTCTCTTCCTGCTCTTCCTCCTCTTCATATTCCTCCTGCTCCTCACAGTATTCCTGCTCCTCCAGCTCCTCCTCCTGCTGCTCCTGCTCCTGCTCCTGCTCCTGCTCCCCCTGCTCCTGCTCCTGCTCCTCCTGCTCCTCCTGCTCCTGCTCCTCCTCTTCCTCCTCCTGATAGCTTCCTGCTGCCCTTTAAAACCTTCCTCCTCTTTCTCCTCCTTCACCACCTCCTCCCCATCCCCATCCTCATCCCTTCTGCCATCCTCCGTAGCCGAACGTGATATTATTGGCTTACTCGGAGGAGCATCATTTCCCTCCTCATCCAGCTGCAGCAGCTGACGACGCTTCGTGGCGACATCTAGCGTCGTAGACCTCAAAACAGGATCCAGTCTGAAACGTCGACCCAACTGTCTTATTGGAGCACCATCGACAGATGCTCTGCAGCGCATCAGAGAGACTTAAGGAAAGGCGCTACATGAATGCTTCAATGCATGGACCGTTGGCGACATGTGACGGACGAATGGTGGTCGTACGGGAGGCGGGAATGTGACGCTGAACAATTCGTGAATAAGATGGACAACTGAGAAGTGATAATAAGGTGTGATATAAGATGCTTGTAGTGATGATCACGATGATGGTGGTGGTGGTGGTGGTGGTGATGTCGATGGTGGTGGCGATAGTGGTGGTGATACCAATGGTGGTGGTGTTAGTAGTGGTGTTGGTGGTGGTGGTGGTGGTGGTGGTGGTGGTGGTGGTGGTGGTGGTGGTGGTGGTGGTGGTGATGGTGGTGGTGGTGGTGATAGTAGTGGTAGTGATGGTGGTGGTGATGGTGGTGGTGTCATAGTGGCAGTGGTGATAGTAATGCTTGT
Organism: Allolobophora icterica; assembly: GCA_963556255.1. NCBI lineage: Eukaryota > Metazoa > Annelida > Clitellata > Crassiclitellata > Lumbricidae > Allolobophora > Allolobophora icterica. The sequence goes on along the minus strand of OY744609.1, from coordinate 8,752,263 downwards.
GATGGTGGTGGTCGTGATTGTGGTTTTGGTGTCGGTCGTGGTGGTTTTGATGATGATTGCGATGTTGTTGATGAATATGACGACGATGTCTATGGTAACGAAACGTCAATGTTGGTAGGAAACACAAGACTTAGATAACACTCGTGCCTTAGGATTCGGTAACCCTGGAAACCAGCAAATAAAAGTCGCCATGACGACGGGAGCCATACCAAAGAAACCTATCCTCAAGCTATACAGTTACCATGAGAGCGAAAAAGTTCCCATGCACAAGTTACCATGACGAAACCTACCCCAGACAAAGTGTTGCCATGACAACAAAAATGGTCTCATGCAGAGGTCACCATGACGAACCTACCCCAAACAAAACAGTTGCCATGACAGCGAAACGCATTATCATGCAGAGGTTACCATGACGAAACCGACCCAAGACAAACAGTTGCCATGACAACAAAAATGGTCTTACTCAGAGGCTACATCAGACGACCGGTTGCCACGGCAACGAATCACCGTCGTTTTCGTCGATGATTCGATTATCGTCGTCACGCGACCGCCGTTTAGAGATTCGCTTGTGACAGATGGCCGTCCGGACAACCGCGGACAAAACGGACGAACGGACGAAGGGACGGGAGGACAGTGACGCTAAGTTGTGGACAAAATTCCGATGGCCTGTCGATCATTTCATGCGAGAGTTAAGAACGAATGGCCTCGAGACGTGGCTATCGTTCACAAAGAACGGGGGTCACCCGGTGTACCAGGGAAATCTTGAGAGCACGCCAGGAGATTTGTTCGGCTCTGCAGAGCATTAGACGCCGTCGAGCGGTCGACATCGATGGCTTCGAGTGTGCCGTGTTTCGCGGGCGCCCGGCGGCCAGGATTTTATGACTATTAGGATCAGGATATCTCGCGAATGTTGGCGGATTATTGAGAAATGAAATTTTTGAGCGGCGACGTGGTCTGTGGATTGGGGGAGGGGACAGGAGCAGGTCTGTGGTTGGCATGCGGTGTGGGGGAAGTGTGGGAGGGAGGGTGATATATGTGCAGAGGATACGTATGCTCAGCGGAAGGGAGTCTCAATACAGTTGAAGAGAAGGACCTATACTGGCTGTATGCGTCATAAATATATGCATACATACATGCATGCATGCATGCATACATACACACATAAATACATACATACATACATACATGCATGTATACATACATGCATACATGCACACATACATACATACATACATACATACATACATACATACATACATACATACATACATACATACATACATACATACATACATACCTACATAAATACATACATACATATATACACATACATACATACATGCATACATACATACATACATACATACATACATGCATGTATACATACATGCATACATGCACACATACATACATACATACATACATACATACATACATGCACACATACATACATACATACATACATACATACATACATACATACATACATACATACATACATACATACATACATACATACATACATACATACATACATACATACATACATACATAAATACATACATACATATATACACATACATACATATGTTCATACTCTTTCAAAGTTTAGAAGTGCACACACAATCATAGGCTGAGCAACTGTGAATGAAGGACAATGCTCGACGTCCCTACACAGTAACCGTCTCAGGTGAGGAGGATCGAACCCTAACTCTCTGCGTTACAGGTCAAGCGCTCCATCCATTCAGCCACCAATCCCCCCCTCCCCCCCACCAACGGACAGACAACCAGTCTTGTTGTCAAGACCTTAAACCTCAAGACCAAGACCAAGACCAAGACCTTGAACCTCAAGACCAAGACCAAGACCAAGACCTTGAACCCCAAGACCAAGACCAAGACCAAGACCTTGAACCTCAAGACCAAGACCAAGACCAAGACCTTGATCCTCAAGACCAAGACCAAGACCAAGACCTTGAACCCCAAGACCAAGACCAAGACCAAGACCTTGAACCTCAAGACCAAGACCAAGACCAAGACCTTGAACCTCAAGACCAAGACCAAGACCAAGACCTTGAACCCCAAGACCAAGACCGAGACCAAGACCCGAAAAAATCACAGTCGTATCCAGACTTCTATTCCTTACTATAAAATTGTCCAGTCGGACTACTCGTTATTTTAATGAAAACATGAGTTTTTCTTTTTTCAAGCAAAACAACTCTAAATGGAGACTGCAGAGAATTTCGAATTCGTATTTACAAAAGTCCTTCATGCGAAATGTTATTCCAAATGCCTGTTGCATTTTATAAAAACCAATTTGCTCAGAATTTTCTGACCAAGACGTGACCTGTGGGGCCTCTTAAAAATTCTGCCATGTGAAAAACACGGTCTACAAGTGCTGAAATCGCTAGCACACAAAGCAGCTTTTCAAGAACCGGATGTAAATGTACAAATTAATCGTGAGTCTGTTCTGAAATCATTCCATGGTAAATAACCGGAAGTCAAAATAATTGTCCAAAACAACAGTGAAGCCTCATTCACACCGTGTAAATACTAAAGCAATAACTGTATGAGTAATTATTGGATACATTTTTTAACTTCTTGCCGTTTGTTAAAATCAATGACTGTTCATATTGACAAAAGTCTTGGTCTTGGTCTTGGAAAACCAAGACCAAGACTTTGATCCTCAAGACCGAGACCAAGACCAAGACCTTGAACCTCAAGACCAAGACCAAGACCAAGACCTTTGGTCTCAAGACCAAGACCAAGACCAAGACTTTTAAAACGAACTCGAGTGCTCTCGAGACCAAGACCTTGGTCTCGAGGACAACAAGACTGCAGACAACCAATAGACAGCGGAGATCACAACATCGATGATCTCTGTCTCTCCCCTGCAGAAGAAAAGTCCCAGGCATCCGTCAATTCGATGCCCCGTTACTTGACATGTCGCCTGTCCGGGGAGCCACGAGTCCACTGCGTCGCCATCGCCGACGCCACTGCCACGATCGCTGTTCGGTTGAGACGGTCCCACCCAACTCCAGCGGGGATCGATGTCTCGTCCGCTCCCCAGAGGTCGGCATTTACCGACGAAGTGTTTGTGCGTGTGTTGCTGGGTGTGTGTGTGTGTGTGTGTGTGTGCAGATATATATATATATATATATATATATATACAGGGCCTGGGAGCGATAGATAGATAGATAGATAGATAGATAGATAGATGGATGGATGGATGGATGGATGGATGGATGGATGGATGGATGGATGGATGGATGGATGGATGGATGGATGGATGGATGGATGGATGGATGGATGGATGGATGGATGGATGGATGGATGGATGGATGGATGGATGGATGGATGGATGGATGGATGGATGGATGGATGGATGGATGGATGGATGGATGGATGGATGGATGGATGGATGGATGGATGGATGGATGGATGGATGGATGGATAGATGGATGGATGGACATAGATAGACAGACGGACAGACAGACATACAGACAGACAGACAGCAATCCCCAAAACCCAAAGAGACAAATCACGGCATTGAAATGTTATGCTGCATGCGACTTACTTTTGTATGCCCCATTTTCGGTATAAGTTGAATTTATGGAAGAGCTTGACAGTCAGTATTATTGGTAAAGACAATGATTTCTTCAGCCCCGAAACAGATGACTCGGGGACCAGAGTATTCGCAGGCGTTCAGTTAAAAGCATCTTCTGCAACGTATCCTTTTTATTACAACATCTTCGACATCCAATCACATAAGAACAAAAACTACGAATTTTCCTTATTCCTACCAAAACAATCAATATCTCATATGGGATTGTTGTAGGGTTTTAGATTTGACAAAACCCTAAACCCTGGGCTTAAAACCAGTACTTCTTCCCACTGCCATAGACATTGAGCCCTCGTGAATAAACTGGTTCCCTGCGCTTAGCTTTCAAGTGGCGCTTTAGAAGTTTGGAATTTACGATTCCGATTACTGCGTCCCACTAACATATATATATATATATATATATATATATATATATATATTCTGTAGAACTTGTAGAACTAATATAAGCACCTCTGGTTTGTTACGCTCTCTGAACTGCGCTATATAAATATCCAATAACAATTAAAATTGGACTCAATTGATGTCTTGTGTAGGCCTACTGCCGGTGGTGATCGAAGCGCACAGAAATTCCTCCGCGAAATGTCCTCCATCGCAGACGCAAGCAGGAGTAATTGGAACAAACCGGGTTTCGTACTTCGCGCTATATGCAAATGAGCTCTGATCCGCGCAGATGACTTGTAAATTACACGGTTGTTAATATTCATGAGAAGAGGCTCGTCGGGAGTCTGGTAGCGTAGCACCATTCGTTCGGGCGTTCGTCGAAGATGGCCATTTCCCGTTTCGTCGGAGACTTCTTCAGGAATCGAGTGAGCGGATGACGCCTGGCCGTGCAAAGCCTTCCTAATTAGCACAGACTGGTTTCCGATGATATGGAAATTAGCGTGGCGCGTCTTAGTCCGAGGTCTCGTGTTGGCCACGGTCGCGACCCCGAAACTGGATGAATCGCGAATTTCTATTCATTAGACTCCGATCGACTCTGAGCTTCATCTGAATATCGAGCCGCAGCGACCAGCTATAATTATTCTCTCTGCTCCGAGTCGAAGTGGAGATACGTTCGTTCGTTCGTTCTTTCGTTCATTCGCACTCTTATCTTTCTCTTTCGTTCTTTTTCGTAGTTTAATTCGTTCGTTTTTCGTTCATTCTTTCGTTCATTCGTTCACTCATTCTCTCTCTCTCATTCTTTAATATATTCGTTCTTCTTTCCTTCGTTCATTCGTTCATTTATTTAACCATTCGTTCATGCAATCGCTTTGGGTTAATTGTGAATCTATTTCTCTCTCTTTTTCATTCGTTCTTTCGATCGTTCTCATCCATCCATCCATCCATCCTTCCCATCCGTCAATCCACCCTTCCCATCCGTCAATCCACCCTTCCCATCCGTCAATCCATCCTTCCCATCCATCCATCCATCCATCCATCCATCCATCCATCCATCCATCCATCCATCCATCCATCCATCCATCCATCCATCCATCCATCCATCCATCCATCCATCCATCCATCCATCCATCCATCCTTCCCATCCGTCAATCCATCCTTCCCATCCGTCAATCCACCCTTCCCATCTGTCAATCCACCCTTCCCATCCGTCAATCCATCCTTCCCATCCGTCAATCCATCCTTCCCATCCATCCATCCATCCATCCATCCATCCTTCCCATCCGTCAATCCATCCTTCCCATCCGTCAATCCACCCTTCCCATCTGTCAATCCACCCTTCCCATCCGTCATTCCATCCTTCCCATCCGTCAATCCATCCTTCCCATCCGTCAATCCATCCTTCCCATCCGTCAGTCCACCCTTCCCATCCGTCAATCCATCCTTCCCATCCGTCAATCCATCCTTCCCATCCGTCAACCCTTCCTTCCCATCCGTCGATCCATCCCTACCATCCGTCGATCCATCCTTCCCATCCGTCAATCATCCTTCCCATCCGTCAGTCCGTCCGTCCATCCATTCATATACCCATGCATCCATTCACTCACTTTAATCCATTAATTGATCCATTAATTAATTAATTCATTCAGGCCATTTATGTAGCACCGTTTCTCATCCTCAAAAGCGCTTCTCAATCCTGTAGCATCGACGTGAGAAAACTTTTCAGACAGTGATACTACTAAGATAAAGAGATAGAGATAGAGACAGAGACAGACAGAGAGATACCCACTCACACATATACAGAGAGACACGGAGATACAGACGCACAGAGAGACGCGGTGAGACAGGGACATCCAGAGAGATTCGTGAGAAGACTAAGATCTAGAGAAAGGTCCAACAGCAGACAATAGCCGACGTCATCTCTTTGTCTTCGCCTTCAGTTCGTCGTGCGAATTTCCTCAGATTCTGGCGCGAATCCCTTTTCAATTCGTCGACAAAACTTGCATTGAGATGCGCCTCTGGCTGTTCTCTTCAAAGTCATGTCTGCCAACGACAGACACTAGTGCGTCGCTATAACTGCATCAGCTCTACAGAGACAAGCAGGCACTAAGCCTAGACAGACAGACAGACAGGCAGACAGACAGGCAGACAGACAGGCAGATAGAATTAAAGGCGAAATCGACTTATAGGCGAGTATATAAGACAGAGACTTGTACGCGGCATCGACTTATAGGCGAGTATATACGGTATATTTATTTATTTCAACATTTTCGCCGGCCGGACAGACACACAGGCAGACACAGACGGGCAGGAAGACAATCAGGAAGACAGGCAGAGAGGCAGACACACAAGCAGACAGAGAGACAGGTCTAAGATTGTCCCTGGCCACGTTAGCGTCGGCTGCCTCCTTCAGACACCAGTTCTAAGAGTGTGTGAACGCGTTTTAATACCGCAAGATGCCGTTGACAGAAAACAGCGCTACAAAAACCTTTCTTTCATGCAGGCGCATGCGCCGATATTTGCATGCAATTGACGCGGATATCATCGCGTCGGGTCTTATCAAGTAACTGCGCCGTTAAATATTAAGAACTCATTGTTCGGAGGCGTTCGAATGGGCTTGAACGAGCGAACGAGTTGTGCATATTCATAGGATGTTTACCCGGCTATTGATTACACTTTGCGAAGCGCTGACGAACTGCGCTGGATAGCAAATCGTGTTTGCTTAGGCGCTGACTGTAAGGAATGAAATCAGTGAATTTGTGGGCGCAATTTCAGAGGGTTCCGAGGGGGGTTGGGTTGTGCCGGACGCGGGAAGAACGACGCAATATCGGATGTCATGGGGAGTTATTGCCGGTGATTAGAAGGCTTCCGCTGAGGAAAGAATCGCGGGAAAAACGGAAAAGGAGAAAGGGATTTATGTTGCAGTAAGAAGGAGAGAGAGAGAGAGAGAGAGAGAGAGAGAGAGAGAGAGAGAGAGAGAGAGAGAGAGAGAGAGAGAGAGAGAGAGAGAGAGAGAGAGAGAGAGAGAGAGAGAGAGAGAGAGAGAGAGAGAGAGAGAGAGAGAGAGAGAGAGAGAGAGAGAGAGAGAGAGAGAGAGAGAGAGAGACAGAGACAGAGACAGAGACAGAGACAGAGACAGAGACAGAGAGAGACAGAGACAGAGAGACAGAGACAGAGACAGAGACAGAGAGACAGAGAGACAGAGAGAAAGAGAGAGAAAGAGAGAGAGAGAGAGACAGACAGACAGACAGACAGACAGACAGACAGACATACAGACAGACAGACAGAGACAGACACACACACACACACACACACATACACAGCCCTTTATGATTTACTGAACAGGCGCTATATTAAGTGTCTTGATGCATACACAGACACAGACAGAGGCACAGGCAGACAGGCAGACACACAAACAGACACACAAACAGACTCGCAAACAGACACACAGACAGATGCACAGACAGATACAGACAGGCAGACACACACAGACAGACACACACAGACAGACACACAAACAGACACACAGACAGACTCGCAAACAGACACACAGACAGATGCACAGACAGACACAGACAGGCAGACACACACAGACAGACGCACAAACAGACACCCAAAGAGACCTCATTCCTATGAAAAAATACAATGAAAGTAAATGGAATAAAAACGCACCAAATACCACTAATGCTCATATATGCTTCTGATTTCCACTTAGTTTGTTTCCTGCTCAGGAGCAAAACATGAAAACAATGCAAGTAAATCTCTTTTCCTTTTGTTTTTCTGTACAGCAAAATCTCGACATTCCGCCAATGTCTGCCGCTCTGGAGTCAATCACGTTGTTGAACTGCCTGCAGGAGGGCAGCTGCGAAGCAGTGAGTACAATCAACAACAATTAACAACAATTAGCAACAATTAACAACAGTCAACAACAATCAACAACAATCAACTACACATTGTAACGTAGCATAACAAACTGTCGTAAATGTAATGTTATGTGATGTGATGTTATGTTATCTTGTTGTGTTATGTTATGTTATGGTATGTTATGTTAAATTGTAATCGTAACTTCTATCGCGGAGGTGTCTAATGCAAAGGCATCAACCGATGTTACGTTATGTTATGTTACGTTATGTTGCGTTAACGTTATGTTATGTTGACGTTATGTTATGTTGCGAAATGTCATGTTATGCTATGTATTCTTTTGATTTGTGTTGTATTTTTTATGATTTGTGGCTTGCAAACTTAAGAATATTAGATGTTTTCTTTAACTGACATCTTTGGCACGATTTCAGGAGTATACGGAAGTATCCGTATAGACCGAGTTTTCCCACTGTTTAAAGTCAGTCAGCCAAAGTGTTGTCAGGGCATTCGGTGCTGTATTCTTGACAGCAGATGTGGCGCTCTAGGCATGCAGTCTGTGAGTGAGGCATTTGATACCGTATTCGTCCGAAGAGATATTCCGCTTGTTCACAGCAGATGCTGCGTCGTCCAGAGCCAGTCTTATTAACGCACTCTCGGTGCCGTATTTCTCGCGGCAGATGTTGCTCTCAGTCGACGTCGTCGTCTTATTATTATGGTAAGTGGTATTTGGAAATTTGTTTGGCGCCAATACTTGTCGAGCTTCCCCGGCGTACGGACAGTCGATGCAACAAGGCCGGCGTGATTCAGAGCTGGTACGGCAAATATCCCGAGCGTGCCTTCCCTTGCCTCTCCCCCTTGCCTTTCCCCTCCCTCTTGCCTTCCCCTCTCTCCCTTGCCTCACTCTTGCCTCTCTTTGTCTGACCAGATGGCGCCTCGATCGCGCGCGGGGATATAATTACAAGCGACGCAAGAAGACTAAAGCAGAAGACATCCATTCCCATAATGCAGTGCGTCGCGGAAAGGCGGAAGTACGTCCTCTTCCCAGTCTCCGCGGGGAATCGAGGGATTCCAGGAGACGCGAGGGGGAGGACAGCAGACGAGAAGGGGGACGGCTAGGAAGACTACGCTCAATCACGATTAATGAACTGATCCGGGACCTTGCAAGCGACGCCATATTTCGCATGAATTTATTGATGGCGTTCGACATGGCATCAACGGTCGGTCGGGTGGACCGGCGACCGGTGACGGCTCGCGAGATATGGGGGCTCGTCCGGACAGCGGGCGGGAGTCAACTGTCAACGGATTCGGTGATAATCGGGCTCGTGATGTAGTAGCTCGCTCTGTGGAGGACCCGTCGTCTCCAGGGGAGCGCTGTCAAATGCCTGGTTTAGATATGAGTTAATCAGATGATTTCTGTAGCGCCACTATCTGTAGTCTCACTCTCCCAGGGAACGCTGTCACAGGCCTGGCTTAGGTCTAATTAGCTCATTAATCGACTTCTGCTGCGACGCTGTATATGTGGTTTAAATCCCCTCATCAAATTACTTCTATAGCGCCTCTAGTTTAGTAGCACTGTCCTTAGGCGCACTGTCAAAGACCTTGTTTAGATACGAGCCAATCACTTGACGTTTATACTGACTCTGTAGTGATAATCTGATTCTCAATGGAAGCATTGTCAAACGCCTAGTTTAGATCTCTGTTAATGGCAGTCGACTGCTATAGCGCCTCAAGCTGTAATGTCATTCACAAGGGAGCGCTATCAAATGGCTGCTACACAAAGCCAAACACAAGACAAAGAGTCTGGCTCTGTCATTCGTCTGCTTAATATGACGGTTAACGACTTCCCTCTCGGATGTGCCTAATTAACTTCTGGTTCAGAGTCACGGGCTGTAAAGCGCCCATGCCAGTAAATAACTAAGTAAGTAAGCAAATAGGGAAGTAGGTAGGTTTATGTAGGTGCGTAGGTAAGTAAAGCAAGCAGGTAAATAAGTACGTGAAAAGCAAGCAAGGAAGTAAGTAAGTAAGCAAGTTTGCGAAAACTTCGTTGTGCTGTCAGCCAGTGATATTTTCGTTAACGAAAACTAAAATTAGAAGTAAAAATAATTGATTTCGTTAACGAAAACTAGAAGTAAAAGTAGGAATTATTTAAGCAGAAAGAACGAAATTAAGAATTGAATTAGGAATTATTTGCCGAACTAAAATTAAGAACGAAATTATGAATTATTTTCAGAAGTAAAATCATTTTACTTCTTGTGGCGCTTAAGTTGAGACGAAGGCGAGTACCGGTAAAATTGCGCGCGTTCCAAACAAAATCCATTGGAAAACTTCGGTTGAGATGAAGACGCTGCGCATACCATTTCTTTGGTCTTCGTTGTCTAATCATTGTCCCCACTTAATTGCGTACCAACGACCTCAGTTTCATACGCCATTTTATTTCGGGTTTGATCGTTAAATTGTAAAATTACGAGTTTATCGAGAATGTTGACCGGAAGGAAGCGAGATAGATTGGGTTTATCATTTCGACGAAACTACATGTGCAGGCAGATCTACATGCCAATTAGGCCTACTAAACGAGGAAAATGATGGAATTTGTGGAACAGCACTAGCTGGAAAAATACAAGCAATATAAGTCTTGGAAGGGGATAGATGAATGGTAACACGCTGGCATATATCCTAAGAGCATTAGATCTTGACTACTGACTCGAATGAATTCCATCAGCGACTGTACAGCGTTTTGGATATGGTTGTCCACACAGTAGGGCCTACCCGGTTTCGCTGATACTAGATAATTCTTCGTTTCGTATTAATGATAACCACCAGTGGCGGCGCCAGACATTTTTTGTAACCAGGGCATAGCCAGGGCAGTCATACAAGTAACCAGTGCAGAGGGCGATTTTTTTTAGAGCGCGGTAGCGCGAGCGTTATGGTGACCATAATATACATGTATGACCGCGCTACCGCCCTTGCCATAAATCGCCCCAGCACTAGGCCTATTATATGTACCTATAGTTAGGAGCAGGGCTGTAGTCGAGGGTATACGCGGGTATACAGCGTATACTCACCTCTAGAGACCGTATACTCGCCTCACAAAATCTTTATATTTATTTATATTAAAATACTGTAGCGTATACTCACAAAATACTGTAGCGTATACTCACCTCTAGTTTGTTTTGGAAAACTAACCGGTAGCGTATACTCACCTCTAATTTTACCACTACAGCCCTGGTTAGGAGGTCATATGGGCGAAGCCCCTCGGAAGCTGAACGCTTTTTCACATTTGTAAAGCAAATTTTAACATTCCAGTGAATTAAGTAAATTTATATCTCAGGATATAACAGATATGCCCGAACAAATTCTGGACAGGGCAAAAATTCTGGCAGGGCATCGACCAGGGCAAAGGCTTTTTTACCAAGGCATTTGCCCTGGCGCGCCCTGGTGTAGCGCCGCCCCTGATAATCACACGACTCAAAATTCAAATTACCAGCATTGCTAGACTAAAGCTTCACCCCTTGTTTTACTTCAAACAGTTTTTTCTTTATCGGGACAGGTTTGGTGTGCTTCTCTCTGCAAGCGTTGCATATGTACTTTTACAGCACGGAAATTAATAATTATTTGGAAAACTAAAATAAGAAGTAAAATTATTTGAGAACTAAAATAGGAATTAGAAGTAAAATTATTTGTGAAGTAAAATTAGAATTAGAAGTAAAATTCAAGAGCTCAGAACTGAATTAGAACTGAATTAGGAATTATTTTCAGAAGTAAAATATCACTGCTGTCAGCCAAACGAAATTACTTGCTACTGTCTTATTATCATTTATAATTAATTTTACAGTTTCGATTCTCTCATAAAATTATAAATATTGAAAATTAATTTTATTTATTATAAGAATTATTATTATCCTCGTCTTAAGACATTGCTTTTGGAAATCATTGATCAGAAGGACTGAATATTCATTCTCTGCTTTACTTTCGCTGTCAGCAGTACTATGAGGTTCCTGATAGGCATCGTTTTTACTCTTAGTGTGTGACTCTGAATCAGTTACGGAATAATTTTCATAATCGGACTCTGCTTTTGTTGTACTCGCTTCAGCGAAATATGCCTAAAATGTTGGTGTTCTTTATCTTTCTTTGATCGCTTCTGCCGACGTGGCTTCTGAATCCATTGCAGAACGACTGCTTTTGGATCCCAAATAACGGTAGGGGCAAGTTATGATGTATGAACAAATATGCATTTTCAGTAGACATTTTCAGTCTGGTTCGCAGAGACGTTTTGAGTAAGTTATTTGCACTGATGCATCGTTCTACATCAGCAGCAGTGGCGTAGCCATACAAGGTGCGTAAGGTGCGTACGCACCCTCTGTCCAGTGGCAAATATGGTAAGAATATCGCTCCGCCCCTGCTTTTCTGATGGAGCTTTGTCGTTCCACCCTGGATGTGCGGTGCCGCCGTTCTCTCCGCTCCTCCACCCAACGTGAGCTTCTTGTCCCCCACGCACGAACCTCTCTATCAGAGAGCAACGTGCTTTTTCTGTTGTTGGCCCTTCTGTCTGGAATTGGCTTTGCGCTTGTTGCTAGGGTTCTGATACTGTTATTCCAATCTTAAAACTGTCTGTTTAATTCGAGGCTGGGTCGGGAGAGCTCCTGAATAGATACCTTGAGGGGGCGCTATAAAAATTCTTGCAATGAATGAATGATCTGTAACAACGGTAACTCCAGAACGTACCTTTTCTAGCCATGAAAATTTTTAAAACCTATTTATGCTCAAGATTGACCGTTGGCAATATTCAGGGATTGGTTACGGTTTACATTCACAAGATAGGACAATCAGTGTTGATGACGTTATTGATCAATTCGGAACAAAAAATCGACGGCTAAAGCTATCTTGAACCAGAGAAATTAAAACTCAATTAACTGATGGAAAGGAACTTCTAAATTCAGAATGGCGGTTGTTGTTGTTGTTGTTGTTGCTGCTTTTAAAGTATCCTACAAGTAAATCTGCTTCATATTGTTAATATTTAGCCTAAACCTCAAACTTTAAAAATCTGTGAATCTGTTAAAATAAGAAAGTAGTATTGAGAAAGTTAGAAAGAAAGTGCGTAGGTCTAGGTCTGTTGAGTAGGCCTGCTACACAGCAGGCCTACTCACCCTGTGATAAAATTCTAGCTTAGCTACTGTTCGTATGTCTTTATAAATGAATAGCAAATAGTTAATAAATAGTTAATAGCCTATAGTTAATAAAACTGTCGCATCTCGATTCTCGAGTAAGATAAACTGCAGAGAACTTGATCGTGGAGGATATTTGTCGTTAGTCGACAGAACATGACAAATTATGACAAATTGATATATCAACAAATGTCATGTCATGTCGTCGCTCTGCGATGGTAGGCTACAGGAATGGATCAACATTGCCAAACGTTTTCTATCTCGTATTGCAACCATTAGGCTGGTCCCAGATAGTCCAATCCATCGTATAATGTTGTCAATCCAGGATATCCTTGGTCTATCGCGGTTGCGAACCCCATCTACAAGACCCGTCATCAGGCTGCCTTCGATATTGTCCCTCGGCTGCCTCATGACGTATCCGAAGTACTGTGCTTGCGGATTCCGACGTGGTTCAGCAGTTCCATTTTGGTCCTCGCCAGCGTGTATGCTTTTTGTCCAGGGAATTCTTAGCAGTTTTCTGACGCACTTGTTCCCGAACGCGTGGAGCCTTAGATGCGTTTCGTTTCTCTTTTCTTTCCTTAGCGTCCAGGCCGCACATCCGTATGTTGCTGTCGGCCATGCCAATGCCTTCATCATCTGTAAATGGTGTCATTATGTATTGACTTGTTCTTCCATGTTTGACAATAGTTAATAAAACTCGCATCTCGAGTGAGATAAACTGCAGAGAACTCTATCGTGGAGAATATTTGCCTTTAGTCCACAGGACATGACAAATTATGAAAATTGATTAAGTATCAACAAATTCATTTTTATAACGTTTCAGTTCAACCTAAAAAGATTAGACAAGGATACAGGCTAAGTGTTTAATGAGCTAAGCCATGAAACAAAGTAATTACTAAGTCTGTTGATCTGTTTTTAAAGTAGTTCATAAGTCATCTGCGTCATTTCTTGAAACATCAGGCCTACTATGTCTACGCTGTGAATCTGTTAAATAAGAGAGTACTGATTGTCTAAAATAATAGTAAAATTCTATGCCTCAGCATGGAACTCGCCCTATAACTTTATAAGCCAACCTATGTATATAGGTTCTGTGAAGACTACTGCTTCGCATTACGCACCCCCTATGATCAGTAGAATGTGACTTAGTAGCTCAAATTCGGGCCATAATTGTTAACATGTTAGGAAAGTCATCTGGTGAAGAAGCCAAACGACGAACGAACTCAGACAGCTTCAGAGAGGTAAGTATCTTCGAAGTAGCAAGATCTGTGTATTCTAATGTCATGGCCGCCAAATTCAAATCACAACCAATCACACTTTGAACTTTACGGAAGTCAACATTCTTGTTATCGAATTGCACAAATGTAACAAGAGAAACAAGCAGTGGTTCGTCAATCAAAAAGCGTTGACGAAGAAACTCGAAAAGACTGCCTGCAATTTCGTTCTGCACTGCTGCTGTGTAACGACGGTCAGAAAAATAGAGGTGATGCTGCTGACGTCTTACAACTGGAAGAGAGAGTCGAATATCTTTGAGAAAGTTATCTCCATCCTTCTCAGTAAGCGAATGAATAAGACTTTCCTGCCAACCACCAGTAAGAAGCCGATCTTTCAGTGCACTAACTGTTGACTTTACTTTGGCTGCAGCTTCATGCATGTCAATAAGAGTAGCCCTAGTTGAGTCACTCTGCAACCGCTTCTGGAATTGTGCAAAGACAAAAAGCACATCTGCAAGAAATACCAAAAGCTGCAAATTCGCAAACGAAGTGCAAAAGTAAGTGTCCATTCGCAGTAGCGTCCTTTGACTGCTGGAGGTAAGAAATATTAAACCAGCGCATGCCATGACACCAAAACAGAATTCAGCAACGAGTAGGCCTTATGCAAATTCGGTCCAACGAACCTCGTAAACAGTGGGCAAATGTCGAAACTCAAACTTTTGTTCAGTTGCTAATTCCTTGAGTTCTCTACTTCTAACGCCAGACGTATGAAAATACGAGAAAAGACCGATTAGACTCTGAAAGCAATGTTTGATCTCAGCGACTGTCTCACTCACAGACTGCCATGCCAACTGTGAACGGTGCACAGCACACCAGACCTTTACCAGAGGAAGTGATGGACACGACTTGCCAGACTGACTGCTTTTAAGCTCTGATTCAAGCAACTTCCAGAAACCATTGCTTCCACCCGTATTAATGCTAGCACCATCTGTTACTACATACGTTATGAGCGTCAACAGTTCAAGTCCACGTTTGCCAAAATTCATCACAAGAGCTGTTTTGACAGCATGTAGAACGCCGACGGCTCCTCTCTTCTCAGGTTCAGCTGCTCCCAGGAACATTTCCCCACATTGCCACATTCGTCAATGATCTTCACTAGTAGATATATAGTCTATATCTTATCCACTTGTGTTCTGTCCACTGAGCCATCAAGTCGCAAAGATAAAGCTCTGGATTTCAGCAAGAACATCCTGCCGATGTGCGTCCACAATACATGTAAGAAATTTACTGTGCCACTTCGGAGTAACGTAGGCCTATTGCAGGTCAAATGCAGGCTGACTGGGTTTATTACAATCTGGACTGTTGTAGCAAAAGTTAGCTGCCTTCTGTGTTGCGACTATTCTTATGGCCAGCTGTTTGCAGATAATGTGAGCTTTTTTGCAGCATTGTATACGGTAACCATCAAGCCCCCTACCTTGTTAGCAATAGCCTCAATTGCCTTGCTATTTATAACTTTAGGCCTACTCACTTAGTTATCAATTTATTGAATTACGCACTCAATTACGCGAAATTTATTGCGCGGCAATCCATGCCAGTTTCCGGTAATCAAGTAAGTTAGCAAGTAGATAGATAAAATATTGGCTTATAAATAGCTTTGAACTCAGCTCACATCACGATCCATTACTGCAAGAAACTCTAATACTGAATTGCAAAACTCATAAGACATAACACTTTGTCACCTTTTGTTTTGTTCAAAATAAAAAATCATAAATAATTATAAAATACAGTTCATTGCACAAACAGCCTTTCATCACTGCACTTTTCAATTTATCGCTGCACATTTTGTGCTTCATTGCACGTTAAAACAAACCCTGCAGAAGGTTATTGGTGCATTTTGTGTTTCGATAACGACGCGATGGGTTTCCAGAGTAAAGCAAATCAGATCCTATAGCAAGTAGACCAAATCAAATCATATCAGGTCAGATCCAATACAATCAGTTCAATTAAAATCAGGTCAAATCAAATTAGGTCAAATCAAATTAGATCAAATCAAATCAGGTCAAATCAAATCAGGTCAAATCAAATCAGGTTAAATCAAATTAGGTCAAATCAAATCCGGTCAAATCAAACCAGGTCAAATCAAATCAGGTCAAATCAGCATATATTAGTAGTTTAGGGACTGTGCAGGGCTGTAGTCGAGGGTATACGCGGGTATACAGCGTATACTCACCTCTAGACAGCGTATACTCAATTACTCATGGCTGGAGCGAGGGTATACGCGGGTATACAATGTATACTCACCACTGTAGAGACCGTATAGCCATTGAATAATGAAATTTCCACAAAAAAGAAAGGTAATTAAAGGTTTTGAGGGCGAATGACTAAAAAAGGTCATAAACTTTTTCAGAGACGAATTCCTAAAAAAGTCAAGAATTTTCTGAGAATTCCTAAAAGGTCATCAATTTTTGAGAGACGAATTCCTAAAAGAAAGTCATCACATTTTTTGTGGGTGACACCAGCCCTAGTGACGCCGCTTCTCACCGGTAGCGTGTACTCACCTCTAATTTTACCACTACAGCCCTGGGACTGTGACGTTAAGGTGCATATCGCAACTGGGTTACATCAGATTAAATTTAGAAAATATTTTAGTCGCTTCAATCCCACAATTTCATTCCACGGCCCGTAGATGACACCGTTTAGGCCCAAATTGAGCATTCATTCATTCATTCATTCATCTTCGCTTCAAAACAAGATTTAGGCCTACTTGTTGCACAGGAAACCGGACTCAGACCTTCTTTGGACTACTCTTTGGCATCCCCTCTGACTTGGTGCACCGGTCGTGAATAAGCTGGTGCTCTGCGGTTGGCTTTGGAATGGCGCTTTAGAAGTTTGTAGTTTATGATTATGAGAACAAGTGGCTTTACTAAATGCATTATAATTGTTGATTAGATTGGATTGGATTATAAAGGATTAGATTAAGCCTGGACTGCATTTGTGACGTCACAATGGGAGTGCGTGTCGTCTGCAGATGTTTGATTACGTGCTCGTATATCGGTGGCATCTGTGCGCCGCAATCAACGCCGCCCGCCTCTGCCGCCGCCGCCGTCTTAGTCGTTGGCGCACTGACCTGCGAGACTTTGGTTTCTGCTGGCGACCTCTGGCGACGACGAAGACAAACAGTCGTCTGTATGCGCATGCGCCGTAGCCGCTCCTGTCGCTACCCCCTCCGTCGCTGTCTGCTGGGTCACGTGTGGAGGAGGAGGGTGAGGAGAGGTAGGAGGAAGACAAAGGAGGAAGAGGAGGAGAAGTAGGAGGAGGAAGGCGAAAGAGGAGGAGGAGGAGGAGGAGGAGGGTGATGGAAGATGGAGGAGGAGGCAATAATAAGAAGAGGAGGACGAAGAAGAGGAGATGAGGAATATGAGGAAGAGATGGAGGAGAAGAAGAAAGAGATTGAGGAGTCAGAGAGGAGGTGTTAGAGAGTCCTAGAGAAGGACGAAGAGGAAGATTGGGACGATGAGGAGGGTGGAGATGAGGATGAGGAGGAAGAGGAAGACCGAGAGGAGGACGAGGTGCAGAGGAAGACGTTGAAGAGCTGTAACGGAAAGATGAGAAACGTGGAAGATGTGATGGAAACGACGAAGATGACGCAGAGGAGGAGAAAGACGGAGGAAGAGGAAGACAGAGGGAGAATAGGGAGTGGAGAGGAAGCCAGGCTCCATAGAATCCGGGATTAAGAGGAAGTGGAGCAGGGAAGCAAAGAGTAGGAGATGTAGTGGAGTAAATTGGAAGAGGAGCGAAGTCTTAGGAGCATAAGGGAGATTGAGGAGAGAAATTCTGATATGAAGGAGGAGCAGGAGGAAGGAATATAAGGAGGATTGAAAAGAGGAATCCTGACCTAAAGGAGGAAAAAGAGGAAGGAGGAATTTAAGGAGGATTGAGGAGAGGAATTCTGATGTAAAAGAGAAGGAACTAAGAACATAGGGAGGATTGAAGAGACTAATTCTGGTGTGAAGAAGCAGGAAGAATGAACATGTGGAGGATTGAGGAGATGAATCCTGACCTAAAGGAGGAACAAGGGAAGGAGAATTTTAGGAGGATTGAGGAGAGGAATACTTATGTAAAAGAGAAGGAAATAGGAACACTGGGAGGATTGAGGAGAGGAATTCTGACCTAAAGGAGCAGCCAGAGGAAGGAGGAATTTAAGGAGGATTGAGGAGAGGAATCCTTATGCGTCGGGGTCTAAGTCGGTGGTGGTTGGGTTGATGCGGGGGGAGGAGGTAGTAATCGATGCATTTATTTGCAGCCAGCATTTAGACGGAGTAAGTGTCGACCAGATGGCTGTCAGCGTCTCTCGGTGGAGAGAGAGAGCGGAACGTGGAAGAGCACAGGCAAAACGGATCAAACTCAGTGGATAAGTAGGCGAAGGATTATCCAGAAGGACTGGATTCGAAGCTCAACTGGGGTCACAACCAATCAGTCAGGCTGTCCGTCGATCATTCGATGAGTCATTGATCCTAATTAATTATTCAGTAGACGGGTTCCTTCAAGCTAATTAATTATTCATTCGAGTAGTCATTGTTCCTTCAAATTAATTAATTATTCATTGGATAAGTCATTGCTCATTCAAGTTAATTAGTTATTCATTCGATGAGTAATTGCTCGTCCAAGCTAATTAATTATTCATTGGATGAGTCATTGCTCCTCCTCACTGTTACAATCCTATTAAGTATTCATTTGATGAGACATTGCTACAATCCTACTAAGTATTAATTTACTTGAGTAATTGTTTAAGTCCTATTAAGTATTCCTTTGATGATACATTAATATAATCCTATTAATTATTTATTTGCTGATGCTTTCATACAATCATGTTAAGTATTCATATGATGTGACATTGTTACAATCCTAATAAGTAGTCACTTGATGATACATTGTTACAGTCCTATTCAGCAATCATTTGTGGAGACATCGTTACAATCCTATTAAGTATTCATTTGAGGTGACATTGTTGCAATCCTATTAAGTGTTTATTTGATGAGACATTGTTACAGTCCTATTAAGTATTCATTTCATGAGTCGTTGCTCCAAGTAATATAATGTTCATTTCATGAGTCATTGCTTGAAGCCAATTAGGCTAATCATTATTAGGATGAGCAATTTTTAAGACAATAAATTGTTCTTTTGAGAATCCATTCTTACAGTCCGATTAATATTTAATTTCAAAACTCATTGCTTTTGCTCCAAGTCAGTTACTTCTACAAAACATTTGTTAAATCACATTGCTTCGTTCGGATCGTTCCACATCACATCAAATTATATATTAGTTTTCTTTACATTTTAATTATAATTATAAAGGCTTATATAGGGCCTTTTTTCTGAAACTCATGTCGTAAGATGACAGACAACCTATTCGAGAAAGTTGGACCGACCACAGCGAAGCTTCTGTGCTGTACTGTGGATGATATGGTTGAGGGAACAGCCAAGTCACCCTGTGCAGCAGAGCAAAGAAATCCAAAGCTAGGAATGCATGCGACCGAGACACACAACTCCCTGAGATAAGATGGAGCACAGCACACAAGGCAATTACTCGTGAGCATTAAGATCTTACTCAGTCCAATTCCTTTCGTTTCTAGCTGGATACTTACCAAAACCTAAGTCTACATTTATCAGGATTGTTTAAGATGGACTGCAGCAGTTGGTAAATGCGGGAAGAATGAGCCCTGCGTACATAGCGTTTGCGTAATCAGCCCTGGTGCATATTAATGCCTGCATCAAGGTAGTGGTGGCTTGAGTTATAAGCGGACGGAATACTCTACGAATTTGTTCAGATGGTAATGCCACCTTAGACGTACTCCTCCCACATCACAGTATCCAGTGCTTTTTTCTTGGAAAAAATGTTCCGGAACGGAAAAATAGGTTCCGGAACGCAATAATTATGGGCGGGCTAAAATCCCGAGAAAAACGGGATCGGGGGTTGGGAGGGGTCTCAATAAACACTGAAAACAGTTCAAAACACTGAGATTAAATTAAAATAACTAAATTATTGTTTTTATTATTAAAATAAATAAATTATTTTTTAGTACCTGAAAAAAGGCACGGCGCGTTCCGGCTGAAAAAGCACTGACAGTATCACACCATAACACCATCACAATCAGATCACATCATGACATAATCTTATCATCACATCACGTTATCACATCATCATGTCACATCATCACATCATATCACATGACCACATAATCGCATCACATCATCACATAATCTTATCATCATGCCACATCACATCACCTGAGTACATAATCGCATCACCTCATCACATTATCACATAATCTTATCATTACATCACATCATCGCATTATCACATAATCTTTCATCACGTCATCACATCACATCATCACATCACATTATCACATTATCACATAATCTTATCATCACATCATCACATCACATTAAATTATACATTATATTACAACACAGAGGTCTTCACTGTCCACGATTTGCATTTCCGCATCGGTCATCAGATGAGAAAAATCACATTTGATTAGATTAGCTAAGATTAGATTAGATTAGATTTGTTCGTCTGTATAAAAACAAAGAGCAGTTCTGCAGTCGGTGAGTGGTTTCGAACCCGTGACTCTAGCCGTCGTTTCAGATTTCCTTTCTAATGAGCATCGCCTGTCAATTCGTCTACATTCCATTATCCAACGCATCGTCTGCTTCGGAATTTGCGCGCGCTTCGCTCCGACAGAAGCAGGTACTCGCTGATATAAGGTTTTAATTCGATTCGACGGAATTGAAAACCGACAATTAGAAATTATCGTTAGAGGGCGCTGTAGGTGGTCGATGTTGCCATGGCATCGAGGGGCGTTGTCATGGCTACCGTTTTAAAGGTTACGATTATCTGGTTAGTCTTGTCGCCGCCGTGGAAGCAGTAATGACTGGTGATGTGAGACATTAGTGTGGTCAGACGTAGAGTGGCTGGATGTAGAGATTGGCAGTTGTGACTTGCATACAGTTGGCAAGGTTATTTTATATGTGGCTAATTAGCGTGCTTTAACCCTTTACAGACGAGGAGACATTAAAAGCTACCGTGTAAACAATACTAAAAAATGTTTGGCAGCTGGTTTAATAAAGAATATACTTACTTACTTACTTACTTACTTACTTACTTCTCGTCGTTAAAGGATTAAATGAATAAAAAAAATAAATCTAAAATAAATGCCTAAATAGATGCATGTGTGAAAAAATTATAGAATAGACTTTAACGTTGAGCTTAGATTACTGTTAATGTTGAGGCAGAAATGATGTCTAGTTGAATTAAACTAACTGACGGATATGACATGCAGGCATGTATCATAAACCCAAAGACTGTTTCACGCGTATCTATGCTTAATTATATGTATATATCGTATACATTATATATAACATAGGCTATATATATATATATACGAAGACAGTATGTATTATATATATGCATGACACATGCATGGCCCATGATATATACATATATATGTATATATATATGTATATGTATCATGTGTATCCTCGTATCGAGGACGGTTAAAGAGAGAGATATGTATATGTATATGTATATGTATATGTATATATATATATATATATATATATATATATATATATATATATATATATATATAAAGAGAGATCACATATATTAGATAATGGGAACAGAGAGGAAGGTTCTATACCTATCTTATGGTAACGACCGTACGTCGTAAACTCTTCTAAGATAGCAGAGAATGGCTCTGAGAATAATTTAGGTGCTAATGGCTTGCCATCGTTTGGCTCGCTCCCCAATATTTCCATCAGATAGCGCAATGATTTATACAAGGCGGAGGTTTAACCTTTCGAACTTATTCCCTCCACCCCGGAATGACGCAGAGGGGTGGGAGTAGGCAGAGCGGGAAGTCTATCTGCCTACAAATCTAGAAGCTTCTATAGCGCACTAATCGTAATACGCAAAGCATTAAGTGATGGGTGTTGAGTCCAAGTATAACAGCATTCCAAAGTCAGAACACACGACACACACACGCACACACACACAAACATACACACACACACACACACCTACCTACACACACACACACACACACACACACACACACACACACACACACACACACACACACACGCACACACAAACACACTCATACCTACACACACACACACACACACAAACACACACTCACACACATACCTACACACACACACACACACACACAGACACAAGCACTTGCTAGCAAAGAGACATAATTGTATAAAATATATATATATATATACATGTATATATGCATTTATACATTTATATATTTAAATGTGCATATCAGCTTATATATACATACATATATATGCATATTCCTTCTAATACACATGAAACATGTTTCTGACATAAGCTGATATGCGGATTCGTTCCCGACAACGACCCTCTCCCACCCCCTCCTTCCCCTCTCCCCACGGATGCCATAAACATCTACCCGCCTTAGCTTATCACTGGCTCTCATGGCTTGACCTTGCTGTAGGTTTCGACCAACTTGGAACTGACGAAGGAACCTGGCTTTGGCTGTCGACTTGATTTGACTAAGCGCCGGTGAATAATTTCCACCTGATGCAGCTTTCATGTGGCGATGGGATTTCTTGGCGATTTTTGTTTACATTTACATGGCTTTATTGTGTTGCATCACATTTCATGGTATTTTATAGGCATCCGATGCAATGTATTATATATTAGTGTATTAATTGCATATGTGTATGTATGTATGCGTGTATGTATTTATGTATGTATGTATGTGTCTATGTATGTATGTATGTATGTATGTATGTATGTAATTAAGTATGTATCTATGTATTTATGTATGTATGTATGTATGTATGTAGGTAAGGTATGTATGTATTTATGTATTTATGTATGTGTCTATGTATGCATGTATGTATGTATGTATGTATGTATGTATGTATGTACGTATGTATGTATGTATGTATGTATGTATGTATGTATCTATCTATCTATGTATCTATGTATCTATGTATCTATGTATGTACGTGTTTTATAAAAACTACTTTCAGTCACCCAGAGAGACAAAGAAGAGAAAGAAGAAGCAGGAGAGGAGGGAAAGGAAAGAGGAGGAAGATAAATAGGAGGAAGATGAGGAAAAAAATGATGATGAGGATCTGGAGAGAGAGGAAGAGCGGAGGAAGAGGAAGAAAGGAACAAGGCAGGAAGGAAGACGAGGGAAAAGAGGATGAATTGAAGGACAAAGACGAGGAGGAGTTGGAGAAGAAACAATTAGCAGAGGATGAGTAGGCAGAGGTGGGTAAAGAACAAGACCAAGGACAAAAGAACGAGAAAGAAGGAGAACAAGCGACGGAGCTGAGGAGAATCAAGAAAAAAACGGGCCTTAATTGCGACGTAATTGCAGCTGAATTACAGACCAACCGGAAGTACGTAGTTGCCAGTGCGCATGCTCAGTCGACTTGACGCCAAGTGGTGAGAGCTGCTTCAAGTAAGACGTGCTCCACTTTCGTTTTTTTCCTGTTACTGTGAAGGGAGGCTGTTACTAACCCTCGTTATAGACGCATTGGAGGTTGATAGTTCTTGTGGAGATGAGGAGTACCTGGCAGTTGGTTCTGCCTTGGTAATAGGTGTAGGGTTGTCTTGTATTGTATGTAATTGTTTTGTACGTATGCATTTAAGCGGACTCTTATTTTAGGAACCCCTCAAAGCGCTATGACGATGGCTGGCTGTCTAAGAGATAATTACATTGTCTGGCGCTGCATTGTGCTGCGCTGTGCTGAGTATTGTGCTGTACTTGTCTGTGTTGTGTTGTATCTTTAAGTGTATTGTGTCGCAAAGTGTTGCATTGTACTCTGTCTCGTATTGTGTTTGTGTTGCATTGTGCTATCTTGTATTGTGTGGCGTGGCATCACATTGTATTATCTAGTATTGTTTCGTGTTGCACTGTATTGCATTGTATCAGGTTGCAGTAAACTTTATTGTATTGCATTGCATTGTATTCCTTTGTATTGTATGGCATTGCATTGTATTGTATTGAATTGATTGCATTGTATTGAATTGTATAGCATTTAATTGTATTGTATAGAATTGCGCTGTATTGCATTTAATTGCATTGTATTGTATTGAATTGTATTGTAATCTATTGAACTGTATTGTATGCCATTGCATTGTATTGTATTGTATAGCAATGAATTTATTTTATTGAATTGTATCATATTGTATTGTATTGTATCGTATCGTATTGCATGATATTGTATTGTATCACATTGTATCGTATTGTATTGTAGTGCATTGTATTGCAATGTATCTAATTTGATTGTTTCGTATTGCATTGTATTGTATTAAATTATATTGTATGGCATCGTATTGTATTGCATGGTATTGTATTTTATTGTATTGTATTGCTTTACTCAGCACTGTATATTTGTATGATATCTTGAAATTATTCTATGATTTCGTGCGTTGCATCTCTGTTGCAATAAAATGCAACGTGTTGTCGGTTGTTCCGTTTGACTTGAATTCGTTGTTGTTGTTGTTGTCGTTGTTCCTGGTTTAGATAGCTGTGAGTCGGTGACATGTCAAAGTACAATTAGGGACTAATTGCTTTGGCTAATTAATGCCATTTGATGATAATAATGATGTTGAATCCCATCGGATCCTAATCAAGACGTTCCAGTTAAAGGTCGCTTTTTATGACAGCCTCGCATGTAAGTAAGATCTCAGTCCTCCGATTCAGCATCCTCCGATGTTTACGCTTAAATTGTTTTATGTTCTCAAGTATTGTATCGTATTGTATTGTATTATATTGAAGTGCAGTGTTTGGTATTGTATAGTATTGTATATCTTTGACTGTTTAGTATTTGAATGTGTTGTACTCTTTTGAGGTGCAGGAGTAAGTAAATAGGGGAGGAAGAAGAGGAGGAGGAAGAGGAGAAGGAGAAAGCGGAGGAGTAATGGGAGGAGGAGGATTAGGAGGAAGAGTAGAAGGAGGTGGAAAAGGAGAAGGAGGAAGATGAGGAGGATAAGTTGGAGCAGGAGCAGGAAGAGGAGAAGGAGGAGAATAAGGAGGAAGAGAAGAAGGAAGAGGAGAAGGTGGAAGAGGAAGAGCAGGAGAAATAAGAGAAGGGGAGAAGGAGGAGGGGGACGAGTAGGAGGAGGAGAAAGTGTAGGAGGAGGAGAAAGAGACGGAGGATGAGGAAGAAGAAGAGGACGAAGAGGAAGAACGGAAGGAGGAATTGAAGGAGGAAGATGAGGAGGAGGATGAATGGGAGGACGGTGGTGTTGCAGGTGTCTGTGTATCTTTGAGCAACGAAATGCCTTTGATCGTCGGCTGCGTATCTTTGTTCCGCTTCAATGAATCCAATCCGTCCGGTCTTAAGATCAGGGATTTCATTTGCCGTTGAATCAATTGGAGAGAAGCTAAAGGACGACCAGAATGCAGGACAGGTCGATAAGGACAAGACAGAGGACAAATAGGAAATAGGACGAAGGATAAGCTGGCAGATAATGACAAAGAAAAAGGACAAATAGGAAACACATACCGTCGTCATCATCATCATGATCATCATCACATCATCATTATCGTCGTCGTCGTCATCGTCACCGTCATCGTAATAATAATGAGGATAAAATTAATAATAATAATAATAATAATAATAATAATAATAATAATAATAATCATGATAATCATGATAATCATGATAATCGTGATAATCATGATAATCATGATGATTTCTTCCGAGCGCAGCCTTTCTTCTCCTTCCTTCCACTTGTCGTCGATGGAATGCCTTTCCAGTTCCGATTAAATCAAAACCAGTCTTACATCTGGACTTCTACAACGCCGTTACCAGAATACAAGAAGCAATGAGGCATCAATCGAAATGTTAGACGATTGGAGAGTACGGGTTCGATCCTCCTCCTCCGAAATGGTTACTGTGTAGGGACCTTGAGCAAGTCCTTCACTCGCAATTGCTCAGCGCCACAGATTGATACTTAATCATTAGATAGTGGCAATTAATAAATGCGTAATAATAAAATAATAAATAATGTTCGCTTCAAGAGAAGCTGTACTCAGGAATCGCAATCAATCGAAGCCCGGTCGAAGACTTCCTTCTGGTACATCACCCCAGACCTTCACCCCAATCATTTACCCCTTTATCTGACCCCACAGCCATCGGATCGCCCTCCCCGCCTTCAGACCGACGCCTAAATTCCGTGATAAAAACTGCCGCCCATATTTTATTCATGCGCCGTTGCTGCCCCAGTGGCGCAATGAAGTCAAGTCGATGAGTGAGTTCTGGGAGTCGTTAGGAGACGCGGGGCTGATAAGGGACACCTGGTGCCCGCCTCTGGCGCTTCGAGGGGCACAGCGGCGCCGATGGGTAAACGGATTAAGAATTCGGTGCCTTTGCAAAGGCCACTTGGAGCCCCATCGCTGCCCGTTCTCTGGCGGTGCCAGTCCCAAGCCTGGATGAAGGAGGAGGGCGACGCTAATCATATTCGCTATGACACAGCGTCGTTAAACAGTAACTATAAGGGCCACTTGTCTGCAGTGGCCGCGGATCTATTTTGAGAAGGGGATTTGGGTTGAGGGGGGATGGGTTGAGTGAAGAGAGCTATACTCGAAGTCGTCCTCTTCATATAGACCATTTCGTCATACTTGACTAAGAACGTACTTTGTCCAAGTACATAAATATTGCTTGCCGTGATTGTTTTTATCATTTGCGCCAACTGCGTGTAGTCTCTCGCCCTCTTACATTTAACGCTGCTGCTGCTCTTGTTCATGCCTCTGTAATTAGTCGACTTGACTAGTGTTTGTCTATTTATGCTGGTCTCCAACAGAGGTGGATTGGGTGTCTGGACCGGGCGTTGCGGGCGGTGGCGCGCCTCATCGGTGGCATCTCTAAGTTTGGCCATGTATCAGAAAACATGAGGGATGTTTTGCAATGGTTGCCTCTGCCTAAGTGAATCTGCTACTGGATCTCTGCTTTGATCTGGCAATGTCTTCTGGGCAGGGCAGGGTGGGAATTGTCGGGGGTTGGGGTGTTCAACCCCCTAGTCTGTCTTAGGACCCCCATAGTAAAGTCTTCATTGCCCATCCCGGGGGGTTCGTTTCCAACCCCCTCAGCTGTGCTAGTGTTATTTAGCATTATTTGACTCAGAGTCTCTGACAAAGAGAAGAAATTTCTTTTGTCTATTATGTACGGAGTTTTGAATTTTCTCAACAGAGGAGTTGATTTTGATTCGAGTCTGCTTTGCAAAACTGCTAGCGTTGAAATCAGCTGCTTTCAAATTTCCTTGAGATCAGTTTGCAAAATACGGATAAAATGTTCAACTCCACAGTCTTTTTTCTGCAATTCCCACGCTGGAACAGGGCACCTGCTTATTTGCATTAACAGGAACTCTGCCGCTCCATGGCCGTCGCTCTCTTCGCTCCGCCACGGTTCCTGGTCCGCTGCTGGTTGTTCCCTTTGCTCATGCCTCTGTCAATCTGTCAAGCAGCATCGCGCATGATCTGTCGTTTGACCAACTGTTTGGAATGGACTTTCCCTAGAGTTAGACTCCTGCCTATCGATTCTTCTGACACATTCTATTACAGCCTAAAGTCTGTCCTTTTTCGCCGGTGTTGGGTCAGGACCTCCTTCCCCTCCCCCATCAGAAACCTTGTAGGGGCGTTACATAAATTTTCTGAATGAATGAGTGAATGGTCATATATACACACACACACACACACACACATTACATTTGCACAGACAAACATATAAACATACATTTACACAGCGACCGTATAATCTCGACCATGTTCGTGCCTCAGCGAATTCATCGGGTCAGACCTTTCGCCACCGCTGTCATTTCGAATTGGCGTCGTCAAGACATCTGATACAAATTGCCGAAATACAGTCACGATTGGTAATCGAACCGGCTACCGTGTTGCACGGAGACGCTGCGCTCCACCGAAGGAGCTGCCCCTCCATGCAGAGCCGCAGTTGGTCGTCATGACAATTGCAGTGCAGGCATCGGATGCAATCTTCCGCATCAGGTCCCAGATGTGTGATGGACTCTGCATCAGCAGCCCATCGTCGGTGATGGACGATTGAAGCGGTCGGTGTGTGATAGCACCATCGACTGATGCCTTGAGAATGATCACACTGGCGCTATAGAAATTCTTAACATAAGCCAAGCTAAAAGCAGGCATGTATATATATATATATATATGTGTGTGTGTGTGTGTGTGTGTGTGTGTGTGTGTGCGTATGTATGTATACATGTATGTATGTGTTATATGTATGTACGTATGTATATGTATGGGTATGCGGTGGTGTGGAGGTATGCTCTGTGCCTTGTAACCGGAGAGTCGCAGGTTCGAATGCATACCTGAAGCCGCTGCGTAGAGACCCAGCGCCATCGATGTTCTGTCTTCTAAACTTTGGAAGGAGGGCAAATATCAAAATACAGTTGTATTGTATTGTATTGCATGTGTATACATACATGTGTGTATATATATATATGTGTGTATAGGTATGTATGTATGTATGTATGTATGTATGTATGTATGTATGTATGTATGTATGTATGTATGTATGTATGTATGTATGTATGCATGCATGCATGCATGCATGCATGCATGCATGCATGTATGTATGTATGTATGTATGTATCTACTTTTTTTAATATATATTAACGACTTGGCAGATGTCTCCAAAACCCTTTATTTTATCTTATTTGCCGATGATACAAATATTTTTTTGCTCATCATTCTTGGCAAACACTAATGCAAATAATAAATTCTGAATTAATAATAATTAATAACTGGTTTTCAGCTAACAGGCTCTCCCTGAATATAGATAAAACAAGCTTCATCGTATTTAAATCTCACAGAAAGATCAGGCCAATTGATCTCTCCCTAGAAATTGCAGGTACCCCCCTAACACAAGTAGAGTCAACCAAATTCCTTGGCATTCTGGTGGATAGACACTTGTCCTGGAACGACCATATAAATTACATTTCCCTGAAAATAGCAAAGAATATTGGAATACTTAAGCGGATCTCTTACTTGCTCCCCACATCCATCCGGTTAAACTTATACTATACATTAATTCTCCCTTATTTAAGCTACTGTAATTTAATTTGGGCAACTAATTATGAATCGAGGCTACACAAACTAGTGATTCTCCAAAAGAAAGCTGTTAGACTCATCATGGGAGCCCCCTATGGGTCCCATACTCGTCCTTTATTTCATCACCTTAAATTATTGAACATAAATCAAATTCGTTCCCTACAAATAGGAGCCTTTCTTTATCGATTTGAAAATAGGTCATTACCTGATTCATTCATGAATTACTTTATCCAAGGCTCACAGCTACACTCTCATAACACCAGGAATGCTCTCGCCTACCGCTCTGACAAAGCTCGTACCAATGCAAGGGTGTTTAGTATAAAATATTATGGGCCCAAAATCTGGAATACCCTGCCTATTGATATACGCTGCTCGCCAAATCCCTACTTATTTAAGATTCGATTGCGCAAGTACCTTCTGAATGTGGTATGAGTCTCCCTAGTCATTAGAATTGATCATTGTGTTTCTTATATACTGATTTTTTTCCTTCTATAGTTTGTTTGTTTTTTTGTTTTCTTGATATTGGGTGAACACGCACATAGGTAAACTTAAGCATATATAATTTTGTGTTAGTTAAGGTTAGTTAAGGAATGCATACTATCAATTTCAGCCTAGCCTCTATATAAGTTAATTGTAAAGCCGATTGGCTTAAATTGATTATGAATGAATGCAGTGAGGCTACCCTTCGATCCTGTCAGTCATATTGTTCATTGGTACATATATCTACTTAGGTGTCCCTAGTTAGCGGGATGTATATCCCTTTGGGGCCACCTTTTGCCGCCAATGACAAGTTTTTTTTACCGCTGTGTACACTACTCTTTTCTGTTTTAATTGTCAATCATACTGCTATTTACAGTCACTGTACTCTGTTATAATTGTCATTTGGATGCAATAAAGATTTTTGATTGATTGATTGATGTATGTATGTATGTATGTATGTATGTATGTATGTATGTATGTATGTATGTATGTATGTATGTATGTATGTATGTATGTATGTATGTATGTATGTATGTATGTATGTATGGGGACGCGGTGGTGTAGCGGTATGCTCTGTGCCTTGTAACCTTGTATGTATGAATGTATATTTGTGTGTATATATATGCATATACCTATGTATATATGTATATAAATTTATTATTACTAATATCAGTAATGTCGACTGGCGAAATGCTCATTCCGTTTGTATTCCACTGCGCATGCTCGCTGACCCGAGTCTGACTTCTGCTTTGTTCGTTGTTTCGCTGGCAACTGATTTATTGAAACGGAAATCTCTGTTTATGGTGACTCACAGAAGCATTTGCGCTCGTTTAAGTAACCTACGACAGAGAAAGTACTTAAGCTTCCTGTTGGGTAACACGTATATATATCTGGTGTGTGTGTATATATATGTGTGTGTGTGTGTGTGTGTGTGTGTGTGTGTGTGTGTGTGTGTGTGTGTGTGTGTGTGTGTGTGTGTGTGTGTGTGTGTGTGTGTGTGTGTGTGTGTGTGTGTGTGTGTGTGTGTGTGTGTGTGTGTGTGTGTGTGTGTGTGTGTGTGTGTTTGTGTGTGTGTGTGTGTGTGTTCCCCTCCCGCGGATTTATAAATGGAGGCAATTGCACTATAGTGGCTCACTTGATGAATGTTCATTACGGATTATATATATATATATATATATATATAATATTATATATATACATATATAATATGTAATATATAACCCAAATTGAACACAACATATATATATAGAGAGAGAGTCTATATATATATATGTAAGTGGTCCGTTGCCGTGGGTTTCTAAACGGACGCCAATGCTTTAGTGAGCCATATATCTATATCGACTTTCAACTTCACTTTCTCACCATCTCAACGTCTTCTTCTTCTTCTTCTTCTTCTTCTTCTTCTTCTTCTTCTTCTTCTTCTTCTTCTTCTTCTTCTTCTTCTTCTTCTTCTTCTTCTTCTTCTTCTTCTTCTTCTTCTTCTTCTTCTTCTTCTTCTTCTTCTTCTTCTTCTTCTTCTTCTTCTTCTTCTTCTTCTTCTTCTTCTTCTTCTTCTTCTTCTTCTTCTTCTTCTTCTTCTTCTTCTTCTTCTTCTTCTTCTTCTTCTTCTTCTTCTTCTTCTTCTTCTTCTTCTTCTTCTTCTTCTTCTTCTTCTTCTTCTTCTTCTTCTTCTTCTTCTTCTTCTTCTTCTTCTTCTTCTTCTTCTTCTTCTTCTTCTTCTTCTTCTTCTTCTTCTTCTTCTTCTTCTTCTTCTTCTTCTTCTTCTTCTTCTTCTTCTTCTTCTTCTTCTTCTTCTTCTTCTTCTTCTTCTTCTTCTTCTTCTTCTTCTTCTTCTTCTTCTTCTTCTTCTTCTTCTTCTTCTTCTTCTTCTTCTTCTTCTTCTTCTTCTTCTTCTTCTTCTTCTTCTTCTTAACCTTCCTGCTCTTCATCTTTCTCCCTCTCCTTCTCTCCATCCTTCTCCTCTCCTCCTCTTCTTCCTCATCCCATCCTCTTCCTCCCCTTCCTCTCCCTCCACCCTTCTCCTTCTTCGTCGTGGTCATTATCCAGAGCGACCAGACCATTCCATCCCACCCTCCTCCCACCTGACCCACCGTGCATCGTCCCTCCGTATGACCCACCTCTCTACCGCCTCAACGCAACGTGCCCCGACCAGCAGCAGGCTATTTCCACGATGCATCATCTATCGTTAAAGGTTCGCCTGCTTAGTCGCGTCAGACGGAGCCGTGCCATCCATCGGTCCTTCCTTCCTTCCAACTTTATGTGATATTTAAACGTGCAAATTGGCATTGACAGCGAGTTGCCGCTTCCACGGACAAGGCAGCATTAGCGCTAATGGACCGTGTCATCGCCAAAGACTTGGAAACTGACCTGTCCGGTCAGACGTAATAAGCGAGGCGTGGTATCTTATGTAAATATCGTCTTTGCTCCTAATGATTATCGTTCGTCTGCCGTTGGCATGCATACGTCATTATTCGGGTCGACTTTTTGGCAAATGGCAGCCGATCAGAGGGAAGAAGAAGAACAAGAAAAAGAAGAATATCAAGAAGAACAAGAAGAACAAGAAGAAGAACAAGAGGAATATTAAGAAGAACAAAAAGAAGAAGAAGAACAAGAGAAATATCAAGAAGAACAAGAAGAAGAATAAGAACAAGAATAAGAACAAGAACAAGAAGAAGAATGAGAAGAAGAATAAGAGGAAGAATAAGAAGAAGAAGAACAATAAGAAGATGATGAAGAGCAGTGTCTTAAGTTAGCATGAGAGGAAGCCTTTGAGTTTGAAGTGTTAGCGACTTCATTTTTTTAGCCTCGGCATATAAGGGCGGGTGGCCAGTCCTCTCCCTCGCCGTCTCATCGAATCATCGCCAGTGTACAGTCAGTGCACTCATTATAGCCGGCTAGGAGCAGATGGAGCAGAAATCTCGACACAAATTTCTGCCATGAAGGAGATTTGAACAACCGACCTCTCGGTTGATAGTTCAGCAAGCTAACCACTAGACAATTGATCAGAAGGTGGCCACACTCTTAAAAGGTGGCACATTACTGGGGTAGACACTGTTGTTCACTTTTCCCTTCTCAGTTTTGCATGTTCATAGAACTCTAGTTCCTAATTATAGTTGACATAATAAGAGCTAGCGCAGAAATCGCCTCTGAAGTAGCGTTGTGTGTGGTGGGGGAGTGTGAGTCATAGAGCACGGGTTCGAGCCTCTTTCCCTGAGATGGTTACTCTGTAGGGTCCTTGAGCAAGTCCTGAACTCACAATTGCTCAGCGCCATCGATTGATGCTTCCTTCGTCATTAGATAGCGGCGCTTTATAAGCGCATAAATATCGTGCACCTCGTCACTAAAATTTTACAAATCGCTCCGTGTATCCATAGCTGCTCCGCCTCTCTGGAGTAAAACTACGCCAGAACTACGCCAAATATCTGATCCATCCCATGAACTCGCAAAAACCTCACCTCTTGCTATCTCTCCACGGGTCTTTCACTCAAAACTGGAAACACTGCTCTTTCACAAATCCTATCCCGATTCCACCTCTTCCCCTTACCTCCCTCGCCGTTTCAACCCTAAATACCACCCATCTTAGCCGTCTGACTGTGTGCCTAATTGACGCTTTTGGATCTTGACCTGGAACCGATTTACCACCCCCCTCGCGTATCGATTATGATTTAAGTGAGCGCCTGTAAATAAGCTGGTTCCCGCGACTTCTCTTTTTTAGGTGCTGTTGAAATTTCGAGATACGACTACGATCATAATAATGATATTAATACTAATATTAATA
Source organism: Allolobophora icterica (assembly GCA_963556255.1). NCBI lineage: Eukaryota > Metazoa > Annelida > Clitellata > Crassiclitellata > Lumbricidae > Allolobophora > Allolobophora icterica. Next base: position 8,718,628 of record OY744609.1, on the reverse strand, counting down.
ATAGTGGTAGTAGCCCTAGTGGTTGTAGCAGTGATATGGTAGTGGCAGTGGTAGTAGTAGCAGTAATATTAATAACTATAAAAATCACAAGAGCTTTAGTTTGACTTGTGTTCCAAAATGTGTTAAAATTAATTTTCTTCTAATGTGGCTTCTGTTGTGTAACGAATCGCATAAAGTGCTGAAGCCTATCATGTACCACATGTGCGAAATAAAATTGTGCTTTTTTAGAAACAAATAATCAAGAGAAAAGGGGCCATAGAGCAAAACACAGGTTATGACCTTTGGTACTGTGGAGTCCAGTAACCCTGACCTCTACCCCTAAGCAAAAACAATCAAAAAAGGAGTCCAATGATAGTAAAGAAGAAGAAGAAGGGCAGTCCCGTTAGCTAGCCTCAGAGGCAGGCATGGTTATGAAGTGTTGGCGACTTCATTATTCGTAGCCCTGGCATATGAGCAGTGGTGGCCAGTCCTGTTCCTAGCCGTCTCATCTTCCCACCGACAGTGTACGCCATAATAGGGATTTGAACGCCCGACCTCTCGGTTGACAGTCCAGCCCGCTAACTACTAGACTATGGCGCACCAAATAATTCAAAATTATACCAGTTTAAGAATATAACTTTAAATAATACAGATTGAAAACTAACAGTGTTTACATCGAAGCAAATCGAGGATACTAATGTACGGTACGTACCAACCAATTTCTACACTTAAACATAAGAGTGGAGACCGTCAAAGCACACAACATATGTGTCTGGCTTTTCTAGACATTGCTTTTAAGAGTCTTGGCGGCCGGACGAGAGTGGGAAAGAAGCGGGTAAGTGGGCGAGGGGTAAAAGCTGGCCAGCGACTGTTCGGCTTCTGGCTTCACAGACTTTATTTTCATCTGGTCCAGTGTCAATTTGCATTAGGCGAGTAATATTTTCGGCCTTTCTCGGTCTTCCTTGCTTCCGGCTGTTTGTGTGTGTATCTGGGCTTCAATAAACGCTAAACGCATCTGTTTATTTCGCTCGGAGGGACTTTGGACGAGGAGTTTAACTCCGCGGATCTGCCCTGTCTTTCTGCCTCGTAGAGCAGTTTTGTTTAGTTTTGAACTGGAGAACAAAAGAAAAATATTTGTGTAGATTTATAGTGATTTGTTCCGTTGAAAGTGGCTGAGGATAATCTCATGTTCGATTTATTTAAGGAAAGTAAATAAGTAAGTACGGTATATTCTTTATTGCTAATTCCACTTGGGTGTACTCTATACAGAGACCTACTAAACACAATTTAAAAGTACATACAAATTGAACGGAAATCGAAAGACGACACAAAGACTGGTAGCCTATCCCACTAAGATTATTTATTATTAAATTTATTATTAATTTATTGCCTGTTTAAATGTGATGACGTCATGATTCGTTGTGTTAAGCTTCTGCTTAGAATTTAATGTAAAATTCAATATAAAAGTTTATTATGTAACGAGTTAATTTAGTAAAAACTAATTTCTCAAAGATGAAAGACGTGGACCGGAATGGAAATATGTAGTGATTTGGAGAAGGAAAAAATCCGAAAATACAGTGTTGTTTTTGTGACAAGGAATTTGTTGGTTGTTCTGCCCGAATTCGGGAGCATTTGCATGGCGAAAATATAGAAACCAGAGTCGAGTGGGAGCAGTGGGCTGTTCCTGAATCGAATGAGAGGACGAAGAAGAAGAAGAAGAAGAAGAAGAACGTTCACTGTGTCAGCCCAGTGAACGTTGCCAACTCTAAACCATGGCATGCTGAAAAGCGAGCGGAATTATTATGATGTACAATGCATCATGTATTATCTTATTATCATTATTACCATCATTATTATTGTTATTATTACGAATTAACATTATTACGAATTAAAATTATTGCTAGTACTATTATTATTGTTGTTGTTATTTTATTATTATTATTTTATGCACCTGCGTGTAGGTAAGCCTGCGTATGATCCCTCGGGGACTTAAATACTAATTAAGAGAGCGAGATAGAGGGAGAGACAGAGGCAGACACAGAGACACAAAGACACAGACAGAGAGACATAAAGAGAGATAGAGACAGACAGAGATCTGGAACGGCCACTAAATCTGCAGTCTTCAATTTCTACTTGTTAACAGTTTGACATTCTCGAGATCTAGGAAATCCGAAGAACTGCCCATGGCGACGACGTCTCCTTCCCCTTAGACATCCCGTAATTGTATGATTAAGAGTCCGAACTCGTGACCTCTCACCTCCCCTACATACTCCTCGACCCGCCCCACTGGCGGACTGATTGACGCCCCAGAGTGCCATTAGATCCGCGCAGCAACAGAAGTTTCGAGATTTGATTTATCGCCGACCTTTGACGGAGTCCGTCGTCGACACCGCCCTACGCAACATGTAATTCGCGTCGAACGAGCATAGTCAGTGAATAAAAACCGCGGCACGATTCTCGAAAGTCGTCAAGCTTGAACAAAACGCCTGCTTTGTCACCTCCATCCCGCCGAAAGCCAATAACCGCGACGCGGGCCCGTCCGCTCTAGTGTTCCCGAGGGCTCAGCGCGACCGGCGACTTGTCAGAGGTTTATCGCGCGGTTGCGGACGTAGTAGGCTCGTGAAACGGCGCGAGAACTACCGTTTTATTAGCGGCAATGCCTTTCAGATGTCTCCCCGATGATGACATTTATGAAATTCGGTTCCTGCTCCTGCGTTCGGTTTACTACAGACTGTTTTCCCCGTTTCATTCCTTAGCCGGGAAGGGTTGGTCGGGAAACTGCTTTGCAAGGTTTGACGCAACGTCGTAGATTTTAATTCTGGTAATTAGTCTTTATCGGCGGAACGTCCGGTCTTTAGCCGCACCGTCTGCGTAAATACTTCTTAGCGGGATCCTCCTGCTGCAAATCTTACAAGGGAAGAACGAAGGCACATTCAGCGAGCGAATGCCGATGACGAATTCCGAAGTCGTCTCCGACGGTTGTTAATATTCGTCAGCGTAAGGGATTCGCTGGGTTTGTTGCTGACTGAAACGGCTTTAAATCGATGAAGTTGGGAGCGTTCCCAAGCCTACCCCGGGCTCGTGTTGAATCCACCTGGGAACGCAGCCGAGTCGTCGATTCTGTGTGTGATGGTCGTAGAGCGGTGTTGTAAGATTTCTAAGGCCAGCGGAGGAAGTCGACGTTGTTGCTTCCGCGGAGGCTTTGCAGACAAAAGATGTGGATGAATGAGTTGTGTTTGTTGGTGGGTTTCGGATGGATTGGTTGAGCTGGAGACGAATTAGAAGCGGTGTCTGCTGTGTGACCTCAGAGGGTTTAGTTGCGTTTAAGACTAGGAATTAACGTTTGTCGCATACGATGTCATATCACGTGTTTGTCTCGATGTACGGTAGAAGCTCCTCTTGTTAAGGGGACGAAGCGCATAAGAATAAGTACAGCAGAATCGGTGTTCGTCTATGAAGAAGTCACACGCGTAAGAGTTTGTAGATTCTGTGTTCGTTTATGTATCTCGGAGGGATGCTTCTGTATAAGACCTAGTAGATTCTGTGTGCGTTGGACACATGTGCCTGTTTATACAGAGTCTTTTGACAACCTCACAAAGGTTAATCCCCGAGGAATGTTTCTGCATAAGACCTAAAGTGAAATCTATGTTATCTGTTCATATCAAGCACTTATTACGCGCACAAAGTCAAAATCTTTGCGCAACTGGTAACTTTGTTTCTTTAGGTGGCGCTTTATAAATGTCAGATTATAATAACAATAAGAAGTCTAATTAAGCCAGAGACGTCGATTAATGTTCGCTAGTAGCGTCATCGATTTATGCTTGGAAAGTCGGGAGTGAAAAGTGGTTTAAAATATGTTAGCGAGTTTGCAAGTATGGTTTTTTTTATAGTAGACGATTCCAAATACGAGAGACACCGCAAACTCCGCCACTCTCATTAACTTTTGTGGTGCCAGTCCCAAGCCTTGAGAAAGGAGGAGGGCGACGCTAATCATCTATGTTATGACACAGTGTCGTTATATATACAGCAACTAACCAACTAACTGCAGAGACACAGTAACTGAGAACTTCCTGAACCTAGGCTGTAGCAACAAGTCAGTGTATCAGACGACCATGGCAGTCCAGGGGGTGATATGGAGTCCGCGATATGTGGAGATGGGTCATAATTAAGAAGGATGACTTGTATTCTGGATTGTAAAGGTCACGCGTGTTTTGCATGATAACTTAAGCAATAGTTCTTTGTGACACTTGCTATGGAGTATGTGTTAGTTTTCTTAGGGCTGGTTATATAATTATAGAACCAACCCTATTACAGATTATAATCTGTATTGTACAAGTAGTCTATTGGAGTAACTCCGACAGAATAGATCTAGCGCAGACAGTGGTCGTTGTGTTTTATCTCAGAACTGCTTCTCTGTTATAAAACAGGATCTCCGTTTGACATTCAAACCCCTTAGGAGTTCTATATCATAGTAGACTATATATTTCTTGGAGGATCTCGGAGCGACCAGTAGTATACATTTAAGACACGAAGAAGCGGGATCACCGGATCAATGGTTTTGTTATATGGTCTGTGTGCCAATAGTGTTTGGTCTTTAAATCACGACCAAATTCCGCGTTTCTTCCTGATCGCATTTCCCTTGCGAATTGCCCCAAAGTCTTCTCCAACTGTCTTTCTCTCCTCCGACCGGATTCATCCAGGACGTCACATCGATTTAACCCAACATCGATTGATGCCCTGTGCGTTGCCATTCGGTAGTTATCTACTCCAACGATTGCCGTTTCGAGTCTTCTGAGCGGACTGCGTCTAACAACCCTCGACTTAATTATCGAATGCACATATCTCATCATCTCTTGTCTTGCTTTACCTTATCTCAGCTTACCTCATCTTACCAATATCTTACCGTATACCATGCTTCTCATCTGATATAGTCCAATCTAGTCTCTTCTGATATAGTCCAATCTAATCCGATGTAATCTAATCATCGATGGATCAGATTCATAGATAACAAACGGCCTACTTATATACAGTGTTATGGAATTGCTGCCGTATTCATTAATATTTTAGCATATTAATTACGAAATTACCATATTAATTACACCGAGACCACGTGTGTATGTGCGCGCGAGAACGAGTTCGCTATGCGTCGTCATGCCCCGGTTCCAGCGTGATATTAATAGACCTGTCATGCTTTCGTCTGATCACGAATACATGGAAATGTTCACTGTCAGTCAATGTATGCAAATCGCATCGATTTCGTAGCTGCCCTCTTTGCAGTTCCAGTTTATTTACCGTCAGTGCAAGAACAGTTCCTGCTTGCGAACTATGAACAAAACTCCCCTGGCATCGTTCATATTATGCAGTCATTCTAGTAAATATGAGGATAGTCCAGCGGTTAGCGTGCAGGACTGTTAAACGAGAGGTCGGGGTTACACCCTCGCCTCTCTTTCAATGGCTGAGGTATCTTTATCTGTATCTCCCACATCCAGGAAATCACCTAGCTCTCTTTCGAGGCTGAAAACTCCTAAATCTCCCACATCCAGGAAATCACCTAGCTCTCTTTCGAGGCTGAAAACTCCTAAATCTCCCACATCCAGGAAATCACCTAGCTCTCTTTCGAGGCTGAAAACTCCTAAATCTCCCACATCCAGGAAATCACCTAGCTCTCTTTCGCGGCTGAAAACTCCTAAATCTCCCACATCCAGGTAATCTTCTAGCTCTCTTCGAGGCAGAAATCTTTGTCTAAATCTCCCACATTTAGAAGATCTCCGATCAACCTTTTGGGGTAGAAATCTCCGTCTAAATCTCCCATATTCAGGAAATCTTCTGTCTTTCGAGGCAGAAATCTCCGTCTAAATCTCCGTGCACATTCAGAAAATCACCTACCTCACCTTCGAGGAAGAAATATCCGTCTAAATCTCCCATATTCAGGAAATCTCCTAACTCCTCTTTCGAGAAAGAAATCTCCGTCTCTATCTTCTTCTCCATCCTTATCGAGATTTCGGGAAATCTCGGTAGCCGGAATATCGTATCGTAGAGAACTTATGATCGACACCAAGAGAGAAGGAAATCGATCGGGAAGCGTATATCGAGTTCCCCCTTGCGACATTGCCATCATCACCCGAATCCATCGCCGTGGATGAGGCAGGTACAGAGACAGACAGACAGACATACAGACAGACAGACAGACAGACAGACAGACAGACAGACAGACAGACAGACAGACAGACAGACAGACAGACAGACAGACAGACAGACAGACAGTAAGAAACAATGAAATAGGGAGATACGTGTACAGAGGTAGAGAGGGACAAATATTTAGGCGAGAGAAACAGGAAAGCAGACAGAAAGACGGGTCTAGACAGAGAGAGATAGAGAGAAACAGAGACACAGAGAGAAATACACAGAGATAGAAATAGGGAGAGAAAGAGAGAGAAAGAGAGAGAAATAGATAGAGAGAGAAATAGAGAGAGAGAGAAATAGAGAGAGAGAGAGAGAGAGAGAGAGAGAGAGAGAGAGAGAGAGAGAGAGAGAGAGAGAGAGAGACAGACAGACAGACAGAGAGAGAGAGAGAGACAGAGAGAGAGAGACAGAGAGAGAGAGACAGAGAGAGAGAGAGACAGAGAGAGAGAGAGAGAGAGAGAGAGAGAGAGAGAGAGAGAGAGAGAGAGAGAGAGAGAGAGAGAGAGAGAGAGAGAGAGACCTAAATGTAGATACAAAGATCAGTTACACGAACGACAGAGTTAGAAATACACAGAGTAAAAGGCAGCGACAAACATATAGATACATGCAGAGACGATCGAACCACAGACAGACAGACAGACAATCATGCAAACAGACCCAGACCAACACATACACCCAGACAGATACATAAGTCGGGTCTTGGAAGCTCGGCAGCCGTGCCGCGTCAAATTGGTTTTGCGTGGAGCTAGGTCGCGTCATGGCTGCGCTCAGCGATATGATGATGACATCTTCAATGCAATTTGGCTCAGCAGCCGAGCATCTCGCCTCCATCATCATCACCAACCTTATTGTACGCTAATGGTTTTTGGCGTGCGTAATGTACCTGATATGTGCGCCGGGCACTTAGCCCTGGCGCGCCAATCAGAAGTAGCTTTCACGACACACGACATGTCTTCTCCGCTTCTTAGGTTCTTAGGTTGACGCGTCGAAGATGCCGTGTCTTCTCCGATGATGATGATGATGACCGTTGTCGTTGTCCGTTTAGTCGCCTTCGTCGTCGTTGCCTGTGTCGTGTCTTCTACGCTGATTATGTTCGTTGTCGCCGGTTTAGTCGCCGACGTCGTTGTTGTTGACGTCATCATCGAATGAGTGGATTAGTCTTGTTTGTCGATATCGGTGACGTCGCGTTTGGTGTCTTCGATTCTTGTTCTGGTTCTCGATCTTGTTATTATTCTTCTTGTTCTTCTTTGTCTCTTTCTGCGTCTGTCTGGATCTTTCTCATTCTGTGACCAAACTATCTGTCTCTGTCTCTGGATGTATGTCTCTCTATCCCTCTGTCTCTATGTCTGTCTGTCTCTGTCTGTCTGTCTCTTTGTCTCCTGCAGTCTCTTGTTTCCTTTGCCTGTTTCTTCCTCGTTATGTTCGTAATCTTCTTGATCATATTTTCTTGTTCTTCTTATAATTGTTCTTGTTCTTCCCGTTCTGGTTCTTCGTGTTCTTGTTCTTTGCCTTGCTCTTGCTATTCTTGTTTCTCCTTGTTTCTGTATACCTTTCTCGTCTTCCTCGCCTCCTTTCTTTTTCGTCGTTGTAATTATCATCGCCACCATCATTATCTCATCATCATTATTCTCGTTGTTGCTACGACTATAGTAGTTTCATTCACATCTCACGCAGAAGGAATCGAACCGCATAATTCGGAGTAACAGGTAATCGTGCGACCAGTTCAACAATTAGTCACTGGACGAGCCACTCCTTTTCCATCCACCAGTCAGTTCATCGTGTCACAGCGGGGTTGCTGAGGCAGAAGCGAGTTCCTTGGGCGTCGCCATCCTCACGATACACACAGCGAGAAGGATGCATTTACATAAAGAGAGAAACAATCACAGACAAAGAAATTACAGGAACAGACAGAGGCAGACATGGAGATACAAACAAGGACATGGAGACGGAGGCAGACAGAGAGACGTGTACAGACAGAGGTAGTGACATGGATAGAAAGACATACAGAGATATAGACACAGAAATGGAAAAGAACACGGAAGCAGACATTGACGCTGACAGAGAGACAGACAAATACACGTGCAAGCATACACACAGATACAGAGAGAGGCATGTGCAAGGTTGAATCCAGGATTTCAGGACGAAGGCCATAGGGCGAGCACGTATTGGGAGGGAAAGGAGAGGGTAGGGAAGAGTAAATGGGAGGGAATGGAGGAGGAAAAGGAGGAGGGAAAAGAGGAGGGAATTGGTCACCATCACTTTGAGGGGCAAAGTTACACCCTTGTGTGTACTACTTCTATACGGTGTACTGTACTGACAAAGGTTTCACTTCTTATGAATTTGACTGGTAACTTCTATCGCAAGTGATTTTGCCGGTAACTTATGTATGTTATACGTGCTTCATGATTCATCATCTAGAAAGAGTGACCTGCATCAGATTCAGCCCTCACAGTTGCGAAAGCATAACAGGGTTTTTCAAAGCCAGCAGCTATAAGCTTATTCTGTAGACTTTCAACTGACATAGCTGTTGATGGTTCTGCAGGTCGCTCTTCCTTTGACCCGGTTCCGAAATTAAATAAAATATGACGGATCTTCTTTGCTTTCTTTTTCATATCCTCTGTTTTACTTATATGCAGACCTACACATGTAGGAATTACTAAGCACTCAATAAGTCTAATATTATTTTTTCGCCCGAGGTAGGTAAGATCCCTCAGGCTCTAAGATATTCACAGTCAATTGAAAGGTTAAGCTTGGAGTACGTGGTCCTCATCCCCGGAGTGTAAAGTGAAGGTCACTGCGTTAAAACGCTGGGTTCAAATTGATATGCGTTGAAATAGGTATGCTGTTATTATTATTATTATTATTATTATTATTATTATTATTATTATTATTATTATTATTATTATTATTATTATTATTATTATTATTATTATTATTATTATTATTATTATTATTATTATTATTATTATTATTATTATTATTCGCGAAATAAACTAGTATGGCCTAGTGTGATAGAGGTGGTCGCTCCTTGGCACCGGGCAGCATCGACATGGTGCCCCGGAAGGCGACCTCGTTAAAGCGTTGGATCGCCACCGACAGCCGCTGGAAGAAGAAACTCGTCTACCGGTTGTTCCCGGTGATCCCGGACAGGCGACGGCCCATCTCGGCAATGAAAGCGAGGCCTTCTCTGTTGATGGGGCCAAGCAATTTGGCAATTTATTATTATTATTTTTTAAAATTTTTTTTTGCCCTGAGGTACTTCGTTCCCTCAGGGTCTTAGAGATTAAATTAATTATTTTTTCCGGAACGGTTAACCCTCGTCCAGATTATTATTATTATTATTATTATTATTATTATCATTATTATTATTATTATTATTATTATTATTATTATTACTATTACTATTATTATTATTATTATTATTATTATTATTATTATTATTATTATTATTATTATTATTATTATTATTATTATTTTGCCGCCCGAAGAGTTACCCTCAGGCTCTTAGAGATTAAGAAGGTGCAAAGTTATATGGTTCACTGAGCCACGTCCTCTCCCGATTGTGCAAAGGTGCCGGTGAACGCAACTGCGTTAAATCTCTGATTGCAAATTGACAGGCGTTGGAACATGTATGCGGTCTCTTATTATTATTATTATTATTATTATTATTATTATTTTTTTTTTTTTTATGCCCCGAGGTATACAGGATCCCTCAGGGACTTCAATATTAATTAATGTAACATCCGGAAAATCAAGCCTCGTCGTCCGGAGGCTCTGGGAATATTATTATTATTATTATTATTATTATTATTATTATTATTATTATTATTATTATTATTATTATTATTATTATTATTATTATTATTATTATTAATTTGTTATGCCCGAAGGTACACACTATACAGGGTCCTTCAGGGACTTCAACATTAATTAAGAAGAACGAAAAAACGTCAGGAACGGCACCTGTTATAATTTTTTAATGATTAATATTATTCTTTTATTATTACTACTACTACTTTCATTATATTATCATCATCATTGTTGTCATTATTATTAGTAGTAATTAGTAACATTTATAACGCTGATGAATAATACACAAGGCATTCATTCATTCATTCAGAGGATTTATATAGCGCCCCACCAAGACACCTACTCAGAGGCGCTCCCAAAGGCATTTACCGATGACGCACCAAAATGAAGCGACGATCAGTTTAATATCGAGAAGATCAGAACACTAAGAAGAAGAAGAAGAGCAGTCCCTTAAGCTACCTCTGAGGCAGCCATGGGTACGAAGTGTTAGCGACTTCATTTTCTTAGCCTCGGCATATAAGGGCGGGTGGCCAGTCCTCTCCGTCGCCGTCTCATCTTCCCACCGACAGTGTACTGTCAGTGTACACATTATAGATAAATTGTCTGGGGGTGCAGATGGAGAAGTCCACTAAGACCAACTAATATTCAGTGCTTGACACTTTACATGCTCACCAATCGGAGACTATGGCTTTGTGAATGCCTAGCTTACATAGGAAGACACGGATCACTCTCCTCGCGACAGAAGCCTCGTCCGCATCACTGACAGCGGACAATATGACTGGAGCATGCACAAGCTAATTCACGACTTTCTCTCTGTCTCTGTCTTTCTCTCTCTCCTCTCTCCCTCTGTCTGTCTCTGTCTGTCTCTCTGTCTGTCTCTCTGTCTGTCTGTCTGTCTGTCTGTCAGTCTGTCTCTGTCTGTCTCTGTCTCTCTGTCTCTCTATCCCTGTGTGTCACTGTGTCTCTCTGTATGTCTCCTTCTGTCTTTCTGTCTGCCTCTGTCTCTCTGTCTCTCTCTCTCTTTCCGTCTCAGCCTAATTGCGTCGCCTGGAGACATTAACTCAACCGAAATCCGAAATATGTCTTGCGAAATTAAAACTGCACACTGGCGACGACGGCGGACCCCGGCCGTCTTCCCTGGCAGGCCACCTCCCAGTCGGTCGCCCGACGTGCGGGCGGGCGGCCTCCTCCGTCCGTCCGCCCGGTCAACGATGTCGGAATCCCGTACACACCCTAGCGCCCGTCTTACGAGCTCGGGTCGCACACCGGATCAAGATATATTGCGTCGTGATGCTGCCTCGGTCCGTTCGCCGGACAAATTAGATGACCAGCTGTCCGGCTGCGCTGGTCAGCAGCGTCCATAAACACGCCACGGGACATTTAACATTCGCGTCTTGTCGATCATCTGCCAGAGCTGCCCGGTTGCTCAATCCATCTTTTTATTTGTTATTAAAACTCGACGGGTATTGTAGCGGGCGCGGCTAACTAAGGCCCTTACCGGCCGGGCGTGCATGCCATCCGGCCGGGGAATGAGTCTCCAGACCCTCCCTTCGAACCGGCCGGGTGGAAGGAAGGAAGGGACCGGGTCTGTAGGCTCATTTCGTATGGCGTTCAGGCCTTCACTGTGATTTGTGCGATTGTGCGGGGTATTGTAGTGCGCGGGATATTGTCGCGCGCGTTGTATACGCGGCAGCCCCCGGATAAAGGCTTATCCCCGGGACTGGTGATGTAGCGGACGTCGAGGCAGGCAGGATGCTGGTCACAAGTACTGCGTAATGAGGTTCTCGGAGTGAGAGTCTGTCTCGATGGATGCGTGGGTTTGTCTGTTTGTCCGTTTCGTTGTATGGCCGGTTGAGTGGAGGCGGCGGTTGGCCGTGAATCGGAATTCTGTCTTTGTTGTAAAGTAATTTCTTCCATTCTTTTCGTCGACTGTCGACGATGTTGCTGAAGCTGAGGCTGGACTGTTTCTTCATCCGGGAAACGACGAGGACGATGGAGAATTAGTGCGGAGGAAGAGATATGAGCGTGGAATTGTAATTATGCGTATATGTATGTATGTATGTATGTATGTATGTATGTATGTATGTATGTATGTATGTATGTATGTATGTATGTATGTATGTATGTATGTATGCATGTATGTATGTATGTATGTATGTATGTATGTATGTATGTTTGTATGTATGTATGTATGTATGTGTGTATGTCTGTATGTATGTATGTATGTATGTATGTGTGTATGTATGTTTGTATGTATGTATGTATATTTGTATGCATGCATGTGCATGTATGTATGTGTGTATTTATGTGTCTATGTGTGTATTTATGTATGTATACATGTGTGCGCATGTATGTATTTGTGCACGTATGTGTGTATGTATGTATGTATGTATGTATATATGTATGTATGCATGTGTGTGTAAAGTGCATGTATGTATGGGTGTATGTATGTATGTGTTTATGCATGTATGTATTCAGAAGTATATATATTGGTATGTAAGGGTGTATGAGTAATATTGTGTATGTAAATATGTATGTATGTGTTTGTATGTATGTATGTATTAATGTTTGTCTGCATGCACGATTGCACTTGCTGCACCCATCTTGTATGAGTGTGTATACCTTGACATTTCTATTTCTATGAAAACCTTATGAAAGGTTTTCAGAATCAATGTTGGTAAATGATAACAATGGCCGCCCTTGAATTTTGCCATTAACCGCTTCCAAGATACAGGTCGTCTTAACTAACGATCTCATCCAACGCTCTTATTGCAATCTTCAGATTCACGCCAGACAACTTATTCTCCAACTGCAATCTTCACCTCGACGGAAAAACCACTTATTCTCTGACGGAGTGTTTCATGCAAAACTAGGCTTTCTGTACCGGGAATTTTTCTTACTTTCTCAGAAGGTAGTAATTGTCTGGATGCATTCTTCTAATTCACGGATAATTGCTTGTGCTCTTTCTTACCGACATCACGCCCTGTCAGATAACACGAAGAATCATATCGAGTCTAATTGCAATATTCCAGGTGTATCGCTGTCATACCTGTACTATTATCTGTGATATACACCTGTGTATTGGGTTGTAAAAAGCCGCCCCATAGCTTCCGCGGCTACCGATGGGTCTGGATTTTATATTGTAATTAGCCAGCGCTGAGAAAGGGTGACCCAGTGCATTGACATTAGCGTCTTAGAATAACTAAGCTTGCACCACTGACCATTAACATTGGACCGGTCAGCGGAATGAGTCTACGGTGCAGCGTATTAGCTCTAACGGCATACTTACTTCCTCACAGTTGGAGCGGTTGCCAGTACCAACCGCGGTGATATTGCCCCGACACGGGAAACTGGACTGTCCTGCTAGGTATGGGGTAGTTAGTAGTTACCCCCATCCAATGCCTGTTGACTTCGTTCTAGGAGTTGGATATGGGTAAGGCTTAAGCTGTGACCCCACTGCGGGTGGAAATGGCGTGGCCTTTGAGCATAAGGTACGTTTTACATCGAGCCTCCCAATATGTGACCAATATGGTTACCATGAATTAAAGGATAAGATGAGACAGAGAGAAATAGACAGACAGACAGACAGACAGACAGACAGACAGACAGACAGACAGACAGGCAGACAGACAGACAGACAAGGTTGGACAGTTGGTCATTTCTCTGCCTTACATAATTTACTAATCACTTAGCATAAATAATTAACCTATTTGCCTAATCTATTGACTGCTTTCCATATTAATTGACCTCTTTGAATAATTAATAATTATTTGCATATTCGATTAGAAAAACTAGCCGTCATACGTAACCATTTCACCGCTATGCATACGTAATCAGTAGCTCTGCATAATTAATGAAAACGTTTGTTTTAATAATCTTGACATCGTTTCTCATCATCTGCAGATATTTTAGAAATTCAATTAATCCTTTTAAGCGAATGGATGCGTTTTTCATCTCCTTCTGAATTCTGATCGGAAAGAAATTATGACGAGCACATATGGCTTGAACCTTTTGATCTTTACACGTTAGGTTATTTATGGTGCTCCTTTAGTGGCTTTCGACGGCGCTGTTCAATAGTGTTCATTAATTCATAAGTCTTAAAAGGCGCAGTGGCACATTTATGCACTGGAGGTCTTTGTTAAGAGTCGACAAAAGAAATCAACCTATTTCGGTTAATGGATGAACGGATGAACGGAAGTAAGGAAGGATGGAAGGATTAATTTTCTGACTGACTGACTGAATGACTGAATGACTGACTGACTGACTGACTGAATGAATGAATGAATGACTGACTGACTGACTGAATGACTGCCTGACTGACTGACTGACTGACTGACTGACTGACTGACTGACTGACTGACTGACTGACTGACTGACTGACTGACTGACTGAATGAATGAATGACTGACTGACTGACTGATTGAATGACTGACTGACTGACTGACTGACTGACTGACTGACTGACTGACTGAATGACTGAATGACTGACTGATTGAATGACTGACTGACTGACTGACTGACTGACTGACTGACTGACTGAATGACTGAATGACTGACTGAATGACTGTGATTGAAAGAGGAAAGGACTTATTTACTGACTGATCGACTGACGGACGAGCGGGCGGACGAACGAATTGGTGAGTGGATGGATGGATGGATGGATGGATGGATGGATGGATGGATGGATGGATGGATGGATGGATGGATGGATGGATGGATGGATGGATGGATGGATGGATGGATGGATGGATGGATGGATGGATGGATGGATGGATGGATGGATGGATGGATGGATGGATGGAGGGATGGATAGATGGATGGAGGGATGGATTGATGGATCTGGTTGGTTATGTGGGTGGATTTCAAAAGGGATAGGCATGTAAGTGGACGGACGGCGGATCGGATGGTTCGATGGATGGGCTAACCGGTGGATATGGGATTCTGTCGATCAGTGGATCAGTGGATTGATGGATGAATCGCTTACTTCCTGACTGGTTCGTTGAAATACTGATCGACAAGAATTCTAATTGACTGGGACGACGACCTTCGTGAGTAGCTTACCACCCGACTCCAGACAACCCCCTCACCGTTTCATTGATCGTATTTTAGAGCACATGCCGTGTAGTTAGTTATGCTAACTTGTGCTTTTTAAATCTTCATATAATAATGATGATGATGATGATGATGATGATGATGATGATGATGATGATGATGATGATGATGATGATAGATGATAGATATCCACCAGTTAAATTGGTTTTGTCTGATGTGTCTGTTCTAGTTCTACTTTTTGTATTATTATCGTCTCCCAAGTAACTAGGATCATAGCTTATTGGATTGTGCCCCCGACTGTCTTATTACTTCTCTCTCTCACTCTCTTTCTCTCTCTCTTTCTCTCTCTTCCTCTCTCTTTCTGTCTTCCTCTTTCCTTCTCTCTCTCTCTCTCTCTCTCTCTCTCTCTCTCTCTCTCTCTCTCTCTCTCTCTCTCTCTCTCTCTCTCTCTCAGTTATGTTTGTATGTAGTTTACATTTGGTTTCTGTTTTTTGGTTTCTCTGCCCAAGGTTTTGGCAGTTTAGTTAAGAACTCTACTTAATTCGTTGTATTGATCTGTTAGTTAAGGTTCAGGTTGGTTTCTGTTTTGCGCCATCGTATTTAGTTCTGTGAATGGGTGTCCCTGCTCGCGGGAGCTTGCTCCCTTTTGGGCCATTCCCTTGCTAACCAGCTTGCTATGTTTCTGTTTGTATACAAATTTTTTGGATTTTGGTGGCAATAAACGAGTTTCGTATTCGTATTCGTATTCGTATGATGATGATGATGATGATGATGATGATGATGATGATGATGATGATGATGATGATGATGATGATGATGATGATGATGATGATGATGATGATGATGATGATGATGATGATGATGATGATGATGATGATGATGATGATGATGATGATGATGATGATGATGATGATGATGATGATGATGATGATGATGATGATGATGATGATGATGATGATGATGATGATGATGATGATGATGATGATGATGATGATGATGATGATGATGATGATGATGATGATGATGATGATGATGATGATGATGATGATGATGATGATGATGATGATGATGATGATGATGATGATGATGATGATGATGATGATGATGATGATGATGATATAATAATAATAATAATAATAATAATAATAATAATAATAATAATAATAATAATAATAATAATAATAATAATAATAATAATAATAATAATAATAATAATAATAATAAAGAACGACTTAATGCTGCGCCTTTCGCAGCAATTTCTCCCAGTCTGAACTAAACGAATCTTAGCCAACTCAGACACTAAAAATTCTCCGGAGCCATTTAAGTCCCTAGGGATCACATTATTATGTACATCGGGCAAAAAATAATAAGAATAATTTATGACCAACTTACTTACGACAAGCACATTGTTTTACGACCGCATTCTATAACAACGAATTTTACTAACAAAACTAAGCAGATCTGGAAAATGATTTAGAGAGTATACGGAATATCTGTAAATACCTTTGAGATCTGGACTTAATTTTTGAAAACTAGGCCTACTATGTGTGTGTTGGATTTAAAGAGAATTGCTCATTCTAAGCTTCGCGCACACGACGTTTGAAGATAACACGCGCTAATATTTTCTTCTAGTGCATACATTTCTTGCGTATTCATGATATTTCAAAGTTAAATGTAGTTAAAGTCTGCAGCTGCTGGTATTATTTATTCTAATAGATACTTCAGGGAACGAAAGTCTCAAGGACTCATGTTGTGAAACCATACGATTATGCGAAATAGCCTAGATCTCACAGTGGGGCTCGTGGTTGATTAAACATTGAACTCTGCCTAACCACGGTATATTTTAAAATCGTTCCTTATTCCTTAATCTTAACACTATTCAACAATGTCAACTCATTGCCCTTCTCTTGTCATTACTAAAACTAGAGATATGAACGAGGTTTTTCAGTACTGGACCAAGATTTTGGAACTCTGTGTGTCTCTCTCTCTATCTCTGTCTCTCTCTGTCTCTCTCTGTCTCTCTCTGTCTCTGTCTCTCTCTGTCTCGCTCTCTCTGTCTCTGTCTGTCTGTTTGTCTGTCTGTCTGTCTCTATCTCTCTGTATCTTTTCGATCTGCTCAGTCGCTTGTGTCATTTCGTTCTCAACTTAAGACTTTTACCTCTTTCAAAACTGCTTCTCCACAATAGGCTGCCTCTTTTTCCTGGTAGACTGATTTTCTGGACGCTGACTTGGTCTTCGTTTTATTCTCCTCCTCCTCCTCCTACTCGTCCTCCTCCTACTTCTCGTCCTTCTACTTCTTCTTCTTCTTCTTCTTCTTCTTCTTCTTATTATTATTATTATTATTATTATTATTATTATTATTATTATTATTATTATTATTATTATTATTATTATTATTATTATTATTATTATTATTATTATTATTATTATTATTATAATCATCATCATCATCATCTTCATCATCATCATCATCATCATCATCATCATCATCATCATCATCATCATCATCATCATCGTCATCGTCATCATCATCATCATCATCATCATCATCATCATCATCATCATCATCATCATCATCATCATCATCATGCATTTATTAAGCGCCAATGACTTATAAGTGTCAACTGATGACCTCGAGCAATTGTGAGTGAAGGACTTGCTCAACTTCCCTGCAAAGTAACCTTCTAAGCGGTGATTCGAACCCGTACTCTCTGCGTTACAAGGCGAGCGCTCAACCAATCGGCTGCAGATCCAACAGCCTAACGACGTCTAACGGTAACAATGGCAACAAAGGCCGTAGAAGCATTTTTTCAACAGTTCTCACCGTTCGTAAAGAACGAAATATTTAATATTAACCAACCATTGCAACCAAGCAGCGAAACAAACAGTCCGCTACCTTGTCTTATGGCTATATACCATCGTTTTAACAACGTGTTAGAGGTGTATAAGGCGAACGTTACAGCCAATCAGCTACTGCGTCCTAATTAAAGTCTTTTACTGATTAAAGTCCTTTACTGGATGTCGCAGTACCATAGCTTCCATTGTAAGCTGTATACATGTATTCATCAATAGTGTTGTATTACCCGAGTCCGGATAGCGAGGTGGCTGACTAATTATCCGCGAAACACGGCATCGTTCAACAGACTATCTAATAATAGGTTCTTCGATTAAGACATCTTTCAAACAAGTCCAATTTTAGCTATAAAATCAGCGATCGCGTTCAATTGCGCAGATTGTTTTTTCATGGCCTTTCGAGAACTTATTCCTATCGATGTCAACGGTCTTTGATGCCATAAGATGTTGTTAAACTGCTGGAACCATC
>OY744609.1:8507782-8690282 GCA_963556255.1 Allolobophora icterica | reverse complement strand
TAATGAGCAATGCCAATATATGTTTACCTGTCCAAGAAAACGCTCGATTTTCGGTGCCGTCCGCCTATTGTGTCGCTTCTTTTACCGTTTGTTCGCAAGACCGTTGAAGCTCTATGTGAAAAACTGATGACAGGTGCTATATAAGCGTTGATTGAGTTGCTTTCATATCAGAATAGTAATTGGCAACTTCTAAAGCGCCTGTATCTACAGTGCGAGGCATCAACCAATGGCGCAACAAATCAAACCACAGTTAAGTCAGAAGAGACCGTATACGAAGGACTCGTAATGATTTAAATAGTATTCTCAACGCCATTGTCATCACAGGCACTCACGATTAATACAACAACAGTTCTAAAATTCACAACAAAGCCATCAAAAATATAATTATGATTACACCATAATAAATTTCATAGTAATAATTCGCATGTACGTATGAAGACAATAATATTGAATCATCATCATCATCATCATCATCGTCATCGTCATCATCGTCATCGTCATCGTCATCGTCATCGTCATCGTCATCGTCATCATCATCATCATCATCATCATCATCATCATCATCATCATCATCATCATCATCATCATCTTCACCCATATCGTCATCATCATCATCATCATCATCATCATCATAATCATAATCATCATCATCATCATAATCATCATCATCATCATCATCACCCATATTGTCATCATTGTCACCATCATCATCGTCGTCGTCGTCGTCACCAGCAACATCATCATCACCCATATCGTCATCATCATCGTCGTCGTCGTCGTCGTCACCAGCATCATCAGCTGCAGCATCATCATCAGCTGTTTCTTCTATGTGTGTCTGTTTGTTTTGGTTCTTATCCACCAGAAAGATGAGGAGGTTTGTGCGGAGAGCTGTCGCTTTCTGAAGCAGATCAACAGTATTCGGCCTGGGACGTGTCCTCCAGAGACGAGAGCCACTGGGTCAGCTGCCCTCTGCGTCAAGGGATGCGACAGTGATGCCGACTGTGAGACGAACCTGAAATGCTGCTCCAACAGCTGCGGATGGACATGTCAGCTTCCGAATCATATGCATGACGGTCAGTTTGGCCATTTAGTCTTACGGACTGACCATCTTAAAGACTGATCATCTTAAGGACGGATCTTCTTCCGGATTAATCTTCTGGAATTTGACTTAATTACAGCTTGGTTTTGGTGCGTCATCGGTTGTTGCCTTATTCATTAGACACCGGCGAGATATAAGTTACTGATTACAATTACAATCTTTGCCCATGCTAGCTGAAGCACACCGATGTCGAGAAATTGACTGTGTCGACAGCAACTACCGTTGTTTGCTTCATTGAAATACCTGATTGGTCGGTGTTTGATTGGATTGATTAACAGGTAGATTGATGGAGGGCGACGGGCGTGAATGGTTGGAATGGATGGATGGATGGATGGATGGATGGATGGATGGATGGATGGATGGATGGATGGATGGATGGATGGATGGATGGATGGATGGATGGATGGATGGATGGATGGATGGATGGATGGATGGATGGATGGATGGATGGATGGATGGATGGATGGATGGATGGATGGATGGATGGATGGATGGATGGATGGATGGATGGATGGATGGATGGATGGATGGATGGATGGATGGATGGATGGATGGATGGATGGATGGATGGATGGATGGATGGATGGATGGATTGAGTGAGTGCTTGGAAAACTGCTCGACTGATTTTTCGATGGATGGATTATTGGATGATAATATATAGATGGAATTAGCGGGTTAAGGTGGATGGATGGATGACTGGATGGATGGACAGATGGATGGATTGCTTTACATCCTACATCACATTACCGGTGGCTTTTCATTTCTAGGAATGCCGGACGTTCCGGAGAAGCCCGAGATCCGCGAGAAGCAGAAGAGTGGAACGGTGGAACTGAGATGGAACTCGGTCGCCCTGAACAGCTCTGGACCCATTCTCTACCTCATCGATCAGAGATGGACGGTCGGCAGGCAGTTCAGCGAGGCGGACACGTCGCCATGGCAACAGATTGCTCAGGTAAGCAAGGTGTGATCTGCCGTTGAAGACAAGGGCGGGAAAAAGCAGACGACAGGAAGGAAATGAGCTGAGTGCGAGTGCATCACAGTGAGAGATTGAATGAACCGGTAATGAGAAGTGGAGAAACATCCCCAACAGGTGTGTGCAGGTAAGCGTGTCTTGTAGACAGCGGTAAGAGCAGACACCCACAGGGGCCATTGTGGGATCTGAAAAGGCGCTATAATATGCTGCTATGCATTCATAGGCAGAAAAATCGAAACTATCGTGGAAAGGCCTTACAATATGGAGAGGGGTAGACTCGAACCGTCTTCCCCCAAAGAGTAGGGCCTACATCTGCTGGTTAAATGTCTTCGTCAGCCGACCAGCGCTTGAGAATAAGCGCTGTCCCTTGAGCCAATCCCTAGAGCGAGCTTTCGGTATCAACTGTGAACGACTTCGTTTTTCTTAGCCTTGGCATATGAGACTTCTGTTACACGAAACCCGAGAAGCGGGGACGAAGTGTTCGCGTCTTCTTTTTCTTAGCCTCGGTGTATGACGGCAGATGGCCGGTCCTCTCCCTCGCCTACCTCGCTTCCCACTGACAGTGTACGCCAGTGTACTCATTTCAAGACTGAGTTTTCCAGAGGCGTTATCCTGGCCAGGATTTAAATTCCAGACCACACAGTTGACAGTAGATCGCGCTTTCCACTGGACTTGCGCACTCTGTGTTTAACATTTGATCTAGAGGGATTTTGTAGCGCTACCGTTGACTTCCTGAGAGAGAGAGTTCTTTTGAGCTATGTACACGTGCGCAGAGGAAGCCATTTGACTACGCACACGTTGCAGCTTTTAGATCCGAGAGAGAGACCAGATTATGTAGCACTTACGTCCAGCTCTTTAAAGGCTCTGCATAAATGTCTGCATCTATGATTCCATCGTACGTATGAAATTTCAAAATTTGCATATATTATACAGTTTTTGAACTGCTATATGACTTCAAGAGGACTCCTCTGTCTTCTCTCCATGTCTCTGTCTGTCTCTGTCTCCCTGTCTCTGTCTGTCTTTGTCTCTGTCTGTCTCTTTCTCTGTCTCCGACTCTGTCTTTCACGCTCTCTCCTTATCTCTCATTATGTCTCAATTTCTGTCTCTTTCTGTCTTTGTCTTTGCCAGCCTCTCTCTCTCTCTCTCTCTCTCTCTCTCTCTCTCTCTCTCTCTCTCTCTCTCTCTCTCTCTCTCTCTCTCTCTCTCTCTCTCTCTCTCTCTCTCTCTCTCTCTCTCTCTCTCTCTCTCTCTCTCTCTCTGTCTCTCTCTCTCTGTCTGTCTCTCTCTCTCTCTCTCTGTCTCTCTCTCTCTCTCTCTGTCTCTCTCTCTCTGTCTCTCTGTCTCTCTCTGTCTGTATCTCTGTCTCTTTCTCTCTGTCTCTCTTTCTGTCCATCTGTGAGTATGCCTCTCTGTAAGCATCTCTCTGCCTGTGTCTTCCTCTCTGACTCACTGTCTCTCTTCCTCTGCCTCCGTCTGTCCATCTAACCTTCCAACAGCAAGAGAACCCAAGCATCCATGAGACTAACAATTAACACACGTCACCTACATTGCCTCCTGCCTCTTCGCCGAAACCACCGAGCCCAACAACCGCCCAACGAAGCGGTTGTGCGTTTAGCTCGTCTTTGAAAGCGATACTCTTTAAGACCCAACGACATCTATTGACCAGAGGAAAAACGCCTTTCAATGTATCATCGATCCCAGCGAGGTCCTCCTCCTCCTCCTCCGCCCCGATCCCTTCGGCTGTTGGGCGGGCAGGGCCGTGCGCTGTCGGCCGAGGCCAAGTCGCCTGCCCGCCTGTCCGCGACCGTCGGCCGTCGTGAGAACCCCTTTATCTGCTCGGACGTGTCTGGCGAGCGGGCGTCGATTCGAAAGGAGTTTTATTATTATAGATCGATAACTGTTTGACACCTTCTAGAAAGGAGAGATACCCTTCTCGTTCTCTCTTCAAGTGTCTTGTTTAGTAGCTTTGAAATCGTCGATAGCGTTGACACCTCCGATGAAAAGGATGTAGAGATGTGACACTCTCTGTCTCTCTCTCGCGAGTCGTAGGGAGCCGAGGAGACCATCAGAGGATTAGCGGATTTTAACGATTTGTTTACTTGCGAAGCCAAACCCCGCTCCTGTCCCCATGGACGTGACATTCTCGTGATAATAGAGTTAGAGGGAATACTTAAATCTGTTCTTGGTTCAGCCTGAAAAGACGAATGGAAGGCGGTTAATTATGACTGTGAATATCTTGATTACTATGCTTATTATGAGTGTCATGATTATGGGTGAATATTATTACTACATACCAATACTACTACTAACACTACTACTAATACTACTAATATTACTACTATCACCACTAAAGCCACGACTACCACTACTAGTACTTCCGATACTACCATTACTATTACTACTACAAGTACTACTACTTCCACTACTACTACTTTTGTCATTAATATTATTATTATTATTATTCATTATTATTATTTCCAATAATAATAATAATTATTATTATTATTATTATCATCATCATCATCATCATCATCATCATCATCATCATCATCATCATCATCATCATCATCATCATTATTGTTATTAACGATAGGGCCTACATCTAGAAATAAATTAATATTTTCCAGAAGCTTGTACACAGCTTATGCTCAGAATCATTCAATGTTTTCCAGAGATTCTTATCAGTATATTCCTGGAAATATACCAGTGATCTTCCTCTGCCATTTCCCGTTGGATACCTGGAAGAGTATATTATTAGAGCAGCGCCTGTTTGAGCTACTTAAAGCGCGCTACATTAAGTGCCTTGATACATATGGGGACATTATTTTATATATATATATATATATACATATATATATATATTAAGTGTTTTGATATAAACATAGGTACATACATATATTAATATTATCCTGCGATTCTCCTTTGCGCCAATTTGACAAACTGGGCTTGTATCGCAGTTGGTCGAAAGTGCTTAGAAGTGTCCAAAGGAGAAC
This sequence comes from Allolobophora icterica, assembly GCA_963556255.1. Lineage (NCBI taxonomy): Eukaryota > Metazoa > Annelida > Clitellata > Crassiclitellata > Lumbricidae > Allolobophora > Allolobophora icterica. The sequence continues at coordinate 8,685,217 of OY744609.1, read as the reverse complement.
TGTAATTTAGCAGTCGCATTAGAGTATAGGTTAGCAGAAGAGCAATGCCTTAAACTATTGCTTTAACTTTAAGGCAGCTAACTACTAGACTATTGTGTATCGCCTAGGCCCAAGACGATGTATATTATTAACATTATCCTGCAGTTACCCTTTGGGACAATTTGACAAACTGGGCTTCTATCGTCGTTGGTCGAAGGTGTTTCGAATGACATGGCGAGCTCAGTCTTGCACTGAGACTGTGTTAACGATGAGAAGACCTTCAGAGGCGCCACCGCCTCAAATGGCAAATTGAGAATCATAGTTGCTGCTGCTGGTATCCATCTATCCAACCATCCATCGCGATCTGGAAAGATCTGGAAAGAGCTGTAGTAATGTCTGCTATCAGTAGAGACATTGGTGCAGATAGAAACTCTGTACGTTTTCAGACTCAAACTGTCTGACAAAAATAAATTATTAATAAGCTAATTATCTGCAGAGACTGCAGCATGGCTAGAAAGCTAGTCTTCAGATACTGATACTAATAGTGATTCTGATATTAATAATGATGATTATAATAGTAATAATAGCAATAATATTTTAATAATAACAACTACAATTACAATTAACGTTGCCAGAGTTCTATTCAGGATACTCTCAGATAATAAAAAAATTAAGAAGCTAATTAGCAATTGACAATTGTCTAGCGGACGCTGCTGTTCCAAAGACATGTATACATGTAAAACAGCATCTCAACCGCGTGGCATACAGTCTGGCACATGTCTCGTTAACAGGTATGTGCTACAATACATTTCTGGTTACTCAAATGTATGCACATATACAAGTGAATATACAAGTGAATATACAAGTGAATTCACTAATATGTAACCATAACCATAACCATAAATTTTATTACTTCTCATAATATGCAGTTACAAGAATTCAGATCATTTTGATACCAAAATTTACAGAAAATAAAATCCTTTAGTGACAGTATTAACAGGAGAGTAAAGGGAAACAACCCCTAAGGGACCTAGATCCCGCTAGCGGGGTTACCCATAAGCGTAAACATACTGGCAACTGGCTAAATAGTATAAGGTCGGTGAAATATAACAGCCTAACTAGTTAACTAAGATTCAAAGTTAAATCACATTGGATTTCAACCTCATAACCCAGTGCGCACACAATGCTGTGATTTATTCGTATAGTAATCGTGGGGAGGTTAGGAAGCATATGTGGTTAGATAATTGCGGAGTTTTTTTTGAAGATGAAAATATTGGGCAGGTTTCTTATGATAATTGGAATATTGTTCCAGGTCCGCGGACCAGCACTCTTAATTGAGAACTTCCGGGTGTTTATTCTCGTGGATATTCCTCTATAATTGGTAGATGTTCTAATGTTATAGGGGTTTGTTTGGGATATTAGACTAAAGAAGTCATTAAAAGCTGGGGGCAGAAGATTATGCACATATTTGAACATGAATTCGGAGGTCTGCTGGATTCTAATCTGCTCAATTGATAAAATTTGTAATTTATATAAAGCGGTTTGAAAAGACTTTGCACCTGATATGCCAGTAATAGTTTTGGTGGCCCTCTTTTGTAATAGGGTTAACCGAAGTAACCGAGAGGAATAATTTGAGGCCCAGACTATATTGGTGGTAGTAAAAAAGCAATACGGGCCAAGATGCCTACGCTTTTCGCAATTTTTTGGGAAATATTCTCAATATGCACCTTCCATGTTAGAAATTGGTCCACATGGACTCCCAGGAATTTGACCGAAGTTACCTGTGGTATTTGAATATTGTCCATAAGAAGTGTTGCCTTGGTCTCTGGAGTGTGCTTGCGGTGTGAACAAAATAGGACATAGTTGTTTTTTTAGGTTCCGTGATAATTTATTGACTCGAAACCAATCAACGACGTTTTTTAGTTCTTGAGTCATAAGCTGAAAAAGTTTCTCGTATGAATTGTGGGAAGCAAAAATGTTCGTGTCGTCAGCGAAGAGTACGAAGCGCAGGATTGGTGAGGCATTCGGGAGGTCGTTAATAAAAATTAAGAAATATATATATGTGTGTGCATATATATGTATATATAATATGTATGTATATAGTACCCATTGCTGCCAAATGGCTGGCTCGAACTCGTACTCTTCTCGTTACAGGGCGACCGCTCTATCCAATCACTTACCGTGTCCCACAAAGACACAGACAAAATATACCTAAACCTTTACTCACACAGTTTTTTGGTCTCACATGTGTCTAGTGTCTTTTTCGCAGCATTGTCGTGCGCGTACCAGACGTTGCGTTTCGCGGTGGTGTGTCGTGGATCGGTGAGCGTGGTCTTGCCAGCCGGTTATATTCACAGTTGCGGCGCGGAGAGCGGAGAGCGAGGAGCGCTGGACATCGATTTGAACCGCAGACATCGGCGCTAATTGTATCCGGCGGCACGTTGTTCGCTCGGCTGCGAAAACGACAGCCGAAGAGAGCGATGGGAAAACGGGGGACCTAATCCGCCGCCCGCTCAATTCCAGGGCCTCGTGTGCTGCTACTGCTGCTGCCGCTGCTGCTGCTGCAAGATAGGCTAGTTAAGACGATGTGCCAGCGCTCTTGACCAAGTAACAATGACCCGATTTGACTATTTAGTCCTCAGGCGATTGACGAGCGACAGCGAGAAAGAGGTTGTGAGAGTGAGAATGAGGCTGTGAGAGCGGGAACGAGGCTGAAGGCGTGAGAACGAGGCTGTGAGAGTGAGAACGAGCCTTAAGAGCGAGAACGAGGCTGTGAGAGTGGAAACGAGGCTGTGAGAGTGGAAACGAGGTTTTGAGAGCGGAAACGAGATTGCAAGAGTAAGAACGAGGCTGTGAGAGTGAGAGAGAGAGAGAGGCTTGATAGCGGGAACGAGGCTGTGATAATGGGATCGAGGCTGTGAGAGTGATAACGAGGCTATGAGAGCGGGAACGAGGCTGTTAGAGCGAGAGCGAGGTTTCGAAAATGAAAACAAGGATTTGAGAGTGAAAGCGAGGCTGTGACGTCTAGTGTAAAGTATACACTGTAAATCTAATGTCTAGACCCGTTACTACGAGGCACGAAGTTGGTGGTCGTCTCCAGTGAATGATTTCAGTCCAACAAGCAACAACCTTAAGGCAATCCTTCTACATTAAGCACCTCCCTGCCAATTAAAATATAAATCTAGTTCGTGTCCTTGTCTTTAAACATGTATCTCTTCAAGTACTTCACTACTAGTACCTCATCTCCCCTTCTGCTACCCTGCCATACAGGTACTTCCTCCACTCCCTACCATGCAGGTAGACCTACTTCCTCCACTCCAGCTCTTTTCGTTGTACTGACGGCGTGCACAGCCTAAAACAATGTGTTCGCTGACACAAAGTGTGCAGTTAACATCGTCGAGTGTGCGGTTGACGTATCTGTAGTGTGCAGTGTGTAGTGTGAATTTTTGACATATTAGCTCTAGTCAACTACATGACATTGTACACCAGATTTCATTCTGATACCTTAAAGTTTATTTACCAGTTAAAGTACAGTTTGACAGTTTGAGGAGGAGTGTGCAGTTGACATTTCTGAGTATTTTAGGACAGTGCGATATTCCTATAATATCTCACAAATAATTTATCTACTCCGGGTACCACTTTCCTCTTTTCTACATTTCCTGCGCGTGATATACACTTCACGAGTACTGCTTCCACGTTAGGTACGCCTGTCCTCAATGGCATAGCTAGGATTTTACCATAGGGGGTGCGTAATGCGAAGCAGTAGTCTTCACAGAGCCTATGTATATAGGTTGGCTTATAAAGTTATAGTGCGAGTTCCATGCAGAGGCATAGAATTTTAGACAATCAATAGGCCTACTTTCTTATTTAACAGATTCACAGCGTAACGTAGTAGGTCTGATGTTTCGAGAATTGACGCAGATGACTTATGCACTACTTTAAAGACAGAGAAACAGACTTAGTAATCAGCTCATTAAACACTTAGCCTGTGTCCTTGTCTAATCTTTTTAGGTTGAACTGAAACGTTGTTAAAATGTAATTTTGTTGATACATAATCAATTTGTCATACTTTGTCATGTCCTGTGGACTAAAGGCAAATATTCTCCACGATAGAGTTCTCTGCAGTTTATCTTACTCGAGATGCGACAGTTTAATTAAGTATGGTTAAATATGGAAGAACAAGTCAATACATAATGACACCAAAGTACGGATGATGAAGGCATTGGCATGGCCGACAGCAACATAAGGATGTGAGGCCTGGACGCTAAGGAAAGAAGAAGAGAAACGAAACGCATCCAAGGCTCCAAGCGTTCGGGAACAAGTGCGTCAGAAAACTGCTAAGAATTCCTTGGACAAAAGTATACACGCTGGCGAGGACCAAAAGTGAACTAATGAACCACGTCGGAATCCGCAAGTACAGTACTTCGGATACATCATGAGGCAGCCGAGGGACAATATCGAAGGCAGCCTGATGACGGGTCTTGTAGATGGGGTTCGCAACCGCGATAGACCAAGGATATCCTGGATTGACAACATTATACGATGGATTGGACTATCTGGGACCAGCCTAATGGTTGCAATGCGAGATAGAAAACGTTGGGCAATGTTGATCCATTCCTGTAGCCTACCATCGCATAGCGACGACATGACATGACATAAATTTTGTTGATACATAATCAATTTGTCATAATTTGTCATGTTCTTTCGACTAACGACAAATATCCTCCACGATAAAGTTCTCTGCAGTTCATCTTACTCGAGATGCGACAGTTTTATTAACGATAGGCTATTAACTATTTATTAACTATTTGCTATTCATTTATAAAGACATACGAGCAGTAGCTAAGGTAGAATTTTATCACAGGGTGAGTATAGGCCTGCTGTGTAGCAGGCCTACGGAACAGGCCTAGGCCTATACGCACTTTCTTTCTAACCTACTCAATACTACTTTCTTATTTTAACAGATTCACAGATTTTTAAAATTTGAGGCTTAGGCTAAATATTAACAATGTGAAGCAGAATTACTTGTAGGATACTTTAAAAGCAACAACAACAACTGCTATTCTGAATTTAGAAGTTCCTTTCCATCAGTTAATTGAGTTTTAATTTCTCTGGTTCAAAAAAGCTTTATCCGTCGATTTTTTGTTCCGAATTGATCAATAACGTCATCAACACTGATTGTCCTATCTTGTGAATGTAAACCGTAACCAATCCCTGAATATTGCCAACGGTCAATCTTGAGCATAAATAGGTTTTAAAAATTTTCATGGCTAGAAAAGGTACGTTCTGGAGTTACCGTTGTTACAGATCATTCATTCATTGCAAGAATTTTTATAGCGCCCCCTCAGGGTATCTATTCAGGAGCTCTCCCGACCCAGCCTCGAATTAAACAGACAGTTTTAAGATTGGAATAACAGTATCAGAACCCTAGCAACAAGCGCAAAGCCAATTCCAGACAGAAGGGCCAACAACAGAAAAAGCACGTTGCTCTCTGATAGAGAGGTTCGTGCGTGGGGGACAAGAAGCTCACGTTGGGTGGAGGAGCGGAGAGAACGGCGGCACCGCACATCCAGGGTGGAACGACAAAGCTCCCTCAGATAAGCAGATAATGCAGGGGCGGAGCGATATTCTTAAAATATTTGCCACTTGACAGGGGTGCGTACGCACCTTGCGCACCTTGTATGGCTACGCCACTGCCTGTCCTCTTTAGGTACTCCCATAGGACTATCCCTCCACTTAACGCACTTTTCTTCAGGTACTCCGTCTTGCAAGTACTCCACACCAAGTACTTTTCTGTCCTTCCGGTACTTCTTTTTCCAAGTCAGGCACTCTGTCATTCTTTCTCTTCTTCCTCTAACAAGTACTCCGCTTAAAATACTCCCCTCCTATTTAGGCATTCATTGCTGCAAATATCCTACTCTTTCAAAGATACTCCCTGTTACAAGTATTCCCTCCACTTAAGGTACTCCCCTCCACTATAAGTACTCGTTGCTGCAATTCCTCCAATTGCCCTCTCCTTTAGGTACTCGCTCCTGCGAGTACTCCTTCACTGGAGGTATTGTCCTTCCTCTACCTCCTCCCCTCCAGTCAGACATTCCTCTCCAGTAAGTTAATCCCGTGATCTTCGGCCTTTTCTGGCGATGATTTTTCGGTAAGTAGTATACGTACTGCTGCTCCTGGACCGCCGTTAGGCCGCTAGGTGGCGCCGGGCCATTCAAACGACCAATTTCCCGTTTTCCTATTAATCAGCCTAATGCAGTTGTTCTGCTGCGAGACCTAATATGTCGGTTCGTCTGAAGTGCGTCGATGATTTACAGCCGCTGGGAAGAAATCATATTCAGGGACCGGATCGAAGGCGGCCTTTCAAATGGTAAATAGCTCACACCTTTTCAAAAGCAGGGCGACGCAGTCGGGCGACTGGTAGCTGCGTGATAAGATTGATACTAATCGCGGCGGGCGGTGGGTGGAGGGACGAGGGACGGGCGAGTTAATGCTCTTTTTCTGGGGGTGATAAGCATTTAATGACCGCCAGTCATTACCTGTCCGACTGTGCTCTTTCGATGACAGATATGGCACGCCGCTGTTTCACTCTGGTTCCACAATAGCCTAGCAGGGAGCCAGATTACTTTTAAATTTCTCTCTTCTGGACTGTGGAATCTGCTGCCCGGCCTCCCTTGTGGTAACTGTTAGACAGGGAGCCAAATCAAGTCAAATCTAAGACTGCTTTTCAGCCTCCCTTGTGGTAACAGAAGGGCAAAGAACCAGATTTGTTTCAAATTTCTTCCAAAGACTACGAATTCTGCTGAGTAGTCTGCTGTCAAGCCTCCCTTGTGGTGAGCGTAGGGAGTGAACCAGATTTATTTTAAATTTATCCCAAAGACTACGAATTACGCCGACTGCCGAGTATTCTGATCTCCAGCCTCCCTTGTGGTGCAAACGCGAGGCAGTGAGCCAGTCTTCTTCGATTTCGGCTACTGTGCAGCGAAGCGTCTGTCGACAAGCTCTCGCGTGGCCTGGATTTTCTACGACAAGACCGGGTCAGAGGTCATGGCAGTCTGTCACACTGCCTGCCATGAGCCGGTGTGAGGCCACATTAGAACCATGCGGAAATAGTTCCCGAACACATTCTGATTAATTAATACTTTGTCGACCCCGTTTACTACTGCTTCGTTCGTAACAATCTTTTTTCTTCCAACAGTGACTGCATACGTTAGAACTGCCTGTAATTGTTATTGTGAGCAAATCCGAGGCGCTTAGTGGGCTTTGATTAATTGTCTGGGTTCTATTGTTCTTACACCTGTCGAAATATGGTTTGGAATCACAGTATGCTATCAGGGTCAACCGGACACTTTAATAAAGAAAATTCGCCACACTGTTGTGCTAAGAGTGGTTGGAGGGGGAACTGTATTTGTCGTTGTGCCGATTTGGTACCACACGAGGAGCGGGCGAGCAGAGAACGGGGGGGGGGGGGCTGGTGGTGTGCTTAGCGAAATGTGATGATTGAGGTTCTGGACACAATGAGTTGGTCATCGTCGCCTCTCTCTTGAACGCAGAAGACGATTTATGACACAGCCGGTAATGACGATGATGATCTGATACTTGCTCAGCCGCATTCTTACATGCCTCTGCCTCTATCTGCCTCCCTCTCTGTCCGTCTGTCTGTCTGTCTGTCTGTCTGTCTGTCTGTCTGTCTGTCTGTCCCTTTGTCTCCATTCCCTCCGTCAATGTCTATGCCCATCCCGCCTCCGTCTTTCTGTCTATCTCCCTCTGTCTGTCTGTCTGTCTGTCTGTCTGTCTGTCTGTCTGTCTGTCTGTCTGTCTGTCTGTCTGTCTGTCTGTCTGTCTGTCTTATTGCTTCCTCTTTTTATTAAATAAACAAGCGTATACACTATACAGTTTAATGAGACGTGTAATACTTTCCCGTATTTTATAGATTCTTAAATCAATATATAAAATAGTTCTATAGACATTTATGTAACTGGGGTGGGGTGATAGTCATTGGTCAGTGCCATAAGGGATAGGACTCGTCACCCGCCCTCATATATGCCGAGGCGAAGAAAAATGAAGTCGCTTACAGTGGATTCCGTTGATCCTCAGCCTCTTCTTCTTCTTCGTTATCCGTAATTAAGTTATGACATAAATTCCATTTAAATTGTTTGCTTCTTAAATGGAAATTAATGATCGTCCGTTTTGTCAGTCTGTCTGTCTTTCTAGGTGTATGCGTGTGTCTAACCCTCTTTATGCCTCCATGTGTGTCTGTATATTTGTCCGTCTGTCCGTCTCTCTGCCTGCTTGTCTGCATTTATGTGTGTCAGTCTTTGTGTATTTGTAGGTATGCCTGCCGTTGTCTCTTTGCCTATGTGTATGTGTCCTCTGTCTGTCTGTCTTTGTGTCTGTCCGTGTGCATGCACTGTCGGCCTGTCCCTTTGTTTGTCTATCTCCCTGCCTATCTGTTGGTTTCTGTGCATGTTTCTGTGTGCCTTCCTGTCTGTGTTAGTCTCTTTTGCTAAGTGTTTGTATCTGTCTGTATGTATGTCTGCCTGTATGTCTGTCTGTATGTCTGCCTGCCTGCCTGCCTGCCTGCCTGTCTATCTATCTCTCTGTCTGTCTGTCTGACTGTCTGTCTATCTATCTATATCTCTGTCTGTCTGTGTGTTTGTCTGTATGTCTGTCTGCCTGTCTTTATGTCTGTATGTCTGTCTGTCTGTCTGTCTGTATGTCTGTCTGTCTGTCTGTCTGTCTTTCTGTCTGTCTGTCTACCTGTCTGTCTGTCTGTTGTGTGTGGATTTTCATTATCTCTGGAGATATCATGTAATGAAAATGTATGGGTATTCTAGCGTAAGAGAAGGCGCGTCGCCTCTTCCTTCCCCCTCTCCTCCCCTCTCCCCCACCGTCCCCCTTGCGGTCAGTAGCCGTCCACTCCGTCCAGTTATTGCCGGTGAATCTCTGTCCAGCAGGCGGTCATCGTGGTCAGTGTTGTGGCGGAACGGCTGACCATTAATCTCATTCGGTGGCGCCTCGCCCTTGTCTCTTAACGCCTGCCATGTAAATTTGACATTAATGATTGTATGCTCCCTTGTATCAGGCGTCGGATGATCCCTCGGGTGGGTTTAATTATTTAACCCTTGCGTCCGCAAAATCCGTTGGCTTGCGGCGCGTTTACGGTTAACAGGGTTCAACCGTTCAACCGTTTTCGATGCTTCAACTGAAGTGTCTCGATTCGCTTTCTTCCAAGACCATTAGGTCGGCGTTTCATGCTTCGAATGGTCCTTGGAGGTTGAAACGCTTGAATCAAACCTAATGGTCTTGGAAAGATGAAGCGGTGGACCGGGGAATGAACTATAAAGATGAAACGTCAAAACGAGACCTATGGTAGGTTTGACCCAGATCAGATTCTAATGGTCTCAGAAGGTTGAAACGTTTGAACCAGACCTTATGGTCCTTGAAAATTGAAACGTTTGAACCAGACTAAGCCAGACCTAATGGTCCTAGAAGGATGAAAGGTTTGAACCATATTTGATGGTCTCAGAAGGTTGAAACGTTTGAACAAGATCTTATGGTCCTTGAAAATTGAAGCGTTTGAACCAGACAGAAGGGTCCTAACTGAAACGTCTGAACCAGAGCTAATGGTCCATGAAGGATTAAAGGTTTGAACCATATCTAGGATAGGGTTTAAACGTTTGAACCAGATCAGATTATATTAGATTTGGTATGATTAGATTCGATTAGGATAGAAGAGACTGGTTTCATAGTATTGATCATCATAGCGTTGTTGATGATGACACACATGTAGTCTCACACATAAATCATGTTTTATTAATTAGTAGCCAGTGTGATGTCACTGACCTTATTGGGCAGGGATAGATGAATTGTAACACTCTGGTCTGAAGAGCATTAGATCTGGAAAAGTTGCGGTTCGACACCCGTAACCACCCCTCTAGGTCGACTCAGCCTTCCACCCCTAGGAGGCAGCAATATAATGAGCGGGCGCCTAACAGGCTACCAAGACGTGTGTTAATTAAGATCTTGGTAATTGTATCGTTACGTTTCAATTGTTTCAATATAACCTACTGCAGTTTGTCAGTGAACTTGTCAATAAACACGAATATAAATAGATTCCACATTACATTACATAGCATTTGATATAATATTAGGCCTACTTTACATTTTCAGACGACAGGATCGTCTGCTGTTGTGAGCGACATAACCCCGGGTCACTGGTATCAGTTCCGGGTCACATCCGTCAACAACTACGGAAGTCGCGGAGGCTCTCTACCCACAATTCCCTTCACCCTGTCTAAAGGTTCGTTGCCAGGCAACCGGGTTCTGTTACCATGGTGCCGGATAGTGTAATTGTTTCGGGTGTTTGATGGGGCGAGACTTCAAAGCAGGTGCTCCTGTGGAGCGCAACTAGTTTCGCATTTCTTTCTGGCTTTTATATCGCTTCATGTCGTTGTCTGTCCATCTGTCCGTCTGTCTGTCTGTCTGTCTATCTGCCTGTCTGTCTGTATATATGTATGTAGGGCCTATGTATGTATCTGTCAGTCATTAGTTCTGCCATTGGCTAGCACTCTTTCTTTTAGGTATGTACGTAAGTATGTACGTACACCTGTATGTATGTGTGAATTAATTTCGCCTCTCAAGAACAAATGAAAAGGAATCTAAAATGACGTGGCGTCAAATTAAAATGAATCTAAATGTGGAATTTAAAATGAAGTGGGCCCAGAGGCGGCGATCTTGTTTGATAGGTGGGGGGAGGCACTTTTGAACTGATGTGGTCAAAAAAGGTCAAAAAAAATTTCGCGCATTTTCATTTTTTGCCATTTTTTTTAGCACGAAAAATACGTTAAAAAGCAAGTGGCAGGCGCGTTGTAACGGCATGTATGTAATATATATTTTCATCAAATTGTATAATCCAATGCAAACTAATTCAAATCTAAAGTTAATTCATTTTTATTAGTCAGTAACACCTTTAGCCTACTTAAGAATCTCACTTAATGTGCTCTGTGCACGAACTATACGACGCAAAAGAACCAAACAAGTTCTTCCAAATATCACTTCTCGATATAAGATGTTCTTCTAGCTCAATCAAGTTCAAGCTGTCTAAAATGTTTTATGTGTTTGCCACATAATTAATCGGCTCTGATCTGTTGTACTGTGCAACCAAGTCTTTAACCGACGCAAGCTGCTAAAACTACGCTCTAAGATTTGTGGCTAAAATGGGAATAATAATAATAATAATAATAATAATAATAATAATAATAATAATAATAATAATAATAATAATAATAACGACGATTTATATGGCGCCGTAACGCGGCCATGCCGCTACAAGGGCGCCTTACAACTCTAGCAGGCAGGATAGGCCTTGGCAACAGACTTCGGCACCTGCAAGCAGCCACAAGCGGCGCTCCCAAGAGTCAACTTGGTCGTCACGATGTCAGTAATAATTTGCACAGACTGCTTTTCGCTCTGACACAGCCACAATGATTACGTATAATAACAATAATAACATAATTAACAAAACTCATTCATTTTTTTATTTGCTGGCGACAACATGTTGACGTGTCAACTGCCTGGTCTCAGTGATCAAGTTTCCACTTGGCAATTATTTAACAAAATAGCAATAACAAGTTTCTTAAAAATTCGGAGGGACAACTGTATTATAGGCTACTGTGTCCCCCACTGTTAAAGATGGGGTCTTGTCCCATAGACCTCCGGGATCGCCCTCACTGATGGCGCCCAATGAAAAGGAATCCAAAATGACGTGGCGCCCAATGAAAATTAATCTTAAATGACGTGACGCCCAAAGAAAAGAAATCTAAAATGACGTGGCGTCCAATGAAAAGGAATCTAACATGACGTGGCGTCCATTGAAAAGGAATCTAAAATGGCGGCGCCCAATGAAAATAAATCTAAAATGACGTGGCGTCCATTGAAAAGGAATCTAAAATGACGTGGCGCCCAATGAAAATAAATCTAAAATGACGTTGCGCTCAATGAAAAGAAATCTAAAATGGCCTGACGTCCAATGAAAAGAAATCTAAAATGACGTGGCGCCCAATGAAAAGGAATCTAAAATGACGTGGCGCCCAATGAAAAGAAATCTAAAATGACGTTGCGCCCAATGAAAAGAAATCTAAAATGAAGTGGCGCCCAATGAAAATGAATCTTAAATGACGTGACGCCCAATGAAAAAGAATCTAAAGTGACGTTGCGCCCAATAAAAAGGAATCTAAGATGACGTGGCGCCCAATGAAAAGGAATCTAAAATGACGTGGCGCCCAATGAAAAGGAATCTAAAATGACGTGGCGTCCAATGAAAAGGAATCTAAAATGACATGGCGCCCAATGAAAAGGAATCTAAAATGACGTGACGCCCATTCAGACGTGCAGAGGTGGTGAATGATCTGACCTAATAAATTAGTGAGAGACGAGCAGAATGGAATCGAGGCCATAAGGGCGCTATAGAAATCCTCTACATAAACACACTTGTCATGTTCGAAGCATGAGCAGACTGAAGGCGTTGGGGCTTCGTCTTTGGGCGTCGAATGGTCTTAGTCCCCCTCCGGTTTTTGATGTCATGTCGTTCAAGGGGATATCGGTTCTACATCAACCAGAGAGAGAGAGAGGGAGAGAGAGACATACAGACAGACAGAGAGACAGAGACAGAGAGAGACACAGAGAGAGACACGGAGAGACACAGAGAGAGACACAGAGAGAGACACAGAGGGGGAGAGACAGACAGACAGACATAAACAGACAGAGACAGAGAGAGCGAGACAGAGAGACGGACGGACGGACAGACAGACAGACGCAGGGACAGACAGAGACAGACAGAGACAGAGGGACGGACGGACGGACAGACGGACAGAGACAGGGAGACATAGATATACAGATAGATAGAGAGAGAGAGAGACAGATAGACAGAGAGACAGAAACACACAGAGAGACACAGAGAGGCAGACAGAGACTGACAGAGAGAGGGGGACACTATGCGTTAATCGTCAGTCGTTAAAATTCTCATATGGGGTCATAATTCTTGGTCGTCTCCTCTCTTCCACCGCAGAGGAATTCCACGAATCCAGGAGACGACGAAGAAAGAGGACGAGAGGAGAGAGGAGAGAGGAGAGGAGGAGTAGATGGAAGAGGAGAGAGGGAGGGAGTTTAATGAGGAAGAATTAAGTAGGGGGAGCAGAGGAAGAAATTGAGAACAAGGAGGAAAGAGAAGGAGAAGCAATTTCTATGATGAGGACGAGGAGGACGAGGAAGAGGACGAGGACGAGGAGGAGGGAAATAGAGACACATATAAACGAGGTGGAGTCAGGAGGGATGGAGGAGGAGGGAGAGGGAGAAGCAGGTAAAGGAGGAGGAAGAGGGAGGACAAGGAGAAGAGAGAGACAGACAGACAGACAGACAGACAGACAGACAGACAGACAGACAGACAGACAGAGAAAACAGATAAAGGAAGAAGAGGAAGCAGCGGAAGGAGGAGGAGGCAGAGGAGGAACGAGGATGAGGAACAGAAGTTAAAGAGGAGGAGGAGGATAGGCGACCATTGATTAATGTCTTGTAAATTATAACAATGGAGCTATTGGAGTAATTAGATCAGCCTATAGACTTTGGAACTCTTTGTCTGAATGAAATCTGTGTAATTGTGAGTGTTGTGTGTGTATTATGGTGCAGAACCGAAGAAACCGGGTCCCCCGACCAACCTGACGGAGGGCGACAATCTCATCAAGGGTGGTAAAGTTACCGTCTCTCTGCACTGGTTTCCACCCAAGAAATCAGACCTACCAATCACACGGTACAAGGTATGGTATATATTCAATTAAGCTGAAGTAATGCTAATATGGTTAAGACATATGCTAACAGGGTAAACTAGGTCGTAACAGAACATTACAGGGTAAGGTTATGCTAATGAGCTCTCAGGTATATGCTAATTAGCTTAGGTATGTGCCACTGAGCTCCGGTATGTGCTAATGAGCTCAGGTATATGTTAATGAGCTCAGGTATATGCATGCGTTAACAAGGAAATGAACGTGTCAAAAGGATAATGCATATGTAAACACGGTAAGGTATGTGTTAACAAGGTAAGGTATGTGTTAACAAGGTAAGGCATATGCTAACAGAATAAGGTATATGTTAACAAGGTTATGGCATATGCTAACGAAGTATGGCATATGTTAACCAGGTAGGGTATGTGCTATCAAGATAAGGTATTATGTTTACGATCTAAGGCATATGTTAACAAGGTAATGCGTATGTTAACATGATAAGGCATGACGAGGTAAGGCTTATATTAACAAGATATAAGGTATATGTTAACAAGGTATGACATATATTAACGAGGTAGGGCATACGTTAACAATTTTAGTTTATGTGCTAACAGTGTAAGACATATGTTAGAAAGCTCTGGTTTGTGCTGATGTGGTGAGGTATATGCTTGATGAAACTGTTTCAGATTTACTGGAGTCAGAAGCTGAAGACAACGTCCGGGCATCTGACAGCAGTTCAGGAGCATCGCCAGGTCCTCCCGGGAGACCGACTCAGCTTCCAGATCCCTGATCTCGAACCAGACACCACCTACTTCGTCCAGGTAGATGCACACACGTCATCATCGATCACTTATTGAATGACATGGAAATTAAGCATCCTCCTCCACATACTCCAACTCCTCCTTCCCTTCTTCCTCCTTCTCCTCCTCGTCGTCCTCGTCCTCCTCCTTCAGGAGGAGAAGGAGGAAGAGCAGATGGAGGAAGAGGTTAAGGGTGATGCGGTAAGGATGCTTATGATGATGTTGTTGATGGCGATGATGATAGCAACGACCATGATAACGATGATGACGACGACGAGTCGACGACGACTGAATAAGACGTTATATAAAACCTCTGTAATAGTAGTAGTAGTAGTAGTAGTAGTAGTAGTAGTAGTAGCAGCAGCAGCAGCAGCAGTAGTAGTAGTAGTAGTAGTAGTAGTAGTAGTAGTAGTTGTTGTTATTGTTGTAGTATTAGTAGTAGTAGTAGTAGTAGTAGTAGTAGTAGTAGTAGTAGTAGTAGTAGTAGTAGTAGTAGTAGTAGTAGTAGTAGTAGTAATAGTAATAATATAAAAAAAAAAAAATAATAATAATAATAATAATAATAATAATAATAATAATAATATCAATCAATCAATCAATCAATCAATCAATCAATCCGTTTATTATAACACAACTTGCAAGACATAGTTTACAGGCAGGTATTTTTAACAGGTAGTGTCATAAATGGAGACCCCAAAGGGACAAGTCCCGCTAACAGGGGCACCCAGGAAATGATCACTAGCATGACGGACGATTAACATTCAAAGTGTTCGATTTATTTATTCTTAACTAACGCCTAAACCAAATTCAATAACAGAAAAGTAAATGCATAACTCAAGTTATAGTTAAGTACATATTCAAGTAGCACATTTTTATGACCTTTGATTTATGATATACAGTCTTGTTGTCCTCGAGACCAAGGTCTTGGTCTCGAGTGCGCTCGAGTTCGTTTTTAAAAGTCTTGGTCTTGGTCTTGGTCTTGAGGTTCAAGGTCTTGGTCTTGGTCTTGGTCTTGAGGTTCAAGGTCTTGGTCTTGGTCTTGGTCTTGAGGTTCAAAGTCTTGGTCTTGGTTTTTCAAGACCAAGACCAAGACCGACTGAATTTTAAATTTTTCCGCAGCCATTGCGGTCAATAACGGTTTAAAAAAGGCTCACGATTTATACATTTAAATCCAGTGCTTGAAAAGCTACTGTGTGTGCCAGCGACTTAAGCACCTATGAAAAGTAGGTCAAGCCAAAATCGGTAGGAAGATAGATTTCCACACATCGAAATTGGTTCAAATCTATCTATCTCCGGCTCATCATGGAAAGAAACATGACCACCACACGCGATTTAGACATGTAAATGATCTCTTTTTTACATGGCGAAATTTTTATGAGGCCCCACAAGGCACGTCTTGGTCAGAAAATTCTGAGCGAAATGGTTTTTATAAAATGCAACCGGCATTTGAAATAACATTTTGCATGAAGGACTTAATTTGTAAATTCGAATTCAGAAATTCTCTGCAGTCTGCATTTAGAGTTGGTTTGCTTCATTAAAGTAGCGAGTAGTCCGACTTGACAGTTTTTAGTAAGGAATAGTGTGGATATAATTGTGATTTTTGGGTCTTGGTCTTGGTCTTGGTCTTGAGGTTCAAGGTCTTGGTCTTGGTCTTGGTCTTGAGGTTCAAGGTCTTGATCTTGGTCTTGGTCTTGAGGTTCAAGGTCTTGGTCTTGGTCTTGGTCTTGAGGTTCAAGGTCTTGGTCTTGGTCTTGGTCTTGAGGTTTAAGGTCTTGATAACAAGACTGATGATATAAGACCTTAACAATTTTTTAAAACGACCAATAGGCTGTACCGAAGTAATCACCACAGGTAAAACATTCCATAGCATAGGGCCATGACATTTAATGGAAAACCTCTTAGCATTGATCCGTGCAAATTCAGGACGATACATATTAGCATTAACATCTTAATAATAATAATAATAATAATAATAATAATAATAATAATAATTTAAAAAATTAATTTTTAATTTTATCATGTCTCCGGACAATTTTTTTATCTACCTGGGGGATCCTTGATACCCCGGGGCTAAAAAAATAATAATAATAATAATAATAATAATAATAGCAATAATAATAATACGTCAAAGACAGACTAATACTCCTTTCATGCGTTTCTTTATCGTTGTGACAGTTGCAGGCGATCTGCCAATACGGAGATGTTAAGCTGAAGAGCGAACGTGCAACGATTTCGATCACAACATACCCTCTTCCGAAATCAGCCGATCAGCGTAAGTCCTTGACTGGTGAAAGGGCGAATACGTGGGCAAGCCATCCATGCCCCACCAAGGCTTAAAATAGTGTGTGTTCAGACACAATGCGTAATTGTAATGGCAAATTTATATAGTGCCACGTCAAGACTCATCAGAGACGCTCTCGACCTAAGACAAGGAAACCACGATCGAACAGAATGGTCTTCAAGCGTTTGCGGAAAGGAGGCAAAGAGAGGCTGCGGTTGACTTATCTGGAGAGTGTAGTGTTAATTTAGAGGGATTAGCTCAAGTCAACTACATGCAATTTCATTATAATATCTGCGATTTTAGTCTTACCAATTCAAGTACAGTTTGACAGTTTGAGCAAGAGTGACATTTCTGAGTACTGTACTGAAGGCATTGTGCCGCTTCATTCGATTTTGAGGGCACACCTTGGAGTTGTCTGCATAGAATGGACAGGGCGAGGGTTGCCTTTTAAAAAGGCTTCGGGAATACAAAGAGGTCAGGATTAAACTAGAATTAATAGTAACTTATCGTCAACTGAAAATGTCCTATATTATGGAATCAAACGTTCAAATCATCCACTTTTTATATAGCGATGTTGGCATATATATATATATATATATATATATATATATATATATATATATATATATATATATATATATATATATATATATATATATATATATATATATATATATATATATATGGCACCCCGTCAAAATAGCCCGGTCAAAATAGCCCGTCAAAACAGCCCCGTCAAAATCGCCCTGCGTCAAAATAGCCCCGTCAAAACAGCCCCGTCAAAATAGCCCCATAAAAACGCCAAAGGCAAGCAGTTCCACAACGGCTAATAAGTTGAATGTTACAAGAAATGTTTTGAATCGCAACAAAAGTATAAGCAATACTTCAAAGAGGTGGTTCTGACACATACTGACTAAGTACAAATTAATTGTTAATTGGAAATCTGATCAGTAATTGGTAAGATCAAAAGGTCGCATAATCTTAGTATCTAGGCTCTTGCTTAAGACATCGACATTAACTTTCTTTTTAGATGGTCACAATTATTACCTAATACCTAGAAACTTTTGTTCGCGTTTCGTAGAAAAACATCAATCAATCAATTTTTTATTGCAACGATATAACATACATCAGTTCAACATTGGCATGTTACAAGAAAACGTTGACAAATTGAAGTCCCAGAAGGGATGGAAATCCCGCTAATAGGAACACTCAATTTTGTCAGTTAATTACGTTGAAGATAGAGGTTCGATTGAGAGACATTGATAAGCTTAACTAAGTGATTAAACAGAGGTAATCATAAGCATACAAAAACAAAAATAGTGCACAGTGTTTTGATTATGAACATTATAGTCTTAGATTAACAGTTGCAAGACGGCATGTAATCCAGTTTAAATCAGTTCCATGAATTGTCATTAATTAATCCATCTGTTAATTGAGAACGCAATAGTTTTTTTTTAAAGATGAAGATTTGGGACCAGTTGAATATTTGTGGGAAAAACATTTAACATTCCATGCTTGTAATCTGTTTTTTATAGTAGTATCTTTTATTAGTATCTTCTTATAAATGAATAAATCTTGTCGAATACATTTTCACTGTGTTTTCTGTCGTTTAAGACGGGGCTGTTTTGACGGGGCTGTTTAGACGGGGCTATTTTGACGCTGGGCGATTTTGACGGGGCTGTTATGACGGGGCTATTTTGACGGGGCTATTTTGACGGGTCACCATATATATATATATATATATATATATATATATATATAAATTGACAAATTTTAATTGTAAGTGCAGATTTATATAGTACCACTTCAGAGACACATGCATGCGTGCAGGATATTGTATACAATGAAGGTTACATGGTTACGCTGTGATAAAAGGCATTATGCTGTGGTTTGTGTTTCAGTGGCTGAGATGGATGACATGTTGCCTGAGAGTAGTATTCGTCCTCATCCAACTCCTCCTTCTGTTCTCGCCCTGACTGCTGACAAACCTTTCTACCACAACGGAATCCTCAAAGCGAACGTTTCCTGGACAGCTCCCGAAGGTAGGACGTTCGGAGATCAGTTCCACCACACTTTCCAATTGTCCATAAGCCTCTCACGGAGATCATGCTTTAGCAGTGTTTAACATAGTCCCCCTCTTCTGGGAGGGGAAACAAGGTTTCTGGGGGACCAACGAATTTACACAAGATTCACCCATCTTTAAAAAGTTTCAGACTTTTTCAAATTTTATCTCCAAAAAAGTTGATGACCTCTTTTTAGTCTTTCGTCCGATTTTTAAAACTTTTTCTGTAGGAATTATCATCTCTCTACAAAGTTTATTATTCACCTCTCGGGGGGGGGGACATGTATCCTGGGGGGGAATTTTCCTCCCCTAAAGGTCTCTGCATTATAATATTGCTGGCCTCTGGGGAAACATAAATCCTGAGGGGACATTCCCCCCCCAAAGGTGTCTAGATTAACACTGATGCTCTAGCGCCTTTCTGAGTCTATTTGACGCAACTGTTCTCGTAATCAATGGCCGAAGAGGACGGCATGAGCTCCTCCCATGCATTGGACGATAAGCCAGCCATGGAGATTTACTTTATTTACTTATTGCTTATGGATGTTGTTAATTTCAGCGTACAACGAGGATCCAGACGGGATCGAAGTGATCGTACACTGGTCCCCCGAGGCCTGCATTGCTGATACTCTGGCGGACAGCGGACTGACAAAGGTGATGTCATCCGTCACACAGGTATACGCTGGTTCTCAATGACACTTTACGTCATAATAATTATAAGGTAGCGCTCAGAGCTAACCAGTGCTCGAAATGGAAAATTTTACGAAACGGAACGCTAGTCAAAGATATGGGAGCATTCACGTTAATTTCATAGTATTTTCCACAATAATTCATTTGACGAACCGGAACGGAAACGCTAATTCATTTGACGAACCGGAACGGCGTTCCGGTGCGTTCCGGTCCATTTCGAGCACTGGAGCTAACTGCAAATGTAGGCCTACACGTTTTAATATAGCGACGCTATGGTCTCAATCCTGTTCATTTTTCAATTAATTGACAGCGTGCTCTTTAAGCGATTATAAATAAATTTTCAATTACGCTCATAAAAAACACGCCTTTTCTGAATCTGCGGCGGGTTTAATTCTCTCGAAAATGGTTTCAGCCTTTTACTAGCAGGCATTCAGATGTGGGATAGATCAATATGGTTAATGTCGGTTGTTCTCGGTGGCTGGTCCAAAGCTTTGCATTTCAATGTCCAGTTTTATGTATCCGCTCAGTTCTCCAAGGTCAGTCTGGACTAAGCGCTTCTGGTTCAAATTGCTTGACCTTTGACTTCGGTTTTACTTGAAGAAAAGATCGCTTGATGTTGCACGCGCTATGATAACGGTGCATACCTACAATCCCTATACCTATAGTTTTAACATGGCATACTGACTCATACAGACAAAAGGTGTAAAAGCAATGTTTTAAATTGTTGACTTATTGTTAACTAATTTTTTTAACTCGTGTAAATGAAAATAAATTGGAAGATCATTTTGCTTATAAATAAAGTGTCTGCTATAGGGCCTAATATATTAATAGGTAGAAGCTTTAAGCTTCATATCCAGTTTTTAATAGAGGTCACCGATACAGACAAAAAAGAGAAAGTAAAAATAGCTATAAGCGATATCTACAAACTAAAAACAGATAACTTGAGTCAACTACTTAGTTCAGTTAGGTTTACAGCTAGGTCTAAATTTGAGCACCTTGTCAACCAGCAAATATCGGAGGCCATATAGGCCTGTCTGTAGTAGAATTAATTGCGAGTTGATTTATACCAAACTCGGCAACTCGCTTGCTTGCAGCATTTAGTTATTGAGCTCCAATGGCTTTAGTAAATGTGCTAAACATGTCACAAAAGGTTTTATATCGGTTATTTCTTGTTATTCGCGATATTTCAAAATTATGATTATAGTACAGTGGCTATTCGGAAGCCTACCACTCAGACTTATAGTCAGTATAGTCACTCCTAGAATCTATGCCTAGTAAGATGACACATGCAGCGAAGGGACACAAAAATTTGCAACTGGTGGAGATCCTTAAGTGGGGGCCTCTGGGCTTGCATTCATGAAGCCCATGCTTAAATCCGGCTCTGGTTCCGTCAAGAGGGACTTTGTCTTTTCGGACCTGCCTTTTGTAAGCTATGGTATACTGTTCTTAAGAAGTTAGAACTGGTTTAAATAAACGAATGAAACTGGTTGACGCCTTATGTATTAGACAACGGCGCGATAGAAGTTACTAATTACTACTAATAATTAACTAATAATTATTATTCTATTGTATTGTGTTATACTGCAATGCCCTGTTGCTCTGTTCTCGTTTTATGACAATTCTCTGTCCGTTACATTACAATCCGTTACATCGCTTTAGTGTATTTGCTGGTGTTTGTTTTATTTCAGGAGAACTTCCTGACATTGACTGACCTTAGGTTTGACTGTCGCTATCTGATTCGCGTGGAACCAGTCAACAGCCGAGGAGTATCGGGGGTGGCCTCCAATCTGACTCTATCAACTCCGTCCTGCAATCACGTTTTCATCGTTGGCAAAGTCAGACCGGACTGTCCAAATACAGGTCAGCAGGCGAAACGACACCTTTTGCTATAATATATATGCTATCTCTGGTACGCTATTAGTTGCAGATAAAAGAGGAAGATGAAAAAATGGAAAGTATTAATATCAGTTGCAGATTCAGAGGAACGATGTCTCTCCTTCCATCTGACTGCTTTAGAAAGTCACTGTTTCTTCTTCTAAATAAAACATATATGTGGCTTTGTTCTTCCTATGTAAAGCAAGTAAGTAAGTAACCTTATTTGCATCTGACTTGTGCACGTGCATTGCCTTATATAGAACGATTACGTGCATAGTTTTCCTTCATTTGCACAACTTTGAAATTCTTCAAGGCATTCGTAATGCACACAACATTATGTGCATTTGCTGCCTAATCTACAGGCATTTAAAAATATATACCTACCTTTTTGAGGTTCATTAGTTACGTTTCTTTTGCTTGATGGTTTTTGGGTTAATATTTCCGAAGTCACACAGAAATGCTAATCGGAGGCGCGGTTTGAGGCGTTTCTTAAAGGAAGAGAGAGTTCGAGCAACGGATAAGCAATGGTAGTCGGTTCCATTCCTTGGGGGCTGAAACACGAAATGCACGAGCGCCCATGACAGTGCTACAAAAGACCCATTAGCCTATAACCGAAGACCGCAGACTGCGTGGTGGGATGTAAGGAGAGAGTAGTGGTTGACGGAAGTTAGTGGTGTTCGTTGTGAGGGTTTCACAGGTAAGACAGGCCAGTTTGAATCTTATTCTGATTCATACTGGACGCCAATGCAACTGACCGAGCAGTTAACGAATTTGAATGAGAAGATACACGCAGAACCACGCCATAGGATGAGAATTTTGGATGCGTTGAAGTCTGTTGACTTCAAGGTCTGAAATGACTGCAAACAAATTATACATATATGGACCTGATTACGGATAGGTTTCTGTGCGCCATCAGTTGATGCCATGTATATTAGACACCGACACGATAGAATTACTAATTAGTAACAATAATAATTATAATGCACATTTGGTTAATTTTTTAGGGGCGGCTCCATTAAACGGAACTTCGTTCGGTCTGCCAATTTGTAACCCGTGGCATATATATTAGAACTGGATACAATCCAAACACACACACACACACACACACACACACACACACACACACACACACACACACACACACACACACACACACACACACACACACACACACACACACACACACACACACACACACACACACACACACACACACACACACACACACACACACACACACACACACACACACACACACACACACACACACACACACACACACACACACACACACACACACACACACACACACACACACACACACACACACACACACACACACACACACACACACACACACACGCACACACACACACACACACACACACACACAAATACACACATACATGCAAACATATATAAAATTATAGCCAATAATCTATGCTTATTTTTTAAGTCTTTATCCTCATCCGGTCATCCGGTTGTTGCCTTGGCGGTTGTTGCTCGGCTACTGTTGCCATGGTTACTCTTCAAACGGATATGACTTTTCTTTTTTGCTCAATTCGTGATGTTTGTTCGTGATTCAGTTGGATGTCAAAATCTCATTTTGATGCACGTGATTCATATCAGGTTCCAGCTGCAACACGTTATGGTGATTCATATTGCGTTCCAGCTGCTAATTTCCATTTTGTGATTCCAGATGTTTGCTTCCCACTTAGTTATTCACGTTTACTCTGCTTCTCTCCAGTTGAATGTCTGTGACTCAGAGTACTGGCTGTTGTCACAGGAATGGGTGTGGCTAACAAAGCTACCGTGAATCGTGATTGGTTATAACCAATAGAGGCCTACGACGTTAGGGAAGTGACTGGAAATGACCATGGAGGCGTGATAGGCGATTGGTTTTATCCATGTAAGCTAGTGACCTGATTGGATGGGACGATGTTGGTACCACTTTGAATGACCAATAGCAGTAGTTGTCTGAAATACTACCAACCACTCATGCTTCTTGATGCCAAAGTTCTCATATGCTACTGTACAAACCTGGATAAAGAGAGAGATTGGTACAGAACTTCAGATAGGATTACTACCCTGCGTGAAATCAACAAAACGACGCAGAGCGATTGTAATTCGTCAGTTTAGCAATTTCTATATGTATATTTTATTATTAATTATTATTAATTAAACCTTTCTATGTATAGCCTGTTTTATTATTATTTTAATGATCTCCTGTCTGTCTGTCTGTCTGTCTGTCTGTCTGTCTGTCTGTCTGTCTGTCTGTCTGTCTGTCTGTCTGTCTGTCTGTCTGTCTGTCTGTCTGTCTGTCTGTCTGTCTGTCTGTCTGTCTGTCTGTCTGTCTGTCTCTCTGTCTCTCTGTCTCTCTCTCTCTCTCTCTCTCTCTCTCTCTCTCTCTCTCTCTCTCTCTCTCTCTCTCTCTCTCTCTCTCTCTCTCTCTCTCTCTCTCTCTCTCTCTCTCTCTCTCTCTCTATATATATATACGTATCCCCAAGTTCGCTCCTGTATCTGCCTACATGCGCGATGTGTTGCACTGGCTCCCTATCGCGCAGCGTATTTCCTATCGGATCGCTGCCTTAGTCTCTCGTTGTCTTCTAGGCTGCGCTCCATCTTACCTTCGTGACCTTTGCCGCCCGGTGTCCGACGTCGTAGCGCGTCGGGCACTACGCTCCTCGGCCAGAGGGGAGCTCTTGGTCCCGCGTGCTCGTTCTTCTATTGGGCAGCGCCGGGCTTTCTCAGTTGTGGGTCCCTCCACTTGGAATGGGCTCCCGCTGGAACTGCGATTACTACCTCTGAATAATTTGCCTGCATTTCATAAATCGCTCAAATCTTTCTTTTTTAGCCGTGGCTGAGCTGGGAGCGCACCTGAGTAGGTATCTTGAAGGAGCGCTATATAAATCTTCAGAATGAATGAATGAATGAATGAATGAATGAATGAATGAATTTACTATTTATTAATTATACTGGTTATTCTCTCCCCCCCCATCTGATCCCTTGCTCATTCTGACCTGCCCGGGGACACTAACCCCAACAACTCGACTCTTGCAGTTGCTGACTTGATTTGATATAGCGCCCGTGTATGGCAGCTCTTTTATGTAGCGCTGTGAAATCTAAGCTGTTTACACTACGCCACCTGTTGACAGTGGCCAGAGTCCCGCCGGAGCCGCGTGGTCTGCAGCACAGCTTCCTCATCAGCAACTCAAACATCACTGCCCGATTGACATGGGATACACCGGAAACGGAAGTTCCTGTGACGGGCTACAGGGTCATCTGGGGCCTACTGATCCAGTCGCACAGCTCCAAGATGGACAAAGGGTCATCGCTGACCAAAGTCCTACCTAAGGTTTGCTAATCTAATCTAATCTATCTAATGTAACGTAATGTAATCTACAGTAGTAACTGTTATCTGAAAATGTAGCATAATATAAAGTAATTTAATGTAGTTTAATGTAGCATAATATAATGTAGTTTAATGTAGTTTAATGTAGCATAATATAGTGTATTTTAATGTAGTTTAATGTAGCATAATATAATGTTGTTTAATGTAGTTTAATGTAGCATAATATAATGTAGTTTAATGTAGTTTAATGTAGCATAATATAATGTAGTTTAATGTAGTTTAATGTAGCATAATATAATGTTGTTTAATGTAGTTTAATGTAGCATAATATAATGTTGTTTAATGTAGTTTAATGTAGCATAATATAATGTAGTTTAATGTAGTTTAATGTAGCATAATATAATGTAGTTTAATGTAGTTTAATGTAGCATAATATAGTTTAATGTAGCATAATATAATGTAGTTTAATGTAGTTTAATGTAGCATAATATAATGTAGTTTAATGTAGTTTAATGTAGCATAATATAATGTTGTTTAATGTAGTTTAATGTAGCATAATATAATGTAGTTTAATGTAGTTTAATGTAGCATAATATAATGTAGTTTAATGTAGTTTAATATAGCATAATATAATGTAGTTTAATGTAGTTTAATGTAGCATAATATAATGTTGTTTAATGTAGTTTAATGTAGCATAATATAATGTAGTTTAATGTAGTTTAATGTAGCATAATATAATGTAGTTTAATGTAGCATAATATAATGTTGTTTAATGTAGTTTAATGTAGCATAATATAATGTAGTTTAATGTAGTTTAATGTAGCATAATATAATGTAGTTTAATGTAGTTTAATGTAGCATAATATAATGTAGTTTAATGTAGTTTAATGTAGCATAATATAATGTAGTTTAATGTAGTTTAATGTAGCATAATATAATGTAGTTCAATGTAGTTTAATGTAGCATAATATAATGTAGTTTAATGTAGTTTAATGTAGCATAATATAATGTTGTTTAATGTAGTTTAATGTAGCATAATATAATGTAGTTTAATGTAGTTTAATGTAGCATAATATAATGTAGTTTAATGTAGTTTAATGTAGCATAATATAATGTTGTTTAATGTAGTTTAATGTAGCATACTATAATGTTGTTTAATGTAGTTTAATGTAGCATAATATAATGTAGTTTAATGTAGTTTAATGTAGCATACTATAATGTAGTTTAATGTAGTTTAATGTAGCATAATATAATGTTGTTTAATGTAGTTTAATGTAGCATAATATAATGTAGTTTAATGTAGCATAATATAATGTTGTTTAATGTAGTTTAATGTAGCATAATATAATGTAGTTTAATGTAGTTTAATGTAGCATAATATAATGTAGTTTAATGTAGTTTAATGTAGCATAATATAATGTTGTTTAATGTAGTTTAATGTAGCATAATATAATGTAGTTTAATGTAGTTTAATGTAGCATAATATAATGTTGTTTAATGTAGTTTATTGTAGCATACTATAATGTTGTTTAATGTAGTTTAATGTAGCATAATATAATGTAGTTTAATGTAGTTTAATGTAGCATAATATAATGTAGTTTAATGTAGTTTAATGTAGCATAATATAATGTAGCATAATATAATGTAGTTTAATGTAGCATAATATAGTGTAGTTTAATGTAGTTTAATGTAGCATAATATTATGTAGTTTAATGTAGTTTAATGTAGCATAATATAATGTTGTTTAATGTAGTTTAATGTAGCATAATATAATGTTGTTTAATGTAGTTTAATGTAGCATAATATAATGTTGTTTAATGTAGTTTAATGTAGCATAATATAATGTTGTTTAATGTAGTTTAATGTAGCATAATATAATGTAGTTTAATGTAGTTTAATGTAGCATAATATAATGTTGTTTAATGTAGTTTAATGTAGCATAATATAATGTAGTTTAATGTTGTTTAATGTAGCATAATATAATGTAGTTTAATGTAGCATAATATAATGTAGTTTAATGTAGTTTAATGTAGCATAATATAATGTAGTTTAATGTAGTTTAATGTAGCATAATATAATGTAGTTTAATGTAGTTTAATGTAGCATAATATAATGTTGTTTAATGTAGTTTAATGTAGCATAATATAATGTAGTTTAATGTAGTTTAATGTAGCATAATATAATGTTGTTTAATGTAGTTTAATGTAGCATAATATAATGTAGTTTAATGTAGTTTAATGTAGCATAATATAATGTAGTTTAATGTAGTTTAATGTAGCATAATATAATGTAGTTTAATGTAGTTTAATGTAGCATAATATAATGTTGTTTAATGTAGTTTAATGTAGCATAATATAATGTAGTTTAATGTAGTTTAATGTAGCATAATATAATGTTGTTTAATGTAGTTTAATGTAGCATAATATTGTTACGCCGTTGCCCACCCCCAGCCCTGGGTGCTAAGTCAGTCTGTTTAAATGGGGCGGGTACGCGTCTTCGCAAGTCCATGGAAGGAAGAACCTGTATTCCTGTGGGGTGCCCTGATCCTTGAGCATCAACGGGATCTGCTGGGAATCTACTCCAGCGGTTCCCTAGCTCGTTATAATTTAGCCTCGATTTCATTTGCAAACGTTCACTCCTTCTGAACGAGGGTGGAGGTGCACTGGCTCCCTGCTCAGAACTGACTCCGGGTGGCTCCAAATTATCCCTAACAACATTTGACTCTAAGTTTGGCACAACGAGTGGTAAAGGCGCGGCAAAACTATGTACAGCGACCATACGAGGGAAATGGTCTGGGTTCCGAATGCGACTGGCGGAACCAGTAGCTCTCAATTGACTATCTCTCATATCAGCTACGTCCATTCTCATGTTAACTACGTCTTCGCTTCTGTTAGCTGTCTTCTCTCTCATATCATCTAACTTACGGGCTAAGGCACGTTGTCGTAAGACTATGTTTGACTGGCTGACCACTATGCTTTCTAGCAGTTGGCACATGGCAGAAGAAGACCGAGACCGAGAAGACAACGGTCTTACGGCGCTATCCTGTCTAACACTAGGACCAGCGTCCAAATTCACAGCCCTCAAAGACTTTAATGACATCTTTAATATAAATGAATGATCCAGCAAATAATCACAATCTAATGAACTTTACAGTAATACGATTTATACAATACTACGCTAACAACTTCTAAACCTTACACTTAAAACTACTTAGGCACAAACAAGCAATCATAATCATAATATAATTTATATTAGAAATTGGTTATTTACCCAAAATTTCACACACGGGACACATCGGAACACAGGACTCCACACAGAATAAGCATAAATCCACAAGAGCACGAAATACGATATCCAGCATTGCAATAAATCCAAAGACGTTGCAACAAACACTTTCCGACGAAATAATACAGCAACGACAATTCCAAGCTCCACGCAGAATACGAGCTTCGCACTAGCCAATGCCTATTCGCAATGCTAGCTAATCCACAAATCTTAGACTGCAACAGCGACTATAATTATCAAACTGTAACTCCATCCACTGCAATAATTTGTCAACTGCACTCAGCAGTCATCTCTATAACCGGCTCTCCAGAACTGCAAATATTTAAACTATCGTGCGGCAACTTCACGCACCTCTAATGGCTCCTCCAAGACTGCAAATACTAAGGCACTGCGCTTCAACAGTCCTCTCTCTATCCTGGCCCATCTCGACTGCAAATGCATGCATGCGTCGGCAGCTTTTATAGCCTTCCAGTTTCGCGCCACTGGCATCCAGGGTTATCGGCTGAACTAAATTGGCGGGAACAGCAACTGCGGCAGCAGCAGCACATCAACGCATCAACAGCAGCAGCAGCGTATCCACAGTGGCAGCAGCAGCGGCTGCAGCAGCAGCTCTGCTGTTTCGCGCCACTTGGATGACTCAACACCCAAGCTAGCAAAGGCAAGGAAATTGGCGGGAAAACGGCGACTAGGACAGCAGCAGCCGTCGTCAATAATTGCACCCTCAGTATGACTCACCAGCCACTGATATCAGCAGTCAGAAAAGGCGGGAAACTTAATACACAAGGCCGTATAATATATTGCCAATAAAATAAAAATATATACTTAATTAACACTGTCACATTTAACAAAAATGTTACAATATAATGTATTTTAATGTAGTTTAATGTAGCATAATATAGTGTATTTTAATGTAGTTTAATGTAGCATAATATAATGTTGTTTAATGTAGTTTAATGTAGCATAATATAATGTAGTTTAATGTAGTTTAATGTAGCATAATATAATGTAGTTTAATGTAGTTTAATGTAGCATAATATAATGTTGTTTAATGTAGTTTAATGTAGCATAATATAATGTTGTTTAATGTAGTTTAATGTAGCATAATATAATGTAGTTTAATGTAGTTTAATGTAGCATAATATAATGTAGTTTAATGTAGTTTAATGTAGCATAATATAATGTTGTTTAATGTAGTTTAATGTAGCATAATATAATGTAGTTTAATGTAGTTTAATGTAGCATAATATAATGTAGTTTAATGTAGTTTAATGTAGCATAATATAATGTTGTTTAATGTAGTTTAATGTAGCATAATATAATGTAGTTTAATGTAGTTTAATGTAGCGTAATATAATGTAGTTTAATGTAGTTTAATGTAGCATAATATAATGTTGTTTAATGTAGTTTAATGTAGCATAATATAATGTTGTTTAATGTAGTTTAATGTAGCATAATATAATGTAGTTTAATGTAGTTTAATGTAGCATAATATAATGTAGTTTAATGTAGTTTAATGTAGCATAATATAATGTTGTTTAATGTAGTTTAATGTAGCATTATATAATGTAGTTTAATGTAGTTTAATGTAGCATAATATAATGTAGTTTAATGTAGTTTAATGTAGCATAATATAATGTAGTTTAATGTAGTTTAATGTAGCATAATATAATGTTGTTTAATGTAGTTTAATGTAGCATAATATAATGTAGTTTAATGTAGTTTAATGTAGCATAATATAATGTAGTTTAATGTAGTTTAATGTAGCATAATATAATGTAGTTTAATGTAGTTTAATGTAGCATAATATAATGTTGTTTAATGTAGTTTAATGTAGCATAATATAATGTAGTTTAATGTAGTTTAATGTAGCATAATATAATGTAGTTTAATGTAGTTTAATGTAGCATAATATAATGTTGTTTAATGTAGTTTAATGTAGCATAATATAATGTAGTTTAATGTAGTTTAATGTAGCATAATATAATGTTGTTTAATGTAGTTTAATGTAGCATAATATAATGTAGTTTAATGTAGTTTAATGTAGCATAATATAATGTAGTTTAATTTAGTTTAATGTAGCATAATATAATGTTGTTTAATGTAGTTTAATGTAGCATAATATAATGTAGTTTAATGTAGTTTAATGTAGCGTAATATAATGTTGTTTAATGTAGTTTAATGTAGCATAATATAATGTAGTTTAATGTAGTTTAATGAAGCATAATATAATGTTGTTTAATGTAGTTTAATGTAGCATAATATAATGTAGTTTAATGTAGTTTAATGTAGCATAATATAATGTTGTTTAATGTAGTTTAGTGTAGCATGATGTGATTTGATACGCTATGATATGATATACCATGATATAATATATGATATAAAGGGATATACTATGATACGATGTCATGTCATGTCATGTGACGTGACGTTGCATGACGTAACTGACATGGGACACACTAGATACATCGAATAACCGTCTCTG
This sequence comes from Allolobophora icterica, assembly GCA_963556255.1. NCBI lineage: Eukaryota > Metazoa > Annelida > Clitellata > Crassiclitellata > Lumbricidae > Allolobophora > Allolobophora icterica. The sequence continues at coordinate 8,654,636 of OY744609.1, read as the reverse complement.
TCTAAACTCTGCTAAAACTCAATTGATTAGGTTTAGAACTAAGCAGAAACTTGCTAAACTCTGCTTTCTATTACTGTCAGAGAAATTGCCTGATTTGATTCGATACAATATGATACATACTCATACTCCTCTACCGTCCGTGATCTGAGTGTTGCACACTTGACTCCTCCCCACAGAGCATAGCTATCTCGAACCTGACTCGCTCCTGCTTCTTTCAAATGAGGCGTCTCGGGGCCATCAGGCGTTCGGTCTCACCCTCTGTCTTTACCACCATAGTCCATGCATTTGTCTGCTCACGCCTGGACTACTGCAACTCGCTTCTCTTGGGTCTCTCTAAGCAGCGTCTCTCCCCACCATCAGTTTTAAATGCCTCATCTAGGCCGACTGCCGCGCTTTGCACACATCTCTACTTGCATGCTTGAAGTCTTGCACTGGCTCCCCATTGCTGAGCGCATCCGGTATAAGATCCTCTCTTGTCTCCAAATCGCAACTGGACTCATAATCACTGGAAACGCCACATCGAAATCCAACAGATTAGAAAACCAGAATCCACTGAGTAAGCCAAGCGTCGAAGGCTGAATTGAAGTTATCAGATTAGCGTCTATAGATTGGAACAAAGGCTATAGATTAGTTATTGTAATTGTAATCTAAATGGTGTTGGTAACGTTAGGCTGTCTGTTGTGTCAACGTGTAGGAGTCGAAGTCGATCAACATAGGAGGTCTGATGGAGGCAACGACCTACTTGGCCCACATCCAGGCCTTGTCTCGTCTCGGTCCCGGTCGAACTGCATCCATTCAGTTTATGACACCTCTGCTGCAGGCCTCGCCATTAGGTATACACGTAATCTTATTATTGAATTATTGTTATCATCATCATTATTATAATAATTATTGTCATTATTTTTTTGCCCTGAGGTAACTATAATGGCTCAGGAATTAAAATTATTGTTATTTTTTTAAATTATTATTATTATTGCCCCTTGCTTTAGTGACCGAATACAGCAGCCTCGTAATCGTAATCTCGAGATTTCTGCAGCACCCACCGCTATAAAAGTAGCAGGAACCAGTCTATTCACAGGCGCTCAGTCAAAACAGAATCGATAGGCAGGTCAGGTCAAACAAGGGGTCAATATTGAAGGGTCAGGCAGGCAGATGGATGCGGTGGATGGTGCTTAGCGTTGGAGCAGCAAGAGAGGCTGTGGAGTCGGAGTAGGATTTGCCGAGAAAGAATGTCTTAACATTGGAGAGAAAGACCTGCGCAGATATATTAAGAGATGCAGTTATGGGAGTTCGTAGGATGGATCAGATTATTATCGTAAAATTCTGGTGGGAGTTTTTTCCATAGGTTTCCAAATTTTACTGATGTACCGGTAGTGCCAGATTGCGTATTCACGCACGAGTATTTGTCGCCAAGCAGAATTTGGTATCGGTGTTCCACAACAGGCTCCCCGTAAAAGTCTCCTCTGGATAATCTGTTTCCAAGTTTTCAAATAGATCTACAGCAAAGCAGTCGAATTTTGTACCGGCATACATAGACGTGCAAATGGTAATTCGTAATGGTAATTGCAAATTTATTTATCGGCACTTCAAGATAGAGTCATCGGAGGCGCTCAGGCTCCGTGTCCAGAACCTTCTAATTCACCCACTGCCGTCTCACAACACCTAGGCGTTGATATATACGTTTCAGATCCACCGTACCACGAGCTGGAGGTAGGTCAGAAGGATCTTGACAAGCGCCTGGAGAACAGCCGAAGAAAGCAGGAGATATCCGCAGTCTTCGCAACCGGCGTTTTCACCTCAACGCTCGGGTCGCGTCCGGAGATCCTACTTCGAAACTCGCCGGACAAACACTCGGCGAAACAAATCGTCAGAAACTCGGCTTCTAACTTTCATGGTTGCCTTCGTTTGACTGAGCTGTTGTCGCTGGTCAGTCTCCTTGTAGTAAACCGTCTTCTGCAGTAATCGAGTGCGTGTGAGTGTACTGTGACCAAGGATGGATCCAGCGGGGAAGAAAGGATACACGGCCCTCTGGTCCTGCCCCATCTGGCTTTGGAGAGGGTCGAGCCACGGGGTGTTGACCGCCAAAAGTGGTTAGGGTGACGTTTGGCTCCTACTAAACTGTGAAATTGAACATTTCTGGAAAACTGGTGACTTAAAAATGCCACAAAAACGCCATCTTGCATAGTTGTTAATTAAAAATCTGTTGTAAGCCTTCGGGAATATGAAAACCTACAAAAGAAATGGCATACAACGTTCATTGGACCCACAGGGTGCCACCGGCGGCCTCTGTAACCCTTCAACGTCATCTGTAAGGTTCAGGAAACCTACGTGACAATATATCCATAATTATGGGCTCTGTCTACCTGTATGTATGTATGTATGTATGTATGTATGTATGTATGTATGTATGTATGTATGTATGTATGTATGTATGTATGTATGTATGTATGTATGTATGTATGTATGTATGTATGTATGTATGTATGTATGTATGTATGTATGTATGTATGTATGTATGTATGTATGTATGTATGTATGTATGTATGTATGTATGTATGTATGTATGTATGTATGTATGTATGTATGTGGCCATACATGAACTACAGCACCGTTTAGGTACCTCACAGAAGCGCTGCCTGTGCCAGCAGAAATGACGTTGAAGTCATTAAGACCAAAGGGTTAATTAATAAACGAACATTGCACAGATAACTAGAAAGGTCACGTAGAGACCGTAGAGCTCAACCGATGGATTCCCATCCAGAGCTGATTGTAGACTCCGTGGTCTACTTATGGTCTCATGTAGCAGGACCCATAAGGCCAGTATGGGAATATTGTCATACGGACTTCCTATGTCCTACATCTGAGGTTGCTATGGGTTCAGCGTCATCTGACGTTGCTATGGGTTCAGCGTCATCTGACGTTGCTATGGGTCCAGCATTATTTGACGTTGCTATGGGTTCAGCGTCATCGGACGTTGCTATGGGTCCAGCATCATCTGACGTTGCTATGGGTCCAGCGTATTCCCAACTAACGTGGCTGCAGTCAAGGGCCAAAATTCGTGAACCCGAAGGTTTTTTTTAGCTGGGAAAGACAAAATTGTCGCTAAGATAATAATTAAAAGAAAAAGTCTCCATGAGGTAACTCAGTTAAGGCCCTATCCGTTTTGACTCCGGAACCCTCTTTTGTAAACTTGCCGTTCCCCCGTTGACTGTTCGTACCGCGTGTATGTTTTCCGATAAAGTGGTGATATTAATTCGAGAATTCTCGCCATTTGTACATATAAGCAGCTATTAAAACATGGCGTTCGTCCGTCTGTTAACAACTGGAGTCCAGAATCTCAATCTGCAGGTTTACCGTTTCGTATTTTATTGGCTATAAGCCGATCCGCACAAGGGTTGTTTCAAGCACAAACCTGAGTGTTTGTTAATTATATATATTTCCTATATTGGATACAACGAAATTTGTTATTATGTAAGAATTTAAGATTTTGTAACACGGCGTATCATTATGACGCCGTGTGTTGAACTGCAGCAGTGTGATCTTTCATTGCCGACTGTTGTTGTAGTGTTGCGTGAATATAGCAACGCATATGAATTGATATTTTTATGCTTTTGAAGTCGTGCTGTTAAATAAGTTACCTCCAAGCACTATGAGGTGCAGTTAATTGTCTGCAGTTTTTTTTTATAGTTTGCCCATTTGGATCGAGCATAATACACGAAGAGGTGCTGTGTGAGGTGGAATCGTAATCGTAATCTCCAAACTTCTGAAGCGCCACTCGAAAGTCAAGCGTGGGGCACCAGCTTATTCACGAGCGCTGTGTCAAGTCAGAGGGGTTTTCCAAAGAGTAGTCCAAAAGAGGTCCGAGTCCGGTTTTCAGAGGTTCCAAATCAAGAGCAGAGGCAGAGCAGCTGTTAGGTACATAGGTGGAAGTGGAAAGATCTCTTATGGCTACTATCAGACAGAAAGACAGAGGATTTGGATTGTTCATGGTACTGAGAGGGGATTTCCTGTAAGAGAACTATCATTGAGGGAACGAGAATGAGATGAAAACCTCGACAGAAGCAAACACAGTTTGGTATATTATTGAAAGAGTAGGCCTATAGCCTACGCTACACTTAAGAGAACTGCTGGAGTTGGCAGAAGTTCCCCATTTCTGTTTCAAAATGGGGTGAAAGTAGCGTATACATCTATGGGGAACGATTAGGTGGTCATACGGGGAACCACAGTATAAGTAATTATTTATACTGTGGGGGAACATATCCTACTTACAAAACTTAGGTAGACTATTCAAGAACCTGTATAGATAGGCCTACACTAACTTTAAACTGAATGATGATCCAGACATCTTAACCGTACTAAGGAATGAATCGTATTAATGACGCATTTTGTAAACTGTTTTTTAAAAGAAAAATCGATTCTTACTGAGACAATGAGAATTATTATGTGAACTGTATATACTTTCGAATTGTCGTTTACAGCCTTTGATGTCATACGACGACGTTAAATCTTGGAATAATAATAATAATTTTTAATGTGAGTTATACTGATGCATGGCCTTGAAGTTCCGTTCTCCAAAAGACAATGTAGTATATAATAAGCATTGACTGTCGTGAATTCCTGAAAACGTCCATTGCTTGAACATTCCAAACGATACGCCAGTTGAATGTTGATCGTAACTGTATTTGATGGTAACATATGTAATCATAGTCCGTAACGTAACTGTAACCATAACGTGTGATGTAAGTGTAACTTGTAAGTGCATATATACTGCATAGTACCAGGCTATCCATCCGTAATCTGTACATAGACAATGCGTAAGAATTTCAGTGATTTGTAAATAGAATTAATTAATTTCAGACGATGTTTGTGTCATTTGAGGGACCGAGGATTCTGAGTTTACTTTTCTAGATCGAATTTTTTTGTTGACCGAATTTGACGTTTTGTTGATTATTTTTGCTTGTTTTCGTTTTGTAACTTTGATAACTCTGTGCTGACGTTTTATGAAGATATGACTGCATCTGCATAATATAAAACTCTGATGAATCGTTTTTGCTTGTGTGTTGAGCTCAATCAATTAACTGAATCAACAAAGAGTGTAAATTTTTAAAGGAAGATTGTTCCAAGTGGAAGTTAAGATACACGAGAAGGCAGGAGATACATGCAGTGGTGTGGAAGCGAAGCACCTGTAAATATCCACTGTCATCAGAGTATTGATCAACGACCAGAAGACACCGCTTTTTGATATATGCCGTCACAATGTCAACATTCAAATGTAATGTTGGCACTGCGCCTCCCGCTGCTTCGGCAATACCGACATGCAGGATCCTTGAGCGCTTCCATCAATCCTCCTCCTCCTCCTCCTCCTCCTCGATCATCATCATCATCGTCATCATCAACATCATCAGTTCCTGACGTCAGCCATTTGGCGACGATGGATACGAATAAATGATTTCCATTGTTTTCGGTCATTTGTCAAGTCTATTGCTCCCTTAGTGTTAGTCCAAGTGATACAGTGGTATAATAATAATATTTGTGTTTATTGACAAGCTCACTGACAAACCGCAGTAAGTAACATTGAAACATAGGATAGTACAATTATCAAGAAGTTATAGAACATCTTGGCAGCCTGTTAGGCGCCCGTTCCTTTTACAGCTGCCCCTAGGGAGTGGAAGGCTGAGTCGACCTACAGGTAGCTTACAGATATCAAACAGCATCTTTCAAGATATTATAATACTGCATGAGCAGTCCTAAGGAAGATTGTCATTTGTCAAGCATGAAAGCCTGACACTTTAACGTCGTAATCGTAAACTCCACATTTCTAAAGCTCTACTCTAAAGCTAAGCGCAGGGCACCAGCTTATTCACGAGCGCTGTATTGTGTCAGAGGGTTGTCCAGAGATGTCTGGTGGAGCTCTGAGTCCGAGCCTTGGTTGGTTCAATACCAAGGGATTAGAGTCATGGGTCTCCATCTGACTAGGGTTTCTGGAAACTTGCAGGCAACTTCTCTCCTCTTCTAACAAGTCGCTACAACCATTCAACACGAATGCTTTTCCAAGTTTAAGAACCCAGATATCTGCAAAGGCCATCCATTCCAGATATATGCACTCTTCCTTACACACAACAGTTAAATACACCCTAGACCAACTTATCTGCTAATAAGGCAGAAGAAAGAACACTGAGAATATATTTGTTCATCTTGGTCTGAAAGTTTGTAGTTCAAGCTATAAGTCAAATAGAGCAGTCCAAATGATGAAGCTTTTTTACATCAGAATTCAATTTTATTCAGGCAAAAAACAAGCTCAAAGCAGAGAACAAAACAAAGTTAATACAATAATTATTGCTCTCTTCCTTACTACTTCAAGCAACCAGCTCTGACAACAAATAAATCACGTTAAAACTGAATGTCAAATAAATCATGTTAAACCTGCTTGTCGTAAATAAATCATGTTAAAACAGCTTGTCGTTAATTTGACTGACAGTTGTTAAATTAATTCGAATATGTCTTTGCAATCATTGAACTTCAACATCAACATTAGCAGCGTCGTAAAAGAGCAATTAGATCAAATGTTTCACAGTCACAGAATATATCTTCACAAACTCAAGAAATATATTAGTGACCTATTATAATTATCTTCACAAGCTCGAAAATACATATTTACAAACTCAAAACATTACTATATATTATTACATTAAATATAATATATTACTTCAAAGTTTGGCAATAGAACAGTTCCATTTATATTTTTGAAAACTTTTCTAGTAGTTTCACGCTGCGTTATCTACAGAATTGCTAATAAAAGTCATTACATTGACTGTTAACATGGCAAATCAAGAATAAAGCAATGTTGAAATATTCATTCATAACAAATTGAAAAAGAAACTAAATATCAACCGGCTGGAGGCAGAAAGTTAACACCCAGATTAAGATTACATACCAAACATCTAGCTATAACTCGCCATACCTCACCTCAACATACCCAAATACAATGTTGAGAAGAGCAAACACTTCCTACCCATGACTGCCTCCTCGGCTGTCCAGGACATCCAGACATAGGTAGGAAGCTCCAGAGAATTTATTTTTCTTAGCCTCGACATATGAGGTCCTCTTCCCAATGACACCATACTCTCAGTTAACTCATTTTATACCCAAGTTTACTAGGGGGTGTACAAATGAAACAGAAATTTCAAAATACCTTTTTGCCCTGGGGGCTACCAATGTGAGTTGAAGTAAAAAAAACCATATATACAACTCAAATGAAACGTATGATAGCCAGAACCAACATAGGGTGAATGACCTTTTACAGAAAAATGCGCTCGCACAAAAGAATACATTTGAACGACAAATGCTTTCAAGAAACACATTAAAAGCCAAAGAAAACTGTAGGGTAGGAAACCATAACAGAAAAAACCTGACACCTTTTGTGTGCCAAACAGGAATACCTTCTCAATAAATACTATTCGATAAACAACAAACATACATTTCAACGAATTCGTGAAGTCTTGAGAAAACCAGCAACTAAGCGATACTTGGAAGTTTGTCAGACACTTGAACAACAGCGAATTGTAATTGTAATTGCAAACTTATATAGCTCCACTTCATGAGACTCATCAAAACTGCGCTCCCGACCTAACGCAATGAAACCACGGTAGAACAGAATGGTCTTCAAGCGTTTGCAAAGTGACCTCCACACATTTGACCAGACAGGATAAAAACAATAATAGAAATAGCAACAGTGCTCACAGAAGCATAAGTCTACAGAGATCAGCTAAACTCGGTACCAAAAAATCCACAGAAAGTTTGCATGTTCAACGCCAGAGTAAAGTATGAAGATGCAAGTCAATTTAGCAATAACACATAAATACCTCCACACATTTGACAAGAATGGATCAAAACAATAATATGAATATCAATCAAAGGAAAGAACAATACAGACCAGTTTATAACAGCACCAACAAATTTCTGTGAAATGGTAAGATGCAGAGTTGAATATAATACAGTCAAAACAACTGTCTCTAGTGTAATAGTGTGACAAAGAGCCTGGTGTAATATTACAACAGTCTTACAATGGGTCTCTGGTGTAATTGTGTTACAAAGTCTCTGGTGTAATATTAAGCCAGACTTACAATGAGTCTTTTGTGCAACAGTAAAATAAAAAAGCTTACACCTTAAAAATTAAACTTAGATATTACTGAATACTGAAATAAGAAATAGTCAAAATAAAATTCATAATCACCTCATATCAAACCGTAAATAAATGTACACGTAAAGGGAAAGCTTTAAAATGGAATTACATCACTGCTCTACATAAGCAAAAGCTGTTAATAGCAAGAATAAAAAGCCTAGACTTTGCCAAAGCAGGTGCACAAGATAATAATTAGTAACTTCTATTGTGCCAGTGTTTAATGCACAAGGCATCAACCGATGGCACACCAAAACCAAGCCGTAATCAGGTCAATATCCAGAAGATCAGTCCTTAAGACAGAGAGGCAGCCTACATTGGAAAGGCAATTTGAAAAAGGTAAGTTTTAAGTTGAGAACGAAATGATACATGCGATTAAGCATGCAACAAACCACAACGTCCAAACAAGGTTCTTGCTTACGGCATCATTTCAACCATGTCAATCATAATATAATCGTAATAAAAGATTAAGCACTGACCTTTATTATTTATTATGATCAGTGCTCATAATTTACACACATGCATGTGTGATCAAGCTCTGCATGTGATGGTGAAAAAAGGAAGTCATCTGGTCAACAATTCGAAAAACAAAGATTGTATGTTGGGGTAAAAGTTCTCAAGGTCAAGACAGTTATTTGGCAATTTCTTCCAAGACCTGTACCAAACTGGGGAGCAAACAGAGGATGTCACCCCCATACAGACCATTTTGCTCAACTAGAGCGCAGATGATCTGTTCAGTAAATGCGACTTCCAATACGTATCCGTATTTCTATGAAGAGTTCCAATCAAAATAAACACCAGTGTTCTATTTTATTATGATCATTGATTAAAACAATGATCATAATAAAACATTTAATTATGCCCAGTAATTAACACAAATACACACAGAGCAACACTTAGCGAGCCTGTGTTTTGTCTAGAATCGGCCGGGAAACAAACACTAATCTATCACTCGGCTTTTCCAGTTCAAACACAATTATCTCATTTTTACCAATCTTAAGAAATGGTTTCGGAACGTAAAGCGTCTGCTGTGGACCAACGTTCCAGTATCTTCCGAGATTAAAACCATTCACAAGGACGATTCCCTTTGTCCAGGACTGCATGTCGAGGAAAGTGTCTTCCACGCTGTCCGTATTGAGGAAGCCACGGAAAAGACAGGGGGAGGTTTCGGCAGAGTTGTATGACTGCCACAGCGACGTCTGCTGAACTTTGGAAACAAATTCGTCTGAAAAGTCGAGCGAAATCTGTTGCCATGGTGTCAGAGGTTTTCCGTCCAATTGCACACTGCCCTGAAATCCGCATCGCTGGTCATCCAGCGTCATGTAGTTGACGCGGCCCATGTTTTCAACCAAAATATCCAGAGTGTTAATTTGCTTCAGAGGTGCATGCAGCACGATTGTTTGTTCCACTGCAACATTTGATTTGCTGTGGATGATTTTCAGCAGTTTCCCGTTAATGAACAACAGAGCTCGGTCCTGTAACTTTCCTCGGAGCCGGAGCGAGTTGCCCGAGGAAAACAAGCTTCTGTACAGGATCCACCCATATCCCTGACCGCTACCATCGTTGATACTCAGGAACTCCATGAACATGGGATCCACCGAGGCTGTCGGCTTCTTAGGCAACAGTCGGATGAAATCCTCCATTCGAAGTAATTTGGTGATGGAAACTTCTGCAAATGCTATCTTTGGGGAATTTTGAGGTACTTTTGGGCTAGATCCGTTCATCACCAGATGGTGCTTCTCCAGCAACTTCCGAAATGCCTTGTATTTTGTGGGATGGACATCGCCATCCTCCGCAATCAGAGCGTCATAGTCGTAGCTGGTAACCGTTGCAAGGTTTGTCTGGTCACCAGCATTGGCTCCGTTCCAGAAGCCAAAGTTAGTCCCTCCAACAAACATGTAGAAGTTAATGGAAGCATTACGCGACAAAATCACGTCGACCTTTGCCGTGAACTCGTCCTCCGGCATTTCGTGGTGGTCCTCGCCCCAGTGGTCGAACCAACCGGGCCAGAATTCGGTCACCAAGAGTGGTTTGTCTGGCTGGAATTTCTCGAGAGCATCCAGAGCTGCTGTGGGTTCATTCTTGAAATTCACCGATGTCAAGATACCAGGTAGACCGCCTTCATACAGATGGTCCTTGCCATCAGAAGTAAACAGCAATTCATCAATTCCAAATCGTTCGTAGAGTCCTCGCAGAAACTGCATATATTCGACATCGTGCCCATAGCTTCCAAATTCATTTTCAATCTGGAAAGCCATAATTGGTCCACCGTTCTTATAAGTGAACTTGGCCAGGAGGGGCAGAAGCTGGTCAAAAAAGCGCGTCACATGATCCAAGTAGGGCCTGTACTTGGAGGTTCGTACTGTCATATTGGGATCGTGTAGGAGCCATGACGGCAGGCCACCAAATTCCCACTCAGCGCAGATGTAAGGCCCTGGCCGCACAATCAGATGTAGCCCCATCTTCTGGACAAGTCTGATAAAATCAGGGAGGTTAAACAGACCTCTGAATTCATACTTTCCACGAACCTGCTCATGAAGATTCCACGCAACGTAGGTTGTTACAGTGTTCAGCCCTGCGGCTTTCATTTTTTCCAGTCGATCACGCCACTGCTTCGGATGCGTACGGAAATAGTGGAACGAACCACCGAGAATTCGAAATGGCTTGCCGTTGAAATAGAAGCTCTTATAACCGGCAACAAGGCCTGGGATAACATTTTCCTGACACTTATCGCCGCTGCAACTGGTTGGAGCAGCATGAAAGCGAACAACGGAATTCTCCTCAACCGGGATCGGCCAATTTGCCATCATCCAACCAATACCTACAATACTTACGATTAAAACTGCGACAACAACCTTCTTAAGTGACATTCTCAAAGTTTGTTCTCTCATAGCTTTTGTGTGTACATATTCAGGCAGCACAAGTTTTCAAAGTTTTGCCCTAATGCTTTCGTAGTAACGATCTACTGTCGCGCTATAAAATGCTCCAGAATGCAGAGCGCAGTTGAATGCTTATTAATTCATCTATAATTTATTTAGTTGTTTTTGTCAGTGTTCGCATCTTTGAAATGTATAACCAACGCAACATTTTTAAAATGTAGTGAAATTACTTGGTAAAATAAGAGTCCGATAAAAATCAAAGCGAACTCAAAGAGATCAATATTTACGGTTGTACCATAGATATATAAACCGACCATTACCTCCTAGAATGACGACCGTTTAAAAAATCCGATGTAGAAACAGTCAGCCGCTGAATAACTTTCTTCAAGATCTGAACCAGTGATCTCGATTAATATTAAAATACATCAGTGATCTGAACCCGAGAAAGCATAATAATCAGGCCTATTGTAATACTGTAGATCTATAGACAGGAGTTTCGGTAATCAATCAGATAAGCAAGAGCCAGATAGGTTGTTGAGTCAATTTCGAGGACTGTCAAAGATAAACGATAGGGGTAACGCTTACGGAAACCCTTAGCTTTGAAACGCTTATCACTCGGGTATGCTGTAAGGCCAGGCAGTCGTTGTATGCATTACGCATTATACATTTCCGTCCTATATCTACTGTATCATAATCATTCCTCTCCAAAACCCTTGAGCGCCTGCAGCCATGGTTTCTATTCAGGTTCTTCATTATATGAAATCACTAATTAGTCGTGACACTGACAGTCTTGTTGTCAAGACCTTAAACCTCAAGACCAAGACCTAAGTTTGAACCACAAGACCAAAACTTTGAACCTCAAGACCAAGACCAAGACTTTGAACCTCAAGACCAAGACCGAGACCCAAAAAATCACATTCAGGCCATGACTTTCTTCCTTTAAAAAAATTGTCAAGTCGGACTACTCGCTATTTTAAAGAAAACGTGAGTCTTTTATTTTATTCAAGCTATTTAACTTTAAATGCAGACTGCAAAGTTCAGAATTCGTATTTACAAGAGTCCTTCATGCAAAATGTTATTCCAATGTCTTTTTTATTTGATAAAGAAACCAATTCGCTCAGAATTTTCTTAACAAGACGTGCTTGTGGGGCCTCATAAAATTCCACTAGCCTATACTTTCCAAAGGTGCTGAATTCGCTGGCATGCACAGTAGCTTTCAAGCACTGGATTTAAATGTACAAATCGTGAGCCTTTTTGAAATCCTCCAATGGTTTATCTGGCTCAGAAAAAGTCTCAGCAGGACTTCCAGATACAGCATAACTTAGTTGCTGCTGCCGATGAGTTTTCTTGACCAACAAGACTTAGGCCTATATATCCGTCTGTAGGTAGGCTATTTGTCGTAGGCTATGATGCACACAGGCTTGATAATTTTTTAATTCTTGAGTTTTGTTAAATGACTGTTTATATTGACAGCCGGTCTTGGTCTTGGTCTTGCAAGATCAAGACCAAGACTTTGAACTTCAAGACCAAGACCAAGACTATTGAACCTCAAGACCAAGACCAAGACTTTTGGTCTCAAGACCAAGACCAAGACTTTTAAAAACGAACTCAAGTGCACTCGAGACCAAGACCTTGGTCTCGAGGACAACAAGTCTGCACACTGAACATGTTCTATGCAAACTACAGCGTTCTGATTCAGTGTGAGAATTGTAGAAAAACACTGTGGGAGGGGAGACTCTGATGAGTTTGATCCAACGGTTTGATCCATGTGGATTTGAATATTTTATCCATGTTTTGCAAACTAAGAAAATTCAAAAATGCAATAGAAAGCTTAAACTCCTTAAAGTGATGACACCACCAACTTTAATAGTGTAGGCCTACATTGTAATTCACATGGTCGCAAATCTCAGAGCATTACTTTATTAGTAACCCACAAAGTGAATTATAAATTACTTCATAGAAACCTTGGAGCAAATGCTCCATCCAAAAATATAGGGGAAGATCTGTCAGTATATGTGCCATCATTATTGGGGGGGGGGGAGAAGGAAGGGGAAGGGGAAGAGGAGGGATGGGAGGGGAAGTTGTTCCAATGACTTCGGGGGGGGGAGAAGAGGATAGACGCCCATGTCTATGGCATCATCATAACGCATAAAGTGTTGATTGATGGTTGCTTTCAAGTAAAATCAATCACAATCATACTGTCAGAAAAACCAGAAGTTGAGCTACATAAATTCATTGAAAAATGAGCAGGGTCGATGTCATACAGCTGCTATACAAAAACGTTTACATTTGCGGTGGTAGGGAAAGTTGAAACAGAGGAGTCTTGGTTTAGCCCTGAATACCACTAAGAACCGACATAATGCATAGAACTGGGCTGTGACATCCAAAGCTTTCGACTAGCCACTGAAAAGCCCCAGACACCAAATATTCTTTGGCAAAGCACACGACTCAATGTATTCGTTGATGAAGCACAGCGTTTGGTGGTGGTAGAAGGGGAGAGCAAATACAGACAAAGTCCTGCATGGCAATACAACAAAGTCTAAAATTCAATCAAACCATAGGCGCCACTTCTTGGGGGCCTTGGGTGCCAATGCACCCAGAGAGAAAGTTCAGCGGGCGCCGGGCACCCAGAAGAATTCGGACCTTCTAAATATCTAAATAAGACATTATAGAATTGTTTATGATACTGCTTGTGTTTAAACTGTCTTACAGTGTTACTGATATTGTGATCTTTTTGTATGTATTGTTGTAAAGTATGAGCGTTTGTCTTGTACTAATAAAAGATTACTTACTTACTTACTTAAATAAAATTTTAATACAACGAACTAGTCTCACAACTTGAGAAGTACAACTACAACATAAATTAAAATTTTTTGGGGGTATTCCTAAAAAAAGGTCGTCACTTTGGGGGGGGGTAAATTCCTAAAAAAGGTCGTAACTTTTTTGGGGATGAATTCCTAAAAAAGGTAGTCAACACTTTAGGAGAGAATTATGTTAAAATATGCACTGGACCCTGCAGGCACCCAGAGACAAAAGCAAAAGTCGGCGCCTATGAATCAAACCAATATGATTCTCAGTCAAACGCTGGACTGTCAAGCGAAAGATCAGGGTTCAAATCCCTGCTAAGGCTTAAATTTGTTTAGAGATTTAGGCTCTACTTGTGCTCCTAACCGACTTGGCTATAATGAGTACACTGACTGTACACGGTCAGTGGGAAGATCTGACAGTGAGGGCGAGGACTACCAACCCACCCTCATACACAAAGGCTAAGAAAATGATGTCGCTAACACTTTATTCCCGTGGCTGCCCCTTGGGGTTAGCTAACAATTTAATAACAAGTGTGTACTAAAATCTATGGAAACTAATCCCTCTCATCGTTACAGGGTTAAGGGGGACTGCTCTTCTTCTTCAAACAGATAATCAGATTTGATTCTCAAATGCACAACTGCAAAGTTTTAGTATTCTTTTATGATACAATTTACAATTATGTTGCAATCTGCCTTCAATAACTAAACGTACAAAACTACAAGGTACTGAAAAATCTTGGCACAAGAGCTTCGCTAACTAAATGGCACATAAATGGTACCCTTGTATGAACTTCAGTTCTAAGTAGTAAGTTTGGATATGCCTGTAACATTACAAATATCGTCTGTGGATATACTCTAAATGGCTAACACTAGAGTCTAGAGTCATAAGTATAGGATGATCTTGAACAATTCGACCCGTAACTGAAGTTACACTTTGAAGTGAGAGTTTGGCTTCTTCAGCTTCACTTGCTCTCGCGAAGAACCTGGTCGAATTTCTCAAGGAAAATATCTGCATGGTGCGGTTGGAAAATGAGGGAAGGTCTCAGACGAACTGTTTTATCTGAGCTGCCTCCAATCTGGATACCTACAACGAACGTAATACATTGATATGAGCAATGAAATGAACATTGATATGAGCAACGAAATGAACATTGATATGAGCAATGAAAAGAACATTCATATGAACAATGAAATGAACACTGATATGTGCAATGAAATGAACACTGATATGAGCAATGAAATGAACATTGATATGAGCAATGAAAAGAACATTCATATGAACAATGAAATGAACATTGATATGGGCAATGAAATGAACATTGATCTGAGCAATGAAATGAACATTGATATGAGCAATGAAAAGAACATTCATATGAACAATGAAATGAACACTGATATATGCAATGAAATGAACATTGATATTGGCAATTAAATAAACATTGATTAGAACACTGTAAATTTGTAATGCAATTAAAACACATTTGCGTAGTAGCCCTAGAAATACCTTGGAGTAAGTCCAAGTAACATGTTTTGCAATGTAAGAGCATTCACACAGCACCACTTCAAACCGTCTTCATACTTAGTAACCAGTCAGAATGTCAACTGTTTTCATGGTCAAAGTGAAAACTGGACAGTCCAGCTGAATGATTCGACAGCAACACACCTTTTCTTTTCAGCGCCTGAACCAGCTTATCACGGTGCGGTCCGTCACGAGCGCTCACTCCTCCCATCGCGCCTGCTATGCGAACGTCATGTATCTGATTGCTGTAGGTGTTCTGTAATTAAATAAATAAGATTTAAAGGCTGTACATAAATGTCCAAAAATGTATATATGCATGGCTAGTTTTATTTACCTGATTATTATTATTGTTATTATTATTATTGTTCTTCATATTAAGTGCATTCAGGTGAAGATTACTTTGATAAGTTTACCAAAATTTTACTATAGTTACATTTTTCTAATAATTCTTAGTAGTATAACTGAAGGCGATTTACAATCATCAAAAGGACAAGATAAAATCCTTTTTAAATGGTATTCCTATCATCTGTCAAAGAAAAACAAGAAAACTGGACATGTGATCAACAATGCTGTAATGGTAGTTTAACAACTTCAATGAATTGCAGCAAACCTTGTGTTAATTTTAAAGAACTAAGAGAGCATAACCATCTGCCAGATCCAGTTACCAAGAAGCTTAAAGTTAATGTACAAAGAATGATCAATGATGGTTGCTTCAGTGGAGCGAATAAATAAATCAGTAACAAGTTTTAACAGAGTCAATTTAAAAAATAAATTTGGAAATATAAATCCGCAAAAAGTTTTAGCAGTCAATTATTTACAATAAATTTTGAATAAAAATCTTATGAAACATTTTTGTAAAAACTTAATTGTTGTATTTGCTTATTTGATGCTCACCCAAATATCACATGCTCAACTGTCGCACACTCAGTTGACTGCAAACGATATTGGGCCACAATCCAGTACAGGACATATGAAAAATATCCCATCGATGGATTGATGTGACTGTGCGTAAGCTTCAAGCAAATCACCCTTTGACCTTGCAATCACCCTTTGACCTTGGAATCACCCTTTGACCTTGCAATCACCCTTTGACCTTGCAATCACCCTTTGACCTTGGAATCGCCCTTTGACCTTGGAATCGCCCTTTGACCTTGGAATCACACTTTCATAGAAAGTCAGATGAACACGTTGTACCATTACCATTATGCTACAGAGGGTTCCATTAATGCATGCATAGGCGTAGACTCTTGGGGGGAGCTGGGGCACGTCCCCCCAATAATTGAGATGGACTGTACACCCAATGCAACAAGTGTAGAATGAATAACCAAATCCCCTCCCCCCAATAGTTTGGACAAGTTTACCCCAGTGAATGCATCATGTAAACAAATGTGGTACCTTACCTTTGTGGCACCATCTTCTACCTTCTTCTAGCTTCCATCTGTTACCTTCACACAAGTGTGTTACCTTTACCGTTTCACCTCTGCATACCTGCAGATTTGTTATTCCTTCGACCATCTTCAGGCCAGTTGCTGTTGCATTCTCCAGCAGTTTCTCCTCTTTGATGGCAGCGACCACCTGTTCCAGAAGGATCACTTTGGCTGGATCTCCCATCCAAGTATTAAACACACGGTATGCCTAAATAGAACAAAATCAACCATCCGTTAAAAACCTGTCTAATAGTTCACAAGGCACAGTGTGGACTCGATAAAGCAAAGTTGTTGGGAGACATGACTTATGATACAGAGTGCAAACCAGGCTGCACGATAAAAGGAACTTCCTTCGAATTCCGCATATTCTCAGTTCCTCCACCAATACCGCCGCTCACTCACTGTCACCTGCCTCAGGCTCCTCCACTCATCACCTCACAGGCCTTCCACTCCAAACTGAAGTCTCACCTCTTACCCTGATCCATCTGATCCTCTGCCTTCCAAGCTTTCTTGTCCTCAAGGTACTCTTCGCGTTAAAAGGTAAGCGCGAATGGTTAGAGCGCTTGCCTTGTGATGCAGAGACTACGGAACACGGAGTATGTCCTTCACCCACAATCGCTCAGCACCATCGATTGGTGCTCGGTCATTAGATAGTAGCGCTTTATGGCGCCATAGAAGTTACAAGTTATTTGATTACATCAGAATAGGTACCTCAGTAGGCATCAGTTCATCGGTGAAGTAGAATCCTCCAGTCAGCATCTTCTTACTGAACGTGACTATGTCCGGTGGAGACGGTAGGTTCCAGGTTTCGTGTTGCCACATGCGACCCGTCGCTCCACCACCCGTCTGAACCTCATCCACCATGAAGTAGACGCCTTCCTACCAACAAGCAACAGAAAGAGTCTTGCTATCTAAAGCCTCTGCTAGTATTTTGTCACTGTTAGCTTGGTTCCCCTTCTCCAGCTCACATGGCAACAGACACACCTACTGACTGAGTTATTGACTGACTGACTGAATGACTGATTGACTCACCGACTAACTAATATCCTGACTGACTGAATGACTGACTAATTGACTGACTGAATGACTGACTGAATGACTGACTAACTAATAGACTGACTGACTGAGCGACTAATATACACTGACTTAATATGACTAATAGACTGACTTAATCATTAACGGACTGACTGACTTCACGCCTGATTAAGTGACTGCCGGTTGGTGAACGACTGACTTAAAAATCAACTGATTAACTATCTTTCTGGATTACCGACTCACAAATTTCTGCATCAGATATGACAGACGACGCATATACTTTGACGTTTTAACGATGGCTTTGGCTGATAATTAATTAGGCTCTCAGGTAGTTTTCAATAATGTCAGACACACCTGTCCACATTCATCATTATTTCATCACTGTTCATTTAAATTTTCGTGACGTTAACATTCCAGTTGAATGTTTAGGAAGAAGATGAAAAGTACCTCAGGTTACTCCTAGGATGCAGCCACGGGGATGAAGAATCAGCAACTCCGTTTTCTCCCTTGCCACCCAGTGCCATAGTGAGGGGTGTTCCAGCAGTGCCATGGAACAGGCGCAACTCAAGAGGGGGTGCAAATTTTGAGACGGAATGATTTAATTATTAAACTAATTACTTTATCTTGAAATATAATATCCATTTAAAATGAAATAAATGTAATAAAATGAAAATCAACAAATAAAAGTGTATAATATTAATGGATAGGTACCTGGCTTATTTAAAAATTGTCGTTTGCACATATTTATAGTAAATATAAAATTCGAGATAACAAATTTGGTTGTTAGTGGTTAAGTTGATCCAGGGCTTTTTTTCAGCCGGAACGCGCCGGTACGGCGTTCCGGCACCTTTTTTCAGGCACTAAAAAATTATTTATTTATTTTAATAATAAAATCAATAATTTAGTTGTTTTAATTTAATTTCATTGTTCTGAACTGTTTTCAGTGTTTATTGAGACCCCTCCCAACCCCCTATCCCGTTGTTCTCAGGATTTTAGCCCACCCATAATTACTCCGTTCCAGAACCTTTTTTTCCAGAAAAAAAGCACTGAGTTGATCTTTGGGGAAGGGGGCCCTATATTTACGCTTTGCACAGAGCGCAATTATAGCTTGCTAAGTTCCTTTTGCCACCCGAACTTCCTCCATGAGTGTGTTGTCAATGCACTCATTTTATAGCCCAGTTTGCTATGAGGCACAAGTGGGGCAACAATTTCTAAGCATCTTTCTGCCCTGGCAGGGATTTGAACCCACACCCTCTTAGTTGACAGTCCAGCAATTTAATCGCTAGACGACAAAACTCCTTTTACCTCTTTGCAAAGTTTCTGCAGTCCAAGGAAAAAGGCTGGGTGAGCGAAATTGTCACCTCCTTCACCCTGAATCGGTTCCACGATCACTCCAGCAACCGGAACACCACGCTTCTCCATTTCAGCAATCTTCTCCTTGGCCTTAAACACAAATTTGTTAGGGAGAAAATTTATATGCAGAGAAAATTTCCTTCTAGAGAAAGTCTGATCTGACAGTCAGTCAGTCATCGAGCCAGTCAGTCAGTCATCCATCCAGTCATCCATCCAGTCAGTCAGTCAGCCAGTCAGTGTTGATTGATCGGTCAGTCAATCAGGCAGTGTTGGTCAGTCAGTCAACTTTCAGTTACCGTTGTCATCCTAATCGTCAGCATCATTCACCATCCTCATCACCATCATTTCTGTATTTATTAAGCACCACTATCTAATGACCAAGCATAAAAATCGATGCACTGATCAATACTGAAGATTGTGTGAAGGAATTACTCAAGGTCCCTACAGTCTCTTTCTTGTGGGAAGTCTGAAGCTGCACATTTCATACTGCAAGGTAAACACTGATGTCTCAGAAAAGTTTAGCAGTACGACAGTTAATACCATTACGTATTTATTAATTGCCACTATCCCTAATGACCAAGAATCAATTGATGGCGCCAAGCAACAGTGAGTGAAAGACTTGCTCAAGGTCTCTATGCAGGGAAGGCTCAAACCCGTACCCTTCATGCTACAAGGTAAGTGGTGCTCTCACTGGCGTAAACTTGTCCAAAATATTTCGGGAGCATTTGGTTATTCATTCTACACTTGTTGCATTGGGTGTACAGTCCATCTCAATTAATGGGGGACACGTGCCCCAGCTGCCCTCCAGAGTCTAAGCCTATGAGTGCTCTAACCCATCGGCTACCCTGTTCCCTTCTGCCAGTCAGTCATCAAATACAATCACTGAATGAATCATCACTTATTCACTCCAGGGTGAGAATTGTCGGGGGGGTTTAACCCCTCCAGTCTTTCTTAGAACCCCACAGTAAAGTCTTCATTGCACACCCAAACTCCACGTAAATCAATGTTTAACCCCCCAGTCTTTTTCCAACAATTCTCATACTGATTCACTCCCAGAAAAGTTGAAAGAAGAAACGAGAGAATGTTCTACCAGTTTAAGGCAGCGTGCTGACTCTGCTTTGTTTTCAGCCTCAAATTTGTGGATCGGATACTTCGATTTCGGAAATTCGACAAACGGCCAATCCAGATGGACAAAGTCCACCTTATGCTGCCACTTCGTGTGCGTTACACTCAGACAACCTGCAATTCAAATAACTTAACGTCAACGGTGCTTTATTTAACACATTGCAATCCAATTCACCAGTAAAGCTAATCAACTGACCAAAAACTAACAATCTATTAATCACCCATCACACATAACCTGATCATGTGCCAGTTGTAATCTGATTATTTAACAGGAAACATACCAGATACTTGGTGATCTACCAGTTGTCACCTGCTGAGCTGCTCACTAACCATTTGTTATAAAGTCATATGTTGCTTGCATGCACTTGACGAGTTACAAAGCGCCTGTTAGCAACCTCACAAAGGTGCTGAAGTTTGGTACTCCAACGGGTCTAAAAAAGTCGAATCTTAAGCTTAGCTGACATTGCTTCTCGAGTTATTCCTTAAGGAAAAGTGGAAAACTGCTTCCCTCTTGTCTCCTGATCGTTTACCAGGTGTTCCGCATCACTTACCAGCTGTTACCTGGGTACTTACCAGTTGTCTGTGGATATCTTCTTGTTACCTGTCCATACACAAGGAAACAACTAGTCAATTACCACATCACATACTAGTTGTTTCCTAGTCGCTTATCAATAATTGTTTCCTAATCAATTACCAGTTGTTACATAGTCACTTATCAGTTTTTACATAGTCACTTACCAGTTATTACGTGGTCACCTACCAGTAATTACCTGATCACTTAGTCAACTGATATTTGAATACACAGTTGTTACCTACTTGATTACAGTTTTGTTACCTGGTCACTTACCAGTTGTCCTGCCATGGAAAGCCTGTGTGAAGGAAAGAATTGACAACTGTGGACATCCTGGGGCTTGATTAGCAATGGATGACCTCATCTCCTCTTCTGATATGGGTCGACCAGCTCGCTTCTTCCTCTACACAGAACAAAACAACTCTTCATCAGCTGCCACATTCAACACTTTATTGCACTTGAAATTTTAAACAAAAACTTAAATGCATCAATAATCTATATTATAACTAAAAAATACTACAGACTTCCGTAGCCTACTCTGTGAGCATGATGCGCTTACAGGTCACACTACTGGCTAAATAGTACACATACAAGTAAGTATGCATGTATTTACCTTTGTAGGAAAGTACAGCAGTAAGTACGTAGCTAATTAGTAAGTAAATAGATAGGTAATATTACTTAGACAGGTAATAAGCAAAAATGAATCGCAATCTCCAGAGTTCATTAGTATCCAAAGAAGCAAATTCTCTGGAGCAGGCTTATTCACAGTCACTCGTAAAGACACCATAAACCTGGGTAGCATATTATGTAAGCAAGTAACTAAGCATGTAGCATTATCGAAAAATGTTTAAATAACATTAACGTTTTACGGACTGATCTTCTGGATATTGACCTGAGTACGGTTTGGTTTTGGAGCGCCATCGGTTGCATTAGACACTGGCGCAATAGAAGTTACAGATTATAACAAGAGTTAATATAAACAACTGTGGTGGTTTTTACCATGTACGCCATGAAGATCATCTTGAACGCATTTTCGTTTGAACACGAACCACACGACATCGTCTGGACATGCTTCAGGCCAGGTGGCGCCACCTACGAATCAAAAAGACAACAGGCTCTATATAAATTCAAAATTGTCAGTTTAGAAATGTATGTGTCTAGATATTTATATACAGTAGAACCTTTTATAAAATTCTCAAAGGTGCATAGAACATTGTGCAGTATAGTGGTCTGCTAGATAACATGCTTTGGTTTATCATCCAATGATTGCAAGTTTCAGCATGCTTAGTGGCCTCTGCATAAAACCCTAGACATTTGGTTCAACAGCCTGACAATGGATACCTATTCCCAGCTCTCTGAGTATCAGCCTGGCACTTTGCTCTCTTCGTATATTATGATTTTCTTTGAAACACATTGGGGTTTGTGTGTACCTGATGCAACAACCGCTATTATTATTACCATATTATTATTATTTTTTTATGCCCGAGGTAAAAAATGATCCCTCAGGGACTTGAAGATTAGTAAAACTGTTATGTGCCTGGAACAGCTAGAACTCCTCAGGCTCGGGCATTATTATTATTATTATTATTATTATTATTATTATTATTATTGTTAGACCATTATTATTACTATTATTCGGTTGCAAAGAGACTTGTCATTTTTACGCAAGTCTAAATCTTTTGGCTGACGAGGAGTGCATGTGACTGGTTGCAAAGGCTCTACATAAATGTCCAGTCATGTTACATTACATTACTAATGATGCTGTTGTGGTGTGCATGCTGCAGTCAGGAGATCTTTGGACCTGAGGACCACGCACCATCTCTGTGGAGTTTTAGTTTTTTAGAGGCAAGTTTGAACAAGTGTTATCTCAGATATTTTTTATATAAGTGGTCGAGGTCTAAATAGTATATACAGACGACAGAAGGTTTAAAGGTCGAGACAAGCTGCTCGTGTATGCACTGTACAGATACTTGAAACGAAGTCGACAGAGAGTGAGAGAGGTAGAGAGGCAGGCAGACAGTGTCACGGAGACAGACAGATGCACAATGAGATAGGAGCGAGAAAGGGATAAGGGGTGACAGAGGGGCAGAGAGAGGAGTTAGAAAGAAGGAGAAAGTAGAAAGATAAGACACAGAGAGATCCAGCAAGACAGAGATTAAGAGAGACAGAGATTAAAAGAGACAGAGACAGAGATGTGACAGAAACAGAAACAGAAATACACACAAACAAAGTGAGACAGCCAGTGACAAACAAAGACAGTGAGAGAAAGATAAGATAACCAGTCAGTTAAGACCAACTAGAAACTGGGGCAACTGGAACAGACAGACAGACAAGCAGACAGACAGACAAGCAGACAGACAGACATAGAGAGCAATCAACGGTTATCTACCGGATATGAAGAGGAGGACTTACAGAGAGGAGTGCCGAGCGTAGACGTTCGATCCAGTCCTTCGATGGTAGGTTACCAAGCGCAGGTCTATTGACGAGATGAGTCTAAACAGTCCAACCATTTGCACACATCATTAACACACCACAACACTTACACAACGACCCAGCTGTAGAGTCAGCGCCTCTTAGACGTACCCTCAGAGGGGACCTCTATCAATTCTTTTCCTATGCAAAGTCAAACAGTGCAGAATCCCAGTGCAACACATCTGTGAGGTTCTCAAAAGGTTCTTACATGCATACAAATGTGCACAAATTAACATAATTAACATACATACATACATACATTCATATATGCACATATACACACAAAACATATAAAATACACACATACATGTACATAAAGACATGCATGCATATATACACACCTATGCACATCAACATACATCAGCATATATACATGCATACATATATATATATATATATATATATATATATATATATATTCAATTCAATTCAATATCTTTTTATTGCTGACAATGACAGTCATAACAGCATCTGAATTTTTTTCATAGTTAACATGTAGTAACACAATACCAGCCTAATTTAGACAACTAAACTATCTTAAACAGATAGCATACAGAAGTTCATGTTAATCTAAATCAACAAGAGAAAAGAATCTGAAATGCAAAATAGGCCAAACTGTCATCGACAACAATGGGTGACCCCTAAGGGATGTTAGTCCCGCTAAATAGGGCACCCTAACCATCACTTACTTAGTCAGTGTATGGCAGTAGACTGTTGACACCCCGCCATATTGAGAATCGTGAGAAGAATTTACAGGGGTGCACATTTATTTACTGTAATAGCTTAACTATACTTAACTACAGGTTTAGGCTCCAGTGCGACACTCTGACAACTCCCGACGACTGTCTCACTTGATGGAGTCAATAAGAGACCAATTCAGAGGCAGCAAGAAATAATCGTAATTTCTTTTTAAACTCGTATTTATTCTTTGAGTTGCGAATTTCTCTCGGGAACGAATTCCAAGTAGTTGGACCGGTAGACTTTATACTGAATAATCTGATGTTAGTGCGCGCTTGGATTGGTCGATATAACACAGCACCTCTCGTATGATGGTCATGTAATGAAGAGGCAAGCGTAAAATACCCAGCAAATACATCAGGAAGCTGGTGATTTTCATACATATAGAACAGGATTCCAATTTGGAAAGATCTAATCTGTTTTAATTCCAATAGATTTAGGTCTTTGAAAATATGTAAGGAGTGGTGATACCTTGGGACCCCAGCAATCATTCTTACTGCCTGTTTTTGCAGTATGTGAAGTTTATGAAGACGTGAGTCATAATTTGAGGCCCATATAAGATTACAATAATTTAGATAAGGGAAGATTAGAGAATAATATAGACTCATCCTAACTTCCTTGGGGAGAACCCTAGCAATTCTAAAGATTATTCCAAGGTTTTTTGCCACTTTTAATGAAATATAGTTTATATGAGCTTTCCAAGTGAGATGTTGGTCCACATATACTCCAAGAAATTTAGTGGACTCGACTTTAGTTATCGGACTTCCATCTAATGATATAGACCAGTCAATTGGTTTAATTTTCCTGTGTGATTCAAAGATTATAAAGTTTGTTTTATCTACATTAAGTGTTAATTTATTTACTATAAACCATTTATTAACTTTATGAAGCTCTTTGTTAACTGTTTCAATAAGTGATTTCCACGAGTTATTAGAGTAAAATATATTAGTGTCGTCTGCAAACAAAATAAAATAGAGTGCAGACGAGACGTTCGCTAGGTCGTTTATATATAGCAGAAAAAGGAGTGGTCCTAAGTTGGATCCTTGGGGGACTCCTGAGGTGATATAGCCTGGAGCTGAGAGAGAACCATTACAGCTAACTATCTGTGTACGAGCTTCTAAATAACTTTTAAACCACTGGATTTGAGTTCCTCTGACACCGTAATTACTTAATTTGTTAATTAGTATCTTATGATCGACAGTGTCGAACGCTTTAGCTAGGTCCACAAAAATCCCCACGGAATATTCATTGCTATCTATTGCTTTTGAAATTTTATCTTCCATATTGAGCAACGCCATAAGCGTAGAATGACCTGCTTGAAATCCATGCTGCGTGGGGTGAATTATATTAGCGTTAGTTATAAAGGAATTAAGCCTAATATACATAACTTTTTCTAAGAATTTTGCAAAAAATGGTAGTACTGATATAGGCCTATAATTTTCAATATTTTGTCTATTTCCTTTTTTAAAAACAGGTATGACTTTGGCAGACTTCAATTGGTCCGGTACAATCCCAATCATCAAAGAACAGTTAATGATTTCTGTGAGGGGAAGAGCAATAAGGTGTAGATACGGCAACGCCAAATAAGGATCAATATCATCTAATCCTCTTGTATGGGTTTTCTTAAAGCTGGTACCAATGCTAATTATCTCATCAGGGGAGGTTAAAGTTAGTCCCATAGATGACAATTTAGGTGCGGGTAAGTAATTTTCGTGGGACCCTGTGCAGGTGGGTATATTTTTGGCCAAATTCCTAGGAAGATTAATGAAATAGTCGTTAAACTTATTTGCCATTTGCTCTGGGTCTTTTATATCAATACCATTAATCAATAGTGAATCTATTTTTTCCTGACCATCCTCTAGTTGCAGCGCCGATCTTATCAATTTCCAAGTAGATTTTAAATCGTTATGATGTTTGAGAAACTCCGTCGCATAGTAGTGGCGCTCTGCGTAAGTTCTTATGGATTTAAATTTATTTCTGTAAATAACAAATTTTTCCTTATTTACGGGATTGGGATTTCTTAGATACTTTGTATATAATTGATTTTTCTTTCTGCATGCTTTTAAGAGACCCTGAGTCATCCATGGGTTTTTATATTTTGCTTTTTTCCCTTAGTCACCTCTTGCAGAGGAAATGCATTTTTATATAATTTCATGTATTTGAGTTATTCTGTGTTCATGGGGGATTTGAACCGTCTGGGTTGAAGTCTAGTGTATGCTAACCACTAGGCCACCGTTAATGTCTTTTAAGCCACAGAAGGCAGTTTTAAATAGATCTAGGATCTGCATACATTCATGTATACACCAGCGTGTTTGTATATTGTTGTGCTAATGTGTATGTACATGCATGTATGTACCTGTACATACATACATACATACATACATGGGCATATATAAGCAGTCATTAACATACATATTATACACACACACACACACACACACACACACCTACACCTACACACACACACACACACACACACACACACACACACACACACATAAACAGACATATATATGCATACACACATACCAAATGCAGTTGCATACATACCTACATACATGCATGTACATACACATTAGCACAACAATATACAAACACGCTGGTGTATACATGAATGTATGCAGATCCTAGATCTATTTAAAACTGCCTTCTGTGGCTTAAAAGACATTAACGGTGGCCTAGTGGTTAGCATACACTAGACTTCAACCCAGACGGTTCAAATCCCCCATGAACACAGAATAACTCAAATCAGAAGAGTGGAGCTATATAAAAAATGTCTCAGTACATTACCGATACATTTCCATTACATTTTCTTTGGCAGACTAGGACCGCAGAGAGTCGAGCAGAGAGTGGAGCAGACGGCAGAGTTAGGAGAAAACCAACTCACAAGGTTCTTTGGATCTTTTATCGCATTCACAATACGCGGATGGTTGTAACCTGCAACAGTGCAACACGCAAGACCCACATTAAGAACAAATCTACGTATATACGTATATCTGTATGCATGTATGAGTGTGCGTGTATGTATGTACTGTGCATATACGTACATGTATGTATGCATGTGTGTATGCATGTATGTACTGGGTATATAACTGTATGCAAGTATGTATGTACATTGTACATGTATATAAATACATATGTATGTCTGCATGTATGTATTCATCTATGTATATATCCATGCATTGTGTATATAAATGTACATCTGTATCCAAATAAGTAAGTTATGTACTGGGTATGTACATTGTACATTATGTATATAATGTATGAATGTATGTATACAATCATTTATATATACCGCCCAATAAGAACCTTTTGAAGGTATTGAAACGTGTCTAGCAGATACCTGAAGAGACAATCAGCTACACTACATAAATTAATAAACAAACAAATTAATAAAAACAAAAACAAGAGCGGTCCCTTGCCTTAAAGTCTCAGAAACAGCCATATTGTTAAGCATAGATGGTTCCATGTTCTTAGCCACCATGCCCTACGCTATGCAAATGACATTACTAGAGCACTTTGTACCCAATCTTGCCTATTGAGATTCATTTAAGGGACTCTTTCTCTTCTTTGGCCTTAGTCTTCGTAGTTTCATTTCGGTCTTCTTCTTTTTCTTCATGCAGTCATAAAGCTACATATTTTCATGAACATGTTATAACAGAGTTCGTCTTATAGCAAAGCGCGTTATAAGGAGTTTTAGGTGTAGGGTTGTTTATTCATCTCTGTTAGATTTGTTTAACAGTTCAGTGTATTAACAAGAGACGTTCTCACGTCTTAATGGTTCTCTTTCCATCAAAGCAGTGATATAGCGCCTCAAAAGGAACCTGTACAGGGTGGGTATTATTTTGATAAGGAGTGATGGATACTGTGTGCCATCTGTTACTCTCTGTGGATGGTGGGGTGGCTGTGTTAGTGTCGGGAGAAGAAGGCAGCAGGGTCGTCTTTGTCGTTTAGGACTTGCCACTGGAAATATTTTCAATAAGGAAACCTTAGAGGATCAATACGTCGGCTGCTGTACTCTCTTGGTCGCCATCCAATGGATTTCCTAGACCCGTTGACAGGAAGGAAGGGCGAGAGGGAGAAAGGAAGACCGGCTGGGAAGGACACAGGCAAGGATACAAAGATGCTTAATTCAGGGAGGAGGGAGATAGGAGGTGGTTGACAGGAAGGAATGGCCAGAGGGAGAGAGAAAGATCTGCTAGGAAGGACACAGGCAGGGAGGCAAGGATGCTTAAGTCAGGGAGGAAGAGGATAGCAAGTGGTTGACAGGCAGGAAGGCAGATAAGGAGGCAGGCAGGAAGAAACAAACAAGGAGAGAGACAGACAGACAGAGACAGAGGGAGAGGGGCATTAGACAAGGCAAGGAGGACAGGCAACGAGAAAGGAAGGGAGGAGACCTAAGAATATCAGGCTCTACCAGATAAACACTCAGAAATGTTTTTCTGTATAAACAGCCGGCGAACATGGATGGCATGCAGAGGGCGCATTCCACGGCCGCGCCAATCACGCTCCGAGTGTAAACCGAGCAGCTCCACTATAATTCCTGTCCATTATTTTACGCGCTGCGTATACGCGAAGCATTCCCGGTACACATATGGACCGCACCCGTGGATTAATCCAGCTTTCCCAGGGCTGAAACCGGAGATGGTTTCCGTTGATGGTGGAAAAGGCTGAGGTTGACACGCCATCTTGTGAGACAGTTTGCAGCTGTCATCAACTGCTGTGTAGTTGAATGTAAGCAGACAATCCTTATGAAAAGATTAAGAATCAATGTATATATAAATAAATAAATATATAATAAATAAACATATCAATAAACCCACGTGAAACCAAGTAAAAACTGAACCCAAAAACTAAAAAATGGAAAACTAAAAATTGGGCAAAACTGAAAAACTAAAAACCTAAAAAGATGCAAAACTAAAAACTTGAAAAAAAAACTAAAAACGGGAAAACTAAAAACCAGAAAAATTAAACCTGAAAACCTAAAAACCCTAAAACCTTGAAAACTAAAAACTGAAAAACCTGGGAAAACTAAAAATTGAAAAACTAAAAACTTAAAACTGAAACTCCATATGAACTAGCCTAGAACAAAACTAGATAAAGGTCTTGCCAACTGATGTAGCGGCAACCTGTATGAAACTGGGTAACATCTTTAAAAAGCAAAATAGCCATAGATATATATAAATAAGGATCTTGCCAAGCGGTGCAGAGGCAATCTGTGTGTAGACATCGAGAAAAGTGTTGCCATCGACGTCTACCAAGTAGTTGCCCAGACTCCTTTCGTAATCAATGAACAACTGGACTGCATGACTGGACTGCAAATTATTACATTCCAAAGAGTATTAATATTTAGGATAATAATAATAATAATAATAATAATAATAATAATAATAATAATAACAATAATAATAATACCATTACCACAGTGAATCAATTCCAATGATGATGATGATGATGACGACGATGATGATAATGATGCTAATGATGATGATTATGATGACTATGATTGTAATTGTAATTGTAATTGTAATCGAGGATTTATATAGCGCCACTCATAATCAGAGGCGCTCTCGACCCGTGTCAGTGTCTTCACTGACAAAGAGAAATGTTTTCAGGCGCTTGCGAGACTGGGCAGGAGACAGAGAGAGGAGGACAAGCCTAAAGCCCTGAGGGAGGCTGTTCCAACTGGAAGGGCCGACAACCGCAAAACTACGGGACTGGGCAGTAGCAGTGCGCATCCAAGGGACTAACAAGTGGCCACGGGCATGATGATGATGACATTATGATGACATAATGATGACAAAATGATGATGATGGCAATTATGGAAATAATGAACTATTTTGATGAGGATGATAAATATGATGATGATGATTCTGCCGATTGTGATTATGATATAAAAAATGACATAATGATGATGATGATGATGGTTATTATAGTGACAATGATGATTCTGACGATGATAATGGCACTTGACCAGTTCTTCATGATGATGAAGACGACAATGACGATCATCCCCTGATAATTTATGATGATGAGATCATGACGATGATGCTCATGACAATAACGGTGACGTTGATTTTGAAGATGATGACGACAATGATCTTCATGACAACGTCCGTTGTCACAAAACCGAGAAGTAGGACCGGTCCTGTCACCTGTATGTCGGACAGTTCCTTGATCAGTTGAATGGTCTTTGGTCCTGGGACATCGGTCTTCATGCTTGGTCCTTTCGGTTCATTTGGAATCGCAGCAACCAAGCTTTTCGAAGCGGTCTGATGACCCCACCGGGTCAAGTGCTTTGACCCTTAAAAGCAAGAGAAAACAATGTCTTTTGTTTAATCAAAAACTACCCTTACCATATGGTAGTCATGGTAAGGTATTGTTATAAGGTATTGCTATGGTAAGGTATTGTTACGGTAAGGTATATTCATGGTAAAGAATTGTTATGGGGTAAGGTATCGTTGTGGTAAGGTATTGTTATGGTAAGGTATTGTTATGGTAAGGGACTGTTATGGTAAGGTATCATAATGGTAAGGTATTGTTATGGTAAGGTATTGTTATGGTAAGGTAAGGTATAAGAAGGCAAGACAGGACCTATGCTCAATCAAAAGTGCCCTAATGGTAACTTCTTAAGGTAAGGTAAGATAATTAAGGTAAGGAGAGAGTAAGGTGACGTGAACTCAGGTAAGTTGTCGGAACCAAGGTAAGCCAGCATCTGCACAAGAAATCAATTTATTAATTAGTTACTGAATAATTCCGTTTGTGGTAGAAAACCGGCCAACCGCCGTCACTGCCGTGATCAAGAAACATGAAGTCGCTACCACTGCCTCTCTGGATTAGCTTAGGAAAGTGCTCAACTTCTAATCTTCAGCACAATAATCAAGAATTATTTATTAATTAGCTACTGAATAATTAATGAGCATCAAGTAAATGTTCTCACAAGCCAACAATGCATACTACAGAATGCCTTGGAGTCTTGGACCCATTCAGCTCAGGAGTCAGATAATTATATTTCTATATGCAAATTGAATTTTATCAGATGTTTCTCTTTATCAGTAACCCGGCCTTTAGGTGCTGAAGTAATATATACAATATATACATAGCATATTCATATATACTTCTATCCATAAGTACATATATAAGCAAATATATAAGTATATATATATGTTTATATAATTATATATATATCCATATATATACATAGGCGTAGACTCGGTGTGGACAGCCAGGGCACGTGCCCCAATAATTGAGATGGACTGTACACCCAATGCAACAAGTGTAGAATGAATAAACCAATACCCCCCCCCCCCAATATTTTGGACAAGTTTAAGCCAGTGTACATATATATAATTATATAAAGCTTACACGTGTAAACATAGGCCCAATTATTTATACTTTACGAGACGACTTCTGAGATCAGCCAGATTGCATGTTCAAATCACTGCCAAGATAGATTTACATTTACATTTACATACGTACATGCATACATACTTGCATACATACATAAATACATGCACACACATACACATATAGAGAGACAGACAGACGAAGAAACAGTATACTTAGCTACCATACAAAGCATTCAAACAGGAAGCAGTGGTGAAGGAACTCACCCCATCAATTCAGCAAAAAATGAGCAAGGCAGAGGCCATATTGTCACCACACGAAATGGTGCACATTTACAGTTTACGTTTTGATATATATATATATATATATATATATATATATATATACAGTACATGTGACTAGAAAATTGCTATATATATATATATATATGCAGTACATGTGACTAGAAAATTGCTAGACATATCAGTAGGTAGACTATGCCCTTCCTCTTGTGATTAAAAAAGCTGTAAGTAAATTATATATATGTATATATGTATATATATTAAGTAAATTATATATATATATGCATATATATATATTAAGTAAATTATATATATATAGATATATAATTTACTTTCAGCTTTTTAATCATGAGAGGATATGGATAAGGACATAGCTTTTTAATCAGGACAGGACAAGGCAGTCCAATTGTTTATATATATATATATAAATATATATATATATATATATATATATATATATATATATATATATATATATATATATATATATATATATATATATATATATATATATATATATGAGCACGACCCTAATTGATTGTGCCTCTAGTTTGATATGAAGCATGTGATCCAGACATTCTCCAGTGAACCTCTCCTATCATTTGGGTCATTATTTTCTGATTGCTGTTAGCACAGCCATTTCGCTAATGAGCACGCAGTCAATCTACAGTGTGCTGGATTCCCATATAGGAATATTGTCATACACTGGCTTCCTAGGTCGTACGCATATGGGGGGCGGGGGGGGGGTCCGTAGAGTAATGGATAACACGCTGGCGTGAAGAGCTGAAGGTACCAAGATCGAACCCAATAGGACCCGTAAGGTTTTCTCAGCCTTCCACTCGCTAGATGGCAGTGGTTAAATGATTAGCAGGCCATGAATTGGCGCCGTGTAGCTGCCGCTTAAACAGTCATATTCGACTCCTGTAAAACTGTTATCGTGTGCTTCTACTATATACATGCATGTAAGGCGCCCTGTGTGGCTGCCGTTTCTACTATAGGTATGTTTACTGTACAGCGCAATGCGTTTGCAGGCGCTTAATTAAAGAACAACATTATTATTATTATTATTATTATTATTATTATTATTATTATTATTATTATTATTATTATTATTATTATTATTATTATTAATTATTATTATTATTATTATTTATAATACCAAATGGTAGGACTTTGAATCTCGTGTGGGAATATTGTCACATGGGTTTAATATGCCCTACATGTGACATTGCTTTTGGGGATGCTGCTGCAAGAAAGAGAGAATTTTAACAATGCATTCCACACATGCAAGAATGGCATCATGTAGTGTCTGGCAGAAGGGCCACGGTTGCTGTCAATTACTAACAGACAATATGCATATGAAAAAGAAGAGCAGTCCCTTAACCTAGTCCTGGGCAGCCATGGGTATGAAGTGTTAGCGACTTCATTTTTCTTAGCCTTGGCATGTGAGGGCGGTTGGCCAGTCCTCACCATCACCGTCTCATCTTCCCACCAACAATGTACAGTCAGTGTACTCATTGTAGCTGAGTTGGCTGGGGACACACACGTGGAGCAGAAACCTCGAAGGGGCAAAGTTCTGACCTGGTGAAGATTTGAACTCGGATCTCTCGGTTTACAGTCCAACATGTTAACCACTGGACTATATATAGCACACCATAAAATTGCTAACAAAAGAAATGCCACTTTTGAGACTGTATACAACGTAGGTCATATGTATGTCCATAAATTCCAAAGCTCTTACAGCCCTTGACAACTTGATAAGGTTTCAAGTGTGTTACACAGTCGTAAATGCAGTTTAAGACCAAGTGCATATTATCTTCTAAACATACTTTATTTGCAGCTTGTGACAATGCACATGGCCCATAGTTTCTCAAGTATTCTAGCTGTAATGTAGTGTGATCATCATCATCATCACCACTTACCCCAACTCATGGGTCTTACAAAAGCTGTATACAGTTAAAGTGAATGTACAGAGGGCAGCACGCCCAGAAGTGACAAAAGTTCTGCTTAATTAGGGTCACCAATTAACACAATAGTAATGAAATGGCCGTTTATACAGCAATACAATGAAGATAATCTAACTAGACATCTAGATATTAGTACCTCTTCTGTGGATCTCTAAGATGCTACCCCCCCGCCTAAAAGATATTAGACTTTGTTTCAACAAGTTCCTCCACAGGTGAATGATATCTGACCAGCCAAAGTCTCCACCTGTGACCTGTCTTGCAAAGGTAATTCAAAAGCAAAACCAAATTTGCACTTTTAAAAGTTATGACTGGTAGCTGCTGACACTAATGTGCCGTTGTCTGGTGGCAATTACAGCACATGTCACCTGTACATATGGTTTTGAAAGGTACCAAAAAAGGCAATACATAAGTTTCTACATAAATACAGTGCCTTTTTGTGCCAGAACTCTCCGGAATGGCATTCCAGCACCCTTTTTCAGCTATTAAAAAACAATTTAGTTATTTTAATAAAAAGAATAATTTAGCTATTTTAATTTAATGTGAGGTCAAAAATATTCCTGCGGAGGGTTACCCCCATTTTTTCGGGCTTCAATTTAGTCCTTGCATAACTGTTCAGTTCCGGAAACTTTTTCCTAGAAAAGGTTCCTTTTTTTAGAAAAAAACACTGCATACATGCATTCATACACATCCATATGTACACACATACATACAAAAATAAAACACAGTTAATGTCTGCCATTTGTGTCTTGATGCATAAATACATACATACATAGGCCGACATAATCCTGCAGTCTAAGCCCAACTTTTTTAGAATTACCTACATTCACTTATTTTTATATGTCTGCTGAATTAACACAATAGTGTCAGTACTCTCTCTTTCCTTGTGTTTTTAATTTAATGATTTGCTTTGATGCAGCGTGTTTCGAACCCTCGACGCTACTACTTTTTAAAAAGCGTCGCAACATTTAACAACGCCAACATGACGCTCCTTGTTCACTGTCTCTATTTTCAGATTTACAACTGAAACAATTCGGTGTAATCTTCAGCTCATTGTTTTACAGCCTGGCGCAACCTAAATCTGCACAGATACAACCGTTTGAAACGAAGCAGACGGCGTGTGTCAATAAATCATAATACTTTTGTGCGCTTACCGGCCGCGGCCGCTCTCGTCAGTTGCTTAAACATTTCCGTCGCATAAGACGCTCTGCTTGGCACAGAAAATAGACAGGAGCAACAGAATGCTCTAGCGTCACAGAGACAAAGTTCTCCGAAACAAAAACAAAAACAAAATCCAAAGATCGAAATCAAACTATCCCTCCCTCATCAGCTGGTACGCGGATTAAAGTACATAGCGTGAGGAAAGGAAATGATCGCACCAGACACAGTAAGATTACTTGGTAAGTTTGCCTTCGAGCTTGGAACTCGTTAATCACCTGTAGGCTGACCGTGATATTGAACGCATTGAAAACAGCTTTCCGTCGATTTTCGCTAAAATTTGTCGAGAAAATTTTTAAGGGGCACACCTTCATACAATTTGGCTGACTTTTTAAAGTTAAACAGAAAACTTGAGTCCTAATTGGACTGTACGTGTAAGATTTTGTAGGCTATTCCATGGGAAAATGAGTCGAGAATATGACTTAGCCTACTATAACAGTGGCAATAATCTGGTATTAGTAGGCACCTATTTCTTTTCGAGAAGAGATTGCGTGTAGGTCTATATATGAATCCGAATTACCAATGTGGACAAACTAGCGTCCTCAAGGCCTCGCAGCATGAAGGAGGTCACATCCGACGGCGCCAAATTTAGTTTTGGTAAACGCGCTGAGGCTGCACTCCTATAATTAAATATAACGCGAATAATGCGTAATTTTGAGTGAAAATGTAAATGCACACGCCTTTCTATATCGACCGCACGCCCTGGACCACTTTTGGACCGGAGGTGGGGTACCGTACCCCATTTTTTAAACAATGCCAATTAATATTTTATTATTGTGCCTTCCCAGCCCGATGGTCTCCATGTGAAAAGCGAAAGTGGAGAAAAATTATTGGTACCACCACATTTTAGACGAAATTTACGCCCGTGCATGCGTTGGACGCTGTAGCTTCTCCAATACTCAGCCTGTGGATTCAGTAGGCCTATCCTCGCAGACCCCGTTTGGGGGCTTTGCGGCAGCCGATGGAGGAGATAGGAGCGGATATTAGGTCCTATAGGCTACTCCACGTCGATATGAACGCATGTCTACAGGGGCTGTATATCCTTTAAGCGGTGCATGGGTCAACATTATCCCCGATAGCGCATTGGATAACATATGGCGGAGTGCGAGAGGTAGCCTACAGAGATCGAGTCCCATAGGCGGACATGCTTTGTAGGCTGCAATTGCGCCGTGTATTGCAGACTGTCTGTTCTGTTAGTAGTTAAGATTTATCGCATAACATGTACAGCGCAGTGCGTTTGCAGGCGCTTAATTAAAGAATAAATATTATTATTATTACACACGCAGGGTTTGGCATTATCAGTTTCAAGATAGGTCTCTAGGTGTTCTTACGTTTAATAACGTAGGCTAGAGTCTAATCTTACAGCACCGCGTGTGATGCAGTTCTCTAATGGAGAATGGATTAGTATAATGAGGTCATCTGGTAGCGAACGACACGACCTAATTGTAATTTTATAGCGCTATACAATAAGCTAGCGGTTTTCAAACGGTGGCACGCGTATCAGGGCATATTTTAACTGTATAACTAGTGGGACAAATGTCCCAGTAGTCTTAGGATTTGTCCCAGTAGTCAGGGTGATTTGTCCCGTGCAATGTATATGATTGTAAACTGTATAACTAGTGGGCTGAGTGGGACAAATGACGGAGAAGTTTTAAGATTTTGCCCCAGTAGTAAAACGCATTGTCGCTTCCCACGGGGAAAATTTTGCGACCATGAATTCCCAAAAAAGGTCACGAGAAATTTTTTGAACAACTCCCTCAAAAAGGTCATCAAATTAAAAAACATTTTGAGAGACAAATTCCTATAAAAAGCTCATCAAATTTTTTGAGAGACGAATCCTTTAAAAAAAGGTCATCAGCTAGACCCATGGCCGACTAAATCTCTTAAAATATGCACTGACGTGTATCACTAGTGGTACGCCAAGTGTCACTAAGCGCACAGTATAAATAATTATTTATACTGTGCTAAGCGGTACTCGAAAAATCCAAGAATTTTAATTTTCTATGAGTTTATGCCCATAGTTCTTTTAGCTAGTCCTATTGACTTGAATACCTAATAGTACACTGACCGTACACTGTCGGTGGCAAGATATGACAGCGAGGACAAGGACAGGCCTTCCGTCTTCATATGCCGAGACTAAGAAAAATGAAGTCGCTAACACTTCATACTCAGAGCTAGAAAGGGACTGCTAACATGGGGTTCAGAGGGGCAAGGGAGCATTATTTGCCCTCTGGATTTTGCACATAGGCCCTAGTTACAAAAATAAAATCTTTTGACTATTATGATTATTACAACAGTCCCAACACAATTTCGATTCGAAAGAACACGCGGTAATTATTTAGGCGAGTCTTCGACCATTATTTATTTTTAAAGTTGTCACATGTTCTGTGTTCATGAATAGCATACAAAAACTTCATTTTGCTACCCCTACAAAAATGTTGCCCCCTACAAAAAATTTACCCGCCCCCCACCCAACAAAAAATTCCTGCGAACGTCCGTGACTGCTAAAAATTACCCCTAAGCTTAAAATGTCCAAGGCCCCCCGACTAGGTTGTAAGGGAACATTAGGGCAGAAATTCTTTAGTGCAAGAGTTGTAGACCTGTGGAATGGTTTGGACGATAGTACTGTCTCAGTGGACACTATAACAGCTTTTAAGAAGAAGATAGGAAAATTGGGCTATTAAGAGTTTGAGGTAAATTTGCAGTGGTTCTAACACAGACTACACGTCTTCTGAACCACTTAAAACCCTTGTTATGTTATGTTATGTTAAAACCACTGTGTGTCCTGGGTTTCAGAATTGGGTAGTTGTGGGCCTCACCTTCGACAGGCAGTCGTCGGTAATCCGCTTGCTTTAAGTCGTTACACATTGTCCAGGACTCCAGGCAGAAAGACAATCAGGCAGAGAGAGGCAGACAAACCGGCTGACAACAGCATACAGTCAGCCAGCACACACACGGACAGACGAACAGACAGAAAAACAGACAGACAGGCAGAGTATCTGCCACAATCCCCAGTGTCCTGCCAATTTCAATCAATAGAAAATGTCTGTTAAAAATGATTACAAATGAATTTTTATTAAGAAAGCAAATCTTACCGCAAACATATCTGTTCAAACTGAAAATTAACAAATCCAAAATATTACAACTTGCACGAATTTAAGTTCAACAGGTTTACCTAGAAACAGTGAATAAACCACATGTTCAAACCAACACACGTTCATACACCATCACATGGTCAAAACTGCCATGTTCAAAAACCACCACATGTTCAAAACTACCACATGTTCATAAACCACCACATGTTAATGAGCTGAGTAAATAAGCAGAATAGCAATTTCATGATCTACACGATCTTGAACTGCCAACCCACGAGTCCTCTGTTCTCGGTTTTGTACATGAACCACTTTACAATATTTATGAACCACGTTTTCATGAACCATCTGTTCACAAACCGCCTACTTACGACAAACTTATTCATGAACCAGTTAAGCCCAAATATCTACGACAAAAGATTTCAACAGCGGTGCCTCTGACGAGTTTCTCATGAAGTGGAGCTAAATAAATTGTTTTGTTCTATTGTAATTACATTACAACAGGAACAACTCACATAAATGTGCTAACGTAATTAATAAACCTTTCAAACAGCATATTAAACCATAAAAGAAGAGCCTAAACAATTTATATACAGCCAACAAGAATATGCATTTACGAAGTCGATTTACACACAAAGTGTACATGTAGAGCCTGCATAAAAATAGATAGTTGTGTCATCGCAAAGTCTATCTCTCTTCGTCCCTCAACAAACCACCAAATCAACTGCCCCAAAAATCAACTGCTTCCAATATCAACTGCCCTAGAAATCAACTGCTTTCAAAATCAATTGCTCATAAAAATGAACAGCCTCACAAATTAAATAGCCCAAAAACAACTGAACCAGCTTATTCGTATGAAAATTGCTGACCAAACAACCAGCAAAACCGAACCATTGGGGTTACTGCTTGACCAACGCTGCCACAAGGAGAAATTAAAGATCATTTGGGGAGATTCTATGTGTTGAACGGGAGAAATATTGGTGACTGCTTTCCTCAGAACAATGGACCAGTTGTTCCCTTGCTCAATTATGCTGCAGCACATAGCATCACATTAATTACATTACAGTAATTACATTCCATAAATTATGACAAATTAATTACATTACAGTAATCACACTGCATTCATCAAATTATGGTAAATTATTCGCATTACAGTGATTACATTACACTACATAAATTACATTAAAAATTATGCTGCATCAATGACATTAGTATAATGACATTATGTACATTACACTAAACTGTCACATTATAGTAATTACAGTAATTACATCACATTAAATACATTACAGTGTTTGAATTTGATTCATTGCATTATGCTATGTAACATTAATGAAATTCCCTTAATTATTTATGTCACACAGAAGTGCAGAGTGAATCTGACAGAGGACAATTGGTTGGGTGATGAAAACGGGCTACATCCCTCTGGCCCCAAGTTCCCCAACTGAACAGCTCTCTGAAACGTCATTCAGCATTTCACTAGTGGTGTCACTGGAGGAGCTAGCTGGGGAACTCATTCGTTCCCTACAGCTGCATAGGGATCTCCATCACATGCTCACAGCAAGGGCATAACAACTTTGCCCCACAAAGTAGGGGTGACCATTCCCCTCCTTTTCTCCCTTCCCCATCACCAATTTATGCAACATAAAATAATAAGTAAGTAAGTAAGCTAAACTTAAGCCATCTATCAGCATTGCATTCGTTAAGTATGCAAGAATACTCTGCCGTTAATTTGCGTTGAACTTGTTTCAAACCAAAATAATGCTCTCCTGTCGCATAAAATATTTCAGCAAAGGGCCAAAATGTGGTGGTCATGGTCATCGTCAATTTTAAAAGTGGTGATGACTGGACACCATCGTCACAATAGAAATTTATGCGTATGGTTCAGAGATCACTTTAGGTTTCTGTTATGGCTCAACCCGTGGCTCGAGTCGATTCTTTGTTTGTTTGGTATGGAATTCACTCCACAATTCTGCTCTCTTCGACTTCACCCGACTCATTCACAAACAATTTTGATTGCTTACACTTTATTGCATTATTTATATTTACAGATTTATTGCATTTATTAAATGTGCAATATCAGTAGCTCTTAATCCAAGGAAAAGACAAAGTTCAAGCATTTATTCATTCAAAGTAATAATTATATAGCTCCTCTCCACAATAACTACTCAGAATGCAACTAAGCACGAATAACTTGCCCCACAACCATTACACGATGAGCAGGCTCAAACTCAACAACGTTAGATTAGAGACCCAGCGCGCTACACAACAGACCCTTATGCAGCACCGTGATTTATTCGATAGATGTTATAGGGGGACATAGTCTAGTGGTTAACGTGTTGGACTGTCACACCTCAAGCTGGGGGTTCAAATCCCTGCCATAACAGATATTTACAATATCTGTTCTACTAGCGACTCTAGGGCACGCCGATACAAAATGAGTACAGCGACTGTACACTGTCATTGGGGAGATCAGACGGTGAACGAGAAAAGTGACTACCAGACCTCATAAGCCAAGGCTAAGCAAATGAAGTCGCTACTGCCTAATGGGAATTGCTCAACAAACTAGTCTTGTTTACAAGTCGTATTTACAACTTAACGACGAGCATGTACTAAAATGCATGGAAAACTAAACCCTCTCGTCATTCAAGGGTTAACAAGCAAATCCATACAGTTGACGGCAATTATTCAACTGTAAGTCAGATCATAAAAGCAATATTTACAGTTACAGAAATGTAAATATTTACATATAACCATGAAAAGATTACAACTGATTATATTGTTAAGTTACCATTAGCAATAATATTGGACTGGACCAAAACATCGTCATACATTCCCAAATGAGGCGTAAGCTTTAGCCGTTTGAAAATTAACATCAATGTTAAAACTGAAAGGACCCCAACCTAAAAGATTAACTATTACTAGAATGTTTATAAATGTGTGTATATTAGCTTTGTAGATAACTAATTTTGTCACTATTATTATTATTAATAATGATTTGATTATTTCTAGTAAAAAAAGGACTTTATTAATATTAATATTAAATTTTTCATCAGTTAATATTGTCACAAACCGAAATATGCGTAGCATTGTCCAGACACTACTACCAATTAATTAATTAACTGTAATAAAAGCAACGAAAATAGTAATAATTTTAAATACTACATTAATGCCCTAACACTTATTATTAACATGAGTACTTTACTATGATAACTGTCCCACTATTATCAGTATTGTTGATATCGAGTACCTTTGTACCAATATGGAGTACCTTGGAACCACGATACTTGGTATCTGTAGAAGAACTGTACACATCCTTGTCACTATGCATTAAGGATTTCTCTTAAAAAGCCACATGCGGACACGTATTTGGTCCAGTGCTTGACTTGGGACTTGCAAGGCCATCAGTTCAAAGCAGTACGTTGGGGTTAACGGTCATTCTGCGTTTGGCAGCAGGGGTGGAGACCCATCGGCTGGGGTAAAATGTACCGTGAAAGTGCAATGTGGACTCTTTAACGTGAAGTTGTCGGGAACATGCTTAATGATACAGCGTGCAAACCAGGGATAATAAAAATGGATAATGCTGAGCAAGTCAATATTTAACACTACACTGCAGTTCTTGTAAGATGTATTAACCAATGTGGCATGTTAAGATAATAGCTTTGGGG
This sequence comes from Allolobophora icterica, assembly GCA_963556255.1. Classification (NCBI taxonomy): domain Eukaryota; kingdom Metazoa; phylum Annelida; class Clitellata; order Crassiclitellata; family Lumbricidae; genus Allolobophora; species Allolobophora icterica. The sequence continues at coordinate 8,612,960 of OY744609.1, read as the reverse complement.
GACATAACATCACTTCATGTTAACCAGAATGGCATGGAAACCGGCATGTTAATGACTCCGCACTGTAGAGAGGTACAGTCCGAGTTGGTGGAGGAAAGACCTATGCCAAGGGTATATGGGGAAATGAAGCTCCAGTGTAAGATAAACTGGAAAAGTAAGGGATGGCCTATGGGCAGAAGCCAAATGTATGGAAAATATATCTTTAGTGGAAGATAGTCTTAACCCATCATAATCTCCAGATTTCTGAAGCGCTGCTAGAAAGCTAAGCGCAGGGCACCAGCTTATTCACAAGCGCTGAGTCCTGTCAGAGGGGTTGTCCAGAGATGTCGAGGGAAGATCCGAGTCCGGTTGCCAGAGAGACCAGGGACCACAATGTATGATAACTTTAACAGCACAACACATGTCTTCATATGGGCAGGCCCTACTGGCAACAGTAGGGAAAATGTATTTTCAATGGAAGATGGTCAGAACCCATTGGGAGCAGAGGCGGCGCTGCACCAGGGCAAATGCCCTGGTAAAAAGCCTTTGCCCTGGTCGTTGCCCTGCCAGAATTTTTGCTCTGTGCATAGTTTGTTCGGGGCATAGATCACCCCTGCACTGGTTACTTGTATGACTGCCCTGGTTGCAAAAGTTGTCTGGTGCCGCCACTGATTAGGAGAAAGACCTAATGTTAGAGCAAAATGCATGGGGAAATGTGTCTTGAATGGGAGCCTGAACCACCGGGGCCAGTTTCTCCCTTTCCCTCCGTACAAATCGCGCCTTACCTACAGTTCCTGGGACTTCAGAGATCTTGTTTACTTTCGACACATCTGGAAGCACAGTTTTACAACCTACATCTTGTTGATGGACACTGGTTGAGCTTTGCATAACTTCAACTCGTAGAATGAAGTTTAACAGCTATGTTACTAACAAGAATATCTGGAATGATTTTCAACATACTAGACGATTGGCTCAAACTAGAACAGATGTTTCCAGTAATTGTTCAAAACTACAACAAATGCTTCTGAACATATACACATGTCTCTCTCTCTATTCGGTTCAAGCTAGACTCAATTTAAACAAATACACTAACTATATAAAAAATTCTGAATACACACACCTACCTGGCTAAAGTTAGTACTACGCTAGAGCTCATTATTTTAATTAGTGCTTCTATAGCACCAGTCTCTAATGTATAATGCATCAACCAAAGATGCAGCAAATAAAGCCATATTCCGGTCATAATTCTGACAAATATAACCGTATAATGACAGTTTCATCCAAATTATGCGATTTAAAGCAATTATTCTCATTCCAAGAGTTTGATCAACATAAGACTGGGCTAACGGGACATAACTAGGTGAATTCTGAGCTCAGCACCTTACAAATATATCCCTATGAAAGTAAACTTAACAACAGTAATGAAGTTTTAAGGTTTAAATAAACATCAAAAAAGTAAAACTATCCCAAAAAAATTCTAAACCGCCACACAGCGAAAACATCAGAAAAGACTGGAAAACACCTAAAGAACTTGAAATCATTAATCTCTAAACGTTTTCAGCAACACATAAGTACTCACAAGTACTCTCAAGTACAAATACGATAAGTACTCTTAAGCACTCATATGCACAATCGAGTACTCATAAGTACCCGAACTGTATAACAAGTACATGCAAGTACAACTAAATGATCCACAAAAACTGAACTAAACCATTCCACCAATCAGCTAACATCCAGTGGGTCTGCACAGGTTCACAGCTTGCCAGATGCACGCACAAGATGTCCAGCAATTATCCGTCGATACATAATCTAATTTTCTTATATATTGCACAGTTTTTCATTTACTATCATTCCAGCTGCATTGGTATACACCATATTCGTTTAGTGGGAGAAATATTACTAATTTTGAATTCTTTTACCACAGAAAAGACTAAATTTCCTTGTCTAAATTCAGCCAACCAAGAGGAAGGAAGGAATGAAGGAGGGCAGGAAGGTAGGAAGGAAGAGCAGACATATAGACTACCATACAATGAGAAAGGCAGGTAGACAGACAGGCAGGCAGACAGTCCAAATATGCCCCATCAACTACATTCTACCAAAAACAAACACACAAAAATAATTCCGGAGAAAGCGTCCAGTTCAACATAATCGAAAGCCAGGATTTCTTTTATCATTTGCTACCTGTTTAAATCTAAAAATTGCAACTAGGAATGATTTTATTCTACAAACCAACATATGTTGAATCACACACGTTCAATAAAGCACTTGTAACTATACAGAGGAATGAAATCGTCGTTCAATTTAACATTACGTAACATAGACCCAAGCAATGTACATAACATGTTGTAACATAGCCACATATGTGTCATTTATATAGCACCTTCTATGAACCTCTCTTTCAACTGTAATTCCTGGTAACGTAATCTAAAGCAATACACTGTAATGTAGCGTAACTTTACACTTGACCTAATCTGTAGGAAAGAGCTCCACACATTTTTAGGGGGACATTGCAGTATTCTTGCATTAACCTCTATACTACACAAAATCATAATACTGTAATCATCGACAACTCATAATCGGCAACCAGTGGGACCACCCATTGGGTACATCTACATCGACAGTAGGCCAGTCACCCATTAGGCACACTTTAAGAGACTACCCATTAAGCACATTTACAAATTTAGGCCAACGATTAAGTACATAGAAAGATGTCCTTTGCCAAACACGACCCGCTTAAAATCCAATTTATTTCGTTTATAAACATCATGGACCCCAACACGTTCAAGCATTACCAATTTATGGAAGTGTCCCTAGAAAAGATCACTGAAATTCAATTCTCGTTTAATTCAGATTAGACAAGTTGTCACAGACGCAATTTATTTACATGCATAGAGATTGTTACTTTGCTTAGCCTGCTCGACTACAGTTTTTTATGTGGCAAGGCAAGACAGGTCGACAAGATTTGGGGAGTGAGCCAAGAGTTTGATCATTATGTGTTTCTGTACAAGGCCCGTGATAGGAAGTTCCGGTCATCTTTGCCCGGTAGGATGAATCCGTGAGGTCAGGAGTGGAGGTTATACGTGCTTTGTGGCAGGGAAGAAAGAGCATGGTGTTGAAATGGAAAGCAATATTGTACATGGAGGAAGGACAGCTACATTACAAGACAAAAACTGGCAAGATTTTAGGGTACTTATTTAGCAAACAAAACCCAACATTTCTTTTATTTTTATTTTAATCTGAAAATTCCACAGCCTTTTAGTTTCCAACCAACCTTGCATTGTCTCTCTTGTGCATACAATTTTGAACAACCTCCAACAAAAAATCCCGATTAAACAAGCCTTGGCAAGAAAAACAAACAAAGTTTCTGGAATTCATCTCCTGACATGTCTGCGATACGTAATGGCTAGATCGCTTTGTCGTTGCTTGCGTTGGAAAAGACGTTAATTCAAAATGTACTGGATTTCTTCAGAAAAAGCAACTACTTTGTCCTTATTGCTTAAGGAAACAATGCTTGTATAGATAGCTAATATGGAGAAGTAAGTCAAAGCTCAAAAAGCAACAGATCGGCTAAAAAAAGTAATCGGGCCTGATTAGCAAACGGGTCAGGTCGGACAAATAGGTCAGATCAGGCAAACAGGTCAAGTCCAGCAGAGGTGAGGTCAAGTACATAGGGAAAGTCAAGCAAACAAGTCATGTGAGGCAAACAGGTGAGGTTAATAGGTCAAGTGATGCAAATGGGTCACATCAGGCAAATGGGTCAGGTAAATAGGTCAGGCCAAGCAAGTAGGACAGGTCCATAAAGAAGACAGCTCAAGTGTTTTAACTAGAATGCATGTTTATTCGATTCTGTCGCTTCATACAGAATCTGAGATTTTGCAGAAATGACTGAATGACTAATGGCGATCTTCGTGTCGTGTTGCGGGCGGTGCTGGTGGCAGGGGTCGTGGGGGCCTAGGACCGACCCCGCCGAAGCTCGACTGACGAACGTGACCCTGATGCGACGCAGGCGCGACATCTTTGTCTGGCACGACGTCTGTCAACGACGGATAAAGTTTTGTGTGCGGTTTCTCCGGTGGCGACACCCCAGCATCGCCAACCATTCCCGGTTTGGTGGTGATGGCAGGTTTTTCCGGTGTCGACGAGTACATCGTTGCTCTCGTGCTGGGCTTTTCCCGCAGCAATGGCGGCTTTTCCATGGCTATAGTGGGCTTTTCCAGAGCCGGATTAGGCTTTTCCGGTGGTGGAAGTTGTGGTCGCTCAGGTGGTGGCACTTTGGGACGTTCGTGGCGTAGAGTTGGGCTCGATGAACGATCTGTCTTCGGACTGCCCGATCCGTCAAATGGCGAGGCCGGTTCTGGAGCGGAAAGGCGCGGAGTAATGTTTCCGCTTGTTTGGCCATTTCCTCCGGTCGACAAGGACTTTCCGAAAACTGGATGCAGGAGTGGTGCAGAGTCGGATGGTGGTAGAGGAGCTGGTGGCTTCTTTGGTCCTCTTTTCAAGGTGCCTGGACTAGCACTGGATGATGTATTGTCATGCCTGTAAGGACAAAGATTGCACTCATGTGAAACACGACACATGTTAAGCTAAACAGTTCAACGTTATTTTGGGGAATGACAAATTCATTCAGTGATTCATTCATTCGGAACATTTATATAGCACCAGTTAAAGATATCTACTCAGAGGCTTTCCCAGCCCAGTCCGTCTACTTGACCTGTTTGTTTCACTCGACCTGTTTGCCTGACTTGACCCAAATTATTGCTACTCAGTGAAACAGAACAGTTCTCAAATGTGACATTGGAAATGCAGCAATGTGACAACCTGTCTAAACAAAAGAATTGTAACTCTGAAGATTTGAACCCAGACATAGGAGGTAAACAGCTGAAGCATTTCCACTTAGCCACTCTTATCACAGCACCAGAATTACCAGTCTACGAGCCTAGGAAAGAATTTCAATTAACGACACAATTTATAACTTGTAAGAACTTTAGCATTCGTCCTATGTAATATATATCTTCTTGTATAATAATAATATAATTGATAAGAAATGATTTTAATTTTATACAAATAATAGGTATAATGATAATAGTAAATAGATTTATTAATATTAATAACTACAGCTATTATATTATTATTATTAATTAATCATTATAATCACTATTGTCATTATTATTATTATTAGCATTATTAATTAACAGTATTATTATCATTGTCATTATTATCATTATCATTTATTATTATTATTATTACTATTATTGTAACAAAGTATATCTGTAATAATAAAAGTCATATCGCTGACGTGATATCTGGTGAGACAAATCCTGTCAACACGTTGGCTGTGATGCTACCAATGCCAACAGATTGTTGCACGTTGTTGCCATTGTTTGCGTCAACGCTGTTGTTCGATGGAGACATGAGTGGAGGTCTGCTTCCCGAAAAGTCGATATCTGATCAAAGGCACAGAAATATTTGGAGTTCTTTTAAAAGAGAATTGAAAACAATAAATAAATAAAGAATTAAATAAGTATGTAATTTTGTTGCCTGGTACTGTAGCATTACCAATCTGAGGATCGATTTGAACAAGCATACTCTTCACTTTAAGGTATCATTATTATTATAATTATTATTATTATGCAGTTATTAAGCACCACTATCTAATGACCAAGCAACAATGGTAGTAGTATACTCGTTTACTGAGCAAAACTGGTTGGCACACCGTAACCAGGAAAAGATGAATAAGTTGGAAAATAAAATAAAAATAATATACTAGTTAGTATATTATTATTACAATAGATGGCGCTGAACAATAAGTCTGAGACAAAAGCATTAAAGCACATTTAGGTAATCATGCAGAGAAAAGAAATCTGCAGTAAATGTTAGGAATGAAAGAGCAATGGAAGAGAAGGGAAAGGTGTAGAAAGGAAGAAACAACAATGGAAGGAAAGAGGAAAGAAAGAGGAAGGAAAGCAATAGGGAAGTAGTATGAGAATATACTGAACAAAGGAGAAAAAGGCATAGAAAGGAACACGAAATAAAAAGGAAAGTGAAGGAAAAAAAGATAGGAGTACACTGAAAAAGGAAAGAGAAGGGAACAAGGACTGGTTCTGAAACTAAAAGAAAAAGGATATGAAAAAAGAAAGGAAACGCAGGGAATGGAAAAGAAAAAGGATAGGGAAGAAAAATAAAAACGAGGAAAGAGGAAAAGAAGGAATGGAGAGGGTTAGGAAACAATTGGGAGAGGCAAAACACACACACAGGCTAAGGAGAAATACTAGGAAAAGACAGAACAATAAAGCCAGCTAGCGTGGAGAAAGCATAAACCGACCTCCTGGAAAGAAGTAGTTGGCATTGGCTACGAGGGTCTCGACAATGGAACTCTGCAGACCGGTTGTTAACATGTTTGGTCTACAGAATTAAGGCAAATTTAATTACAGACAATTATCAACACAAACTCGATCAACAATAAATGTCAGCTGTTTTGAAACTCAACTGACTTAATTACAAACAATTATCAACAAAAACTCGATCAACAACAAATGTTAATTGCTTTGAAACTCAAATGATTTAATTACAGACAATTATCAACACAAACTCAATCAACAGCAAATGTCAATTACTTTGAAACTCAACCGATTAGTTTTGTATTACTATATAGATTATATATAACCTACACTATAATCTCTATTATATATATCTACTGGCTTCTGGAAGCTTTTGTATGGCACCATGCATAATCGGTTTTCATGGGCACAATAAACTGACCAATTAATTAACATTAATAATAATAGTTATAATGATATGGGAGACTACCTCCCTCCATCAATGCTCATCTACGCCAGCACCAACTGTCGAAAGAAGAGATATCAATTACTTTTAGTAATACTATGACATACCTAAATGTTCATAATGCTGACTTGAAATTGGCTCTGCATAGTGAAACAAACTATTTACTGGGGACACCATGAGTTGAATAACAAACCAACAAACTGTACCTTGATTTTTATACAATAAAGGCTTCAAATAAGAAAAATAAATCTAACAATGAAAACATTTTGCTCAGCCAGAACTTGACAAGATGTTGACATTTCAGATGTTCTTCTCTTTCTGCGGATATATTTTTAGATCCCCAAGGATCATTTTTCTGCCGTACTAAAAATTAAATTTCTAATAAATTAATCTCTTATCATCCATTCTTGTTACATGCCCAAACCATGTTAGCCTTCCTTTTCTAATCTTATCTACCAGTGTTTCCCTCTGTCCCAACTCCCTCCGAATTACCTCATTATGATTCCAATCTCGTCTGGTCCTCCCTGCTATTCTTCTTAGCCAGCTCATTTTTGCAACTAGAATCCTCCTTTCATCCTCCTTCCATAAGCACCAACACTTGTATCCATACATCACTACTGGAGTGACAAATGCCCTATACAGTTTCACTTTTCTTCTTGTTGATATGCTGCTCATCTTTCACATCCTACTCAATTAATCGTTTTTATAATGATCAGTAAAATAGTGCACGTGCTAAAACTGAACCCTTACCCCGTTTCGCCCTTGGGCCAGAGCAGGTTCGGTGCAATGACTAGTGAGATGTTGCTGGGTGACATCTTGTTCACATCGGAACTCTCCGACAGCCTCGCCAGGAATTTGATCAGGTACCTAAGAATATTAGGCATTTCCAGATAAATTAAGGTCTATTCACAAAATGTAAGCATTAATTCACAAAAACAGCAATAATTTTTAAAACAGCACGATGTGACCAAAAACTGCACCTTTGTACAGATCTTAAAAGCTGTATTATCAAGTGTCTCGGTACTATTTATTTTTATTCCGGATATTTCTATAGCTCCTCTCGAAGTCAACTACTACTCAGAGGCGCTCCCGACTACAGCATTTGATACTGTGCTGGAATTTTCACGCCGAAGCGCCACGAGCAATTGCGAGTGAAGGACTTGCCCAAAGTCCGTACGCAGCGGCTAGAGTGGGATTCGAACCTGCAACCCTCCGGTCACAAGGCGCCGAACTTACCACTGAGCCACCACGCCCCACAATGTATTACCAGTCCATACATAAACCACAAGCAAAGTAACAGTGTTGCATCAGAAAAATTAAGAATCTCTAATTATTTCTCAACCCATTTTACATACTAATAGTAAAAACAATGTGAAGAAAAGAGGCTTGCTTTTCCATAAAATTTTGACTCATAACTTAATGTAAGTTTTGTGTTCCTGCTCCCCTTCTAACAAATTTGTTTGCACACTTAAAGCTCTCTACTTCAGAAAATATCTGTGCTACTTTGCTATACTTTCTTTAATTCATACAAGAATCGGTTAATTTTTTTTAGAAAAGAATTACAAATGACACCTTAGATTCTGATGATTGGCCTTTGGAAGCTTTTGTATGACATCACGCATAGAGGTGAGACGCTGTTCAGGGGGTCTAGAAACGAAACAAACAATCAGATATACATCAGCTGATCAATTGTAATTAGCAGCTTCTACAGTGCTGGCATCTCATGCACAAGGCATCAACCAATGGCACACCAAATCCAAGCCATAATCAGCAGAGCTGTAGTGGTAAAATTAGAGGTAAGTACACGCTACCGGTTAGTTTTCCGAAACAAATTAGAGGTGAGTATACGCTACAGTATTTTGTGAGTATATGCTACAGTATTTTAAAATAAATATAAATAAATACAAAAGGTGATGTTGTTGATGCATCACTGGCAAGTTTAGTTAAGTTAAGCAATGATAAGCATGGTTTGTACTTGGATGGATGACCATGTCTGTGGAACACCATGCCACCTGGTACCTACTCTGCTCTCCCACTGCACAAAGTCTCTGTGTTTCAAGGTGAGTGCTTAACCTAACTGGGAAAAAAACTCATCTGTTCAGAAGTACTCAGCGCCTATCCTTCACACCTTCAAAACTTATTAAATTACTCACAGTTCTACCTAAATTGGATACAAGCTTATTAAACCTGCCCGGAGGTACCAGTATCAGTACACTCAACAAACAACAAAGTACAATACAACTGCACTGGGTATGACCTCCCTCCAAAGTTCAGATGTGCACACATGACATACAACAGGAAATCGATAACACTGAGCAACTGTGCGTGAAGGACTTGCTCAACGATTTCCTTCCACAGTGAATATCTGAGTGGAGGCTCGAACCCCTACTCTCAGCGTTACAGGCCAAGTGCTCTATCCATTTGGCCACCATACCCCAAAGCAAGATGTGTGTATAAAAATGACATACTTCTGTAACGTATGAAGCCACTCGTTGTAGTGTTCTGAACACATCAACGGCTCGGGCAGTTCTCGCAGGTACAACTTCAGCACACCTTAAGAAAACAAAAAGCATTATCATATATGTCATATCATAAAGAGCAACTTGGGGGCAGTTGTGTCAGTGCATAGCTTACATCACATGGTGGCCAAGTGGCTAACATGTCAAATAGCACCTGTGCACCCCGGGTTTGAACTCCGAAAACGACACACATTGATCAACCTGTGCCAACCACGGATACTATCACCTTCAATTCCTCCTTCAATCAGTACATAAATCGTAATATAACCGTACGTCTGAGTTTAAAATAACTCATCTTCAATAAATGTCTTCTTCCATCTAATCTTTAAAAACATTCAAGTATTTATGTTGACGAGAAGGAGTTGAATATTTTGATTGTAATGGTCAAACTTATAAATAACTGAATTCATTGCACCCGATGTTGAAAGGGTCATTGTCAATCCATCAATCAAAAGGAACAGCAACTTTGAAAGGTAAACAAATTAACGACTAGAAAGTCAATATTCATATCCTCTAGAAGCCGACATCATTTTCTAAACCTAGATAACATAGATGTCAAACCTATATAAAGAAAATCAAGCATGAAGTTTCATTCTGTCTTCACAAGTATTAATGTTGAGAATGCGAAAGCAAAACCTGTAACTGTTTATTTGTCTAGCTGTGCAAATTTGTTCCTGCGTTGAGAGCAGACAGAAATGTTGTCCGATTGTTAAGTTAAAGGCTTTTGTAAGACATTGTGTGGACACACTCACAATCCTCACATGCTTCTGGTTTACGTGCCATTCTCTTTCAGGGGATGCTCGATAGTGTAGTGGTTAGCTTGCTGGACTGTCAAGCGAGAGGTCACAGGTTCAATTCCCCACCAGGGCAGAAGCTTGTTTTGAGATTTCTGCTCTATATGACCCCCAAGCTAACTCAACTACAATGAGTACACTGACCGTACACTGTGGGTGAGAAGATGAGATTGGCTCGATGTATATTACTATACATTACTCTACGAAGCCATCTACCTCTGGCACTTACTGGATATAACGTGAACATCAAAGTCGTCTTCTATAGCTATAGCTGGTCTCTGGGAGGAGTTGAAGGCCGCCTGAAAGTCACAAACAATCCACACACCTATGCAGCAGATACAGTTACTCAAGGAATGTTACCAGTTCATCGTAGACGCATCTTTGCAAAGATCATCAGACAGCCATATTTTAGCACCATAGAGAAAGAGGCTCATAAAAGGGGCAATAAGGACCCAGTGTAAGAAATTAGCGGTGCAAACAAGAATGTTTATTTTGATATTTTGATCAAAAAGGTATTGTTTTTACAAGGAAGATGACTGATGTTCTTGTTGAAATCCATTGTGGCAATATTTGTTGCACTGTGTTGTATTAATCAATTACAAATCATCTCTTAAAACAATAAACTTATCATGGCAATCCTAGCTCGAAAACCCCAAGGAAGTCAAAACCAGCGTCTACACACCATGCGTTAAAAGGGAAATAGAATGACAACGTCTTCCCTTTCTTTTTTCTTTCTTCTTTCTTAGAAATAATAGGATCTACCTTCCAACATACTGCCGTCAATCAATGGTAATTACAAATCGAGTGTCAATGACAAACTCCAGTCATCAGAGGCTGAGAACTGCAGCAGCTTTTGAATCAACTCACCTTGAGCTTCTTGATTTTCGAGGTAGACCCGGCAATTCGAAACAGACCCTGCAGAGAACAATTTAAAAATCCACTAATCGCTTAATCTTCACATTACCACATGAAGGAAAATGGCTCTACATAAATACAATCTTCCTACATAACATTCTAATCTAATCAAATGACTTCTGTAGGGACTTAATCATAATCAATTAACACTTTAACGACGAGCATGTACTAAAAGTGACTAGGAAACTAATACAGCTCATCGTGTTAAAGTGTTAACGCACCGGCTGATGGTCACTTTCAAACGAAATCATTGTCAAAGTCCTAATAATAATAATAATAATAATAATAATAATAATAATAATAATAATAATAACACGGACAATTTCTGTAGCGCCGTAACGCGACCAAGCCGCTACAAGGGCGCTGTAATAATGCAGTCCTAATCCACCTAACAACCCAGGTTGAGTTCCGAAAGTCAAAGAAACCAGAAGTGAAGCTACGGAGGAGGATAAGTAAGCTGAAAAAGACGAGTTTTAAGTTTAAGTTTCAATGAGATTAGAGAGGTGACAAAATACACAAAATGGGGCAGCGAATTCCAAAGCCTTGGATGGACCAGCCATCGAGAATGTCCGAGCCCAACCCCGTCTTGGTGCAAAAGTCAAGTTATTTATCAAATGAGTGCAATAATTGATGGCATGAAAGGTGAGGAAATATAGGTCAGCTGTAATGACTTTAAGCACTTCATGAACAAAAAGAAGTAAGTTAAATATAGTACTGGGATAATAAACCTGCAAAATCAATATATGGACAATGTTTATTGCAGACTTCATGACTTGAGAATGAATTGTTGACTGCTGAGGAATTGAACTCTTGACTTCAGGTGAGAGGCAGATAAGCTATCGATATGAGATGGTCCGCTTACCTCTTCTGCCATACCGTATTCGTTAAGGACTGCGATGCATTCCTCAAGGACGTAAGCGATTTCACGATTCTCAGCGTCGAGATGTTCTTGTAACAACTGGCCAAAGACTGGCTTCTTTATGCTGAATTCTAACAGAATAAAACACAGATTAAATTGGGATACGTAGACAGGATGGAGTAAGGATGGATAGGATGGAGGAAAAATGGATAGAATTGAGGAAGGATCGATAAGATGGAGGAAGGATCAATAGGATGGATGAAGGATGGATTGAATAGATGGAGAGGATGCATGGGGAAGACGAATGAGTGCATGTGGTGGGTGGATTGGATGTATGGCTGAATTGTATGGATCAGCAGGATGGGACGGCAAGTGGGTGGAAAAATTGATGGGTGGGTGGATGGATGGTTTAGTGGTTCGATGAATGGCTGTGTTTGCGTGGTTGAAGACCACGTTCCAAGAACTAATGTTCTTGACCGAGCAATTACCCTACATTACCTTACATTACTTCACTTTACCTACCAATCTTATGCACAGAAAAAAACAACTTCAGTGAATAAGAGACTGAAAACTCTCTGTCTAAAGACACGAGTATCAGTGCGGCCATACTCAGTCTCTGAGACACATTTGGAATCTTTTCAACTATACTATTAGAGTAAATCCTGGTTCTGCAACTTGGGTTCTAATCAACCCTTCTTGTGAAATCCACAATGACCACACCATCGACTTGTGCAAAAATAACCTGAGGTCGCTGCCTTTGATACAAATGCCTTCTTATATCGAACACACACACACCTAAACAGCAAGGATATGCTGGAAAGGAAAAAAGGGTGAATTCTGTCTAACCGATATTTTCCTGTAGCTGTGGAATGACTGTGTCGAGAATGCCGAGCGACTGACGGTGGTAGGTGGCCTGAATCTGAGCCAACTAAACGTAAACAAACGAAAGCAGTAAAGTGTATACGTAGCCAGGGAAAGCATACACAGGTAATAATGTCAAGAGTTACTTACTCACTGAATTACGACTAGGCTTCTCCAGCAAACCCCATTGACAGTCAGCATGCTAACCCCAACACTATCGAGCCACCCCCCCCCCCATGGGCAGAAATGTGGTTCGAGATTTCAGCTCCACCTGCACCCCTAACTTTCTCGGCTATAATGAGTACACTGACCATACACAGTCGGTGAGAAGAAAAGATGGCGAGGGAGAGGCTTGGTCACCGACCTTCATATACCGAGGCTAAGAAAATGAAGTCGCTAACACTTCATCCCCATGGCTGCCTCATGGCTAGCTTAAGGGATTGCTCTTCTTCTTCTCCTTCTTCTCCATCAAAGTGCAATTTATGACTGGGGTTTACCTGAGGCGACCATTTGCCGATGCTTTGTGAATACTAATTAATGTGCGCTATAGAAGTCGTCAATTGATCAGATAAGATTAGATCAGATTAGAGATTATCTTGAAAAATTATTGTATCCCCCATTCTCTTTTCCACCATCAGATTACTAAATGGATGGATCGATGGATGGATGGACGAAAGGATGGATGGATGAACTGATGGACTCAATGGATGCAAGAATGGATAGATGAATGAATGGAAAGTTGAATGGATAAGTGGAGAAATGGATGGATGGATGAATGGAAGGATTGATGGATGATCAGGTCGATGGATAAATGGATGAATCGATGGATGCACTGAATGGACAGATGATGCAAGAACGAATGGATGGATTGGTGAATGGATAGATAAATGGATAGGTGGATGGATAGATGGATGGATGAAAACATTGAATGATGAATGAATGAATGGAAAGTTGAATGGACAAGTGGAAGGATGGATAGATGAATGGATAGGTGTATGGATGCACGAACGAACGGATCAATGGAATGATGGAATGATTACTGTACCTCTTGGAGACATTTGGTGACGTCAGACTCCTTGCTGACGAAATTGTACATTTCGGTTGCCAGTTGGTCCTTGACCTGTTCCACCTTGTTATTAGCATCTTCCACCTCCTGCCTTGCCTCATCCAATTTCGTCTGCATCCCGGCTTGTGCCTGTTTCTGGGCATTTGTGTAACTGGAATGCAAAGTGACCCAATCTCATCATCACATTCTGACATTACGTCATCACATTCTGACGTTACAACCATCGCATCATAACATTTAGAACAACAAACTGTTACATTATGATCGACAAACCGTAACGTTACGATGCACAATCTGTAACATTACGAGGGACAAGCTGCAACATTATGATGTACATCATAATCACCAAACCTAACATTAAAATCCACAATCCGTAGCATTATAAACTGTAACGTTAACTGTAACAATACACAAACTATAACATTATAATCAACAAATTGCAACATTACAATGCACAGTTACACACGTAATCAACAAGCCATAAAATTACCACAAACAAACTGTAATATTATCAACAAAATGTAATATCATGATTGACAAACTATGATAACATAACTATTAACAAAACTGCAACATTATATTCATCACACCGACACTACAAATTAACCTTCAACCAACTTAATTAGGTATCACAAATTCATACATAACACAATATTATATTTGTTGATCATAATGTTAATGTCATAATGTAATACTCTTTTCAGCATAAATTCTGGCTCACCGCTGCTTTGCTGAGTCCATGTCGAGAATTAACGATTTCATTTGCTTCTTTAACTTCTGAATCGATGGATAGTCCACCTTCAATTACACAAATGAATCTGTCACAGTAATTAAATTTATTAAATGTAAAACATTTAGGAAATTCAGGCAACCTGTCTAACTCATGTTTGGATAAATAAATAAAGAAGAAGAAGAGCAGTCCCTTAAGTTAGCCCTGACACAGCCATGGGTATGAAATGTTAGCAACTTCAGTTTCTTAGCCTCGGCATATGAAGGCGGTTGGCCAGTCCTCTCCCTTGCCACCTCATCTTCCCACCGACAGTGTGCGGTCAGTGTACTCATCATAGCTGAGCTGGCTAGGGGGTGCAGGTGTAGCAGAAATCTCGAACCAAATTTCTGCCCCATGTGGGATTTGAACACCCGCCCTCTCCATTGACAGTCCAGTGCGCTAACCACTACACTATCGAGCACCCAAAACTTAAAGCCAAAAGCATGCATATGTGGGGAAAATAATCTTCAACATAATTCTCAAAAATCACATCTCAAGTTCAAAATATTATCCTGCAGTTCTCAGAACACAGGCAACCCAGAGTCCACTCATAAAAGTTATTAATCACTCAAATGAATATAACTCACACCTCCTTTTCAAATAAGCCGAAAAATTTAATGAAATACAAGCCAAAACTAATGACGCATTCAAGTGAGGAACTAACGAACAGTAATAGCTAAGTAAATAATTACTCAGATAACCAATGTTACTCTGATAAATTGCAAACAATATTAGCAAATATTTGAAGTATGACTAATCAATTTTGACTAAACAGTATATACACAAGTAACATATTTATACAAAACCAACACTCAGTTGTGATAACACCTTCTGGTGACAAGTATGCAAATAAATGTATAAGTAAATATATTTGCTGACATGTATGTATATATATATATATATATATATATATATATATATATATATATATATATAATGTATATATAATATATGCTGGTATATTCACAAACAGGCACACACATAAACTGGCCAAAAACTGAAACTATATCTCTTGGATGCACACACATGACTGCATTGTGTGTTTATTTGAACAGGAACTGTTGTTTTTTTCCTGCTTTTTTCCAGCATTTTTCATCTCTTATGAGAGATTTATGTATACTGATTTAATCGTGTTTAGTATACTGTTGTCACCAATTGATGATTATATGATTGTATGTATTATGATTAACGTAATTAGGGTGACCCTGAATCCCTGATAGCGGAACCTCATGTTCTTTATGGGTTTACCTATTGGCACCATTGTATGTGACTGTTTGGAAATGCATTTTCTTACATGGTGATCAATAAAACAATCTGAATCTGAAAATCTGAAATATAA
Organism: Allolobophora icterica; assembly: GCA_963556255.1. Taxonomy (NCBI): domain Eukaryota; kingdom Metazoa; phylum Annelida; class Clitellata; order Crassiclitellata; family Lumbricidae; genus Allolobophora; species Allolobophora icterica. The sequence goes on along the minus strand of OY744609.1, from coordinate 8,597,076 downwards.
TATATACATACATATACACATATAAAAATGCATACATATGTACATAAGCATCGACATATATTGCTCACCTCGACCATGTCGCGAATCGGGACGATGATTTTCTGTTCGATGTCCATTTCCATGGCCAAAACATACCCTGCTATAGCACCTTGTGCATCTCCAGCCAAATGGAAGACCTGCCTGAATGAATAAAAGCAGAAGAATTTTGCATAATCTCTTCAATGTCGTTTCTTTCATTTGCTATAGGTTTGTGAAACGAATTCTAGAACAGGTCCCATCTTACAAACAGCAATTTACCTTTTGTGTATGTTTGTATGCATGTATGTTTGTTTTTATGCATTTATACATGTATGCATGTATGTATGCTTGCATGCATATAATTGTGTCTCTATATGTATGCAAGAAAGTACGGTATGCATTTATATATATGCATTTACGTAGGCATGAACACTTATTATTCAGGGCAGATATTTGTGTCGAAACGTCTGCTTCACCTGCGCCCCCTAGCCAACTCAGCTAAAATGAGTACACTGACCGTACACTGTCGGTGGGAAGATGTGACGGTGAGGACTGGCCACCCGCCCTCACATGCCGAGGCTAAGAAAATTAAATCGCTAACATTTCATACCCATGGTTGCCTCAGGGCTAGCTTAAGGGACGGCTATTCTTCTTCTTCTTCTTCTATTATTAATAATAGAAGAATAAGAGCAGTCCTTTAACAGTCCTGATGCAGTCATGAGTATGAAGTGTCAGCGACTTCACTTGCTTAGCCTTGGCATATGAGGGCAGGTGGCCAGTGCTCTCCCTCGCCATCTCATCTTCCCACCGACAGTGTACGGTCAGTGTACTCATTATAGCTGAGGTGGCTAGGGAGTGCAGGTGAAGCAGAACTCTCAAACTAAATTTCTGCTCTGGCAGAGATTTGAACCTCCAACCTCTTGATCAACAGTCCAGCATGCTAACCACTGCACTATCGAGCTCCCCCTTAAAGACCTGTGGCTTGGGTTGCTGTGGTGTATGCTGTAATAGGATTAATATGAAACAAATATATGCAGAAATCAGTGTAATCGTCAATGCAGCAGCAAAAACAGCTGGACACTTGTCACGAGTCAAGTAGCTCCCGAAACGGACTTCGGCAAACATTAATTAACAAGTACTTATTTATAATTAAATAATTATGGGTCTTCTGAAGATGACTTAATAAGCCTTGAACACATAATTATTATTTCTTATAATGCTCAAGGTAAAAAGGGTCCCTCAGGGACTTCGACATTACAAAGAAAACAAAGATGTCAGGCTCCTCAAATGTACCTCGGAAAGCCATCACATTATTATTAACATTATTATTATTTGAAGATTTATAGAGCACAAGTTGATTTAACTAAATACATCTCATGTGTGCTACTTGGCAAGTTAATATGGTTGTCTGAAATGCAATTCTTCACAACACTGATTTTTTATAATACCCTGACTCAATTTATTTGTCACGCTATGTCATTTAATTAAGTCTGTATATGGCCATATAACTGAAGCAGCTTAACATATGTTCAAAAGGTTTCTTGAGATATCTCCGAGTATAAACTGCATGTGAGTACAGATAGCATTTTCACATAGGCAGAGAGCATTAATGAATAAATTGGATTTTGAGTATAAATTGGATTTTAGTACAGACTGCATTTTAACGTAGGCAGTGGGCATTTTCACTTACAGTTTACATTTTGGAGTGATGCACAGATTGTATTTCGAGTATAAATTGGATTTGTTTCAGTACAGATTGCAATCTAAGTATCATCATGCATTGCATTTGGAGCATAACTAAAAATATAAACGGAGTACACGTAGCATTCCGAGTATCACATATATTGTATTTTTAGTAAAAATAGTTTTTTCACTTAACATTTTCTGTACCATAAACATTGCACGTTTAGTACAAACCGCAAACACAATTGGAATACATATATCACTTTCAATACCAAATACATCACATTTTATCATAAGTTGCATTTTCAGTCAGAATTGCAATGTTCTCCTGCATTGACAACAATCTTCTTCTGTCCACTGTGAAATTTATCTGGCTGGCCTCCGCAAACCCTTTTTCTTTCTCAAATGCCCCATAAAATAATGGGGCACATTTGACGAATAGAGAAAGCATAAATGTTGTCAGAGGACTTTCAATGAACACTTTAGGAGTGGCCAAAAGGTATTAATCCACTCTGTGTAGCCTACAGAAGTGCCCAAACACGGTAACAAGGGTCCAAAACGCTCAGGCTAGCCAAGAATATTATTACAGCTCAGCCAGCACAGTAGGCGGGCCGCAGTGGGCTGAGTCACAGATACCGCCTACTTAGGTAGCTTCCAATTCGTAGACCCTTTTAACCAGATGCTAGGCTGCTAGCAGCCGAGTGGGGTGCAATGTTTGCTGACAATTACTGGTTAGTTTCGGTTAAACAGCGTCCATGCCTTATCTAGACCGCTTCAACTTTCCCTACGGCTGCCGAAAAACTTTCCCATGGCCGCGACCCGGATAAAGTGTCCCTCGTTTCACCCCCACCCCATAACTCGCCCCTCATTCGATCCCGGAACTTTGTGTCGACGCTGTTTTCGAGGTCAGAGATGATGACGCCCAATGTCTGACTGCACTGTTCAACTGTGTCTGGTACGCTCTTAAAAGTAATGGCCGATCGAGCAGACACTGAAACCACCCTCATCGAGATAACCGCAGCAGTACAAGCACAGTCATTGTGAGGCACAGTAGCCCAATGGGTCGAGTGCTCAGCCTGTAATGCACAGTGCATGGGTTTGAGACCCAACTGTGGTGGTTACTGTGTAGGAACCTTCAGGAAATCAATCCTTCACTCACAGTTGCTCAGCACCATCAATGTTCTGTCATATGTGCAGGGACGTCATTTGGGGGGAAGGGGGGGCATTTGCCCCCTGATTTTTGAGAAAAAAAATTAAAAAACTGGAACAAGAAAAGGAGGAAGAAAAAAGGGGTAAAAAAGAAAAAACGATACCCAAATTCATGGAATTATTATATACTATTAACAAAACTAGAGTCTGCATAGGTTTTTTCACAAGACCACACCTCTTTGACAGGGGGAGCACCGAAAACCTGATTAAATTTCTTCGCGCAGAGCGCGAAAATTTTTTTACCTCTTTTTTCACGTCCTTGCCCCTCCCCCTGAAAAAAGCTGAAATGACGTCCCTGCATATGTGCACCTCTGAACTTTGGAAAGTGAAGGCAATATCCAATTCAGTTTCACTGTACTGTAATGCATAATGTGTCCATTACCACATCTTAACTTATTTTACCTAAGTACCTAACATCACCACTCCTCACCTTAAACATGTTAACTTACCTCATCACACAAGCCTTAAGTCATCTTACCTGATCTTACCTCATGTTACCTTGCGGGTGTGGAAGACTGCAATCATCCTACCTTATATAACCTCACCTCACCTTATGGGCTTGAAGGATTGTAATCATGACATCACCTCAGCTTACCTTATGGAGGTGGAAGGATTGTAATCATCCAAACTTCCATAACCACACCGCACCTCACCTTATGGGGTGGAAGGATTGTAATCACCCTACCTTACACAACCCTCATGACTTACTGTAGGGGCTTGAAGGAGTGAATCATACATACCGTGTTCCTGAGTCTTGTTCAAACTGACCAGAAGAGTCGATAAGACAGTGCGACAAACCGTACTCCGGAAGTTTCTTCTGTAGGTGCGAAAAACAACCGAAAACAACAGTTAGCTTAGACTTTTAACAAAGACTTTAACGTAAACAAACAATAACTTTGAAAAGCATTATTATTATTACTACCTCAACTACTGTTGTTGTTATTATTAAACAGTAACATCCAGGGCAGAAATATGAGTCAAGATTTCTGCTGCACTAATACAGTTGGTGGGAGGAACCAAGCAGTGACAGGGAGGACTGGCAACCTACCCTCATATACCAAGGCCGAGTAAACAAAGTCGCTAACACTTCATACCCGAGACTGCCTCTCGAGTTGGCTCAAGGGTCGATCTCTTCTCTTCCTTCTCTAGTCTCCCGTTTAATTAAAAGACACAACTTTTAAGAGGGTTCTTTTATAAGTGTTATATAAATAGCAACATAATACAAACAAACATACATGCACAGTACATGTACACATACATACAAACACATACGGTGTCACACACAAACAGTGTCACACACACAAGCCAGCCTAGCCTGGTCAGCATCAGTGAACCTGGTCAAGCAATTCTCGCATTTTCAATCTCTGATCATGCAATGCCCTTCTTACCAGTCGCTTCTCAGCGTCTGTGTTGGGACTCTGACTTCGGAGGAAGCTGATGACTTTCTTGTGCAGGTTTTGGCAGACGGTCTTCAGCAGCTCAACGCGTCTCTCCAAGTTCTGCTCATACTCGTTCAGCACCTCGGATTTCTCGGCCCTGATTCGCGCAGACACAGCAAACATGTTTCAATTTATATATCACTATGCTACGCCAAGTAAGTAAGTAAGTTTATTCTTTATTAAGAAGCGCTAGCAAATGCACAGCGCTGTACGAGATAATACAGCATATTACTTTGTATTACATATTACAATCGTACACACGTACATACACGTACACTCATACACACACAGATACATACATGCATACACACATATACATACATTCATATACACAAACATACAAGCACACATACAGACAGGCATACATACACACATACTCACAAGTGGACATACATGCGTACACAAGCCAGCCAATGAATATCTAAGTAGGAGCATCAGTATTCAGCTCATGGTCAGTCTTCACGGTCCACTGCTCTCGCCATCACAGCTCAGTGGAAGAGGGGAGGTGCACTGAGTTCAAAGTTCAGCCTCCTCAGTCAATGCAGGAAAGAAGAAACAGCTCAGTACACTGACATGACATCAGCATCCCACTCTCCTTATTGTGGCAGCCGGGTGGCTATATTTACAGCCAACCCAAAATAAAACGCCCCACGAAAGGGGATCTGATGGTCATGCAGGATGATAATGGGGCAAACCAGCAAACAGACAAAGGGAAAATCAACCTGATGAAGATAAATCTAATTTAATCTAATCTGGGGCACGGGAGAGTCTATTGGTAAGCATGCTGGACTATTAACAAAGACGTAAGAGGTTCAAATCCCACCCAGGGCAGAAATGTGCTTCAAGATTCGGCTCCAGTGCTTCACCTGTGCCACCTGGCCCACTCAGCTATAACTAACTAAACTGACCACACACTGTCGATGGGAAGGTCAGCTGGCAAGGGAGAGGACTGGCTATACACTGTCATAAATTATGGAATAGCCTTCCCTCTGAACTACGACATATCTCCAGTTATTATATTTTTAAGAAAAACCTACGTTTATACCTACATACCAGTCAGGGCACTCTGTGACAGTATGCTGCTATCCATTTCTTTATTTTTTTAAAATTCTCTTTCTCTTTTTCGTGACATTTGTTATTTTGATAGCTAGTTAACTTGCTATGATTAATAGGAATATCAAGTAGGCTAATTCAATGACCCACTTGTAATAAGCTTCTTTGATCTATGATTTAGTATGGCTATCGCATCATCTACTTGGTGTATAGGGGGCCTTTCCTAGCGGGATCCTGGTCCTTTTAGGGCCTCCTATTGACCCACCTTCTGTCTGGTATAGCCTTATCGTCTCCATCTACACCTTATTACCTCAAACCTTTCACACTATAGTGGCTATTTAATTATACTGTCATATGTTTCTTTGTGGATCAATAAAAGCATCAGTATCAGTATATGACAAGGCTCTGAAAAATGAAGTCGCTAAGACTTCGTACCCATAGTGCTCCGCCTTTCAGGCTGGCTTACAGGACTGCTATTCTGCTTCTCATAACCTGAAAACTTCTATGCTGCCGCAATCATATGGCACGAGGCACTGCTCGCTGGTTGGATATAACTAGTCGAGATCTAGATGAAAGGATCTGGACAAGACCGTACACTGTACCTGGAACGTTCTACCCGTTGCCGGTCCCTCCATCTGGAACTCTCTACCAACTCTCTTAGCGAGACTATCTTTTGCTCTAAACTGAAAACTTTCCTCTTCCAGTCTTCCTATGGCTCTTAATGGTTGCCTGGCTTCGATGTGCACTTCTGAACTTTCTAAGGAGCGCATTATCAAATCACATTTGCATTGTATTGTATAATTACATCTGCATTGTATTGTATATTCGAAAAAGATGGCACTTTGTCAGACGTAAACAAGCAGCGGAGTGGAAAGAAACAATGTATTATTGTTATTGTCTTGTCTTCAACCATCCTCGAACAAAGGATTGACCACACCACGGACAACTTTGCTCCATCCTTGCTCCATCCGCTTCCCTCTCTTAAGAAACTCTGGCAAATCCGCTCCCCTTAATCAAAATCGGTGTAGTATTTGTGAATATGACGAGTAGGCAAAGATGAAAAACAGGATGGCTGGCCAATGTGTATCACTGGCCCAGTTAGCCAAATTGTCACTGCGTAAGTCCCAGGAGCCTCTGTGGGTGAGGTGCCCGTTGGCATACCATGGCTTATTTGAGAGATTAGAATCTCGGGTTACCACGGTCCGTACGTAGTCCGTACATGGAGGACTTTGAAGGGCGTGGCATCCATTCAAACGGGCAGCGGATGTGAAGGACCTCAGCCGATAGATTCAGTACATAGCCTCCTCCTCCTCCTCCTCCTTCATCCCAAACATAAACGATACCAAAGCACTTGCAGATCAGACAGAGAATGATGGGGGAACTCCAAGAAAGCCAGCTGTTCTGTCTGGGGCCTATTTAAACTCAGGCATTAACGTCTATATAAACCATTATGCCTAATATAAGTATATACAAGTCCACGACTCAGGATACATTTCGAACCACCACCCTGCAATGACTCGGCTCCGTGACCCACTGTCACCCACAAACCACCAGGCCACGACCCTAACCCGGCTGTAGTATAGCCTGTCTGCTTCCGTGGCTTTTTCGTAGAGGTAATTACCATCTAGTAATACGTAGGCCAGTGATAGTGCAAACAATCCGAAGCCCGCTCGTCCCACACAGGAACTATTCCCAGCCTAAGTGATACGGTTTAATTAAATTTGTCACATTCGTTATTTGTGGGTAAACAACTCTAGCTTTACGCCTGTCAGGATCATAATTTTACAACAGACAACCACCTACTGAGTGATGATCATATCAGAACAAAATAGAACAACATTTGGATGTAAGTATGTGTGTGTGTGTGTGTGTGTGTGTGTGTGTGCGTGTGCGCGTGTGTGAGTATGTATCAAGACACTTAATAGGGACTCTTTGCCACTACCAGTGGGTGCCAATAATGCCAGTCCCAAGCCTGAGGAAAGAGGAGGGTGACGTCAATAGCCATGGGAGCCATAAGATGTTGTTAAACGCTAGAACTACTTAAAATAGCACTTTTAAGTACCTCACAAAATAAGCAGCAGAGCTGCAGTACTTAATGATCCATAATATCCAGCTATGATCACAATAGATCAATAAGCAATTGCAATAGAACAATTTAAGAAATCACAACAGAACAATAAGCAATCACAACAGAACAATAAGCAATCACAATAGAACAATAAGCAATCACAATAGAACAATATGCAATCACAATAGTACAATAAGCACTATTCGCTTATTGTACTATTGACTCAGGATACTAACCGGTAATTTTTTTATTGTTGTTGTTGTTACAAAACTCTTAATAGGATCAAAGTCAAACAGAAATGCAGATCTGAGGCATAGTTAGTCAGACGCCAGGTGAAGGGCTCTTAGACGTACAGATGTTTAAGAGCCATTGACAAATATTGAGTGTTGAGGCGTTTCTTAACACCTTAATGACAAGCTGCATTGGTTTCCAAGTCACATTTAGTAAGCTCTCGTCATTAAAGTGTTAAGGGAAGAAATAGAGTTCAAGCATCAGAGAAAACATTGGTAGTTAGTTTCACTCCTCGGAAGCAGCAACATGAAATGCACAAAAAAGCCCAGGTATGTATGTATGTATGTATGTAGGTATGTATGCATGTGTGTGTATGTACCTGTAACTATGGCAACAATTATCTAACCAGTCATATGACATTTACACCGTGTTGCAACTGACGGGACCATACAACTGATGAGACCATACAACTGATGGGGCTATACAACTATAGAATCATACAACTGATAGGGCCATACAATTGATAGGACCATACAACTGATAGTATCACACAACTGATAGGACCGTACAACTGATGGGACCATACAACTATATGACACAGAAATTCTAAGCCTACTGAAACACAGAGTACACATGATTCAAGATGGCAAACTGAATGATACTGATAAACCACTCTGACTAAGGCTTGGAATACTCAGATCCTCGAATATCATTGTCTTCGGTCGCAAAAGCAGTAAAATCGAACAGCTCTGAGCGTATCATGTTTCCGGAACTGATGCAATCTCGCTTGGACCGAGATCCATTATACTGACACCAAGTAACTGCTTGTTTGTTAATGCCAAACTAACGTCGGCACAGTGCAAACTGCACAATTTGTCACACAAATCATACAAGACAAGCGAAAATGTCCATTAAGGCAGTTACAAAACCCAGCCATGCAAGTATGTTAGCAAGTAGAAGAATTTTAAAATTAGAAATTGATTGTGCGATTGCAGTAACTCATCTTCTAGACGGGTGTGGCAAACCCACGGCACACACAGGGTGGCGAACCCATGGCACACTGGGGGTGGCAAACCCATGGCACAGTGTTTTATAAAGGGTTTTCTTTTCGCACCTTTCTAAAAGTATCTTTTAAATGTCTTTTATTTCATTTTTTATGCTTTGTCAGTTTAAACCTATACAAGAAAAATAATTATATACTGTGCAAAAATCCGAGGGGCACGCAGATACCTTTTAAAATGATTTATTGGCACTTTGGCACGCACCCTTAAAAAGGTTCGCCACCCCGTTCTATATCATCTCTCCCCCTCCCACTGTAATTTGACTCTAGGAAGTAGAGGATGAAAATGTCGATCGCCGCTTAAACTCTCTAAATCAAACATACTCCAGAAAATAGTAAAGACTAGTCCGGAAAACGGAATCGTTAATTGAATTTTATGTGAAATAGCTAACCGTCCAAGATTCTGGTCGATGTTAATCCGAACCCGTTGCAAGTGTTTCATGAAAGTAGTCATCGTCGTAGCGTGGGTGTCGAGACACAGAAAAGCGTCTACACAACGTCCCCTCAGAACAATTCACGATTTGCAAAAAAGGGCATTCGACGATCCCAACCAGGAGATGTTCAATCAAATACTGTCTCCCCTCAACTTTATAAACTCCTTTAAAGACGGGAGAACGTCAACTTCATTTTCCGCAAAGACTACATATGTATGTAAAGATTTTATATACTAAATATGTACATAGCGCCATCCAGCGATTGCCTAAATTGCTTTAGCTCATCAATTATATTAAATTACCCTTTTAATATAGCTTAATTTGTTTTAAAAATACTAAGAATCGCTCTTGAATTTAGCATAATTTTTAATTTATATTGAAAACTCAAATTCTTTTCAAACAGGCATGAATTGAACAGGGTAAATTCACACATAAATAAAATTCAGATATAGAAATTCGTGGCTGAACGTTAATGACGTGAAAGAATTTGTCATATCGAAAAATATAATGCTTCCTTATGACGTCATATCACACCAGGCCGCACACACTTTTTCCGTCTTTTTTGCCGTCTGAGTCATCATAACAACTATGTTGGCATAAGGGAATGAGTGGTTAGAAGTGATAATGTGTCCAACGACTCACTGATCCTGTCTAATGAGTACTACCGTACTAGGATACTAGCCACTGTTTATTAGCGCAAATGCTTCCTTATGACGTCATATCACACGCAGCCGCACGCACTTTTTCGAGAAACCCAATTCGGTTGCACGACTTGACGTCTTGGTCATAACGACACGAGGGAATGAGAATGAGTGGTTAGAAATGAATGTGACTATATAAGGACTCACTAAGCCGCCCGGCTATAGATTCGCTAGAGGCCTATAGGCTTCAACTTGCTTTGACGACTGCATGCATATGTACATGTGGTCTGCACTAAACGGATTTCGTACGAGCCAGGCTTGCAACATGTACATAGAATCTTGTCTAGTCAGTGCTGCCGTACTAGGATAGGCCTACTAGCCGCTGTTTATTAGCACAGCTGAGGGGCAGTGCAGGTCATGAGGAAGAATTTGGTTCATGGCAGCAATAGGCCTAATACGTATACACTTCCTTCTTTCGCTTACATACATACAGTTTCACATCACCTCGTTGCCGCTGAAAGCCTTATAGGCCTATGGCGATATTCATATCACCATATGAATATATATGGTCACCGCTCTCTTCGCTCTACCACCCGTGGTGATCTCTCTGTTCCTTTTGCACGCACCGCTACTATGCAGCAGCGTGCTTTCTCCGTCGTTGGTCCCAAAATTTGGAATGGACTTCCTTCTGAGCTGCGGTCTCTTCCTCGAAACTCATCCACCGCTTTCTTCTCTGCTCTAAAGACTTTTCTCTTTCGCCGGGGTTGGGCTGGGAGCGCCTCTGAATAGATTCCTTGAAGGGGCGCTATATAAATGTTTGATTGATTGATTGATTGATTGATTGATTGATATTTAGCATCATTTTAAGGTTAGCCTAATGTTAGGGCAGTTAGGCTGTCATCAGCGACAAAAATCTGGTCATAACTCGCGCGCGCACGGGTTGGGGTAGGGTGTGAGAAATTTGTTTTGGACAGCATTTTTGTTCATTATGGGGGATAGAGGGGGCCAATAGAACTGGCGGCGATCTTGTTTGACAGGTGGGTGGGGGGACACTTTTGAACTGATCTGGTCAAAAAAGAGTTTTGAACTGATCTGCTCCAAAAAAGTCAAAAAAATGGTTCGCGTGCAAGTCGTTTGACATATTTTATGACCACTTTATTCACATTTGGCGGGTAGAGGAGTTACAGTGAATATAAACGTCATAAACGGGAGGTGTGCAGTTATTCATTTTGTAAGCTTAGTTGGCCACCAAACATATTAGATCTTTTGATGGACTTGGAAACAAACTGTACAAATCAACTTCTGTGTGTCAACTGAATCAATCACAAGGTCTTGATGGGTGTTGCAGACAGCGACTGGCTGAAGTCATAGGTGTAGACTCGGGGGGGGAGAGCCGGGCCACGTGCCCCCACCAAATAATTGAGATGGACTGTACACTTAATGCAACAAGTGTAGAATAATTACCAAATGCCCCCTCTCCCATATTTTGGGCAAGTTTACGCCAGTGACTGAATTTAACCGTTTTCTGTCATATATAGCCATTAGCCATGTCTTAAGCCTACTATTGGCATTAAAACGGTTATTTCGGTCGGTTTCTGCTGGTGTGGCATGACATACCGCTCTATCAGTAGTAATTAGACAAGCTCCTCTATCTCATAAAATTCTTATCGAACTTGGGGAGCATTTTGCGCATGATGGAGGCGGCCTCGCAGAAGGGCCGGATCTAGACTTTTTCTTTAGAGGGGGCGAGTTTATGGACGTCCAAGATCAATAGAATTAAAAATTTAAAATGACTTATCAAATTAATAGTCTATCAACCTTATAACATGTTACAACACAAATTCCAGTCTTTGTTTCCAATTTTAGCAAAGCGATCGATCACTTTGGCCACATCTACTTTCTCGGTGAGCGTTCAGAAGTGCTAAACCGGTCAAGCTTTCCTGACCCATTTGGTTTCTCAACCATGTATTTAGTCGACGTAATGAAGAGCAACTCCTCTCTGCTAATCAGACTTGTTGTCCTCGAGACCAAGGTCTTGGTCTCGAGTGCTCTCGAGTTCGTTTTTAAAAGTCTTGGTCTTGGTCTTGAGACCAAAAGTCTTGGTCTTGGTCTTGAGGTTCAAAGTCTTGGTCTTGAGGTTCAAAATCTTGGTCTTGGTCTCGCAAGACCAAGACCAAGACCGGTTGTCAATATGAACAGTCATTTAACAAAACTCAAGAATTTAAAAATTTATCAAACCTTTACAGTTACATCCTGTACGTACTTGAAAAGCTACCCGTACTGTGTGTGCCAGCGACTTCAGCACTTGTAGAACGTATTTTTCACATGGCGAAATTTTTATGAGGCCCCACAAGGCACGTCTTAGTCAGAAAATTCTGAGCGAATTGGTTTTTATCAAATACAAAAGGTGTTATTTGTAAATACGAATCCGGAATTCTCTGCCGTCTGCATTTAAAGTTAATTTGCCTGAATAAAATAAAAGACTCACGGTTTCATTAAAATAGCGAGTAGTCCGATTTGACAATTTTTTGGTAAGGAAAAGAAGTCTTGGGCTGAATGTGATTGTTTGGGTCTTGGTCTCGGTCTTGGTCTTGAGGTTCAAAGTCTTGGTCTTGGTCTCGAGGTTCAAAGTCTTGGTCTTGGTCTTGGTCTCGAGGTTCAAAGTCTTGGTCTTGGTCTCGAGGTTCAAAGTCTTGGTCTTGGTCTCGAGGTTCAAAGTCTTGGTCTTGGTCTTGAGGTTTAAGGTCTTGACAACAAGACTGCTGCTAATGCAATGCGGACCGGTAACGTTAGAAGAATTGTTAGAAGTGAGTTCACTAATGAATATGGGTCTTCATCACATGCAGTTCTGCAAAGCTTCTTTCACGTAGGCCTATACTGGAATAGCTATACACAGTGGCGTAGAGCCCTGCGCCGACTTCATAGTGTCGGCGGCGGCGCGCCGGTCATTTTGGGTCGGCGGCGGCGGCGCGCCGACGAGCAAAAATCGCGGCGTGCCCTAGTCAGAAGCATGAGTCACAATGAGAGTTGAACAGCCGTTGGTCCTGTGACCAGTCAAGAGGGCCAAGTTCTCTAAAGCCACTCCGTCACACTGAACCTCAACTACATACAAAGGGACTCAGAGAGAAGACACCTTCAGACATTTGCCTTACAAATATGAACATCCTTAATTACACTGCACATGTGTGTATAGGTATTGTTATGAAGCAACATGCATTGCAGATTGCATGAGTACACTTGCATATGCACTGATGCAGTATAGGCCTACACACCAAGTCACATGGCAGAAGACGGATAACAGCATCCTCCCAGTGAGAGCGACTGCTGTCAAGCCATGAAGTGAACTGTAAATATATACGTTTTCCTATTGTAATACAATGGCCGAGTGGCCTCACCTCTGTTAATTTTTCAATTAATTTACCAGATGGTCTGCCGCCCGTTTGAATTGGTGCCATGCCATTTAAGGTCTCCATATATAGACCATTGTCTGTATCCCACTAAACTGAAAAAGACCATTCTCGATACTATACGTCCTAAGTCAAAACCTGTCTCAACTGATACTGTTTACCTCATAGTTGTTAAAAACGATAGAAACGAAATAAAAAACGGAAAAAAACGTCGTTTTATTCCAAAAAATAAAAAACGGGAAGAAAACGGAAAATAACGACAAAAGAAAATAAATTGACTTTCTCGCATCTTATAGGCGCTACTGCAATTTAAAATTAAAAACCTTATTCACAGAATTTAATAGCAAATACACAACTTTATTAGTAAACACTAAGTAACATCAATCTACAACAATTATTTTATTTCTTATAAGTTTGGTTTAATAAGAAATTGAGAAATTAAAAATATTGAAATCTTTTCAAATTTAAATTGCAAACATAAGTCCACATAAGTCCATGCTGACTAAACTAACACAATTAAAAACTAAACTTTGGAGGTATAGACTATATACTATATATATAGTGTAAACTTTCTCACACTAAATGCATTTCAATTTAGCCAATGCTGAGTTTTTGTTTTTCTCGTTTATCAAAGTAACGTGAATCCATTCCGCACCCTTTTCTTCTGGCATTTTAGATAACTTAGAAATAACTTTATAAAATTTTATTTCTTGTACTGTGCTATTTCATAAAATATTTGTTTCTCAAATAATGACGTAAATAGCCTAGTGAGGTAAATTAGCTGAATCCTTGAAAGTACGGAAACAACGTAAGGGACATCAGACAAAATATTAAACAGAAACTGAAAAACATTGACAGACAGTAAATAAATAAATAAATAAAGTTACATAAAAAACGGAAAAAAACCATAAGAAAAATAAAAAACGAAAAAAACGACGTTTTTTGGGAAAAAATAAAAAACGAAAAAAACGATTTTAACATCTATGGTTTACCTGAACAGATTCCACCCAAAAGTATTAATCAATTATACCTTCCGTTCTGCAGGAATTAGTTAAGTGGCATATCTTGATATTAATAGCACTTATAAACTCCTCTAACCTTACAACATTAAGCCAAAAATTTACACCATTGTAATAAGACCACAGACATCAAAGCTACAATCAATAAGTTATAGAAGCTATTCAACATGAAGGTAACGAATGGGGAATACTCTAGTACTGTAGCAGACTTACAAAGACATGCATTCCTTATTGCTTTTGTTGTCAAGGTATTAAGGAAATGGCAACAAGAACAGAAGTATCAAAACAGTGGCTACTTGTATCAAGATATCGCTTTAAATGACTTGTGTATCATACGCTTATAGCATTGACGACACAAATTCGTGTTGCTGATCAAGTTTCGCAAAGAAACCAAGAGAAGTAAAAAGAAGTAAGTGAGTACAAGATGTCCATTTCTATTTCTCACAAAAGTGACACTTTATCGCGAAATCAAGGAAAACACGAAAAATGCAACAATAACAATTAAGCATAACAGATTGTCGGCGGCGGCGCGCCGATAAACAAAAATCGGCGGCGGCGGCGCCCACGAAATGTCGGCGGCGGCGGCGCGGCGCGGCCGGCGCAGGGCTCTACAGTGGCGGCGATCTTGTCTGAGAGGTGAGGGGGGGGGACAAAGTCGGCCATGGTCTGGTCGATGACCTTTTTTTAAGCAATTCATGTCCCAAAAAATGTGCAAAATTTTTTTACGAATTCAACTCCACAAAAACTTCTTGATTTTTATACGAATTCATCTCCAAAAAAAGTTGACGACGATTTTTTAAAGTCATTTGCCTCTTTTTACAACTTTTCCTCGGGTCTCCCACCAATGTCGTGTGATTACCTTTTTTTAAGGAATTCGTCTCACAAATTTCTTTGCTTTTTTTTACAAATTTCTTCTTGCTTTCTCAGAATTTTCGAGGGGGGGGGGAGGGGACACTTCTGCTCAAAATTTGACTTTTTACCTCATCTCGTCAAAAATGCTGTGAAAACCCTCACGCGCAATTACATTTTTTGGCCTTTTCGTCTTTCTTCAAAATGGGGGGGGCAAATGTATGGCGTGTCCCGCCACTCTTAAATTTGGGGGTCATGTCCCCCTCGACCCCCCTAGATCGCCGCCCATGGCTATACACGTGTTCTTCGATGATCGTAACCACTTTTCTTTCCAGAGCCGAATTTACAACTAGCAGAGCAGATTCCAGTCCAGGTTTCACATTCATCCAGCTTTTACATTAGCAAATATAGGCTAGTGGAAAAGTCTTCACTGCAATTAACATGCTGATTTCTCAATACAGACAGAAGATTGGTGACAAGACTAGTCGCACCAGTTAAGTCCAGAGTTTTCTTCCGGAACAACCTGCTAGGCCCTATAAGAGGTTAGAAAGTGTTCTTGCTTAGCTGAAGCGGTAAAGAAAGACACCACTTCCTTGATGATACCCATGGAATGGCGTATACTCTGAACGGAAGAGGTCTGCGACATTGACAAGTTTAGAGCATGAATGAAGCAAGGACATCTACTGGTAGTATTCAAACGGCAGTCCGTCGCTGTACACGCGTAATAATAATAATCACACGACATTTATCCTGTGGTACAGCAGGCCTATGCCGCAGTTTATATTTTAAAATATAAATTTTTTTAGACTCTTGGGGGGCGATCGCCCCAATCGTCCCCTCTGGATCTGCCACTGTTTCTGTGGCGGTTTGGCCACAAGGCACGAACGAAGGAATATAATGATAGCTGTCTTAATTAATTAGCGTCTTATTCGATGGGTGGCGCTTTATAGCTGTTCGATTATAATTATAATTATAAGTGATTTATTTTATTTTTGCCATTTTAACGCTTTAATTTATTAATTACAATAAGAGAACACACCGTCTGTCCAATATTTAGTGGCTAAACATAGGGCGCCGCTTAATATAGTTGGTACATATTTCGATTTTGGACACCTGTATTTAAGAAGATCGTGATGGCCTACTATATAAGTATGAAGGCCTGAATATGGTTTACGTACTAACTTATAGTCGTGCAGACCAATGAACATAGCCTTCCTATGGAGGCCAAAATAATGTTTTACGTACCGAGTTATAGCGTGCAGGTAGATGCAGATGGATTCATAGAGCTTGCCTCACGCTGCGTTGCCTATATCGTAGGGTGGCGTTACTGCACTCTGCATATACAGCGATACGGTTCTTTAGTGTCGTTGGTTAGCGATTAATACTGCACTCCGTGTGGTAGTATACGGCGAGTGATAAAGCGAGTTCCAGGTTTCGGGCAAGTTACAAATATATTTACGGACGAGAGGGCGTCCGAGAAAAGGCTAATCTGTGCGATCCCGGGTTACAGCCGAATCGATCGCTCTCGGGTGAAGGATTGAGTCCGCCGATCCGACAGGTTTGGGGCCCACCCTGCCGTTAGATCGCGAAAAGGTCTGAATCTCGATTGTTGGTAGTTTGCGGGCTGAGTATAGCTCGGGGAAAGACCGATAGTGAGAGATTGAGAGCTCACAGGTCTGTTCCGGTGGTAGCCGTTTGAGATACACGGGCAAAGTCCCGCTGTTGACAGTCAGAGATACACGGGCAAAGACCCGGTGGTACCCGTCAGAGATACACGGGCAAAGACCCGGTAATACGCGGGCAAAGACCCGGTGTTGACCGTCAGATATAAACGGGCAAAGACCCGGTGGTAGCCGTCAGAGATACACGCGGAAAGGCCCCGCTGTTGACCGTTAGGGATACACGGGCAAAGACCCGGTGGTAGCCGTTAGAGATACACGGGCAGAGTCCCAGCTGTTGACCGTCAGAGAAACACGCGGAAAGACCGCGCTGGTGACCGTCTCAGAGACACGCGGAAAGGCCCCGCAGTTGACCGTCCGAGATACACGGGCAAAGACCCGGTGGTGATAACTCAGTTAAAGTATCGTCCATAAAGGCTGAGCAGTGCGATCCCGAGTAACAGCAAAAACTAATCACTCTTGGGTATTGGATTGACCGCCGATTCGACAGGTTTGGGGCCCACCCTGCCGTTAGATCGCGAGCCGGTCTGAATCCCGATTGTGGAAGTTTAACAGGCTGAGTAAACCTCGGGGAGAGACCGATCGTGAGAGTTAGAGAAAACACAGGTCTGTATCGGTAAAGTGCGGAGAAACATTCCGCTGGTGACGTCCGGTGAAGTACCGGAACGATCTTGTTGAAACTGTTCGATAACATCGGGGAACAACCGTGAATCTAACTACGCGGTATCCGGGTTTGGCTGTTTTACGTGTCATAGTTACTCCCGCGGTTTACCGGCAAATATCCGTCCGGGAGACCATCCGGACGATCCGACCATTGTCTGTTCCGGTGTTCGGGAAAGTTCCCACGGTGGGAAGCTACACAGGTCTGTGTGCAATGACGGGGTAAAGTAATTGATATTTACCCACAGATACCGTTAGCAGAATCGAGTGTGAGTACCGAGAAACGAAACCTACGAGTCTGTGCGCTCCCGGAAAAAGACACAACTGTTACGTTCTCTATTTTATTCAGAGAGTCATGTTCAAGAGATACGGCTAGTGGAGTAAGGGCCCACTCTGCTGCTCAGGTCTCGAGACAGACTAATTCTGAATAGTGGGAGGATAAAAGGTTGTGTAAACCGGAAAGAGATCAGACCAAGATATTCGGGTACCAGGTCCGAAGGAGACACGTCCGCTTTACTAGCGAAACCCAGCTAGTCAGAGTCCCAGGGTGAAGTGTACGAGAGTTCCCGGTTAAAGGAACATTAACGCAGACCAAGAGTAAACGATACGAGAAAGTCCGGGTAGTCGGGTATCCAGATAGAACATATTTGCTTGTCGCAACACACAGCTCTGAGGACTGATTGAAGTGCGAGGTTGGGCCCCCTCGTGCGTAGGTCAGAACAACGGTCTGTGTGTGTATATAGCGAAGGTTATATAGAGAGGACCTTCACTATCAGAGTGCCATAGAGACCCGTTATCTTTCGAAGCAGAATTCATTATTGTGAGGCCGGTATGCCGCACACGGAAACACAGCTAGAGATACGTGACAGTAAGAAGACGCGTTGCCCGATGGATACGTGTCTTCTATTACATGACGCAGAGACTCGTCATAAGTACTCCTTGTTCCCTGAACTTAGAGAACGTTTGGTGTTCCATGATAACGGCGATAGTTCAAGAGTCACGAGGTGCAGAATGGTCCGTCAAAGTTCAGACCAGGTAGAGAGGAAGAGAAAGCCCGTAACTAGGAAGGTACACAGAAAGGCAAAGACTGCTGCAGGTAAAAGATCGAACCCTGTTCTGAAGGACGGCCATCCTCAGGACGTTGCCCACCCGGTGACCGCGGAAGTGGCAGAGTCTGATGCCGAGACCGAGCTCTACAGTGTAGCCTCTCTTAGTAAGGCGGTAAACCCTGAACCTCCTCTGACAGGAATGGTCACTATGGACAGAGATAAGCCATTTGACGGTGACAATAGGCAAGGCAGTGACTCGGGTGGCTCCAGACGGGTAGTGGGCTGGAGTCACCACAGGAACCCGCCCGGCGCGGCAGGGCAGGCGTCCGGGCGGCGAACGCCACATTTCCACCCTTTCCTAAGCCGCAGTGCGCCTGCGCGGATGAGATTGAGCTTCGTAAAATGGCTGCGTATTAAGTATAATCGCCTTCCGGGAATCGGAATTCGGGGATTCGGGTAGACCTCATTAAATATACCCTCATATAAATCAATAATAACACGTTAGTGAATAATGCACACAATTCATAATAATTCATATATTTTACTTACTCACTCGTCAGAGTCCATCAGAAACTCTAGTTATTCATAAGTCCGTGGAAGTCTAGTTTATCATAACTCGGTGAAAGTCGGCGTCCATTTTGTCTGAAACCGTTGCAATTTAAAATCTCGTAGTTAACCTTAAAAAACACATACTTCGAAATCTAACACACCTGTCTGTGGTTATTTAAAGTGAGTTATCTATTTTAAACTTTTGAAGATCTTTGTAGTTAATGATAATTGGAATTTGACTACGCTTCATCCTGTAACCGCCATTTTCTTTGTGTACTGGTATGTGCAACCCTTGTCTAGATTCCGTAGCACTTTGCAGAAAGGGTCTGCGATTTTCCAGAGGTGTAATGGTGTGATAGTGTATGTCTTTTCCCAGGGTAAAGATATATTCACATGCTTTTGAAACCTTTAGTAGTAAATTGGGGTGCAATTTGGAGAAACGCCGCTTGTCGTAGCTGTACTCAGATTGCGAGAGAAAGTAGAGTACTTCAGGCTACCGGAAAGACTGTCATAACTAAGTAAGTTAATAGACCGTCAGTGGTCTTAACGGCATTTGCATCTTGGAACTTCGTAGACGTTGGAGTAGATACAGAACGCGGAGAACATGTGACCATACACACGTTACAAATTTAATTAATTATAATAAGAAGAAAATAGGCGTTAAGTAACAAGTCATACAGAGCTTTCAATGTAATTTTCTTCATGTCAAAAAATTTAGGTCGCAAGGGGCCCGCAGCTTGGGGGGTGTGAAAACATATAAGAAAATTAACATGAACAAGACACCCTAATATGGTTTCGATTAAATCTTCTCTTTTGACAATAAAATAAAAGCCAACTTTCTTTTTATCCAAGAATTCTCATGTATAGTTAAATTTGACATTTGTACTTATTGACAATCTACTATAATAAAACAATTAACAATGAAAAACAATTTGACTTGGGTCATGGGGGGCCCGTAGAGCATACTGTGCACGGGGGCCGAAATATCCTAAGGCTGGCACTGGTTACTGCAACAAGCAGGTGTCTCATGACATTGACTCAGCCTACCTGGGGGGGGGGGGTCCATAGAGTAGTGGTAACATCACTGGCATGAAGAGCAGTAGGTAGCAGGATCGCTTCCCGCAACCCTCCCAAGGTCCACTCAGCCTTTCATTCGCGAGATGGCACGTTGTGAAAATGAGATGTAGGACGTGATGGGCGCCTTGTATGGCTGCCGTGTACAGTTAAATTCGACTCCTGTAATAACTTGTGATCATCCGTTCATACTGATTTGTAATCATACTGAGTAATTGTCAGTTTGAAAATATTAAACGAAGATTGTGTTTAGGGCTATTTTTTCACTTTGCCTCAAAAATTTCCATAGAACTTACTGGCAGAACATGAGATTACTGTTAAATGGTGTATTGAGTCACACGAAGTGATTGCTAATTCACCATGTTCCATTGCGTTGTCTTCAATATTCATGTTATAACTTCTGAGGTAATCTTTTCTCATGGGAAGTTTTCCACGAAAAACGATGCTATGATTATCATTAAACAAACTTGTGCTATGTAAGCAGTTTATTACCGGCTCAGAAAGCTGTAGCATTTTGTTTCTGGTTTGGTTGTAGATTATTGTGCCACATCCAGAAATGGTGTTAAAAGCCGACCAGGTTCGAGTGAAAGCCTTGCTGGCAGAGACTATAACTCTTCTGTGTAAAAACGGTCTCCACTTCAAGGCCAAGTTCTCCATCCAGGCCCTGATCGGGATTACTCTAGACGAGGAAGACGTCTTTCTAGTCAACATCAACGAAACGATACAGTCAAAAGACTCGGCTCCTGATGACAATGAAGACAGTAGCCCTTTCGAACAGCAACCTGTTACAGGGAAGCGGTTACGAGGCGCCGTTGCAAGAGCCGCGTCGGGCCCTTCACCTGGTCCTGCATCACCGGGCGTAAAATCTCTCGGTGGAAACTCGAGCATTCCAAAAATTCCTTCAAACTCACACTCCCGATCGACGCGAATTAGTCGTCAGGCGTCTCCACCGCATTCGGTTGCTGCCACACGTTCATCAGAGGTTGCGCCTGGTACGCGACCCGCCGAGACCTCCGTCGCTGCCGGAGCCTTTGGCAGCGTCAGTGATTCCTTAGCGGAACTGACAGGCGATTCTCTCCCACCTGCAAGTTTAGGCATATCCGAAAGTGGTGGTCACGTCACATTTCCAACCGTCTCAATCAAAAACGACTCGCGGTCGAACGACACCAGCTACGACGACAGCAAGCCACTTCCCGAAGAATCTGACCTCCCCGAAGAACCATCGAGCAAACGCCTTCGATTGCGAGTGTCGGACGTCCGACCCGAACCGTCGGTCGCGACGCCCACTTCCAGCGAAGCCAATGCGAATTTCGCCTCGTCGGGTGACGCCACGAAATCCGAGCCTCCTGATGTAATCGAAATAAAGGAAGAGTCATACTCGGACAGCGAGAGTCAGCTACCCAATTACTCGGCCTATGGCGACTATAATGCAGCAATGTATGGCGGTGCTAATCAGGACATGACGCATTCCTTCGGTGACGCGTCCATGTTCCAGGGGAGCAGCAGCTTTTTCGTTCCACAGTCTGGTGACGGCGAGCAAACCCCCGAAGTAAGTACAATAATTTATTCAGTTGTATATTCATAGCTCTCAGTACGTCAGCACCTGTCCGAATTAGCCAGTGTTGGAAGATTTGAAAATTTCTAGCAAAAGTTGCTTGTAAATTACATTGATGGTGAAGTCATGAAGTTTCTTTAATTTGTCATGGAAAGCCAAGTTCTGTGTGATTACACTGAAGAGCAAATCATACCAGTGAGTTCAGAAGTTTCTAAATTTTATTCAAAATTATGGTGTTGGAACACTGTATATATGTGGTTTTTTAACAATTTAAATAGTTACCTAAAATTTCTTAGCAGTGTGAAACTTATATGAAATGACAATGTCATCGAATATTTTTCAAAATTGGTTAATTCGAGGTGCTGGAAATTATCTGGTAAGTACTAGTTAGATTTTTGCAGAAATTAACTGCTTGTACCAAAGTTGAAATAATTGATCTTAAATCAAAATTAAACTTCGTCTTGGTAATAGCCATTACTTTTTAACATTGAAATTTATGGTATGCAGTTGCCAGAGATTTAGTTAACTGGTAGTCTCATATTATCCCAAAAATGCACGTTGTTAGAAATGCTGTAACTTTTAAGAGATGCTTTAACTTTTGAAGGTGATAAACCAGTGTGCTTAAAAGTTTCTGCTTTCATTCAGAGTTGTTGATGGAATTATATGTAGAGAATTTTTTTAAATTTTTAATGTGGCTTGCACGTAACAGATTTCAGTTGCAAATCTGCCTGTAACACAATTTGAAGTGGTTGATAAAATAGCATTCACACATAAATGAGTTAAATTTCAAGCAGTAGTTTTTGCACTGTGTAAGCAATGAGCATACACCCAATATCTTGGTTGGTAGAGAAGTATGAACAAACACTGATTGATTCAATCACTTTCCCATGGCCGGGTATGTCATAGAGATACTTTCTTACCAACATAATGTCTGTTCCGATCACTCTCCAGTTGTGTGTTGCGTGCCAGTTGTATGGAACAGTTCAGTTAGGAGCACTTGGTTTTTAAGTTGATATTTTAACTGACTAGAACTCACTTCCTATTCCTATCAGTTTTGCAAAATGTTTCTTGACCTTAGTTAGGGGTATGGTTCCAGTTACATCTTGGGCTTCTTGGCATATGATTGCCTTGCCCAAAAGCTCCAAAGGTCTTTAAGAACATAAGTCGTTGATTACTATCAATTGGAGTAGATTGGTCATGTAATTGAAGTCGTTCAGGAATTAGGTTGAATCTATAAGTAGGTGAAATTGTGCGTCACATCCTGTGCGTAAAGCGAGTTTGACAACGGAAATCAGAAGAGGGCAGCAGACAGATGATTTCTTTCGCACGACTCGCTGTAAGTCAAATGTTGTTTCTGTAATCATAGTTTGTTGGTGTAAACGAAGATAATTAATACCAGTAACAATGACCTAATAATAAGTGTTAATAATATAATAGTAATAAGGTGAAATTTGGTAATTGCTCATTTACTGCATGACTTTATAAATATTAGTACTTTGTACTCATTGACTGATGCTTTGCCATTGCTCACGATTTAAAGCCTGTATATTTAAAAATTTTGACTGACTGGCTTATAATTGGTGACAGTATGACGGCATCTACCAATTGAAATGCGATTATTTTATCTAAGATATCCTTAGAATGGTTAATAGTTATTTTAATGCAGGATATCATATAGATGATATCTGATGGGAATATAATGGGAACCAATTCAATGTCTGGATGGTTTACTACAGCATGACCTGCAATCAAAATCATGTTTTACTATAGCATGATTCATGACTGGCAGTGAACAATTGTTTTTCTTCAGTATGACCTGCAGTAGTTAAGTAGATTTTCATACCTTTGAAAGGTAAAGATGAAGTTCAAACAAGTACAGTGACAAACTGATAACAGACTTTCTTTTGGGATATGTGATTTGTTGTTGGGTTGTCATTTTTACAGGAGGGCATTGAGTTTGAGCCCTGGTGCCTCCTGCACAGTAATTTTTTTATCTGAAGTATAAATGATCTCTCAGGAATTTCAAAAGCTCTTAGAGCTCTGTTTTATTTTATGCAAGATAGCATAACATGTAACATAGTTCTTTATTGCATCTCGATCTCATCGCATGTCAATCTGAACAGAAAACAATAAATCATAATACAAGAAGCAAGTGATGGCTGTATTAAGTATGGTTAATACATGTACCATGATGTACATAATAATGAAGAATAATGAATTGTAGGCAGAGACATTTACTGTTGTGTTTTGAGTGATTTGTATACATGTGAATAAGAGTTGCCTTGCAAGGTATCACTTCTATTGTATTTATACGGTGTAGCCTCGGTCTTTGATTTCTCCCAGTTCAGACGTAATGAAAATCCTGAGTAGTGATGTAGCTTTTCCGGAAAAATATTTTGCGGAAAATTTTCCGGAAATTTTCCAGAAATTTTCCAGAAATTTTCCGGAAATTTTCCGTAGATCCGGAAAAATACATTTTACTCATAATGTCCAATTTTCCGCATCAGAAATTTCCGCATTATTATTATTTCCGCATGTTTATTATAAGATAACTCTAGAAAATTTCTGCTTTTTAAGTTATTTTATTTACAGTATTTCTGTCAATGCAGGCAACATTCACCTTGAAAGATTTAAATAAACATTAAACCCTACATTAGCGTTTCAGACTAGAGTAGCCTAGTTCAAACTAGATGTAGCCTGTATGTCTGCAGTCTGCTGCAGGAAATGTTTAAAAGAATTAAAATAAACATGAAGCAATCTACCAATTGCTGTTTTTTCTCATATTTTCGTTAAAATAAATATTAAGGAGACTAAATCATAAAAAATATTTTCTCTAAATTAACAGTCAAGTTTAATTGCAATTAATTCTTAAATGTATTGTCGTTGTTGAATGTTGAGCTTGTGAACACTGAATAGTAAGCACTAACAATGCTATCTATTGAATAAACATACAAGTTATATCTACATAAGATAGCTTAGAGTGAGTGATGTTAAAACATTATGATGCATTTAAATTCTTATTCAGTAATATTATACTGATGGAAAAATATGGAAAATTTTCCGGAAAAATACACCGGAAAATTTCCGGAAAAATATGAAATTTTCCGGACAATTTTTCCGCCTCACAACACTAATCCTGAGGTGATTGTGAAAGTGTTGTAGCTTGATGTGATTATGTTTGGCAAGTGACTTTATATGTGGCTCTTGCGAGATGTTGGGGGAGCATGGAAAATGATAACCTAGAACAGTGCAAGTTATAATATACTTTTTGATGATATGAAGGGAATCGCATAGTTTAACCGAGTATACCTGTACTGATAGGGAATATTTATACTGGTAGATGTATTCAGATAGTACAAGCTTGCTCACTTATTACATGTCCCCAAAAACGATTTTCTGAAGAGACTTGGTCCTCAGTTTAATAAATTTTTTAGCGCTGAAGCAAATGCCTAATACCTCTCAGCAACATGTAGGCAGCCTTTTCTTCCCAGTCAAAGAGCTAGAAATTTCAGGTATTAATATAAAAGTGGGATATAACACCAGACTCCAAGCTGGGTGTCTGAAGATACTGAACAGTGATGGTACTGGTGGTTCTTAGCTTGGCATTGGATATTTTCCCTTAGAGTAGACCGTCACACTTGATTGTTGCATGAGTCTGACAGCTGAGAATTGTTGCATTTTGTGTGATTACAGAGTGCGGTTCGAATATTCGTAGCTATGTCTATTTGACAATAAAGCATGCCAACTGTGGTCAGTAGGCTGACAGTAGCATGACTGAAGGCCACCGTTTCTCTGCTTTATCATTCCGGCATATGTGTGTGAGTGCGCTGGGTACTGCAATGTTTGTTGAAACTAGGAAGAGCTGTTAAGATTGTACCATTTGAGATGTCAGTAGGATTTAGATTTGCCAGTTACTTAGTTTATACTTTTGGCTACCGACATACTTAGTAAATCCTAACTGTTTAGAATAGGCAGATATAATGTCGGGGGTGGGGACAGATTTGCAACTTTCCACTATCTGCGGAAGTTGTAAAGTCTGCGCATGTTTACTTCTGCAGTGCGCTGTGCTGTTCAACAGCCATTGAGCAGGTTCAGATTCATTCATTCATTGCAAGAATTTATATATTTCCCCTTCAACCTTTGACGATCATCACTGTAACCTAATGTTCTCTTCTGTCTTCCTTCTGTGGAGACTGTGATTTATTCAAAGAAGTAGTCTGTCTCCTATGACTATTTGAGTCTATTTCAGCAACCAGTGTTCTTACCATCTTTACTCTTGTTACCTTCTTGCAGCTGTTGGACTAGTACAGAAGTGACTAAATTTCTTGTTCAAAGCCTCTGAAGTTGTGTGCACCTTGCAAGATTGAGCAACAAAGTCAATACAATACAGTTAAGCTAAATATTTCCTGCTATTTAACTGGATTCTTGAGAATGGCACATCCAACATCGAACAGAATATAGTTTAAAACTGGTGCATGTTGGTTAGGTTTGAATTGGTGTTATGTAGTGATGTGGCCCTTGAAATTCCCCTAGGTAAACCTCAGAAGTGCTGATTAGCAATACTGATCCATTTCTTTATGCTCATCAACACACACAACTTAATAGTTAAGTGGATCGTGGGCGAATTCTGTTGCAGCAGTGGAACGTACAAGAGGTTCGCACATCGCCAGAATCTTCGCGATCACCTCGAAATGTCAGTGCAAAGACTCGCGGCACTTTCGAGTGCGTGGAGTGTGGACAGAAGTTCGCCTGGAGGGAAAACCTTTTGCAACATAAGAACATAAAGCACGGACGTCGGCCACACCCATTCCACTGTCAGTTGTGTCAAAAAGGTTTCTGGAACCAGCGCGACTTGCGCGGCCACTTGGCCAGCAAACATAACATGCAGAAGGACTTCCGTTGTTGGATTTGTGGTCGCGAGTATTCGTATAAGGCGTACCTCAAAGTTCATTTACGTGTCTGCCACAGTGTTGGCGAATGATTCTATAGATTGAACAATGAATATTTAACCAACTGAGTGATCAAATGTGAAGTGAAGATTAAGTAGTTTTGGCAAATTGTGAATGGGTTTTGTTGGTGTCTTGGAATTTTGTTAGAATCTCGGAGTTTTGGGTAAATTAGATACATGCAGAAGATACACTAAATTAGATACACTTTGTTTCAACATGGTAATATTTGCACAGTGAGACTACGCCTGTGGGACACAGTAGCCAATTGGTTAGAGCGCTTACCTTGGAGAGTACCCGGTGCAGGTTTGAGCCTCCCTAAATGGATGATACTCTGTGGAACCTTAAGGAAGTCCTTCACTAGTAACAATACTCAGCATCATTGATTGATGCTTGATCATGAGACAGTGGCATTCAATAAATGCATTATAATAATAATAATGTTTTCCAAGTGTCTGAGATTTTAAGATGAAATTTGCTTCCATTTAATGGAAACTTGAGTTGAAACGGAAGCAAGCTTTGTGCTGTCTAATAGTTACCATGGTGAAATTCAAGCACACTGGTTATGCTCTACGACCCCGTGTTCATGACCGTGTTCTCCCGTTTTCCGACAGTTTAGCTCGCAAATCTTTCATTACCAGGTTGATTTACACCGGAATTTAGGCCATATAACTTTAACACTGGACATGATTAACGTGTAAACCAAAGTGCAGTTTGCAGTTGCATTAATAAAGGATGTACTTACTTACTTAATTTAGTCTGATGGTTTTTAGCATGTGCAGAACTTTATCTGACGAGAGTCAACTACAAAATCAGAGACTGACAATCTGAACTTGTTGTGCCCAGCACAATACCGCATTCGCATTACCCTGCACATTGTTTGGAATGACAGCCTTTGATCTGTTGTAATACTAAGTGACTGGTGGACATTAACACTTTCGGCCTTTTCACTCTGCATATGCTACTGACGTATCTTTACAAGTTTGCATATACTGTATCTGTAGTTCTTCTGGATATTTATGTAATGCAAAGTGTTGTATATATATATATACAACTCATACACCACCACTTGCAATATGACCACTTAGTGTCATTGCTGTTGAAAACTTTCCTTCATTACTTGCATTAAGAATCTCTAGTCTCTTTTTTTCTACTCACAATTGCGTTGCTGTTATTGATTGTCACTTATGTATCATTGTGAGTTGTTACCGGCTGCAATAAAAATTATTGAATTGAATATATATATATATATATATATATATATATATATATATATATATATATATATATATATATATATATATATATATATATATTGAATTATATATATATATATATATATATATTGAATTATATATATCTTGTATATATGTATATTGAACTATATATATATGAATTATATATTGAATTATATATATATACATATATATATATATAATTCAATATTTCCTCTTGCAGTTGAGGACAATATGTATATGCTGCACTGCTTGCACACTTGGTAGGGCTGTCTAATCTCCATAATGGAGGTTGTCAAATGAATTTTCGATTCATTGTCTGGATCAGTCATACTGTTTTGGGGTGGTGACTTCCGCTTTTGACATATGCTTGACTGCAGTCGATTATTTGACTGTAGCACATACACCGTGGGGGGTAAAGGTTTTATTGGTTCTGGTGAAAATGCACATGCACAGACATTTTTACTTGATCCTCTGTTTTGTATATAGTACTTTCTGGTCAGTATGCAAGTAGTAAGCACTTGTGTATGACAATACCATATATATATATATATATTATATATGATATATATATATCACTGATAAAATAGTATATCTACAAAAATACTCTTATAATGTTATAATGTTAATATTTACAGCAGTGTTTCTGGTGAAGCCCCCACAAAAGAGCATGTTTTACACAGGTTTTTGCAGTCTGCTTGGCCACTAGTATACTGTTTATAAGGCATTTAGCGTAGGCACACTAGAAACTTGTTACAACACAGGCCTTCAGAGAGATGGACGTGCTGCATTGTACTGAGGTTGTATTGTATAATTGTACTGAGGATATTATTAAAAGCTGAACAAAACTTGAGGTTCATGCCCTTGCTATGCATTAATGTTGTTAAAGCATGTTTTAAGGAGGGTTTTGTCTGATGCAGAACCAGAAGTTTGGCACCAAAAGGGGCCTAGATGAGGCAAAACTTGTATTTCTTCATGAGCTTTCTCTAGTTCCCCAGATTTTGGTGCCATTTTGGTTAGGTACCCAGGTTTGATAACTACCGGTAGTTTTTCAGTTGTTTGTAACCTTTTTACTTACTGAGTTTAGAAGGCAACCCTGACCTTGTTCATAACCAGCTTAGGGACTAACCAAAACTCAAATGGGCATGGCCGGAATCCGCGGGATTGCCCCTCCCGATCTACCCTTAATGTATTGTGCTAAGGCAGGTAGGGTAGTCACTGTGTTACATGCCTCTGTCAGTCAGTTTTACATCTATAGGTAGCCTGCTAGGCTGCTAGTACCTAGTAAGAAGAGCATGCTGGCATTGTGTTGCAGCAGAGCCAGCGGCGTTTCAGCGGCCGCCAACCAAGTTCCTATCGACCTGAGGCAGGGCACGGTCCCCGTGCCGGCTATGACGTGCGAGGCTCGTATGAGTGCCAGAAGTGCGGCCAGAAGTTCACGTGGATGGCAGCTCTGCTGCACCATCAGAACAACAAGCATGGACGGCGGCCGCACCCGTTCCGCTGCCAGATCTGCTCGAAGGGCTTCTGGAACCAGAGGAGCCTTCGCGGTCACCTGGCTAGCAAGCACCACATGCAGAAGGACTTTCCGTGCGTGATCTGCGGTCGCGAGTATTCCTACAAGGCTCATCTGGCGGCGCACATGCGGACCTGCCATGCCGGCTGTGTGTAGGAGAACGGGATGCTACGCGGTCTGAGACATAGCGGTGTGAGAGAGTCGATTCTTGAATGACTGTGGTTGCATAGTAATGAAAGGAGATGTGTTTGGTACTGTACCTGCGTTGGTATTGGAATTGACGAAGAACGCGCAGTTGAAACCATCGGAGAATTTCGAATTGCGCTGGGAACAATGCAGTGCTCACGTACTAGGCTGAAATATCTGCTGATTTAGAGTGCATCTTTCTGTATACCTATTGATGTATGTGCTGTATATACATACAAGTGTATACAGATTTATATAAAGATTCAAAACAAATCAAAATATGTATCTATACACATGTATATATATATACACTTCTGATCATTTTCTGTAGAGGCATGTAATCAAGTGTATTACTTCTTTTCCTTTATATTATATATTTTTATATAAAGGTGATATATGCACTATATATACACAGAGATATATATACTGAACAGGTTTTATTTCCTTTGAACAAAAAGTGATATCTGTTTTTTTGTGTGAATTAAAAAATGACTGAAAGTAGAAATAATTATAAATAAAAATAAAAGAGTTTACCAGTAAGTAAAACTGTTTGAAAGTCCATTTTTGAATGAGCTGCTATACAGATTCAAAAGCAATGCAGCGTTAGAAATAAGTATTAACACAGATGTTCATTTCTGAAACTTGATTGTTTATTTAATAGTGGCAAGACTGCCAGCACAGTAGTTTTCTGTTGTCTTTGCTACAGAAGTTTAAGGTGTTTGGCCAAGATAAAGAGATAAACGTGTTTTCTAACTTGTCTCCTTATCTTGTTATCAGAGATACACTTTAGCTTGTTTGTGTGATCGCATTCCATGTAGGCCAGTTTTCTTGTAGTCGTTTATTGGCCAACTTGCAGGCCTGAATGACTCATGTTCCGATTATCTTATCTAATGATTTCTATAGCGCTGTTATTATAATGCCCAGGTCATCAGTCCAGGTCATCAGTCGATGGTCATTTCAAGTGAACTGTAGATAGAAATTATGATCATTGGGCAAAGTCCAGTTTATATTTCCAATAAGTCAGGGAAGCCAGAGGTCAGGCTACAGAGGGATAAGCATTTGAGCTGTCAAGAGTCTTAAATTTAGACCTGAGTGACATTTAAAGTGGCATTTAATGAGACTCAAATGATTGTCACTGGACAATGAACAAAATTATCGTCTCTTAATTAAGAAATTAACTATGGATGCATCACCTATAGATATAACATTACATTGTGTTTGGATGACTCTGCATAACAGGACCATTGTGGTTCCTTTTAAGTTCTGCATTTGATTCCTGCTGATGAAAACCTGATTGTCTGTGTATTGTGTAAGATGTCGATCAATAAAGAGATCAGTCAATCAATCAATCAATCAGTCAATCGATCAGACATTAAAAAGCTGACAGAATACACAGAACTGGGACAGAACTGGGCATTGAACTTCACACCTATGTACCAGCCACCAAGAACGGGGTAACCCCAATACTGTCGGCTTTGTTTCAGAGCATGATACTTTGTGGATTGTTAGGATGGCTCTGTAAAGTGTAAATGTGTTTAGATTTAATCAGCCTGGCATGAATGTGATATTTTATTTACATATATGTATAGAAATTAGGGTAACTCCATTCTGAAAACGCCATGCACGCGTTGTGTTGTAGCCGCAGGGGCATAGGCTCTACAGACTGAGAACTCTTAATGCGGGAAGACTTCGTGGTACTTACGTGTGTCAGAAATGTGGCCAAACGTTTACGTGGAAAACGGCTCTGAGGCAACACGAGAACAACATACACAGACGAAAGCCACACCCGTTCGTCTGTCCGTTCTGCTCGAAGGGTTTCTGGAACCAGCGCGACCTTCGCGGCCACATGGCTGCAAAGCATCAGGTGCAAAAGGAATTCCCGTGTCCGAACTGTGGCCGCGAGTATTCGTACAAGGGCCACCTCACTGTCCATCTTAAAGTCTGCGGTTCAACTTCTGTGTGATCATTTGGGGGTCGTGGTCTCTCCTCAAAGCACGATTGTTGAACCCTGTTGTGAATCGTTATAATATCAAATTGAGCAGGAACTTTGAGAATTTCAATGCTGCGTTTAAATTCAGAACTTTTATAACCATGGACAATGGACATGTCTGATTTTTCGGCCCTTAAAGCGTTATTGGTGTGTCACCATTTGTGTCTCGTTACAGGTGGTTAATTCGATGACAATCTTGAGGAGTTTGATGCTGTTTACGGGGGTTGTACGCTGTCGTATCTTCAGATGAACAGTGTTAACCAAACCACGTGGTCTTTGTGTGCTGTTATCTTATCGTGTGTGTGGCTATGTTTCAGTCTCAAGAGTACATGCACTCATATGGCTTTAAAGAGGTGTAGTGTGTATCATGTTTGGGTTGGGAAGTCAGGAAAATCTCAAAGCAACTAAGCAGTCCTCTGTTATGAAAGTGTTTACTTAAATTACTTTAAATTTCTTTTAGAAGAGATTCCCTGTGAACTAGAGCTGTACCGATAAGGGTTTTTGCCGATTATTCCAATACCGCGTATAGCCGATTATTGTAATAGCCGATACCGCGTATGAAGCCGATTATTGCCCAAAAACTACGCATACGACGTTGTATATGGGCTATTAAGGAGTTTCCAGTCCTGTGTATAATAGGTCCTTGGTTTCTACAGTGTCTGCTAAGTAGTGCAATGCTAAATATAAATCAATAATAAGAAACAAGACATAGGTACTTGTGCTCATTTTTCTATTTGTAACGATTATTGTGCAAAAAACGTCAACTGTAAAGTAATTTGCATCATTACGGATACTTTTTCGCCGATACCGATTATGCCGATTCCTCTAATAATCGGCCCGATTACGAATGCTCCCGATGCATCGGTACAGCTCTACTGTGAACTTCGGGTAGTATCAAGTCCCCTGATAACCACTTTGCATTTGTGAATTCAGTTTTATGTGCCCCAGTATGAAAGAACAAAGAAAGGTCTCGTGATGGCAGAGTTCCTGTTACAGGCACTGTGTACCTAGCTATTAGTCAGACGAAAGAGGCATTTCTTTGGAATTTGGTAGAATAAAATTATTGTGATCAGCAAGTCCAAATGAAGTTTGATGCGAAAAGACTGTTTCATAATGGCCACTGGAAAAGAAAATTCTTAACTTAGCTGGAAAACCTATTGCAACATATCTTATGTAGAATTGCCTAACAACGTAAGTTGTGTTGATCCTCGTTTATTGCCAACTAACGCATAGAGGACTGACAGTCACCCATCCGAGTTGGTCACCCAGGCTCTGTTTGTTGCCTAATTTCACTGCAGTTTAAATTTCAGTTCTGCCAGTATTGATTCCACAGTAACAAACTGCCATATAGGATACCAATATTTTGTTGTAGGAAATATAAATTCTGTAAAAATATAATATATGTACATTGTATGTGTATGGGTGTGTGTATTTATATTTTGCTCAACCACTTTAAACGGGAAGCATAAAAAACTTAAGGAATTAATGGCATGTGATAATTATTTTCATTTTCTCTTGACCGTTTTAAATTCTGAGGGATGATTTCTACCTCGGGTACAGATATGATTGTACACATTTATATTTATAGGCCATTTTAAAACAGGAACTGTCAGTGACATTAACATACATGATACGCACGTGATAGATACTATAGTCTGTAAATTCGGGTATTGGAGCCGGTTGAACAGCACGTACGCCAATTGTGTTGCAGTGGTGTCGATCTGGGCAGCAGCGCAATCCGAACACTCTTCCTAAGTCGACGAAAGTCCGCGGCTCCTATGAGTGCGAGAAATGCGGCCAGAAGTTCACTTGGATGGCAGCTCTGCTGCAGCACGAGAACAACAAGCATGGGCGCCGGCCGCACCCGTTCCTCTGCCAGGTCTGCTCGAAGGGCTTCTGGAACCAGCGCGACCTCCGCGGCCACATGGCCAGCAAGCACCGCATGCAGAAGGACTTCCAGTGCCTCATTTGCGGACGCGAGTACTCCTACAAGACTTACCTCAAGGTCCACATGCGCACCTGTCACGGAATTGGTTGTTGAGGGATTGTAGAGCGTGACGGAGGACTGACGGTCGCGTGTGTGTGTTCGGTTGGGTTTTCGTTGTCTTGGTTTGGTGTCTCTAGGTGCAGTCGTAGGTGTCGATGACTTTAGCCGCCTTGAAACGTCGCCAGGCTGCTTTTCAGGAACGTAGATTCCACCATCTGTTGTGCAGCTTCATATGTCATTTCGTCAGTAGTGTGTAGGCACTGGCTACGCGCATGTTTAATTCCTTTCTGATGTTTGCAAATATGTGTGTGTGTGTGTGTACGTATCTGGCTATGTATGTATCTCCTTTTTGGAGATACATATATAAGTATCTCCTAAAAACATATATATATATATATGTATGTGTGTGTGTATGTTTATCACAAAAGGGATAATGTTTTATCCTTTTTTGAGTCCTCTCTCTGTTCTACCATTGTAAATAGTGATTAAACGTTTATGATTTGATGCTTTCGTAACTTGTTTGATTTATAGACTAATGGATGTGTCTGACCTTTAACTGCGATATCCCCAATTTATGAAGGCACACTACTCTAATCCTTAATATTCTGGAGCATTACTCCAATAATCAATACGGCTTTAGTCCATGGTTGTGTCTGAAATCAATTTGCATGCAAATGAATATATGTAGGAGCTTGAGTTAGTTGATGTGTATAATTTTATGCAACTTAAGGCTTAGCATTGTGAAATTTATAAACCAATGTTGTAGTCATGTGACATAGACTTGCCTTTATTATTTGATAGCTCAGGTAATTTTTCTAGGCCATTATGGTAACTCTTAAGAAGAAGAGCAGTCCCTTAAACTAGCCCGAAGCAGCCATTGGTGTGAAGTGTTAGCGACTTCATTTTCTTGGCCTCGGCATATGAGGGCGGGTGGCCAGTCCTCTCCCTTGCCGTCTCATCTTCCCACCGACAGTGTACGATCAGTGTACTCATCATAGCTGAGTTGGCTAGGGGTGCAGGTGGAACAGAAATCTCAAACCAAATTTCTGCAACAACTGCTAAAGTAGGTTTTATCAAACTGACTTCAGATTTTGACTTTACGCCTCGTTCGTAACAGAATTACAGAAGCTTTAGAACAAATTATCAAATGGTTTATGGACTATCAAATTTATCAACTGCAGCGTTTCTTAAGAATAGTGCACATAAGATTAATTACAGGAAGGTAATTAATATATCAAGACAGCCTTGTACATGCAATAACCTCCCAGAGGCAGTGCATACATACGATTTAATAGTTACCTGCCCAGAACTGAAGGTAGTGGACTTGAGATTGTGGAGGCCATAAGGCTTAGGTTAGTTGGGCAAACAGGAATGTTGACAACTGTTAACATTCTGTTAACTTTGGTACCTGTGTTAACATTTCATGGCTGTAAGAAGCCGTATGAAATGGTGAATGTGTGTGGATGCTGAACTAACTGTCGATTAAGTAAAATCCATTCCTACCTTGTCTGAGAAATATAGCAGCATTGTGGAAACACAAGAGAACAAAACTGAATGAATGGTCAGAGAGGAAATGTAGCTTCCACAATGGTAGTATTGTTTAGCAGAGTAGTCTGGGATATATGGGCTACTATTGTGTTATGTAACGGAAAGCGTTGCTGACATTGTTACACGAGCAAGATGCGCTGCTTGGTCAAAAACTTGGGTGTGGTCTGTAGTGTGATGTTCCTAGTCTCAGCAGGGTTGATAACTAATTCAGTTGCTGCAGGTAATGGCTGCTACAGCAAGAATTTTAATACATATCAATTTCACTGGGTATAGAATATACAGTAAAGTCTATGCATAGTACAACAAATAGTCAAATAGTATATATGTTTGTGTATACATGCATACATATATTGGCACAGACAGACAATCTGTAGCAAATGCAATACCCTAACATCTTGACCCAAATCTTGTTCAATGCATGTTTTTCAAATACTCGAAGCAGTTGCTGTGTAAATGTTTTGTTCACCAGATGTTGGTTATCATAACAAATGTTACATATAGGTGATATAAAAAATACATAAATTGAGTTTTATATAGGATATATTGTTGTATATTGATTTAAGATAGTTGTTTTGATGAATTGTTAACCTCTTCTAAAGCTTATATCGATGGCTGGAAGCACAAAGGTGCTAAGCGCACTTTTCTTAATTCTAAGAAAACTGAAGTTGAAGTTTTGTTATGTGTTGCTAAAATTCATTATTCAAAATAATTCGATTTGCAATGACTTTTCCAAAAGAAGAGCTTATTGCAGTGTTACAAGTATTTTTATTTTTGCACAAATAATTCTGTTTGTAAAAAAAAAATGACTTTGTAAAATTACTGTAAGGAAATATATGCACTTAGGACTTTTGTGCGCTGATGCTGGGACACCTGAAATACTAATTCATGTCAACTGTTTTGACAATTGTTTTAGAAGACCCTTAATAAATACTGTTCTAACTAGCCTTTAAGCATTTGTTAATTTATTAAGCACCACATGATTATATTATTTAATTTTAAAATGTCTTTTAAGCAAAAAAACTCCTAATAATATCAGGAAAATAACCAAAAATAATTTAATTCAAGTATGAGCGACTCTTACGCCGAGTTTTCCTTCAAATTAATGTGATAATCATAGCTGTCATACTTATCATTATAATTAACATCCAATAAAGATTTAAGAAAAAAATATTATAATGAAAATCAAGAAGCACCAAAATGCATCTTCCTCCATAATTTATCCACATTTCACACGTTGAAGAAGTAAAACAATAAAATGCAACAGTAATTATAAAATAATGCTCTGCATTCAAGCCATTAGTTTCAGATAAGAAAAGAATAACATTAAGTTTGAATTCAGTCTTCTTCCTCGTCAGCACAGGGCTCCGGAAGACAGTCTCGAGCTCTAGCATTTGAAGGCAAGTCATTGTAGAAAACCGCATGCTCTGCCGGAATTACTCTGCTCTTCAGTAGCGCAAGGAGGTCAGCTTTTTTGGCCGTCGAGATTGGGATTCGAGAGAGATAGGCTGGTGTAAGGTCCCCTATCAGTGTGTTTGGCCTGCCGCGTTTGCTGGATATGTTGAGGCGAAGGAAATTCTCATCACTAATCTGGTATTTGTACTCAATGACAAATGGGTGAAGTTTACTGAAGCGCAGCCACTTAACACGTAGCCAATTCACCGTATCCCCCTCCATATTCTTGCTGCGATTTAGTAGAAGAGTAGAAGCCAGCATCTTCAAGTCACTGAAGTCTGTGTGCATCATTCGCTGAACGATAAATGGAGGAGCTTTCTTTCGTGCACCGGCTATCGCCACTTCCCAATCACGAGTTGTATAAATTTTGAGATGCTTTGTAGCTCGCTCAATCAGGGAGTGCATTAGATCTACATCTAAATACGAGTGGCCACTCTCCATATACTTTAGATCAACAGTTTGTAGAGAAGGCAATGTTCTAATGGCGTACAACATGACTGCACAGATAAACTGGTTGCGATTTTGTCCACCGCAAGTATCTGAGAATGATGTGACGTGCGTGACGGTTGCTGGAAGTTTTCGCAAGTAATCCAGAAGGGCGGACCCTATATCATTTGCTCCCCTACCACCTTCTGTCTCGTCCCATATGTAATTGAATCCTTGTTGGGATGCCGATTCCAGTATCGTAAAGTTGTACACAGCAAGCTTCCTTCTATAATATATTTGTGAATCACCTGCATGTGGAGTAGAGAGAACTGCTTCAAGATCAAATGTTATGGCTCGATACGATTGGTCACTGCAAGCTTTTACTTTATCGCGACTCTTCTCCTCCATAGACTCTTTTTCTCGCCTTTTATGTGCTTCCCATGCATCATGCAAGTTCGTCTTCTCTGTATCCACAGCATTTCTGTAGCTATTACAAGTGGAGCACTGATCTTTCTTAGGAATAAAGAAGCCAAGATTAAATTGGGTATTGAAGACTCTTCGATAGATTTCTTGCTTAACAGGTGCTACTCCAAGCCTTTGACAGTAATCCTCACTGTACAAACGGTAAAGCTGTTGAATATTAAGATCAGGTGCCAAATACCGTTTACGTGAGTCTTTGCGAGTGTAATGCGATTCAACCTGCGGAAAGCTGTTTATGTGATCGACGATCTTCTGGATATTCTCATCTGAAGTTTTATTTGCAGGAACCTTTCCTTTCCGACCATCTTTTCCAACAAATAAACCAGTATCTGATTTACCTTTTAAAGCCCTGTTAACAATCTTGATTGAAATAGCAAGAGTACTGCAAAAGAAGTTTCTACAGACACGCATTCGATCATCATCGGACATCAAATAATACTCTCGACTTTTCTTGCGCTTTGTGCTTACAGCCTCTCCAGTTGCAGCATCTATGCTACGCCTGCGGACAGCAACTTCAGTGACTGCGCTGCAGAGGAACTGAGACTTGCACTGAATGTCTTGCAACGAGTAATACTCGTTGCATAATTGCACTTGCTTATCTTCCGAAATCATGACCCCACACTTAAAACGACATCCTTCTTCGCAACCCCCACATGGTTTTTTTCCCGCCACTAGTTTCCCTTTCCTCGAAACATACTCCTTTCCATTAGCTCGAGATAGCTGCCTAACATTTCGTTTCCAACCTTGTGTATTTCGTTTACGCTTTCGTGAACGCTCCTCCATATCTGATGGTGGTAGGCAAGGTGTAGATGCATCGTCGCTGAGAGGAAGACTTCCTGAGGGACCAGGCTCTTCGTTAGAGAGAGAAGTTGAACGAGTAGACACTGTAACTTCTGTTGGATGTGGAGGATTAACTACATCAACTGTTGTTGGAAGCACTGAATCAGGTGACATCTGTTGAGAAGAAATAACCCCGACTGGAACTTGCAAAGGTTGCAAGATTGATGGCCTACATGACATGTAAAATAAAAATAAATGCCAATTAAACACTCATTTTTAATAATTTAATAATCTTCCTTTATTGAAGTTCACATTCACAGAATGCATTGCGATTACAATGAAACATTCATAATCATAGTACACTGTAGTAACTGATGACAAGTTTAACAGAAGTTTAATTTAACTTTTGTATTTTCATCATAAGAGTAGTTTAAGTAAATTAATTCATCAATTATAATGGCAGAAATACAAGAAAATGACTACTCCATAGAGACAATGACTATTAGACCTACAT
Source organism: Allolobophora icterica (assembly GCA_963556255.1). NCBI lineage: Eukaryota > Metazoa > Annelida > Clitellata > Crassiclitellata > Lumbricidae > Allolobophora > Allolobophora icterica. The sequence continues at coordinate 8,558,339 of OY744609.1, read as the reverse complement.
CTTAAAATAATAATTGAAACCACATTTGAAATGATAGTACAAAGAACTACCTTAGGCGAGTAATGATGATAACTTTACGGGTACGAGTTCTTTCCATCGGAGTGGCCATACTTGCAACATGAAGGTTGAAAGGCTCGGACGTCAGCAGGTGTGAATGGTCGAGCACTTCTACTGCAGAAACCTCTCTGCAAAAAGGCTCCAAGACTAGAGGAAGTGTAGGATCAAGCCCTTCAACTGTCATAGCAGGTGTACGATTAAGCGGAGAAGAAACCTCGAGGTCCAGAGGAAGCATAGTTGCAGGCAAATCAGTTGCCAGCGGGTGTGAATGGTCGAGCACTTCTACTGCAGAAACCTCTCTGCAAAAAGGCTCCAAGACTAGAGGAAGTGTAGGATCAAGCCCTTCAACTGTCATAGCAGGTGTACGATTAAGCGGAGAAGAAACCTCGAGGTCCAGAGGAAGCATAGTTGCAGGCAAATCAGTTGCCAGCGGGTGTGAATGGTCGAGCACTTCTACTGCAGAAACCTCTCTGCAAAAAGGCTCCAAGACTAGAGGAAGTGTAGGATCAAGCCCTTCAACTGTCATAGCAGGTGTACGATTAAGCGGAGAAGAAATCTCGAGGTCCAGAGGAAGCATAGTTGCAGGCAAATCAGTTGCCAGATGTTCAGTAGATGTTCCTAAGACAGACAAAATGCATACCCAAGTTAAACAATGTAAAGAAACACGGAGGGATGCATCGCTGGTTTTAATATTCACTATGGCAAGCAATACCGGTCTATGCGTCTGCAGGTGTGTTCTGGTGGTCACGATCCCACCTGTAGTTGCTTAATAATACCGATGAGACGTCCATGACATTGCCTTTCGATGCAGCCCAAACCTTACTGCATAATACCGCATAATTTTTACAATTTTACCACATAAGCCGATTTCGAGCTTTAAATCACTTAATTTCCCAAACATCAACATTTATTTTCCATAATTTTACAGCATTTTCTAAGGTTCCTATTCATAAGCTTACCATCATCACTGGATTCCTCGATTGAATCATTAAGGTCCATGATCATCTGAAGCGCTTTTGCAGAACTGAAACGATGCACTCGTTTATGCATTTCAATAATAAAGATTTCGAGATATTGTTTCTGTTATTTTTAATGTAACTTTTATTATTTTTGTAACGGGGACGACGATAAACAGTAATGGCGAATGGCGTGGAAGTCAACAACAAAGACAAGGCGTTAAAAAAAGAGGGTGCACATAGGTATTAAGTGCGCTTGAGCTATTTGCGCTCTATGGATTTCAGCCAATGAGACTTAGCCCAATTGTGTTTTTGGTGCCAAGTGATCCAAATTAACATCGTAAACGTTAGTACCTTTGTGCTCCGATGTATATTTCTTCCAGGCATATTATGCACTACTTTTTTGAAAAACCCAAAAAAGTGCGCTTAGCACCTTTGTGCTTCCAGCCATCGATATAAAGAACTGTGCTAATTTTTGCTGTGCAATTTATTGCTTTTAACGAAGTATTGTGTAACTACATGAACAGGTTGCTTCAATTGTCGGCTTGCAAATTTCACGATCCGCTGTATACGATCTGAATTACGACTTTGTGTTACCATGTTTAGTTTACTGTTTTTTTAGCTCCTAGAGTTTCCTTATGACATTTACTACAACAGATGCTACAATAAAACCAACACTTGTAAGCAGATATGATAAATAAACTATGAGCTATTGGTAATCAGTAAACAACTTGTGCATATTCGTATTTAATGCATATAGTTAGATATATATGTTTCATATACGTGGGGTTTAGTGATATTAATGTGTACTTTTTCTAGACTGGCTTTGCACTGCAGTTCCCAATGTAAATGGCCACTTGGTTAAGCATATTTGGAGTCCATAACTGATTAAATTTAAGGCAGTACCTTTTGTATGGTAAGGTAAGATCAAAATTAACAGACCACCTGGAAGCCATATTACAATATTGTTAAGCACTCAATTTTTCTACTACTACCACTGACCGTACTGACTTGATATTTGATGTGGTTGATTATATATATATATGAACATCTGTACCTAGATAGCGTTTTTGGCAGGGTACAGTACTAATATTCCCCACCAACAACCTACTTATATTCATCATTGTCATCACCATTACACCTTTATTAAATAGTAATTAGAGGAATAACCAGGTAAATACATATACCTTACCGTAACTCCGGGCTACAGTTATGTCAGTCACTTGTATTGTTAGTGTAATACACTAGAGCCTTCTTAAAACATGATTTATTATAACACAAATTCTGGCATAACCTGGATCCCAACTTAACCGCTTTGAAAATTACCTCAGTAGAACCTCATTGATAAGGCTGTGCTGGATACATCTGCCGTAGACAACATTATATGGAGGAGCGTCTGGTGTACAGTATGACTACTGGTATAAAGTAATCCTCAGTATATTACATTTCTTAATCATATAGTTAATGTAAAGGTGTATGTAAGTTTTTTTTAGCTCTATGTCAGTCGTTGGCTTAACTGTAGAATATCTGTTAAAACATGCTGTGCAGGGTCTGGTTGAAAGTTTAGAGACTTGATAATTATTAATCTTTTTGTTGAAACCTGAGTTATTGCGTTGAACCTTTGGTGGCAGATGATGAATGAATTTCATCTACCAATTTCTCAATGGAGATTTTCTATGCTGAAGCCTCTTTGGCACAAATTTGTTTTTATAAGGTCTGTTGTCGTTTTTGGGGGGTTTCTGTAAACCGGGTAATGTGAATAGAATGTGATCTGTACGTTGTTCTGTGAAGACTATGTATGTTGTAGCTAGGACTATTCGCCGTTAGTTTCAATTAAATAGTGTAAAGCTTAGCAGTTGTTTTTACTTGTGTGCTACAGATTCTTTTGGATCATAGGTACTGGTTTAGCGACCCGCAATAGGTCAGCAATGCCACTTTGAACATATGATTATATCTAGGTATGTATTTATGTGACTATTTGTACAGTGCCTGTTAAAATCATCACAAATGTGCTAAAACGTGACTGTGCACAGAGCTAGAGGAGTAATGAGTTGAGAATGTTTCCCGAGCTTACTGGTGGAACAGAATGCAAACTATGCATGTCTTGCATTGTTGGTTAAGGTCGATTCAGGAACTGTGAAATTGCCTCAGAATTTCCGACTGTTTTGCAATGCCATTGTAAGTTTGTAGGACCATGTGGAAATGTGAGTGCCTTCTCTGCTGCATCTAGAGTTTGAGTCTTGTTGCTTTCTATAAATTGGCAATTGGTTTTTAAGTGGGCAAGTTGCAAGAAAGGGGAGTGTTGTACCAGTTGTAGTGTTTCGTACAATTTGGCCAAAGATTCATAACCACAAGGCCATGACTTTGAGGATTGGTGTAGCCTGATTGGGTGCATAATGAATCCCTCAAAACTTTATGTTATGATCTTTTTATTCTGTGCTTGTGCAGATTTTTGAATTGCAGAGCGAGGTGTGTGCTCGTCATTTGTTCTGTGTGTGGTGGGAGCACATCCAGTAGCTAGACTTTGGACTCAGGAGTAAACTGAGCTGCTAGCATTAGTCGTAAGGCTGTTCCAGGTGGAGCGAGCTACTGCAGAGCTCGAGCTGTTCAAGATCGATACTGGACTTGGATCTTAACATGACATCTTGGTACAACCCTTCTGACATGACGCAGTGCTCGTGAATAAGCTGGTGCCCTGCTCTTAGCTTTAGGGTCTTGCTTTAGAAATTTGGAGTTTAAATAATTTTACAATGCAGTTACTTCCTTGGAGGTTATCAAAAGCATTTAAGCGACGAGTGAGAGAGTACTTTGTTTTGCAACAGTCATTGTTTTGAGGGTTTTTCTACACAGGGAGGAGGCAGGTGGCGAAAGCTGGTGTAACCAGGATGTAGTGGAGAGCAGAGGCATTGTGCATTAATGTAGCTGGCTGAAGCTGGTGGAACCAGGATGCAGTGGAGAGTGGAGAATTGTGCATTATGTGGGTGGCAGAATCTAGTGGAACCAGGATGTAGTGGAGAGTGGAGGCATTATGCATTAATGTGTGTGTAAGAACAGCGTGCACCAATTATGTTGCAGTGGATGAGACAAGGAGGAGGAGGAGGACACATCATCCGAAAACGTGTGGAGTCATCGACCCAAGTTCGCAGCTGCTACGAATGCCAGACTTGCGGCAGCCGCTTCTCGTGGATGTCCGCTTTGCTTCAGCACGAAAACAACTTTCACGGACGAAGGCCGCATCCGTTCCACTGTCAGCTGTGTTCCAAGGGCTTCTGGAACCGGCGTGACCTGCGCGGACACCTGGCCAGCAAGCACCAAATGAAGAAGGATTTCCCGTGTCTGATTTGCAACAAGGAGTATTCGTACAAGCATCATCTCAAAGAGCATATGATTTCCGTACATCGAAAGATGTTGAAATAGCCTCTTTGTGACCTATTCATGGACTTTTGCATTGGATTTTAAGAAGGCACTGATATCGAAGATGATGGACTTCAAGGTTATGCTTGACTGTCCGCTGCACAAGAAGGGCATATGAGTCAAGCGTGGGTTGGAGAAGTGGAGAGCTGAGACATTACCTGCAATGCCATTGTGCCTAGAGTTGTGTGTGCACATTGAAGAGTTTTTATGGTTCAACGCTTGTTTCATTGAGTTAAGTGACAGTTTGAGGTTGTTTCTCTTGAAAAGCGCTGCAGGTTGGCTTTAGTGAGCGATGATGATCGAACTGAAGTATGCGATGATCTAAGACACGCGGAATTCATTTGTTGACTCTACCAGCGCAATATTCACGTTGAACGTCTGAGCACATTGGAAATTGCTTGCTGAGACAGCCAGTGTCACGTTACTGATTTTGTTGGCACATTGTTTACACGCTGCTCTGCTTTTGACATTGTTAACATGTGCAGACTATAGTCCAAGGGCCAGACCGCACGGCTGGGTAAAGGTTTGGTATTAGGTAAAGAGGGCAAGGGTTCAGACTGAGTTACGAAAGGAAGGTTAACAGCTAAAGTTCTACCAGCTAAGGATCATACTGAACTTTGAACTTGTTCTTAGTCTGAAGGCTCGGTCACTGTGCCATGTGGCATTGTTTGGGCCTCTATTCATGATAAGCAGTGCATGTCATGACCAGTGTCTGATAGAGTGTGCTTCCTGTAACTCTTTTGTGAAATTTATTTAGCTCCTGCTGCAGGAAAACTCAGTTACGTGTTATATTTGTGCATAGACATTTGTGAGGCTATTGTAGTTGGCTGTGACTGATGGCTGGATTTGTAAAGTGATGCTCGTTGTTTGATAATAATAATAATAATCTTCGTTTAATATTTTCAAACTGACAATTATGCAGTATGATTACAAATCGGTATGAACGGATGATCACAAGTTATTACAGGAGTCGAATTTTAACTGTATACGGCAGCCTTGCAAGGCGCCCATCACGTCCTACATCTCATTTTTCACAAACGCGCCATCTCGCGAATTGATAGGCTGAGTGGACCTTGGGAGGGTTACTGGAGGCGATCCCGCTACCTACTGCACTTCACGCCAGTGATGTTACCACTACTCTGTGGACCCCCTGATTATTAGTCCTGAATAAAAATGATTAGGAATATCAGCTCATTGTTCACTTGATAGACAAATGTAGCAATTGTAGTTAATCATCTAGTTGATAATTTTGCATGAAATGTTGTGTGAATCTTATACCGCCTTTATTGAAGATCATAACGCATTGTTCACTTGATCAATGGATGTAGTTAGGGTTCAGTTTGGTAATTTTACACAAAGTGATTTATGTATGTATCATGTGTGTGAACATTTGGATGACACCTTTTAGACTGCGTAGAACATTCCAGTTGTGCTAAAAGCCGATCATCTAACTGATCATAATAGGTGTGACTTAAGATGGGTTGAAAAGGCATTACCCCAGTGGCTTAAGATGAGTTAAGAAGGCATTACCCCCAAAGACTTAAAATGGGTTGAAAAGGCTTCACCCCAAAGACTCATTGTAATAACTCTATCCCAGGACCCACTGCATGGAATAGTCTTCCCGACCATGTGAAGAATGCACCATCTCTGGAGACATTTAAATCACAGTTCAAGACCTATCTTTTTAAGCAATCATATGACTGCCATTGTATTTTGAACTTACGTACAGTGCCCTTTACTTTGGCCTCGGAGCCTGAGCTACAGCGCTATACAAATTGTCTTATTATTCTTTTTATTATTATAAAATGAATTCTGATGTAATACAGTCGGGACATTGATAGCAAAATTTATTCACATATTGAAAACAAACTTGTTTTAACATAACTTCATTATAAGACAGTGTTGCAGTGACTTTTCTGTTGAATTTTGCCTCAAATGAACTCATTCTTAACAAACTGTATCGTCATTTAGGCAAATGAGGAATGCCTTGGAGAGGTACATTGAATGCCTTACATTCTTAAAGAGATGTCCGATTGTACCATGGCCGGATTGTGCAGAGTTAGAAAGTGTCTGATATCATAAGGCCACAGTAATGTCTGGCCGTCGGCTACAGCAAATGTACCTTGTTAGCGTACTGGGTACAGCAGTCAAGACAAAGTTACACATTTGTCGACAAACCTCTGGAAATTGGATTATGCCAGGTGGCCTGGTGTTCACCCATTAGTTTAACGTTGCAGCGCCCGCCAGCAGCGCATCAAGCAAGGCAATACTTGTAAGAGTCTGAACAAGATTGCTGGGTTTTGATCGGTTGATCCATTGAGCCTTATACACCGGAGGGATAGCAGTTACTAATAAGAAGTTACTAGATAAGCTGTGGCAACTTCTCCTCATGAATTGTCTGTTGCATCAGTATCAAGTTTATAAGTTCGTGTACACTTTAACTTGGTTGTTATTTTTTCTTACTATTGTTTGCGCCTGTTTAATTGTAATTGTGAACTATTAATTGGTCATGTATTCAATTCAAAATCAATAAACAATAATTACAATAACTGGGTTTGAATCAGTTGACTGAAACCCAACAGGATTGATCAATCAATTGAAATTTGTATAGCGCCCCTTCAGGATCCCTACCCAGAGGCGCGATAGAAGTTACTAATTACAATAAGTTGCATTATCGTGTGAGTTACTAAGCTGCTGCGGTCGGTATCTTGTAGGATCTAGTCGGCCAGCCGTTCGTTGACTGGGCGTCCGAGGACCTGGGAGTCTTGTCGAGCGTCACTGGGGGCGGCGGCGGGATGCAGTGCCCGAAGTGCGAGAAGGTCTTTAGCACGGAGAGGCTGCTGAGAAGCCACATGACTCGCATTCACAGCCGCCGGTTTGCGTACACTTGCACCCTGTGTCGTCAGGGAATGCATTCGAAGGACGACCTGAGGAGCCATCTAGTGTCGAAGCATAACATGATGAAGAACATTAGGTGTCCCCTCTGTGCTAAAGAGTTCGGCTACAAGAGGGCGCTGCGTCGACACATGCTGGCCTACCACTCCTGAGTCCCTCCATGGTGGTGGCAGACTCTCTGTTCCTGTTGCTTAGCGTGGATCGGAGCGTCTTTCTGACAGACTTCGTTATAAGAGGAGTTCCGATATAACACTGCAGTATACTTGTTCTGATGCACGTGTGCACGTTCTCCGGATAATGTATACGCACAGATAAATGTACACTGGAATCTTCTTGTAACTTCCTTCATTATAAGACGAGTTCTGATATAGCGCATTGAGCAACATACATGTTCTGATGTACATATTGTTCACACATAATATAAGGAGATAACAGTGCACTTATATATATATATATATATATATATATATATATATATATATATATATATATATATATATATATATATATATATATATATATATATATATATTACAAACTAGGATATATATATATATATAGTATATTCATTCAGTATACAGTGTTGTATATGAATGTATGTATATGCATGTAAATTTCCACTGGCACAGATATGTTTATATTTGTATATTGTATTGTATTGTATTGTATTGTATTGTATTGTATATGGGCATTTATAAAGCGCCTCTCGCGGTATATACCATTCAGAGGCGCTCCCAGTGCGCGAGACCCCGAGAGAAAAAGCAGGATTTAAGGTGAGAAAAGGAAGAAGCAACGCTACCAGAGAGAATGGTGGTGCGGACAGAAGGAGGAAGTCGGTTCCAAAGTGAGGGACCTATGCAGGCAAAGGACCTGGACTGAGCCATAGTTGTCCTGACACGAGGAACTAAGAGGTCAAGACGCTCAAAAGATCGGAGACGACGCAACGAAGCAGCAGAATGAGGCCGTTGAAACAGATCACGTAAGTACTGTGGAGCAAAACCCAGCTGAGATTTAAGCACAAGAATAAGCACTTTGAATTGTATACGGGCAGAGAGAGGGAGCCAATGGAGGTGTTCAACCATGAAGGTGGAGATATGAGAGAACCGAGGAAGGCGGGCAATGAGTCTAGCAGCAGCATTGAGTACGGACTGGAGAGGAGAAAGACGGATCTTGGGAAGGCCAATAAGGAGAGAATTACAGTAGTCAATCCGAGAGCACACGAATGCATGAACAATTGAGGTGAAGATCGAAGATGAGACAGACCGCCGAATAGCCCGGAGACGCCTTAAGTGGAAGTAAGAGGAGCGGGTGAGGTTGGAAATGTGCTCAGCAAAAGTGAGCGCGCTGTCCAGAGTGACACCTAAGTCACGAACACTGGACGAGAAAGTGAAGTGAGGAAACCTATCAGACAGGAGCACGAAATCAAGCTTTTTGAGTTGCTGAGGGGTGCCAAACCAGATGAATTGAGTTTTGGAAGAGTTTAGAGAAAGGCGGTTTGAAGACATCCAGCAATGAAGATCTTGAGAGAGAGCCTCAATGGACCCAGTGAGAAGCAGTTGAGCAGATGGAGGCCCATGGACAAAAGCCTGAACATCATCAGCGAAAAGGTGACCAGCCGCCCCGTGTTTAGAGAGTAGGGAAGGAATGTCAGCTGTATAGAGAATGAAGAGAAGCGGGCCAAGAACCGAACCCTGAGGAACACCAAGTTTTACCGAGACCCACCGAGTTCTAGAATCACCGGAGATGATCAGTTGAGAGCGTTCAGACAGGTAAGACTGAAACCAAAGGAGAGGAGTGCCCTTTAGACCAAAAGAAATCTCAAGGCGCTGGAGGAGGATTTCATGGTCGACCATGTCAAAGGCTGAAGAAACGTCATAAAGAGCCAGAAGAGTAAGTTGAGACTTATCAACAGCAGAATAGATCTCTGATAGCAGGGAGAGGAGGGCAGTTTCTGTAGAGTGATTAGCTCTAAAACCAGATTGGAAAGGTGGGAGAAGTCCAGATTGTTCCAAGTAGGGAAGAAGCTGCATAGAAACCAGCCGTTCAAGGGTTTTAGAAAGAAAAGAGAGGTTAGAAATAGGTCGATAGTTCTGACAGAGGTTAGTGTCAAGATTTGGCTTTTTAAGTGAGGGAAAGACGACAGCCCGTTTTTGTGAGGCCGGGATATAGCCCTCAGAGAGAGACCTATTGAAGAGGTACAGAAAGAACGGAGCAAGGTCATCCAGAATATCGGTAACAATGAAAGGGGGAAGTGGGTCTAATTCACATGATTTTAAATTCACAGATGAAAAAACTGAACGAAGAACAGAGTCAGTAACAGGTCGAAATCCATCGAAGACAGCTGTCGTCGAGGTGAACGTCGGAGGAGGAGCATCGGCGGTGGTAGCACGAAGACGGTCGGTCCTGGCAGTAAGCATGTCGAGAAAGTCGTTGGCGGAGAAGGCAGGAGTCTCGGAGGAGCGAGATGATCGGCCAAGGAGACCAGAGATGGAGGACCAGAGACGCTTCGGATTCTTGGCATTCCGAGAGACTAGATTTTCCCAGTAGGCAGCCTCCTTATGGTGGAAAAGGCGATGGAGGGCACGTAGTTGAGAGACCCAGGCCAACCGGTCGCAGGGATCCTTGGATCGACGAAAACGTCTCTCGAAACAGCGGGCACGGCGTCGCATCTGATGGCATTCGGCGTCAAACCAGGAAGCCAGAGGACGAATGCGGCTCTTGACGCTACGACGCGGAAGTACCTCATCTAGGAGCGACGTCGTGGTTGAAGTGTAGAGATCAAACAGTTGGGTAACTGTAAGACCGTCGAGAGAGGCAGATGTCGCGGAGAGTTGTGAGTTGCGGATGGCGACGCTGAAGGCCAGAGAGTCGAAGGATTTCCAACCTCGCAGCATTCGAATGGAGTAGACTGGTTGCAGATGAACGGAAGGAAGGGTGAAGTGGATGAATGAGTGGTCGGAGAGCGTCGGTGGGAGGATCCGGAGATCCTCAACCTGATCATCGTCAGAGGTGATGATGAGATCAAGCCAGCCGCCCAAGATATGCGTGGGCTCACTCACATGCTGACGGAGGGCAAACTGAGAAAGCAGTTCGAGGAATCGGGAGGAGGTGGAAAGGGCAGGGTCTTCCAGGTGTAGATTGAAGTCGCCAAGAATGACGAGTTGGCTATTGCGGGTGATGAGATTCTCGAGAACGGAGGAGAATTCTTCAAAAAACTGACCAGTAGCAGGAGCAGAACCAGGTCTGTATACGGTGAGGACGGTCACTGGGCCGCGAGGAGTGGCGATGCTGAGACAGAGAGCTTCGAACGTAGATGTCGAAGGATCGAGAGGAACCTGTGTGACCCGAAGAGCGGATCGGAAAAAGACGACGATACCGCCACCGCGAGCCGGACGACCATCAGGATGAGGCGGTCGAGGGCGATCACGGGAAGAGTAGCCTGGAGGAGTCGCTCTCAGGATCGGTATGTCGTCTGAACTCTGGTGCCAACTTTCAGTGACCGCGAGGACATCAAGTTGGTCCTGGAGGAGGGATTGAGAAGCAAAAGCAAACTTGTCGGACAAGGATTGAGCGTTCCAGGAGGCGATTCGTAGGCCTGTCGAATGACTGAGCGGAGGATGAGAGGAGTCGGCAGGGTTAGGAGAAGACTCGTGAGAGACCGACGATGAGGAGGAGGACGAAGACGATGACGGCGAAGAAGTCGAGCCAGGCGTAGGCGAAGCCGTCACTGACTCGATCGCATGGCTGACGGGAGGAAGGCGATCTTGACGGCAGCAGGCGGGGCACCATACCTGAGCCCCGAACAGAATCTTGCGCAGAGATCGTGAGGGTCGAAAACAGTTCGACCAGATTGAACATAGTTGTTGAGATGAATAGGTAGTCCGAGCCATCAAAGTCGATAGGCCTAGAAGTAGGCACGAGGCATACACAGGCGTAGACACGGTCTAGCACTAGTAGACGTACGTAGACGTACAGCGACGTACACACAGCAACGTGTGTATTCCAAGGCTTCGAGAGTAGATTGTCGTAGAATAGACAAAAACAAATCAAAGTTTCTCTTTGACGAAGTAGAATATTCCATTGAAAAGTACAACGGAAGGTCCAGGAAAACTGTGTCCAAGAATCTATCAAATCTACAACTGGGTTAAACGACGTAGAACGAAATATTTAGCGAGAATAGACGGAGTCGACGCACCGGCGTGTGAACACGATAAACGCACACACAACACATATCATGTATATGTATATCTGAAAGCTCTGTCACTTCACTTCAGCTATTGTATGTAAATATATGTAACTATATAATATATATATAAATTGTACTTGATTGGTCATATTACCATATATACTTATTTTCTGCAATATTTATAAGTCCTTGAATATATATATAACTAAAACTACTCATAGATAATTATTAATAGGTACATGTTACCTTTTTATCAGCTGCAGTTGGTTGTCTTGACTTTGCCGAGCAATTAGTGCGTGAGAGCGTGAAGGTATATAGGTCAATACGAGCACATGAATAATGCAGATCAATGTATGAATATGCATGAAGGCTTAGGAATATGTATGCTTGTGGAAGATGAACGCTTAGTTGAGCAAGAATAATTGATTGTGAGCTTGAGTTTCTTTCAAAGCGAGTTTGAATCTTTGACACCTTTGTTTTCTTGGCCTCTGTTTGACACACTTGACCAAGCACGTAACTGTAATCAATGATTGATTATTTAATTGACTATTTACTAATTTGTGATTGATCACCTGCAAGTTTGTTTGATCTTGCGCTTGTGTTGAATAGTTCGACTGATTGATTGAATTAATTGATAGATTGATTGTGGCATTTGTCGTGTTCAGTACCCACTGTAAACTGAATGTTTTGAGAGGTAACAATAGGCGGTATCAGTGTTGATATTTGTGTGTGCGTGCGTGCTTGCGTGTGTGTGGCCTCTTGTGAGTTGTACTTTGTTAACAGAGGCTTATAGTACGGTAAATGAGTCATTACCTTACCTTACTTTACCTTACTTACCTTCAGTACCTTGCCTTATTTTACCTTACTTACCTTCAGTATCTTGCCTTACTTTACCATTATTAATGATGGATTCTGCATCAGTGAATTTGTATGTATTGGGTTTACCTTATCGTACTTATTTTAACGTACTGCACTCTGGTTTACCTTGGCATACATAATCTTACTTTTACTTCTCTCTTTGCTTGCCGTACTTTATCTTGCTGTGTTGTTCGCGATTATAATGGCGTCCATGAATTTCTTTGAGATTAATGGAATTGTTTTGTTTTCTTGCCATTGTTGAAGCATCAGTTATGTTAATTATAACCAAAACGTTTGTGCTTTTGCTCAACTGATTTGGCTCATTTTGTCATTAGTAATCCAACATATACATGTATGTCAAGTGCTATGCACTAGAAATCTAGTATCAGAATACAATACAATACAACTGTATTTAATATTGTCCTCCTTCCAAGGTTCAGAAGTGAATACTCGACCAAACTACAGAACATCGATGGCGCTGAGCAGTTGTGAGTGAAGGACTTGTTCAAGGTCCCTATGCAGTGACTTGAACCCATTCTTCCCGCTCCACAAGCCGAGCGCTCTAACCAATCGGCTACTGTACCCCATCAGAAAGAGCCTTGTGGATATCTACAATTAGAATTGGTCCTAGAGTAAAGTCTCTCAAAGCAGTCTGAAAAGTAAGGTCATCAGACTGCAGATATTTCTAATACTTCTTCAGAACATCATCTTGGAGCTTTACTCCTTTTCAGCCTGTCTGTCTGTCTATCTGCCTGCCTGCCTGCCTGCCTGTCTGTCTGTCAGACTCTGCCTGTCTGTCTGTCTGTCTGTCTGTGTTTGTCTGTCTGTCTGTGAGCCTTTATGTGTGTCTGTCTGCCTGTCAGGCTGTCTGTGTGTTTGTCTGTCTGTCAGCCTTTATGTCTGCCTGTCAGGCTGTCTGTCTGTCTGTCTGTGTGTTTGTCTGTCTATACTGGGTAGATACCTTAGCTTAGATATGAGATTAGGTCTATCTCTGTAACTCCCAGTTGATGTCTTGCAGATTGATATATGACTGCATAAGAGCCATTGGGTAATCGGCCATTTCTTGTGCTCCTGTATAAATGGTCTCTTGGGGCGACAGATGTAGAGCAGATGTGTTCAGAAAAGAATCAATCATTGAAGGAACGCTTGTCAGCACGTGATGTTTATTTCCTGAATTGTTTGTGTAACGGGGATAGGAACAGTAGAAATGAAAGCAATGACAATTGGAAAACCCGTTATTGTCACTTTTTTGATCAAGTATTGTCAATCGTAATCCCTTTTTGCCTGTGTATTTTTAATGACTGGAATCGTTGATTGTTTTTGTCAACTTCTGGTTTAACTGCATTGTGGGTGGTGATTCAAATGGATCTTGCATAACCTGGCCTATGTGTGGTCGACACAGAGACCTCAAGTGGCTTGGCATCAATTCAAACAGGCATGGCATCTGGCATCCATTCAAACAGGCAGGATTGGTGAAGGATCTGACCCGATGAATTCATTGAAAAATGAGCAGGGTTTACACCATACAGTTTCTATAGATAAAGTGTATATAAAATTTACCCCATTTATGTACAGAAATCTTGCAATTTATTCTTGCAAACTACTGGATATAGACAACGTGGTTGTTATTCAGGTTCTTTATGTGTGTCGCATGTTTAAGAGTGACGTATTTTCACGAGGTCAGATCAGAGAGGTGCTGCCGTGTTAGTGCTCTTGGTACAATGATTACAGGTTTTAGCCTGCTGTGTGGACTCCACATAATGTACCCCGGAGAAGTAGTACTTTTTTGTGCCATCATGAAGCAGAATTTGGTATCGGCTTAAGCTGGAAAGTAAGTGAAAGTCAAGCGATGTGCTGGCTTTGTGTACAGTCTCCTGGGATTCCTCCACTGCCAATTTATGAGATGAGGAGCAGGAAATGAGTTGCCTACCTTATGGGATATGCATGGCACCTTACTTACTTATCTAAGTTATAGACTTGTCAGTTAACCATTACATGGAAGCTTTGTGTGGTCGGCTCATCGTTCTGAAACAGGCTTCTGTGCAATCTGTGGCATGAGTTTCCATGCCTCTCTTTCACAAGTGGTTGAAGACCGCTTTGTTTGATTTCGGTCTTGTGTAGTCAGGTTGGGAGCGATGTGTTTTCTTGAAAGGTGCTATAAATAAGCACAGTTAGAATTACGCTACTTGGCGCAGTTGTTTGACATGTTTTTGTTGATTTCTCCTTTGGATTGATTGTAATCATCTTGATACTCATCTGTTTATAATTCGAAGCACTTGAAGACCATTCTGTATCTCGGCCTCCTCTCTCTGGTGTCTCTGGCAACCAGACTCGGATCTTCCATTGACATGACGCAGCACTTGTGCTAACCAGGTGCACCGCATTTCAGGTCTGAACATAGCTAGACTAAGGACAATTCAGCTTACTCAGAAAACCTCACACTCCAACGGAACAAGGGCTTTGCGTAAAACTCTTCAGGTCCATACTTTCCCTGAAACTGTGCAGATAAACTGAAACTTAGCTTTAGAGTAGTGCTCTATAAATTTGGAGTTTGCGATTACGACTGTTGCCTTGCATTGCTTTTGATGCCACTCTAGCTTAGGTTTTCGTCTGCTCATTCTGATTCGATTCCACTGGCTGTCTTGCAGACTTTCGTCGTCGCAGACCACGACCAACCATCGTCGCACCGCTTCGACTCGCATCCTCCTGCTTCGTCGTTTGCGGCGTTTTCGACGGCTCAGACGTCAACCGGTGACGCCAACACCATCGACCAACATGCTGACACTGACGAGAGGAATTGCGGTGCGCCGAGGTTTCCCTTCACCTGCGTCCTCTGTGGCAAATGCATCACGAGCAAGGATGGACTGCGATGCCACATGGTCAACTGGCACAACATGCCGAAGAACATTCGATGCGAGTTCTGCGAGGAGACGTTCGGTTATCGGCGGGCCCTTCGAAGGCACATCCTCGCCTGTCACCCGAACAGCATCGCCTGACCGGTTTCTGGGGGGCAACCCTCTCTGATGCGGTGCAGCGCTCGTGAATAAGCTGGTGCCCTGCGCTTAACTTTAAAGATTTGGAGATTACGATTTCTGGTCGGTTCTTGTCGAGGGATGCTCGTGTTAGAGCTTGAAACTACTCGGATGGACTGAAGTGGTGGTGGAGCATTGGGTTGTTTTTTGCTTTAGTCGATTTCCGAATCGCTCTGTTCTGCCGCTTTGTTTGGATTTGATAATTGTTTGGAGTGGAAGCCTGGCGATATGTTGTATGAACTTCGTTGGTTATGGAGGTCAATACTTTGAGCAGTGTTGAAAGTACATACTTTTCTGCACAGTTTCAGATAAATTATGGTTCTGAAGAGTTTTATGCAAAGCCTTGTTCCGTTTGAGTGTGAAGTTTTCTTAGTAAGCCGAATTGTCCCTAGTTTGGTTATGTTCAGACCTGAAATATATTGCTATTGTTGTTGCTGTTCCCAGTAATTCTGCCTTGAGCTTAACAAGTTTTGAGAGGTCTGTGCGGTGTGATGTCAATTCAGAATTTGTACACACTTGCATTTATCCATACATGTATGGTCGTTTATTGTGCAGTTCTGGTTGGTTACCTATTCTATTTATATTCAGATACCTATTCTATATCTATTCAGGTACCTACTCTATTTCTATTTGGATACCTATTATATTTCAGTTTGGATACCTATTCTTTTTCTGTTCAGATTTCTACTATATATCTATTTGGATACCTATTCTATTTTTGTTTGGATACCTAATAGGGCTGTACTGAATATTCGCTTCGTATTCGCTTCGGGGCCGAATAGTGAGCCAAATAGCTATTCGGTATTCGGCCGAATAGTAGCGGTCGGACCGAATACGAATAGTGGTCACGTGACATCTGTTTCTGCATATGCGGCTGTTATAGCGAGTGGAGTGAAACTTAAGTAAGTGACAATTTCTAAGTTTAGTTAAATTATTTCCATTCCTAGTTTACACAGACTGGCAGAAGAATGCAAAAATTACAAGTAGTTAACTGTTTACTTTTAGTTTATCCATTAAATTTACGGAACTGAAACTTTTGCTTACATTTGAAATTGTGAATGTTGTCGGTGGCCCTATTTTGTACACTATTCGTATTAGTATTCGTATTCGGCCGAATAGTTGGTCCAATTATTCGTATTCGGCCCGAATAGTGATAATCACTATTCGGTACAGCCCTAATACCTAATAACCTATTTCTGTTCGGGCATCTGTCAAAATTCGTTTCATGCTGGTCATCTGTTGCAGGGTCCACCAATACTTGAGCGGTTCTGCTGTGACGAAAGTTCTTTGGTGTGCTCTGAATGTGGGAGGTATTTCTCGAGTCTGTACAGCCTTCGCGTTCATGAAAAACAGATGCATCGCAGGAACTATTCTTTTGTGTGTAGTATCTGCGGCAAAGGAGTGTACAAAGAGGAGGACCTACGAGGTCACATGGCAAGCAGGCACAATATGCCGAAGGACTTCCGCTGCGTTGTCTGTTCCAGGGAGTTCGGATATGAGCGAGCTCTGAAAAAGCACATAGCGAAATTGCATTCTGTAGCTTTTTGATCCTATGTTCGTTCTGTACTCTTTGTTCTGTTGGGTTTTAGGATAAGTCTTTTGCGATGTTTCTAAGTCTTTTTAGCGTTGATGCTTCGAAAGAAAATAATAGGCCCACTTCAGTACTTGTCCTTTATTGTGTAAGCTCCTTTTACAGAGCTACGCTCAATCTGGACTTTTATTGGAAGGTTGTGTTGGGTTCTTGGATAAATTTTCTGTTCATGTTTTTGAGTTCTGGTTTACTTTTTAGCCAACAGTTTGAAGGATTCTTCTATTCATGGCTTTTGCTGATGCTTTAAGAAATTGTTGCATCTTTTGATGCATTATTAAAGCAATGCTGTTAACGTTTTAGATGTGGTCTTGTAGTTTAGAATCTCATAGATTGGATAAGCTTTGACTAATCACAAAGATTAGACTTTGAAAAAATCTTCTGATATCTTTTAAGTGATTGAAGACACTGACATTTTTTAAGTTGATGTGCCTGAATTCGGCCATGGCATCCATGTCTTTCAAACAGAGAAAAACAATGCAATATGTGATTTTTTTATTTTGTTTGGCAATGACAGATATTCTATCTAACTTATGCCATTTATTATTATTATTATTATTATTATTATTATTATTATTATTATTATTATTCGTTTATTAACTCCACACGTTGTCACATCGCAACATGGTAAACAACTTTAAACAACTGGTAAACAGAGCCATGAACAACGCTAGCCATTTTATGCCATAAATGACAAAAGCCATCTTATGCCATGAATGACAAAAGCCAGCTTATGCCATGCATGACAAGAACCATCTTGTGCCACAAGTGTCAAAGAGCATTTCAAACCTCAAACGGCAAAAACCACCCATTCCATGAATTACATAAGCCATCTTATGCCATGAATGACAAAAGCCATCTTATGCCATGAATGACAATAACCATCTTATGCCATGAATGGCAAAAGCCATCTTATGCCATGAATGACAATAGCCATCTTGTGCCATGAATGACAAGAGCCATCTTATACCCATCGTTGGATGGATATTGGATTGTTGTTTGAAATCATATCACCCCTACAGATCGCCTTCTGTGTCAGAATTTTGATTTAAGGAAAAGTTATGCTGCGCTGAGAGTGTTGTCGTGAAAAGCTGTGTTGTCTGTTTGATGTTAACCTCTGTCGTCGTATTGCCAATAAGTAAATCAGTTGGTTAACTTTCGTTGTATTTGGTTTATATTGCAATCACTGATGGAGGGTTGTGGATTCGTGCAATAATCCAGTGGTTAGCGTGCGGTACTGACAACAGAGAGGTTGAAGGTTCAATTCCTTGCCAGGGCAGAAGTTTCTCGAAGATTTCTTCTGCTCCTGCATACCCTAGCAAACTCAGCTATAATGAGTACACAGACTGCACACACTGTGGGTGGGAAGATGAGATGGCGGGGGAGAGGACTGGCCACCTGCCCTCATCTGCCAAGACTAAGAAAAATTGAAGTGGCTAACACTTCATAGTTCATACCCATGTCTGCCTCAGGGCTATCTTCAGCTCCTCCTCCTCCTCCTCCTCCTCCTCCTCCTCATTTCCTCCTTCCTTACTCCTCCTCCCCTTCCTCCCTCCTCCTCCTCTTCCTCCTCCTCCTCTCTTCCTCCTCCTCTTCCTTCTCCTCTTATGAAGTTGAGCCTTGTCAGGTTTATCAATACTAATTCATTTACCGGTATTCAGAAATTTCAGGTCTGTGTTTTATGAATCATGAATTCATAAATGGATCAGTTGTGGCTTTCAATGCTGGCTTTATCAATATGCAGATAATTATAATCAGCTAATCAGTAATTTTCCCATTTGTATTTTATCGAGTCTTATCGATCTCTGATCTGTTAGTTCTGCATTTAAATTATTTCAATTTAATTACTAGCAATTTATTCAAGTGATCCAATAGTTTGTTTGTCTGGGACAGTGTACTATTTTTGGAAGGGATGGAGTAGTTGGCAACAGCCCCTCACAGTGGAAAATGCCTCAACAATGGGATTTATTTTCCCAATTTATCTCCCTCATGCACAGGGCTCGCTTATAGATCCAAAGGCAATCGGTATCTGCCACACTGGATATCTTTGGGGGCATGCCACTGAGTTTCCCCCACAGACTGGTTGGGGTGAATGTTACTGGCTGTTGAACTTGTAATGTGAAAAGGCCTTGATAAAACTGTGAGCTGGAAAAGACCATTAATAACCATAGTACCAAACAGTAAATGGGTTAACAAAGTGGGGTCACATTGACGGGGACAGAAATGGTTATGTCCCCTCTATTTTCATTTTAAACCCATCACCCAGTGCTTCCCTTGTACAACAAACTAATTTAACTTAAAAAACTTTATATATGCATATAGCAGGTTATTTGCTATAGAACCTTAAATGAGGATCTCACAAAAGCGCTTCCTATACGCTATGGGAATGGGATACAATGTCAATTGTCAAATGCCGTCCGTAACCAAAACAGTGCACAGAGTCACCAATGACGCATCCACCCGTGCACACACATACATACACACACACACACAGACATAGAGCTCAGCCAATGGAATATGCCGCAAAAGTAATAACGTTAATTCCACAAAACGTTATTACATTTTATTTTGTGGTATAAAATTGATCAGTTGATAGAAAGGGAAGTTGAGGTGATGTACCCGCTATGTCTTGTGGACAGATCGATAACCCTTTGTAAAAAGTGACCGTTTGGCCTCAAGTCCCCCACACTCATTTGTCACTGAATTGATTGGGTGAGATCATTCACCACCACTGCCCGTTTGAATGGGCGCCACACCGTTTGAGGTCTCCATGTACGGACCGTGCTAGCCCGAGATTTCAATCTACGAAATGAGCCACCGTCTGTATGCAAACCGGCAACCTCACTCACAGTGGTGCATGGGATGTAAGCTGTAACCAATGTAGCTAATTGGTCCAGCCAGTTGGGCTGTATATATAACTGCATAGAGAAGTAATCCCAGTGAAGTCGCATATTTTCACATTTCTGATGATGGTGATCTTTTTACAGAATGTGCAGCATGGAGAGGGTCTCGGATGCGTCCTGTGGCAGTGTCGAAGGTGCGGCCAGTCCTTTGACACTATTTTGGCCCTGCACGGGCACGAAATCGCGGTTCACGATCCGGACGTGGCCTTCATTTGCCAGGTTTGCGGCAAGGGGCTGCAGAGGGCACGCGACCTGCGAGGTCACATGGCCAGCAAGCATAACATGCCGAAGGATTTCCAGTGTCACATCTGTCACAAGGACTTCGGTTACAAACGCGTCCTGCAGAGGCATCTTAAGACTCTTCACCAATCATAAACTCTTCGAGGATCATCTTTGGACTGAGTAGTGGCACGGGACTTCGTTTGATGGCCTTCCGCATGGATTGCGGAATTGGTAACACTGGAATGGACAGGTTGACAGAACTGGGCAGAATACAAGCTCTTCGTTGCGTTAATTAGAAAGCGTGCAGAACTTTTGTCTACTTGTGTCAGTGTTTGGCGAGGTATCTTGTGTTGTGCAATTTGTTTGAATAGTTCAGCACAAACGAAAAAGGAATAGTCCTGAGTCAATGAGTTTAAGAGTACAGACAGTTTAACCTATGACCCAGATGAGAGGCAGTAAGTTGTTGCGGACATTTGAGACGTTTTTAAGTGCACATATTTCACTTTGCTCAACCCTGATCCTTTTTTGTGAGTAAAGAAGCGAGACCGCCCGTTTAAATACAAATACACACCCCATCAGCTTATTTCCCTTTATGTACTATTGTCAAACCTACTAACACAACCGGTCTGCGATCCAACAGTGCGATGCACTACCGAAGTAGCTATGCCACACTGGAAATGTTTCCACGGGTTCTTACAGATTAAAGAGAATGTTGGAGAAGCATCGTCGTCCGACTACTTTCCTGCTGAGCGTTTTACTTCACTGTATTACAGAATCTTCGAACATGGAGGAGTGGCACTAACGTTGGAGGCGGAGAGGAAGCGTTTGATGACAACTACTCCTCAGCGTCGCGCCAGTGTTCCTACTGCAAGAAGCTGTTCCTGTGTCTGCAAAGCCGGCGCAACCATGAGCTTCGCATCCACCAGAACCGATATCCGTATGTGTGCGACATCTGCGGCAAGGGTGTTTCTTCGGTGGCGCTCCTGCGTGGACACATGTCGTCGAAACACAACATGCGTAAGGACTTTCGCTGTGAGATCTGTCATGCGGAATTCGGTTACAAGCACAAGTTCAAGGAACACATGCGCAAGCACTCTGGAAATATCGACTGACCACCGCTGTCGGTTTTGACTGAGTTTCCGATGGTGATTTTCTGCAGAGACTAGTCGTTTGAAAAGACTGTAAACGTTTACACTGCACATTGCACAACATTACATTGCGCAATGTAACCGTGTCAATCTTATGAAATGTCTTAGGGGTGATAGACAGTGAAATCGCATTCTGTCCATGGTCGTTAAGTTAGATCTCCAACATCAACAACATATGTAGCTTTTAAAACAACAGTTTAAAATGTACTTTCTCATAACTCTTAGCATTTGTGTGGACTGTTTACAGTGTAAAGCATCCTAGAAACAGCTTGCTACTGACGATGCTTCATAAATTGTCTTACTTACAATGATGTTTGTGGGACATATGAAATCCGGATGACGACATTCCCATTGGGCTTTCTGTGTTATGCCATATGGGATCCTAAGTATGACTTTAGAGGCCCATCTGTGTATATTGTCATATATGGAATTCATGTGTCCTACATTTTTGTGTTACTGTTAGAGATTTATTGATTGATTCAAAGCATTTATGTAGAGGTTACTGTGGCTGTTTAACGAATTGTGTTTTCTTAGGTTAATTAGACATTGAAAGCACTTTTATCTGTAACTAACTAACTTAGAAGTTACTATGCTAATAGAAGAAGTTACTATACCAGTGCTTCCCAATAGTTTTGGATACGGAACCCTTTTGATCTGAAATTTTTTGATGGAACCTGACCTAAACAGAACCTATTCTGGTTTATGTAGCACATGCGAGGCAGCCCAATATAGGTTTAATGAATAACAGTGATCGGTGTATATACAGTTTTGATCCCTAACATTAGATTATCAATTATTTTAAATGAAATTTTCCCATTGTATCCTTACCTTGCCCTCGTGGGACCCTAGGGTTCCTCGGAACACACTTTGGGAAATGCTATACTATACCAGTAAGACGAAGTTACTATGCCAACAGAAGAAGTTACTATGCTAGTAGAAGAAGTTACTATTTCTGTAGAAGAAGTTACTAATCCAATAGAAGTTACTATACCAACAAAAGAAGTTACTACGCCAATAGAAGAAGTTACTATTCAACTCTGTTCTGTGTAACTAACTTTGCCAACAGCAACGCCATATGTAGGAAATATGAGGCCCATATAACAGTATTCTATGGGCTTCACATGTCATATTTACGAGTCAATATGGTAGGACATTCTTAACTCCATATGGGAATATTGTTATATGGGCTTCATACTTACTGCTTTAGATGTTGCTGCTATGGGGTTACATGTATTTATGTATATATGCAATGCTTATGCATGTATGTATGGGTGCAGATATACGTATATATGTATGCATGTATGTATGTATGACTTTGTATAGCGCCTTATAAAGACCTGATGAGTTGTGATGAGCCTGCCTGCCAAAGGGACCTAAATGAGGTGTTTCTTAACTTTGGAAGAGGGTGCAAACTTAACCTGAGTTAGAAGAAATGGTTAAGGATGTTCGAAGGAAGACGGTTCTGAGGGTATGTGCTGTGCTCTCGTCTTGACGTTGGATGTCCATATTGCGAGATTTCTTTTCTGAGTAACGCTTTGGCGACGAGATTACTAAGGGGGACGTGGTGTTGTAGTGATATGTTAGGTGCCTTGTAACTGGAGGGTCACAGGTTTGAATCTAACTCAAGCCGCTGCGTAGCGACCCGGCGCCATCGATGTTCTGTCGTATGGTCGTATGCACTTCTGAACTTTGTAAGGAGGGCAATATCAAATACAGTTGGACTGTATTGTATTGTAAAAGTGACTGGGAAACCAATGCAGCTCGTTGAAGTGTTAAACCGCATTCCCCATACTACTGAGAAGTTTGCTTCTATAAGACATCAGGCCCCATGCTCCTCTGCCAGTGACTTTTAAAACTAGCATTTAGCATTTTAGCCCCTCAACTTTTCATCAGTTACCCATAATTGATAAGACCAAAGGTCACGAACCAAGGGATGGGAACTCATCTTCCACAGCCAGCGCATTAGCCTAACCCAAGCCAACCTTTTACCACACCATTAATCTTACAATAACCATGATACCACACCATATCTAATGGTACAACACCATATCTTATCGTACCATACATTACCCTATATCTCATGTTTTACCATACCATACTTTACCATACATGTCTTACTGTACCATACTTTACCATTTATCTCACATGTCTTACCATACGTTACCATGTGTCTCACGTGTCTTACCATACCATACTTTACTGTGTTTCACCATACTTTATCCGACAATACCATACTTGCCATGTATCTCATTTTTCTGACAGTACCATACTTTACCATGTCTTACCATACTTTATCCGACCAGGTACTTTATCCGACCATACCATACTTACCATATTTCTCACATGTCTCAGCATACCATACCCTACCGTGTCATCCCATGCCAAATCTGACCATACCATGCCTAAGACTCGCTCTATTATTTCTTGCAGATCTGCCTAGATCTTCATGGCAGGCCCCCCTGCGTCCAGGCAGGACCGGCGGGGGTTCCGGGTCAGCATCTGGGTCATCTGGCGCGTCATCCCTGTCCAGAGTGCGGTCAGACGTTCTCCTGCATGAGCAGCGTCGTGCGCCACATCAAGGCCGTCCACCGCCGAGAGTATCCGCTCGCCTGCCACCTGTGCGGCAAGGGACTCGCCACCCGCCATCGCCTCCTCGGGCACCTCGCCCACAAGCACGGCTTCCAACCACCGCCGGAGCAAAATGCACTATAGAAAGGATTTCTGCTTGTGCTGTTAAGAACGGTCGTAGATTTCTTGAGGGGGAGAGGGGTCCTAATAATGCAGTAGGAAGTTTGTTTACTAACCAATGTATTCATGTCTGTGTGTGTACTGTATATGTGTGTATGTATGTTTGTGCTTATGTGTTCATCTATATGTATGTATGTGTGTATGTTTGTTTGTATGTTTAACTATGTGTCCAACCTCCAACCCAACTTACTATGTCTAATTCCCTTCTGTCCCTACCCTCTCCTGCCCCTAGTTTGTGGCCCTTGGACTATTCAACTACATGTATGGGGTAATTTATGAATATTTTAGGGCTCAAACATTATAAGGATATGTGTGTATAGTTGTATGTGTGTGTGTTATTGTGCATGTTTGTTTGTTTGTATGTATATTTATCTGTATGTTTGTATGGTATGTGTGTATTAATGTATTGTATTGTATTTAAACATTTATAAAGCGCCTCTAGTAGGGTGAACCGTTCAGAGGCGCTGTTTGTCTGTATGTATGTAGATATTTTTTTATCCTCTGTTAAAAACCTCTGAAAAGTTCATTATCACCAACTCTTTTGTGTTTCCCATCAGGTAATTGATGGCCATGTGAATGTCTGCTTTTTCAAGACATTATTTAGTTTTAATTGTTTTAATTTGTTGCACAAACCATGCATTGTCTAGTTTCTGTGTGTTGCAGTTGAGTTAAAAAATTTCAGTTAAATATAACTGTTGACGGATACAGTCAATATTCCGTGACAGCTTTTGAAGAAATTGTTAAGTTATTTCGAAACTGACATGGTTGATTAAGCTGTGTTGTTATTGAGGAGACATGTGGGGCGAATTACCTGGCATTGTACAATGAGCAGTAGGGCCATTGAGGTTGTGAACCCCACTGCATTTCTATCAGTTGAACCACGGCAGTGTGCAGTGGATGTGCTCATTTCATAATCGAATTATCTTGGAGGATGTTTTGAGGTTTCTATTTCACTGGCGCCCCTTTTGAGCGCTCTGTAAAATGAATACACTGATAATATGCTGTTGGTGGAAAGATCAGACAGTTAAACAAATGACTGGTTTCACACCCTTGTATGCCGAGTTTAAGAAAATGAAGTCATGAACAGTTAATGTAGTTGTAATTGTAAGCTGACATTTATAAAGCGCCACTTCTAGAAAAAAAATCACCAGTGGACCATGGCTACCTCTTTGAATTAGGGAAGGAGACTGCTCATCTTCTAAGAGCTAAATTATAATGAGTAATTTAGTCCACTGTAAGTGGAAACATTTTCCTTTTGTGACTAGCAGTTCTTGTTCGGTTACTAGATAAGATGACACGATGGGACACAAAAGCCGGTTGGATTGGTTGAGCACTTGCCTTGTAATGCGGACATTATGGTTCGAGACTCCACCGAGTTGGTTACTGTGTAGGAACCCTGAGTCAGTCCTTCACTCACAATTGCTCAGCACATGCTTGATCATTAGAAAGTTGCACTTAATAAATTCATCATAATAATAATGACAATAATAATACATGTAATATTAATAATGACAAATTTGTATCTGCACGAAATTACTAGTGGCGACTGGAGCTAAACGAACTTCATTTGCATATGAATGAACTTGCTCCTCTCTCTTAAACCTCTGGCATGACTTAGACCGGTAAGAAGCGCCTTTGACAGGCTTCCCAAGTGGTTCTATATAAATATCTAGGTACGTACGTGCATAGATACACCGGAGAATCTTTATTATATGCTTGATTATAACACTAAATGTGATTTTGACATGATCCACGAACCCAAAATTAAGACTCGATATAACGTGATCCCAGTATAAGGCAGATCTTCATGTAGGCTATTGCTGCTAATAAAAGACAGTATTTTAACGAGTGTCTGTATTGATGCAGAGGTGATGAGGATGGTGGTGTGGGTTATAGTAATGATGATGATGATAGTAAAACTAAAAACAGTTATAATAATAATACAATGGCCATGGTTAATTTATCGTTTCATGATCAACTTGTATTGTTTCAGATGATAAGTAGTTACTCTGTATATTTCTTAAATCCTGAGGGACCATTTAATTTTTCTTAATTCCTGAGGGATCATTTTTTCAATTGATCAATTATTGATTAATTGAGGGCTAAATTATTGTTCAGTTTATTTTCAGTTAATAATTGATGCTTCATCATTAGATAGTGGCAATTAACAAATGAATAATAATAACCTCTTTCTTAAAAATTTTCTTAAATCCTGAGGGATCATTTAATTTAATTTGTTTAAATCCTGAGGGATCATTTAAAATTCATTTGGTTAAATCCTGAGGGATCATTTAATTTAATTTTCTTAAATCCTGAGGGATCGTTTATTTTCATTTTCTTTAATCCTGAGGGATCATTTAATTTCATTTTCTTTAATCCTGAGGGATCATTTAATTTCATTTTCTTAAATCCTGAGGGATCATTTGATTTCATTTTCTTAAATCCTGAGGGATCATTTGATTTCATTTTCTTAAATCCTGAGGGATCATTTAATTTTATTTTCTTAAATTCTGAGGGATCATTTAATTTTTTTTTCTTAAATCCTGAGTGATCACTTTGGGGGGAATAGATGAATGGCATTACTCTTGCATGAAGAACATTAGATCTTGAAAAGACGCGGTTCAATCCCTGCAAGCTCCCTCTAGGTCGACTCAGCCTTTCACTCCACAGGGGGCAGCAGTAAAATGAGTGGACACATAACAATCTGCCAAGACGTGTGTTAATTAAGATCTTGATAATTGTACTGTCATGTTTCAAGTGTTTCAATGTTCCTTACTGTGGTTTGTCAGTGAGCTTGTCAATAAACAAATATTTTGATTATTTGATTTTATTTTCTTAAATCCCGATGGATCGTTTTTATACTTTCCTGAGGGATCATTGATTTCAATTTTCCTGAGAGATCATTTGATTTATACTTTCCTGAGGGATCATTTGATTTCTATATTCCTGAGGCATAGGCGTAGACTCTGGGGGGAGCAGCGGGGGCACGTGCCCCCAATAATTGAGATCGACTGTACATCCAATGCAACAAGTGTAGAATTAATAGCCAAATGCCCCCCAGATTTTGGACAAGCTTACGCCAGTGCCTAAGGGATCATTTAATTTCTTTTTATGTGAGGGATCATTTGATTTCTATTTACCTGAGGGATCATTTGATTTATACTTTCCTCAGGGATCATTGACTTCAATATTCCTGAGGGATCATTTAATTTCTATTTTTCTGAGGGATCATTTGATTTCTATTTACCTGAGGGATCATTTGATTTCTATTTTCCTGAGGGATCATTTGATTTCTATTTTCCTGAGAGATCATTTAACTTCTATTCTTGTTCAGAAAGATAGCAGAATAATAGGGATTCTTTATTGGCGGACTGTATTACAGATAAGTTACCAGCAGCGGAGGCCGTGGAAGAATTCCAGCCTCAACACCAGCAGCCGACCAAGCCAGATTCCATCGAGCATCCTCAACGCCCAGTGTCCACAGTGTGGAGACACGTTCAGCTGTGCTTCGTCCTTGGCCCGTCATGTCAAGGTCATTCACGAGAAGAAGTACCCGTTCACCTGCCGGATCTGTGGCCACGGGGTGGCCGATAAGACGGCCCTGCGTGGCCACATGGCCAACAGACACAACATCACGGCCACGTGAATCGTCAGCGCTAGACACTAATGGCGGTTGACAGAAATTGTCTGGTTGTGTTCGGTGGCCGTCTGGCCTTGACAGTCACTGGTCTTAGGATTGGAGTAATCAAATGGATTTGAACAGATTTAGGAGTTAATGAACAGGTGCTTTGCAAGTAGACACTTCGATGCACGCATGCGTATGTGCATACTTACTTATGTACTCATAAATGCATTCATGCCTGTATACATAATACATCATACAAATATACACACATTAACACATACATACATTCATACATACATACATACATACAATAATGAATACATACATGCATACATACATACATACATGCATAAATACATACAATCATACATACAAGCATATATGCATCCATACTTGCATGCGTAGTTAAATGCACACACATGTATGCATACGTACATACATGCACAGCTGATGTTCGATGCATTTTTCCAATGCTATTGCATTTTGCTTAATTTTTTTCTTCAAATTAAGTTGGTTAAATTAGTTTCTATGATTTCTGATTGATTTAAGCAACTTTAGGAGAAAAGGTTAACACATGAATTGAGATTTTAAAGGAATTATTGCCTCTCGCAAATCTGCTATATTTAGCTGAATATTATGTAACCTAGCATTATATGAACATATTGTTTTGTTAAGTAGCTACTATGTTAATGTACTAGTATGCGGCAATGTTAACATTCTATTATGTCATTAACTTGCTTCACTTCCAACATTCTGTTAGCTCAGTGCAATTTTGACATCCTGTTATGTTAACGTACTGTAATGTTAGCATCCTGATATGTTAACTTACTGCTATGTTAACATCATTTTATCTTAACTTACTGTAATGTTAGCATCGTGTTATGTTAACTTACTGCAATGTTAACATCCTGTTATTTGAAATTACTCTAATATTAGCATCCTTTTTTGTTAACATTGTATTGTTAGCATACTGTTATGTTAACTTACAGTAGTGTCAACCTCATGTTATGTTAACTTACTGTAATGTTAACATCGTGTTATGTTGCTATCTTGCTGCAGTTCTAACACTTTGTGAAGTTGTTCACTCGCTGCTGTTTTTTTTATATTGTTATGTTAGCATCATGTTCTATTAGTTAATTGACTATGAATTTTTCCTTTTATTTAAGAAATGCTGTGTTAATATTTGATTACCATCAAGAGAAACAAAACATTTAAGGATGCCAAGATCTGTTGTGTTGTTTCATGGGATTCATTTCCATCTCTTGACCTCATCATCATCATCGTCATCATCCGTCCCTGACACCAGCCATTTTGCGGCGATGGGTACGAATAAATGATCTCTTGACATAGGGACAGAAATTATATGTAGGTGGCTAAGCACCATCGATCGCTGGCTTCGTTGTGTGTGTATGTATGCATGTCTGTGTGTGTATATATGTGTGTAACTGTGTATATATTTGTGCATGTGTGTATGCATGTATGTATGTGTGTATGTATATGTGTATGTAAGTGTGTATGTATCATGTATGTGCGTATGCATGTATACGTGTATGTATGTGTGTATGTATGTATGTGTATATGTGTGTCTATGCATGTATATGTGTATGTATACATGCATATATGTGTATGTATAATTGTATATATGTGTGTATGTATGTGTGTATGCATGAATGTATAAGTGTATGTATGCATGTATGTATGTCTGTATCACATATACGAAAATGCATGCGTACATCCATTCATCTATTATACATACGTGTTAAAAAATTTAGATGTAGCGGGAAATTGAATTTGAAGAAAATCGATTTGCTGTCGTAACTGACACGGATTGATTGGCTGTCCTTCAAGAAACAAGTTTTGACCGTGTCTTTATGGAATACTCAGTGAAACATGACACAAGAACGATTGTCAGTTGTAGGATAGCGACGGACTGAGTCTAAGCCACTCTCCTCAACTGAAACCTTTAATATTCTAACTCTTCTTCTTGGATATTCCTCTTGGATCTTACTGTAAAATCAAATAGTGTGAAGTTCAAAGGTCGCAGTTCGAAAAATTGCGATGACGGGCAGTAATTATTGCATTTCAACTGTTATACAACTTTTGGAAACCGAATAAAAAGACTTCAAACACAAATAATGCAATACAGAAGATGTAAATTTGCATTTACATGAACACTTAACATGAACCAGTGACATTGCAGTCTCTACCTCACATCATGTCACATATACCCCATGCAGTGTGAGAATTGTAGAAAAAGATTTTGGAGGTTAGACTTTGATGAGTTTGATCCACGTGGAGTTGAGTATTTTATCCGTATTTTGCAAACTGAGAAAATTCAAAAATGCAATAGAAAACTTAAACTCCTGAAAGTGATGACATCACCAAATTTATTAGTATGCAATTCACATGGTCACAGATCTCACAATAAACCAGAGCAATACTTTATTAGTAACCCACAAAGTGAATTGTGAAAGAAAGTGATAATATAATGCACAATATATAATCACACTAACACAACTGAGGGTTTGGAAACGAACCCCAGGGGTCACGGGTGTGAAATGAAAACATAACTGTGAGGGTCCTTAGAAAGAGTAGGGGGTTGAACCCCCACCCCCGACAATACTCACCCTGATCCCATGGATCTTGGCTATAAGGTGAGGCTGCGAGGGACAGACAGAGACAGACAGATAGATTGATTGATTGCTTGATTGATTGATTGATTGATTGATTGATAGAGACAGAGGGACAGACAGAGAGACACAGAGGGAGACGGAGACAGAGAAAGAGAGAGGACAGTTACCCGCCCTCATATACCGAGGCTAAGTAAATGAAGCCGCTAATACTTCATACACCTGAAGGCTAGCTGTCTCTCGTTGAATTTTGAAGATCTATGTCTTTTGTTGTCTTTCTGAGTATGGCGCTTTGGAAGTCAATAGATCGTATTAGCTAAGATTAGAGTAGATTAAATTACACTATCTTAGATCGGATTAGATTAGTTCTGTTAGATTCTAAAGGTTAGATTACAGTTGTAATTGTAACTGAAAAATATGTAGCGCCATTTGAGAAACAAATCAGGGAAGCTCGAACATGATTAGATTATAACAAGAATGGATTCAGATTAAGGTTCGATTTATGTATCGCCCGTAGTTCGTTTACCTCTACCTAAGAGAATCCGTGTACCTGTGTGTGTGTGTGTTCTAGGGCGATGAGGGGGCTGACTTTGGTTCGCAGCCCATCTACCGTTGTACGAAGTGCGACACGGTCTGCAAGAGCGCCCTCAATCTGTCGCAGCACGACAAGTTCGTCCATCGCCAGAGCTTCTCGTTCGTCTGCCCCATCTGCGGGAAGGGGTCACGTGGCCGCGGTGACCTCCGGGGTCACATGGCGACGCAGCACAACGGACCGCGCGACTTCAAGTGCCACGTCTGTGCCAAGGAGTTCGCCTACAAGCAACATCTCTTCGCTCACATACGACAGGCTCACAAGAATTGAGCTCTCGATTCGTAACCTATGACCCTTGTGTTTAAATTTGTGCATTGGCTTCCTGTTCAGCACAGAATTAGTTTATAAGACTGTGAACTCTGGCCAGCCACAATGCTTGAACTCAGTTTTTAATTCCTCTGACTTTATCAGTATTCAACGAGGTCACCTGACTCCTGGTCACAACTAAATCAAGAATATTTCTTGGTGGGCGAGCTTTTTCTGTTGCTCGACCTAGTTTTGGAACTCTGTCCCTGTGTCTGTGCGCTCTGCTCAGTGGCTGGTGTCATTTAGTTCTCAACTTTAAACCTACCTCTTTCAAATTGCTTATCCACCATAGACTGCATATGGACTGATCTTCTGGATACTGACCAGGTTACGGCTTAGTTTTGGTGTACCATCGGTTGATGCCTTGTGCAGTAGATACCGGTGCAATAGAAGCTACTAATTACAATTACGGACAAGTCGTCGTTGTCATCGTCATCATTATCATCGCTGTCGTTGAGGCTCGTCCTCGTTATGATAATCGTCATTATCATCATCATCGTCGTCATCATCATCATCATCAATGTCAGCTTTAGGCCCTAATTGTTCCAATCAGTATAAGCATCACCGTCGCCATCATCATCATCGTCGTCGACGTTGTAGTCATCATCGTCACCTTCGTCGTGATTATTGTCATTCTCGATTATCATCATAATCATCATCATCATCGTCGTCGTCGTTGTCGTCAGTTCCTGGCTCCAGCCGCAGGCGTCAATGGGTGCGTTTTCAGACGTGTTCTCTGTAGGGTTTGAACTTGTACATCATTTTCGTGTCTGTTACACCTCAGTACATCAAAATAAAAGTCGTATTGTTTCCGTCTACGTGGGGTCAAGGAGAAGCCCGAGTTTTTTCCACTCTTGATGGCAGGTCACCGCTGATCCCACCGACGTTCCGTAGCGATGGCAGTTATTTATATAAGCGACAAAGCCTCGAGTCTTTTGGATGCGCGTTATCTGTAGAAGGCAGGACTTTGATTGAGGTGAAGTGTTGAACAGTTGAAGGGTGATTTAGGATGGGGATTCACGGGGCAGAGGTATTCTCAACGGACTGACTGGTTATGTCTGAGGACAGCAGACACTTCGACGCTTCAAGTACGCATTTGTCTACAAATGCGAATCTGTTGTGTATGTTCAAACACTGCTCTTTCACAAATCCTATCCTACTTCCTCCCATTCCCTGCAGTACCTCTCTTGCCGCTTCGATTCTTAACACCTTCCACCATAGCCTTCTGAATGACAGTGAATGTCTGCCTGCTTGACCCTTTGGATCTTGACCTGACACCGATTTTGACCCCACCTGCCTATCGATTTTGTTTTGATCCATGCGTTGTCAGAGTTGAGAGTGTGGCCACATTAGTGTGTGTTGTTGCAAATGCGTATACTATGCACGCGGATGACACATGTTACATGTGAGTTGTACTTTCTGTAAATGAAGCAACTGCTGTACAACCAAAGGAGGACGATTGCGGATCGGTCGAGCGAAGGGTGAGGGTCGAGCTAAAGGAGGGCGCAGTTGAAGGAGATCGGGTCAGTCGGACGATGACGAGGAGGATGACGAGGAGGAGGACATGGAGGAGAGGGAAAGAGGATGAAGAGAAGAACTAAGAAAAGGAGGAGAAAGGGATAGTGACGAGGAGGAGGATTGCGAGAAGGAGGAGGAAGTAGGCATAGAGAAGAAGAAACAAGAAGGAGGGGAGTAAGTAAGTAAATAAGTGATTTTATCTGCTTGTCTTTAGAAGAGGAAGAGGACGAGAGAAAAAAGAGGAGGAAAAAGCTGGGACAGGATAAACGGAAGAAGCGACGCAGGAAAAGTGGAGCTGGAGGAGGAAGAATATGAATTAAAGAGGAATGAGAGAATTTAGAGAGGAAGAAGAAGAAGGGGATGAAGTAGAAGAATTAAAGAAGAGAAATAGGAGGAATGAGAGGACTTAGAGGAAGAAGAATAGGAATGAAAGAGGAAAGTAAAGACAGAGGGAAGGAATAAGAAGACGAAGAAGTAGAAGAATAAAAGCAGATAAATAGGAGGAATGAGAGGACTTAGAGCAGGAAGGAAGAAGAAAAGGAATAAGAAGAGGAGGAATAAGACAACGAGAGGTAAGAGGAAGAGGAAGAGGAGAGGCAGAGGAGGTTGAGGCCATATCTGTCGGTGATACTAATTCGTGATCAGAGCACGGTGTTGCATGAACCAAACGGAGACCGAATTGACCTCGGCTGAAGAGGGAGCCACGTTCGTATAGGACCATGACCCGTTTCTATCTGTCTGTCTATGTCTCTGTCTGTCTCTGTATGCCTCTGTATCTGTCTGTCTCTTTCAGTTGCTCTCTGTCCCTTTTTGGCTATTATCTTCAGCATCATCCGAGAAAGAGAGAAATTCTACGCCAAACCTAGAGGTACAGACTCGTGACACAGTCGTATATATACACAAACAAACGCCAAACATAAAAATACATGCATACATACATACATTCGTAGGGGCCTACGTACTACCATGCATATTTAAAACACATACATACTTACATAGATACATTCATAAATATCGACCTACATGCATACATACTAAGATACATATTTAACTCTCCTGGCCATGCGTGTTACCATTACTCTATCCCCCTCCATCTTGAGAATTGTACTGTCATGTTTCAATGTAATCTTACTGCGCATAGGCGCCGACTTTTAGTAAAAGGTACAGGGGCAAGAATTCCATTCCCAAGATCCCGTGATCGGATGTGATCCCATCGCCTATCCTGCCCCGTCTTCCCCCTCACCGAGTTCCCCTTTCCTTAAGCCCTTTCAGCTGGGAAAAGACTAATTATTGTAATGCTATGCAACAGTGCTTCCTCTGCCCAATCATATAGACAAGCACAAAGCAACCGGCGGCGCTGACACAATCTCTTGTTGCGGTACTTGAAAGCGTGAACGTTTCACAACAAACTTATCCATCGCAATGACAAGAGTAAGTTACTATATCATTAGTAACCTTTATGGGGCCATCCACATATTACGTACGCACTTAGGGGGGGAGGGGGGTCGGATTTTGGCGATTTTGCGTACGGGTGCGAACGGGGGGGAGGGGGGTAACAAAATGTGTACGTACCCAAAATAAATTTCTAATTATGACGTCCACATTAGCCTATTTATAACTCTGTATTATCCTATTGTCGCCCCATGGCATTTTATTACATTACTAGCAGGTTTACCCGGCGTTGCTCGGGGTTATAAGTTTCAATCCCTGCACCCCCACCCCCCCACCCAACACCCCCCACAACCCCCCAAACCCACCACCCCCACCCACCACCCCCACCCACCACCACCCCACCCACCACCCACCACCCCACCACCACCCCCCACCCACCACCCCCCACCACCCCCGCCCAACACCCACCCCCACAACCCACCCCCACCACCCCCACCCACCACCCCCACCATCCACCCCACCCCACCCACCACCCCCACCATCCACCCCACCCCACCCCACCCCCACCCACCACTCCCACCACTCCCCCCCACCCGACGCCCCCACCCACGACCCCCACCGCCACCTGCGCACCCCCCACCACCACCCACCACCACCACCCACCACCACCACCCCCAAATTGACTTACCAACAATAAATTTCTCTTCGATGTTTGTTACACGTGCATGCATCCAATGCAGTAATCCTAATGTCACTGCAGGGACTGCATCCAATGCAGTAAGCCTAATGTCACTGCAGGGACGGTAATTTTCCTATCGCTAGGGCGATGTTTTGGCCGTTTTTCACCATGGTAGCGGTGAAAACGGGGGAAGCGAACCCCTCCACTGGGTGTCCGAAACCGAGGCCGATGCAGTAGTGAAGGTTTCGAGTGAAAAGGTGCAAAATTGTAGAAGTTAAGCCCGGTCAAACAGACAGACAGACAGACAGACACACAGACACACAGAAAGCTGGCTTTATTTATATAGATATAAAAGCAATGTGCAGTTATTCTGTGCTGTGAACGACACCTATAATTTGTCTATATTGGCCCTTCAATAATCTGGCCTAAAGTGCAGACAGGCTGCCTGGAGACACTTTCTGCAGCTGGTCATCGGGGGGGGGGGTGCGTCAAACGTACGTACTCGGGGAGGGGGGGTGGTGGAAGAAAGTACGCTTGCGAACAGGGGAGAGGGGGTCCAATTTTCCCGGATTTTTGTGTACGTAATATATGGATGGCCCCTATGGCTGTAACAATAAATAATTTTGTTTTGAAAGATCTGTAAACAACCAGTGGCGTAACAACCTAGCCGAGGCCCTTGAACATTCTAAGCTTCAGAGCCGGCGCTAAGGCCCCCCGAACCCCCCGGTTGGGGGCCTCAAGTTTGTAAGGGGCCTCCAAATTTAGCTGGTCATTATGCTTATGTGTGACTGTTTCTGAAACCCGCTTCCAGAGGCGCGTTTACAGAAAACGAGGCCCTAGGAACAAACATTTTTGGGGCCTTCTGAGCTTGATGTTATTTTTCGCAATTGCACAAAGAATAATTATTAACCCAAATGAACAAAACAATTATAAATTACAATAATATACGTTTATGTGAATGCTAAACTATAAAAATAGAAAATATGTTATATTTAAAATAATTCAAAAATGTTATTTTTTTATAACTGAAAAAATATTTTCATTTGTTTTGGGGCCCTCCAAGATTTGGGGGCCCTAGGCGCGCGCCTAAGTCGGGGTCAGACTATGAAAGGCCGTAACACAGAGGCGCGTTTACGCATAGGTGCACTAAGCGCGTGCATATAGGGCCCCAAATCGCGCCTCTGTGTTACGGCTTTTCATACGCCTGATCCTGACAGGCTTCAATCATTAGGTTTAGTGCTTTTGCACTAGGAATGATTCCGTCAGTCCTTGGCGGCTTGGCCAGTTGTCTTATTCACAACTAAATATCCAAAAAAGCTTCTCTTATCTGTAGGGCCTATGCCATTTCTGGGTATACACAGGACAAATCTTAAGAAAACTGTCATTTGCTCTTCATGTGAAATGCCAGTAGTGGTAGCCTGCAGTCCAATGCTTCCATGTTGGTGTCTTGAATCTCGTCAGCAACGAAATCGATCAACTCATTCTGAATATCTTAGTCTGAAAAAGTAGTGGGCAGATGCGCGTTTACGCATAGGCGCATCAAGCACGCGCCTAGGGCCCCAAATATGCTACTACAGGTGCACGCGAAATTGTGCAAGATATATGGTGGTGAACACCACTTTCCCTGAAACGAGAAACCAGCGTCGAAAAGCCCATTTGACTACGAATATGCAGACAAAATGGAGAAATTTACACCCAAACTACAATTTAAAGCAGATTTTTTTCTACAAACTTCTGGGTCAGACGCTGGTGTCAGTTCAGTCACGGTTTCAGAAGATCAAGGATTGGAACAGGACTTTGGGTTTCTCTAACACTCCAATACACTCATCAAAACGCATGATCCAGCTGCAAAAACATTGTGTTTACTTCTACGAGAAGATGGGAGACGTAGAAACAAATGAACTTTTAATGGATTTTCACATTTTATTGCAGTTATAACACAGTATAATAAGCTAGGCCTACTTGTAGCCTAGAGACAGTCAGCTGACAACAGCGCGAGACCTTCTAAAGTAGGATCTACCTTTATGTAAATGAACTTCTTAACTTTTCCCCAAATCTGTCTATTGCACTAAGGATTCTTCTGACCACCCCAGTAACAGTAGCAGTTTCAGTACATTGAAACTAGTTAAAACATTTAATCGTTCCACCATGCTCAGCTGTTTTCATCGCTAGCAATGATTTCAATAGCAAGTAAAAAGAGACTTGACGTTCGGTCGTTCTCGTTTACAGCGTATATTTCGTAGTTATTGGGGGCCTCAAGTAAGACTTGGGGGGCCTCAAGTACCCTAGCGCCGGCCCTGCTAAGCTTGGTGGCCCTTACCCATCGAAAAGTTAAAGTACTGAGATAGTTATTTAAAATTGCAATTAGTTAAGTAAAAAAAGTATTGAACGTTATCATCAATGATCCATAGTTCAAGTCACATTAATAGTTCAAGACAAAACAAGAATACAACAAAAATGTATTGGTCATTTTGGCCTGTCGCTCATAGACTAGTTACATGCTACATGGTAGTACACCCATAGCTATAGTGTACACTAACACTGCAGATATAAGAATTACATAATGAATGAAGAATGATGAACAGAGTACTTCATCATGCACGTGCACTGTAGGCCTACTATAGTCAATAGGTTAGTAGGTAATGGTAGGCTACCCTACAAATAGTTCAGGTGAGATAAATAATTGAAGTTAAATTGTATTGAATTATAAAATAAAAATTAAATGTTTCATGAATTGAAGCAGTTATAACTTATGTACTACTTAAAAAGCAAATCAACCAACTGCTATTCTAAATTTTGAAGTTCTTACCATCAGCTGAGTCTTAGTTTCTCTGGTTCAGGAGAGCTTTAGCCGGCAATTAGAAATTTCTTTTCTCTAAAAGTAAACGAATAACTGTATTCTGAACAAGGGGAACTAGTCCGTTTCCTCTCTTCCTCCAACCCTCCGTTTCCTCTCTTCCTCCAACCCTCCGTTTCCTCTCTTCCTCCAACCCTCCGTTTCCTCTCTTCCTCCAACCCTCCGTTTCCTCTCTTCCTCCAACCCTCCGTTTCCTCTCTTCCTCCAACCCTCCGTTTCCTCTCTTCCTCCAACCCTCCGTTTCCTCTCTTCCTCCAACCCTCCGTTTCCTCTCTTCCTCCAACCCTCCGTTTCCTCTCTTCCTCCAACCCTCCGTTTCCTCTCTTCCTCCAACCCTCCGTTCGCTCTCCTCCTCCAACCCTCCGTTTCCTCTCTTCCTCCAACCCTCCGTTTCCTCTCTTCCTCCAACCCTCCGTTTCCTCTCTTCCTCCAACCCTCCGTTTCCTCTCTTCCTCCAACCCTCCGTTTCCTCTCTTCCTCCAACCCTCCGTTCGCTCTCCTCCTCCAACCCTCCGTTTCCTCTCTTCCTCCTACCCTCCGTTTCCTCTCTTCCTCCAACCCTCCGTTTCCTCTCTTCCTCCAACCCTCCGTTTCCTCTCTTCCTCCAACCCTCCGTTTCCTCTCTTCCTCCAACCCTCCGTTCGCTCTCTTCCTCCAACCCTCCGTTTCCTCTCTTCCTCCAACCCTCCGTTTCCTCTCTTCCTCCAACCCTCCGTTTCCTCTCTTCCTCCAACCCTCCGTTTCCTCTCTTCCTCCAACCCTCCGTTTCCTCTCTTCCTCCAACCCTCCGTTCCCTCTCTTCCTCCAACCCTCCGTTCGCTCTCCTCCTCCAACCCTCCGTTTCCTCTCTTCCTCCAACCCTCCGTTTCCTCTCTTCCTCCAACCCTCCGTTTCCTCTCTTCCTCCAACCCTCCGTCTCCTCTCTTCCTCCAACCCTCCGTTTCCTCTCTTCCTCCAACCCTCCGTTTTCTCTCTTCCTCCAACCCTCCGTTTCCTCTCTTCCTCCAACCCTCCGTTTCCTCTCTTCCTCCAACCCTCCGTTCGCTCTCCTCCTCCAACCCTCCGTTTCCTCTCTTCCTCCAACCCTCCGTTTCCTCTCTTCCTCCAACCCTCCGTTTCCTCTCTTCCTCCAACCCTCCGTTTCCTCTCTTCCTCCAACCCTCCGTTTCCCCTCTTCCTCCAACCCTCCGTTTTCTCTCTTCCTCCAACCCTCCGTTTCCTCTCTTCCTCCAACCCTCCGTTTCCTCTCTTCCTCCCTTCCTCCGTTCGCTCTCTTCCTCCAACCCTCCATTCGCTCTCTTCCTCCAACTCTCCGCTCGCTCTCTTCCTCCAACCCTCCGTTTCCTCTCTTCCTCCAACCCTCCGTTTCCTCTCTTCCTCCAACCCTCCGTTTCCTCTCTTCCTCCAAAGCTCCGTTCGCTCTCCTCCTCCAACCCTCCGTTTCCTCTCTTCCTCCAACCCTCCGTTTCCTCTCTTCCTCCAACCCTCCGTTTCCTCTCTTCCTCCAACCCTCCGTTCGCTCTCCTCCTCCAACCCTCCGTTTCCTCTCTTTCTCCTACCCTCCGTTTCCTCTCTTCCTCCAACCCTCCGTTTCCTCTCTTCCTCCAACCCTCCGTTTCCTCTCTTCCTCCAACCCTCCGTTTCCTCTCTTCCTCCAACCCTCCGTTCGCTCTCTTCCTCCAACCCTCCGTTTCCTCTCTTCCTCCAACCCTCCGTTTCCTCTCTTCCTCCAACCCTCCGTTTCCTCTCTTCCTCCAACCCTCCGTTTCCTCTCTTCCTCCAACCCTCCGTTTCCTCTCTTCCTCCAACCCTCCGTCTCCTCTCTTCCTCCAACCCTCCGTTTCCTCTCTTCCTCCAACCCTCCGTTTCCTCTCTTCCTCCAACCCTCCGTTTCCTCTCTTCCTCCAACCCTCCGTTTCCTCTCCTCCTCCAACCCTCCGTTTCCTCTCTTCCTCCAACCCTCCGTCTCCTCTCTTCCTCCAACCCTCCGTTTCCTCTCTTCCTCCAACCCTCCGTTTCCTCTCTTCCTCCAACCCTCCGTTTCCTCTCTTCCTCCAACCCTCCGTTTCCTCTCTTCCTCCAACCCTCCGTTTCCTCTCTTCCTCCCTTCCTCCGTTCGCTCTCTTCCTCCAACCCTCCATTCGCTCTCTTCCTCCAACTCTCCGCTCGCTCTCTTCCTCCAACCCTCCGTTTCCTCTCTTCCTCCAACCCTCCGTTTCCTCTCTTCCTCCAACCCTCCGTTTCCTCTCTTCCTCCAAAGCTCCGTTCGCTCTCCTCCTCCAACCCTCCGTTTCCTCTCTTCCTCCAACCCTCCGTTTCCTCTCTTCCTCCAACCCTCCGTTTCCTCTCTTCCTCCAACCCTCCGTTCGCTCTCCTCCTCCAACCCTCCGTTTCCTCTCTTTCTCCTACCCTCCGTTTCCTCTCTTCCTCCAACCCTCCGTTTCCTCTCTTCCTCCAACCCTCCGTTTCCTCTCTTCCTCCAACCCTCCGTTTCCTCTCTTCCTCCAACCCTCCGTTCGCTCTCTTCCTCCAACCCTCCGTTTCCTCTCTTCCTCCAACCCTCCGTTTCCTCTCTTCCTCCAACCCTCCGTTTCCTCTCTTCCTCCAACCCTCCGTTTCCTCTCTTCCTCCAACCCTCCGTTTCCTCTCTTCCTCCAACCCTCCGTTTCCTCTCTTCCTCCAACCCTCCGTTTCCTCTCCTCCTCCAACCCTCCGTTTCCTCTCTTCCTCCAACCCTCCGTCTCCTCTCTTCCTCCAACCCTCCGTTTCCTCTCTTCCTCCAACCCTCCGTTTCCTCTCTTCCTCCAACCCTCCGTTTCCTCTCTTCCTCCAACCCTCCGTTTCCTCTCTTCCTCCAACCCTCCGTTTCCTCTCTTCCTCCAACCCTCCGTTTCCTCTCTTCCTCCAACCCTCCGTTTCCTCTCTTCCTCCAACCCTCCGTTTCCTCTCCTCCTCCAACCCTCCGTTTCCTCTCTTCCTCCAACCCTCCGTCTCCTCTCTTCCTCCAACCCTCCGTTTCCTCTCTTCCTCCAACCCTCCGTTTCCTCTCTTCATCCAACCCTCCGTTTCCTCTCTTCCTCCCTTCCTCCGTTCGCTCTCTTCCTCCAACCCTCCATTCGCTCTCTTCCTCCAACCCTCCGCTCGCTCTCTTCCTCCAACCCTCCTTTCGCTCTCTTCCTCCAACCCTCCGTTCGCTCTCTTCCTCCAACCCTCCGTTCGCTCTCTTCCTCCAACTACTTCTGCTGTCAGACACATCACGGATGACATAGTATAGACCAAAGATGTTAATAGGTAAAGAGACACCACACTTACATACGTCTGTGGCCTTGTGTTTCGTGTATCATGAAGCATCCGTCATATATACAGGCTAGTTCAGACTGCAGAGAAGCTGAGACATACACGAAAAAGTACAGGAAATTTCTTTAGTTAAAAACTAAAAACCCTTGGAAACAGTAAATATGAAGGTCGCAGAGACGTTCCTTGTTCTTTAGTTAAAAGTAAAGTAAGTTTTATTAAGCATTTTAATTTTCGATATTTTGTACTGGGGCGAAAATATACTCTCGCCCCCGAACCTTGGTGAGTACTGGGTCGAACGTCCCTGTTGCCCCTGTGGAGTCGGCGCCTATGTTACTGCGTACTTGTCAGTTTGAATTAATAAATAGGTTATTATTATTATTATTTTTTATTTTTATTTTTTATTATTATTATTATTCTCGTCTCACGTTGGTATCTATGCACCCACCGAAGAGGATGCCAGGCTTAGTTGGCTGCCCGCATTACTGGCATTCATTGAACGGTTAACTACCCAAGCATTGACCGGGCTTGATATTGCCTGACAGCGTCATATCCAAAACGCCGGGCTTGATATTGCCTGACTTCACTGTGCCTGACAGCGTCGTATCCTCAGCGCCTAGCCGTCAGACTGAGTTTGGTCAGTCTTGTTGTCCTCGAGACCAAGGTGTTGGTCTCGAGTGCACTCGAGTTCGTTTTTAAAAGTCTTGGTTTTGGTCTTGGTCTTGAGACCAAAAGTCTTGGTCTTGGTCTTGAGGTTCAAGGTCTTGGTCTTGGTCTTGGTCTCGAGGTTCAAAGTCTTGGTTTTGGTCTTGGTCTTGAGGCTCAAGGTCTTGGTCTTGGTCTTGGTCTTGAGGTTCAAGGTCTTGGTCTTGGTCTTGAGGTTTAAGGTCTTGACAACAAGACTGAGTTTGGTTCTTGTAAATCTCCTTAGATCCGTTCGTTATTATAGGCCTTGTGTTCTACCATGCAGTCTAACGAATAGGCGACTTAAACTACATGCGTTTGTTGGTGCGTGCCTGACTGCCTCTCTGTATGTCTATGTCTGTCTATTTGTCTGCCTGCCTGTTTGCCTGTCTGTCTTTTTGTGCCTATGTCTGTATCAATCAATCAATCAATCAATCAATCAATCAATCAATCAATCAATCAATCAATCAATCAATCAATCAATCAATCAATCAATCAATCAATCAATCAATCAATCAATCAATCAATCAATCAATCAATCAATCAATCAATCAATCAATCAATCAATCAATCAATCAATCAATCAATCAATCAATCAATCAATCAATCAATCAATCAATCAATCAATCAATCAATCAAGCAATCAATCAATCAATCAATCAATCAATCAATCAATCAATCAATCAAATCCTTTATTGAAGCAGTTTGAAAACAAAGCAGTATAACAGTATCAGCATTTGCAACAAAAGGAGACCCAGAAGGGATAAAAAAAATCCCGCTATGTAGGGCCACCTAAGGTTCAATACTATCACAATAAATGTCATTATAAAAGTCTTTCAATCAATATTCTAATCAATTGCTTCGATCAAGAAAACAGAAGTGAACAAGATAAATCTAAATTAAAACTTAATTAAATGGTATGTATGTGTGTATGTGTCTGTGTCTCTTTTTATCAGGTGATATATTCATACGACTGTCTGTCCGTCCGTCCGTCCGTCCGTCCGTCCGTCCGTCTGTCTGTCTGTCTGTCTGTCTGTCTGTCTGTCTGTCTCTCTCTCTCTCTCTCTCTCTCTCTCTCTCTCTCTCTCTCTCTCTCTCTCTCTCTCTCTCTCTCTCTCTCTCTCTCTCTCTCTCTCTCTCTCTCTCCCTTGTGCAGAATGAGACAATGTGCTATTATTTATCAGAAGCTTTGTAAGCGCCTTGACCTGATTCTACCGCTAGAATTCATTTGCCACCTGTAAGGTCTGATATCTCCAATGCAGCTATGTACATTAAACAATAATATGCATAAATAATCTTTCAATTGCTCATCAATGATACTCATGTATTGTCTATATCTCTAGACCTACATTGATCAGAAGTTAATGAGTTCGATGCGTCCTTCGAGTGATTGACAGCCTGTCAGTTAAAATTGCGGTCAATACATATATATATATATATATCGATTGTCTGAATAGATCGTTATAATATGTGTGTGTAATTAAATATTTACAGAAGTGTATATAAATGCTATATATAAGCTTATATCCACTTGCATTTTTAAAACTATACAAAACCCAACCGATTAATGTAACTAGATGTATTTTGTAACCTATATTATATATAAATCGATAATAATTATATATCAGAGCTATTTCAAGTACTTACTACTTAGGTTGCAAATACAAGTACTTAGGTCTCAAGTACAAATGGGACCTACTTGTGTCTCAAGTACAAGTATTTCTGTCTCAAGTACGAGTACAAGTACTTTGGTCTCAAGTACAAGTACTTATAACTGTACTCAAGTACAAGTACCAACTACTACATCTCATATGTAACTTATATGACCACCTGTATTTTATAAGTTATGTAGGACTTACTCTATATGATAGTTATATAGGACCTAACCAACTAATTTATATAATATATAATCTACAAATAATTTATAATAAGTTCGTTCATCTCCTCTCTCGTTTGTCAATACCGACACTTTCCTGCTTGCCACTCCTGCAGCTTCCCGCTTAAGACTGAAACTCGAACTTCTCCAGCTTTTCCGATCCTGGTGCTGCTCCTCCATCATTCAAAGAGCACCATCACCAACTGTTTCCACCGTGGCATCACGCTGTCTCCTCGGCTTGAACACCCCCCCCCAAGTCTGACCTGGCACCGAAACGGAACAATCTGGCTTTTGCTGAATTGATATGATATGTATATATATATATATATATATATATATATATATATATATATATATATATATATATATATATATACATACATATATATA
Organism: Allolobophora icterica; assembly: GCA_963556255.1. Classification (NCBI taxonomy): domain Eukaryota; kingdom Metazoa; phylum Annelida; class Clitellata; order Crassiclitellata; family Lumbricidae; genus Allolobophora; species Allolobophora icterica. The sequence goes on along the minus strand of OY744609.1, from coordinate 8,514,489 downwards.
TATACATATAGATTTTGTGGGGCTGATAAATTTCGGACATTTACATTATATCATTCGCGTTGTATGATATAATAGGAAACCCAAGAAGATGCATTCATTTCAAATTCTACTCATAAGCCTTTGATCACCAAAGCTTATGAATCGAACGCATCTTGTTAGTTGTTCCTATTGTCAAAGACATAGTTCGAGAATTCGCGTTTTACGAATTTTACGAATTTTAATTTTTCACGAATTTTAACGAATTTTAAGACTGGCAACACGTTTTATTATTTGTTTACTTTTCAACTTTCTAAGCAAGTGAACGTCAATGTCATATTCAATCCACCAATCAGCAGTTAAAGATAGCTGACTATAGCAACACAACAGTACTGATATTCGGTTACTGTTCTACTTGGAGTCTTGAACTTTGAATTCTATCATAGTTGGGTGTGTGACTGTGAGTCATCAGAACGAAATCCCCCATGCCTCAGCTCCAGTATGACCTGTGTCAGTGACCGGTCATGTTTGGTTGTAAGCTGTGTCAGTGACCTGTCAGTCACTGACACAACTTGCAACCAAATATGGTTAAGGGTTGGCAACGTTCACTGAGCTGTGTCTTCTTCTTCATCGTCCTCCGATTCTGAATCAGGAATAGCAAACTGTTCCCACGCGACTGTGGTTTCTGTAGTTTCTAGGGGCGCCCGCAGGCTTAAGAAAATGGACGCGCACCCCTTCCGTCCCATCCCCACCCGTCTTCTTTCCGCCGCTCGTAGTCATACACTGAAAATGACTCACAGTGACTCATAAAAGTACAGTTTGACATATGCATTTGATATCATATGATGGTACACATAGTTCAGGCAGGGACGTCATTTCAGCTTTTTTCAGAGGGCGGGTGGGGGTAGGGGGTCAGGGACGTCATTTGAGTAATATCCACAGAGGCAGCCTACCGCATACCTCTTTTAAATTGCTTATCCGCCATATAGGCTGCCTATAAGGCGGACAGATTTGAGTATCATTTTTTCTCTTTTACCCCTTTCTTCCTCCTTTTCTTGTTCCATCCTTTTTCCTTTTTCAAATCAAGGGGCATGCCCCCTAACCTCCCCCAATGACGTCCCTGAGTGCAGGCCAGTTTAAATCATATAACATCTAATGCTTTAACATGCCGTATTGCCGTTTAACAAAATATCGATGCGATATCTATTCCTTGTGTGGATTTGATTTGGTGGGTGGACGCACGTGCGTCCAATGCGTCCGCCTGCGGGCGCCCCTGGAATTTTCGCCATGCAAATGCTCCCGAATTTGGGCAGAATAACTAACAAATTCCTTGTCACAAAAACAACACTGTATTTTCGTATTACTCATTTCCTTCTCCTCTAAAATCACTACATACTGATCCACTCCGCCCATATTCTTTCATCTTTGAGAAATTAGGTTTTAACTAAATTAACTCGTTACGTAATAAACTATTATATTAAATTTTACATTAAATTCTAAGCAGAAGCTTAACACAACAAATCATGACGTCATCACATATGTTATTGTTACTTACGCTGCTTTTTGCAAAACGCCACTGTCAATGTAAAAAAAGGCCCAACAATGGCACAACGAATTTTTACGAATTTTGAAATAGGCCAAAAATTCACGAATTTTTACGAATTTTAAAACCGAAAGTCACGAATTCCCGAACTATATGGTCAAAGATTCGTGCTTTGCATCAGTGAAGAGCATGAATTCAAGAAACAGTTTAACTCCATTGCATTCATACGCTTCTGTGCCTGACTCTGCCGGTTCGCCTTCCGATGTTGGCTTATTTCGGAGATTTGAATCGCAGGCAAGCACGGTCTGTACACGGGGACCTTAAATAGCGTGATGCCCATTAAAACGGGCAGCGGTAGTACGTAGGATCTCACCCGATCAATTAATTAAAAATTTTAACAAGGTCAAGGCCATACTCCTCTAATTGAGCGCCTCTGATTAGCGGACACTGTGAGAGGCGCTTTATAAATGTTCGGATGCAATACAATACAATACAATACAATAGGTCGCTCTTGCACGGTCCATACACGGGACATTCAATGGCATGGCACCCATTCAACTGTAGTGAAGGTGTAGTTTCAGTTTAACGACGCTGTGTCATAACAAAGATGATTAGCATCGCCCTCCTCCTTTATCCAGGCTTGGGACTGGCACTGTCAGAGTGCGAACAGTGGCGGAGTTCTGTAGTGAAGGATCTCGCCCGACCAATTTATAATTGAAAGCTGAACAGGGTCGAGGCCATGCAGTCGTTCTATCACGGTTCGTACACGGGGACCTTCAATGGCATGGCACCCATTAAACCGGGCAGCGGTGGTGAAGGACCTCACCGGATCAATCACTTAAATCTGAGCAGGGTCAAGGCCATACTGTCGCCCTAGTAAAACGTCTACACGTCTTCTTGCGAGTATCTCCTTAACCAAACGCCCTATGCTCTACTTAGATAGAATTTGCACTCGATGGCATCATTTTCTGTGCCAACATTAGACCGATATAAGAACAAACCACCATTATCTTTTCGTTATTCTTGCTGTGTGGTCAGACCAACAATCAGAATCGCTTCGGTCCAGGTAGCGTCGTCTTCTCAACCCACTATAATTATCTTCAATACAGTAGCTTCTAACAATCGAGTAATTAGTAACGCTGATAATTATCAATATGTGTGTCAATCACCAAGTCACTATGTAGGACTGCGATTATATATATAATATTTAGCCACGAGGCTATAGAGGCATTGAAATGTTTATGTATATGCAACGTGTGTCTTTGTGTCTAGTTATATATGTATATATATGTACATATATACATATATATATATATATATACACACACACAGAGTGTTTTCTTGATAGGACTCGGTCAAGACCGCACAGGGTAAACCTTGGGTCCCTTTATCTCTGTAAGTACTGTTGTATGCGGTAGGTCCAGACTTTCGCCAATCGCTCAGACGTTTAGTAACGAGCAAAGTTTGATCTGATCAAACCGCAATCCTCCCTGTGCGTTCGTTCGTTTGTCCGCCTGTTTGTCTGGTTATGTGTCTGTCCTTGTTCTTCTGTATGGTTTTGTTTAATTTCAAAGTCTCACTTTGTGTTGCTTTCTGCGTCTGTCGTTTACCTGTTCTCTGGCTCGGTTTATTCTCTGTGTGTCTCTGTCTATCTCTTTCTGTATCTTTATGTCTTATGAACTCTACGACTACGTTTGCTTCTTTCTGCCTCCGTCTTATCGTGTGTATTTCTGCTTCTAACTGTTCGTCTGTTTCATGCGTATGTATGTTTCTCTGTGTGACTCTGTTTGCCTCTGTCTATCTCTCTTTCAGCCTTCCTATTTCTTAGATCTTTGTCTCACGGTCTCTGTCTCTCTCTCTCTCTGCATGTATGCATCTATCTCCTTTCTGCCTTCCTATTTCTGAGATATCTCCCTCTTCTCTGTCTGTCTGTCTGTCTGTCTCTCTCCGACTCGTTTCTGCCTACCCGCGTCTCAGAATCTTTCTACCTCCTTCTCCTCCTTCTACCTCCCTCTCAGCCTCTCCATCCCTCCTATAAAACTCGACATCGTTGACATCTCAATTCTGTGCTCGTTAGTCGTCTCAGCGTTTAAACTCTGAATCGATAGACAACCCGAGTGTAGGCCACACTGTGTCGATCTGCAGCTCACCGATTGGTTAGACCGGTCTGTTCTGCGGACGTCGTATAGCCATAGGAAACGACATATCTCGCCTCGACATAGCGATACATCTCGTCTAAGTTTCGGCCAGTTGTACCGTTTCATCTCGTAGCTCGTTGGCAGTCGTGATCTGAACCGCCTGATATCGGTGTCGAGTTCTGCTGAGAGTTTTAGAGCTGCTTTTGTCTCATCGTTCCTGGAAAATGTCGAATCCGGATCCATATGGAATTCGCCAGGTTCAGTCTCGTTTGTCGCATGACTCTGGGCATGTTAGTAATCACTAATCATCATTTTATAGGCCTATATATGTACATCATCATGCATGATAGTAAACGTTGTCGTGGTAACAGCATCTACCGCAGTGGTTTGTCTACCTTCTTGACCCTCGGATCTGGATCTGGAACCAACCCGATCCTTCCTCCTATAATAAGTTTGCTTTAGTGACTGTAATTAAAATAGTAACTCTTATTCTTCTTCTTCGTGATCCATGGGCTGATAGCCCGTAGGTGTCCACTGCACATTTGATTACTCCCTGTCTTGTGCCCGGTATGAGAGTGCCTGTATATTAATCCCACACCATTCCTCGATGTCCTGCAACCATTCCCTGCATGGTCTTCCTTTCTCCCAGATCCCTCCATGATTCCTGTTATTATACTCTTTATCTTTCTGTCATCGCCCATTCTACATATATGTCCGAATAGTTTCAGTTTCCTTTCATTATGGTTTCTACCATATGATTCTGATCTGCTGTTAAGTCTTCTTCGCACGTCTACGTTAGTTATTTTCTGTATCCATTTTATTTGTAATATTCTTGCAGTACATTTCGAACGCTATTATCCTCTGTTTGTCTTCCTTTTTCAACGTCCAGGTTTCGCATGCAAACAACGCTGTGCTGAATATGCATGTTTCCAATATTCTTTTCTTTTTTGCATGCGGCATTGTTTTGCTCTTCCATATGTTGTTAAATCCTGCCATTATCCCTTTTGCTTTATTAATTCTTCTTCTGATCTCATTTGTGCAGTTGTTATCTGAGGTTAGCAGGCTCCCTAAGTGTACAAATTCTTTGACATTTTCGATGGTTTCTTCTCTAATTATGATGTTCTTTTCTATTTCTTCCTTCCCAAATGCCATTGCTTTTGTTTTATCGATGTTTATTTTCAAGTTTGCCTTCTTGCCTGCTCTGTCCAGCAGTTCCAAATTCTGTTGGAGTGCTTCAAAATTCTCCTCTAAGAGATCTTAGATTGTTAATTGTAATAAGGGCAATTTAAAATTAAAATAATAATTAGGGCAATTCATATGGCATTGTGGGTAGCAAGCTACTTCTAGAATGCTTTACAATTATCAACATTGAACGCCTGAGAATAAGCTGTTCCCGTGACTCAGACTTTTGGGGATCTCAAGAAATCTCCAGATTACAATTACGATTAACCGCACGTGGCTTATTGGTGTTGTAAGGTAAGGTATTCTAAGGTAAGGTAAGTATTCGCTCAGGTGTTTAAACATCAGTTGTCAACGGTCCTGAAGTTGAAGCTAACATAAAGAATTACATCCCAAAAGAATTACAACCGTAAGGTATTACACCTGTAAAGATTTACATTCGCAAAGAACTGTACCGTAAACTTTACAGTCTCGAGGCGCAGTCGTGAAAATGTATATTCGTTAAAAAATAAGTTTGTACGAGAATGTATTTCGTAAATTTTCGTATGTGAAAATTACATTCCTACGGACAGGTGAGTTGACTGACTGTCTGAGAACATTTGATTCCAGTCGCTACATATTCACGCTATAAGAAATGGATGGATAGATGGATTGTATGGATGGATGGACGACTGGATGGATGGATGGATGACTGGATGGAAGGATGGATGGATGGACGTTTGGATGGATGGACGGACGGTTGGATGGATGGATGGATGGCTGCATGGATGTATATATGGATTGATGGATGGATGGATGGATGGATGGATGGATGGATGGATGGATGGATGGATGGATGGATGGATGGATGGATGGATGGATGGATGGATGGATGAATGAATGGATGGACGTTTGGATGGATGGATGGACGGACGGTTGGATGGATGGCTGTATGGATGTATATATGGATGGATGGATGGATGGATGGATGGATGGATGGATGGATGGATGGATGGACGTTTGGATGGACGGATGGACGGATGGATGGATACACGGGAGGATGGACGGACAGACTTAAAATGTCTGCTTATGATAATTATAGACAAACTAATTGATGGTCGTTGGCCTACTTGATAAATTTAAAAAATTGTTTTTATGACGTGGAGAGATAGTTTCGATCGGTGTCCAGATATTAGACGCAATCAGTCGATCTGTCCTGTGAAAGTATCCAACCGGTCTCTCACAGAAGAAGTCAACAGCCTCGCTTTATCTAATCTATATAGATTAGCTGAACAGATAACGAGGACTGGGACAGACAGATCGTAATCGTAATCTCGAGACTTCTACAGCGCCCAAAAAAGCGAAGTCGCGGGAACCAGCTTATTCACAGGCGCTTAGTCAAATCAAAATCGATAGGCAGGGGGTGTCGAATCGGTTCCAGGTCAAGATCCAAAGGAGTCAGTCAGGTAGGCAGCAAGACGGCTATGGTGGGTGGTGTTTAGGGTTTACACGGCGAGGGAGGTAGGGGGAGGAGGAATCGGGATAGGATTTGTGAAAGAGCAGTGTTTTCAGTTTTGAGTGAAAGACCTGTGGAGATATAGCAAGTGGTGAGGTTTTGGTGAGTTCGTAGGATGGATCTGAAATTTCTCGCAGTACTGGTGGGAGTTTGTTCCAGAGGGGTGGGACAGCTATGGCTATGGAGCGATTTGCAAATTTTAGTGATGAGGTGATGGAAGGGCGGAGAAGTGTTAGGGCAGAAGAGGAGCGGGTTGAGCGGAGTGGTTGGACCGTGAACAACTGTCGGAGATAGGAAGGCTGGGAGGATTGGAGTGTATTGTAGGTACACAGACTAACACAGACAGATACACAGACTGACACAGACAGACAGACAG
>OY744609.1:8445282-8502782 GCA_963556255.1 Allolobophora icterica | reverse complement strand
GCAGCTTCTCCATTCGTCTCCGTCCATTGCCAGTCTTCCAGCCTCCTTCACAACATCCCCAAGCACCTCAAGTCGTCTTTGATGGCCTCAGTGGTCTTTCCCTTCTCCTTTTCCCTTCAGGGATCCAGACCATCATTTGGTTGCCTATTCAATAAGTATCCACAGGAACCACATATACCATTCATTTTGGGTGTGAGGAGAAACGCTGCATTACTTGATTTGTTGTTCTATGGTGTTGTAGGGAATAGTGCCGGAGTCGGCAACGACAGCCGTCAAGGAATTGTTCGTTCCTGAGAAGTTGTGGCAGCAAGCGATCAAAGAAGCCGATAATCTGCAAGCCTTAGACATCACCGAAGTAAGCCGACATATTGTCCTTTATTGACACACCAAGATCATTCACTATAAAATTAATTAATTAACACTTGAGTGCCCAAGGTCAGATCCCTTTTACCACGGATAACTTTAGAATGGGTAGGAAATTGTAAAAATGGTTTCAGGACATCCTAAATTCACCAATTTGGTTTTATATGATATAGGCTATTTTCCGTGAGTATTCTCCCACCCTGTAGCCTACTTCACAAAGATAGCATACCAAGGACACCGCAAGATATGCGGCTGATGGTCATACAGGCACATGGTTATCAGCCCAGCACTAAATTGGTCAACGCACGTTATGTGACATCGTTGGCCGGCGAATTCAACGCTGAGTGTAATAATTGTAATTGTAATTAGTAACTTCTATTGCGCCGGTGTCTAATGCACAAGGCATCAACCGATGGCACACCAAAACCAAGCCGTAATCAGGTCAATATTCAGAAGATCAATCCATAAAACACAGAGGCAGCCTATGGTGGATAAACAATTTTGATAGAGGAAAGTTTTAAGTTGAGAACGAAATGACACAAGCGACTGAGCAGAGCGCACAGACACAGGGAGAGAGTCCCAAAAACTAGATCCAGCAACGGAAAAAGCTAGTTCACCAAGAACAGTTCTGGATTTAGGTATGGCCAGACAAAGATAATACACTTTGATCTACTGTAGTATCTGCTGCATATTCGAGGTTATAGGATATCCGTACAGTTGACGACCTGTGAAAAGTCCCGAAATTGCCAAACGAGATTCTGACATATTATTATTCACCAGGTGGCGCTATCGTGAAACACCATAAATCAGTCGATTGCAAACTTAATTTGGATTATAACGACGACCCAAATCCCGTTAAAATATGCCAATCCCTTCTCCAGATATTACAATAAAAACACCGGGGTCCGCTCGGACCCCATCCTGAGCATTGGTGTACCAAAACTACCTTGGGCACTCGAGAGTCGCGTCCTTGACTGTTTGTCAACGACAGTATATTGAGTGTAGCCTACTATTATCCGTAGGGATTCCGATTTTTTTATATCTATCTGATATAATATCATAGCTAATCTAATCTAACACAACCTAATCTAATCTTCCGAAGTAATCTTATCTAATCCCAAAACTTTAATCTTGAAATGAATCCAGTCCAACACTGCTTAATCGTGTTTCTAAGATTTTAGACTTAATTTCAAATCTAGTATCGCAAACTAATCTAACCCCACCCAGCTTAATCTAATCAAATCACCATAATATTGATTTCCAACTCCAGGTCGACCTGCAGTGGGTCCAGGTTCTGGCCGAAGGCTGGGCCACTCCTCTGACGGGCTTCATGCGAGAACGCCAGTACCTGCAGAGCCAACACTTCGGCTGTATCGTCGGCGAGGGTACCGTGAACCAGTCGATCCCCATCGTACTTGCGGTTACTACTGAAGACAAGGAAAGGCTTGATGGTTGTGCGGCAATTGCCCTGCGCCATGGCGATCGGACAGTGGCAATCCTTCGAACTCCGGAGTTCTACGAGCATCGAAAAGAAGAACGGTGCTGTCGACAGTTCGGTACCTGCCATCAGGGACATCCTTACGTCAAGGTACGACTCTGTCAATTAATTAATTAATTAATTAATTAATTAATTAATTAATTAATTAATTAATTAATTAATTAATCAATATTAACCCGAAGTAGGTGTAATCTCTCAGTAACAAATACTTATGCCAAGGAATGTTGATTAATTTTTATTCGTTAATTTAGTTTCTTTTGGGCGCCGAATAAAATTTGTGATTATCATTGATATTGCATTATCCTTAAGTTTAAATAAAAATGTTCTTGTCTCTGTGAACTGGTTTTCGGTATTGACCTGATTACGGCTTGGTATTGGTGCGCCATCGCTTGATGCCTTGTGCATTAGACACCGGCGCAATAGAAGTTTCTGATTATTAGTGATAATGATAATGCAAAGAAACAGTAATAGCAATAAAAGCAATAAGAATATTGCTAGTACATCTATATAACAACGAGAATAACAATAGGATGGGGGATAGAGTAATGGTAACACTCATGGCCAGAAGAGCATTAGGTTCGCGGACCGATTCCCGTAACCCCCCTCTAGGGCGGCGCCTTGCATGGCTGCCAAACCGTGCATTTAGTTATGATTTGATTGTACTGTCATGTTTCAATGTAATCTTACTGTGTTTGTCGGTTTGAATTAATAAAGGAAATTATTATTATTATTATTATTACTATTATTATTATTTATTTATTTATTATTATTGTTGTTGTTATTATTATTATTATTATTATTATTATTATTATTATTATTATTATTATTATTATTATTATTATTATTATTATTATTATTATTATTATTATTATTATTATTATTATTATTATTATTGAATAAATTGAATATTATTAAAGATACGATTAAATTATTAATATTATTAAATTATATTATTATTATTATTATTATTATTATTATTATTATTATTATTATTATTATTATTATTATTATTATTATTATTATTATTATAACACTATAAATTGTAGAAAGTAATAGTAATAATGTTAACGATGACAGTATTGGTAATAAGTGTGAGTGTGTATATGTACGTATGTGTGTATGTGTGTGTATGTGTGTATATGTGTGTATGTGTGTGTATGTGCATGTGTCAAAACGTTAACCATAGCGCTTTTTCATGTAATAGATACAAATATATGTTGTGGTTTTGGGCAGATGATCTTTGAAAGCGGAGACTGGTTGTGTGGTGGAGACCTCGAGGTTCTGCGACGAATCGTCTGGAACGATGGCCTCGACCAGTATCGTCTGACGCCCCTTGAACTCAGAGCCAAATTTAGGAAATTGAATGTAGGTCAAGTTTAGGAAATCGATTTTAGGTCAAATTTAGTTTAATCGTATCTGAGAAATATCGCTGCTTGGGTTAAATTTACACAATCGAATCTTCAACTAAATTTAGAAACTTGAATCTTGGATCAAAGTTAAAACTTAGTTAAATTTAGAAAATCGATTATTAGTTCAAATTTAGGTAATCGAATCTCAAGGTAGGCCTACTTATCTTCCAGAAATCTATCAGGAATTGTCAAGGAACCTTTCCAATTCCTTAGTCTGCAGCTTTCCCTTTAAAACCAGTTATGTTAACTTAATATAGCTTAGCCTAACATGAATTATCTACTAAACCTATGCGCAACATACAATTGCTAAAGGGCTTTCGATATGCATGAGCGGTGTTGTTCGTGTTTCAGGCGGATGCGGTCTTTGCCTTCCAGTTGCGCAACCCGGTTCATAACGGTCACGCTCTACTGATGCATGACACACAGAAACGACTCAAGGATCGCGGCTATAAGCACCCAGTTCTCCTTCTCCACCCTCTTGGTAAGTATGGTGAGAGCCAGAGCCATAGCAACACCTCTGTTTGAACCCTTAAACTAACCCTAACCCTTTTCTTGACATAACAGCATTTATTATTCTTATTAAATAGTCGACGCTTATCTAGTGCTAGTCTAGTGAAGTGTCGCCGTAATCATGTTATGAGTAACTTCTATTGCGCCCTTGTCTAGTGGACAAGGCATCAGCCGATGGCGCGATAAAACAAAACCATACAATACAATACAATACAATACAATACAATACAACTGCATTTGATACTTCATCCTTCAGAAGTGCATGCACGACCATGCGACAGAACCTCGATGGCGCCGAGTAACTGTGAGTGAAGGACTGGCTCAAGGTCTCTATACGCAGTAGCTGCCTTAGTGGAGACTCGAAACCGTACGCTCTGCGTTACCGGCTGAGCGCTCTAACTATTCGGCTGCCGTGTCCCACTAAACCATAATCAGGTTCAAGTCCAGAAGACCAGTCCACTAAGACAGAGAGACAGACTGTGGTGGAAGGCAGTGCATGTCTCGCCTAGTGTGATCTACCTCTTCAAGTCTAGACAGTACAGACCACCCATGCCACTCCTACTCTTTCCTATAGTTACCAAGTTCGATCGATCTATTGATCAATCAATCTAAATTTATATATCGCCCCTTCAGAGTCTCTACTCAGAGGCTCTCCCGACCAAGGCCAAGCGGAAAAAGCAGTCTTAGGAACCGATAGAACGGCGAAGGAGGGACCTGAGGGAGGCGACTCACCTCCACAGGAAGCTGAACCTTCGCTGTAGGATTCACCGGGGTTAGATATCGTGGTTTGGGTGGGTTGCTGTTAATGATGACGATGATGAGTGTGATGAAGAAGATAACGATGCTCTCACCCTGCTGATGACGATTATGATGACGATGGGCTGGTGATGATAATGATGATGAAGATGATGGCGATAATGATGATGATGAAGATGATGATAGTAGTAGAGGTGCTGATGATAAGAATGATGCTGATGTTGGTGCTATGGATGAGTGAATCGGATGCTGTTACTGTGGTATCTATAGGCGGATGGACAAAGGATGATGACGTTCCTCTTCCGTGGAGGATTCGACAGCACCAGGCCCTGCTCGACGAGGGAGTGCTCGAACCACACAGCACAGTCATGGCCATCTTCCCCTCGCCGATGATGTACGCCGGACCCACTGAAGTAAGACTCAGCTTCATCATCATCATCACCATCATCATCATCATCATCATCATCATCATCATCATCATCATCATCATCATCATCATCATCATCATCATCATCATCATCATCATCATCATCATCATCATCATCATCATCATCATCATCATCATCATCATCATCATCATCATCATCATCATCATCATCATCATCATCATCATCATCATCCTCCTCCTCCTCCTCCCTTCGTTCTCATAATCAGTTACAACAATAAAACTAACTCGTCATCATCATGAACAATTACATCGTCAACGTCGTTGTCATGATAAAACTTTGTCATCATCAGCATCACTATCATCATATCACTATAGTCATAACGATGGTCACTGGCATCATCACTTTCGCTGTTGCATTGTTTTTCACTGTCGTCCAATCTTCCATCCGACAGGTCCAGTGGCACGCTAAAGCTCGGATGGCGACGGGGGCCAATTTCTACATCGTCGGCAGAGACCCGGCTGGAATGCCCCACCCAGATACAAAGGAAGATCTTTACAACGCCACTCACGGAGCTAAGGCAAGGATCAAGAACGTCTCTAACTTAATCCACGTCCATCGGTGTCTTGTTGCGTTATAGAGTTATACGTAAATACAAGTACTTTAAATATGTATGTTTGTACGTGTGTATGTATGTATATATTTATGTATGTATGTGTATGTATGTATGTATGTGCGTATGTATGTATTTATGTATGTATGTCTGTCTGTATGTTAGTATTTATGTATGTATGTGTATGTATGTATTTATGTATGTATGTCTGTCTGTATGTTAGTATTTATGTATGTATGTGTATGTATGTATGTGTATGTATGTATGTGTGTATGTATGTATGTATGTATGTATGTATGTATGTATGTATGTATGTATGTATGTATGTATGTATGTATGTGTGTATGTATGTATGTGTGTGTATGTATGTATGTATGTATGTATGTATGTATGTATGTATGTATGTATGTATGTGTGTATGTATGTATGTGTGTATGTATGTATGTATGTATGTAATGTGTATGTATGTATGTATGTATGTATGTGTATGTATGTATGTATGTATGTATGTATGTATGTATGTATGTATGTGTGTATGTATGTATGTGTGTATGTATGTATGTATGTATGTAATGTGTATGTATGTATGTATGTATGTATGTATGTGTATGTATGTATGTATGTATGTATGTATGTATGTATGTATGTATGTATATGTGTATGTATGTATGTATGTATATGTATGTATGTGTATGTATGTATCTGTATGTGTCTATGTATGTCTGTATGTATGCATGTAGACCCTGACCATAGCGCCGTTCAAATACCTCGCAAGGTGCTACCTGCACCAACCAATATGAACAATGATCAGAAATCATTAGAAGAGTCACCACTGATGAGCTCCCGCTGACACGTAGAGCCCAACGGATGGATTCCCGTCAAGAGCTGATAGTAGACAGCAACACGCGAACCGCCACCATCAAGCAGTCCCTCGCAGACGGTAAAAGACCGGGCGTCGTTGCCTCCCTCTATCGCCTGGTCTGCGCAAGACATTTCAGGACAGAATGTGCCTTAAAGGCTCTACATAAATGTGTGTTATTACAATATATTATACCTGATCACAGCGTGATTACGTCTTATACTATTTCCTATATTCCCGATCTGAATTCTCCTTTAGGTGTTGACGATGGCTCCAGGGCTGAGTCGTCTGGAGATCGTTCCATTCCGCGTCGCCGCTTACAACAAGAAGAAGAAGGCGATGGACTTCTTTGACCCGGAAAACAAAGAAGACTTCCTCTTCATCTCCGGAACAAAGATGCGGGCCATGGCCCGTGCCGCTGAGACGCCCCCAGAGGGTTTCATGTCCCCCAAGGCGTGGGAGGTCATGGTCGAGTACTACCAGAGCTTAGCAAAGCAAGAGGCAGCTCAAAACCATGTCTGACCCACACCGCACCTGTTGAATTGTCGTCAGGGGCGCCACAATTAATTGGTTGATTGACTAGTCATTGGCAGGCGCCATCGTTACGTCATCCTCGTCATATTCATCATCACTGCGTTGTATTAATACGTCATCATTGCGTCATCACCATCACACGTGACTTGTCGTAAACGCGTCATCGAATTTTATACGTCAGCAGTACGTCATCGTCATTACCTCCTCAGATACGTCATCAATACGTCACCATAAATACGTTGTCGTTAATACGTCATTATATCAGTTTTCCCTGAGGCTAAAATGCGATGTTGTGGGTTGGTGCGGACTGCGATGTCTTTGTTTTCGATTTTGTTCTGTACAGAATCGCATCAAACGTTCACATGCGACGACTTAGTATTTATGCATGCATGTATACACGTTAGCTAAATATATATAAAGCATGTACAAGAGTTTTGGTTGTGATTTTGTGATTAAAAAAAACTAACCAGCGGAGCTCTCTTCGCTACTTTACATGTAGTTGCTGAACAACTTAGGTGCATCATAATCATTATCATCATCGTCTATACTTCCTTATCATCATCATCTTCTTCGTCATCCTCTTCATCATCCTCATCGTCATCATAATCTTTTTCTTCATATTCTGATTCTTCTTCTTCACCATCTTCTCATTCTTCGTTTTCTTTGTCTTCCTCTTCTTCTTTTCTACATCAATGTTCAGATAACTAGAAAGAGTCGTCGGTGGCGGACCCGCACACACGTACAACCAACAGACGGATTCCCATGGTAACGGGTGACACCACATTTAGACGCGCTGACTTTCTACAGAGAGTCGAGTCTCTGTTAACCCAAAGCAGACGTGCATGCCTTTCTCAGCGGGCGATCATTGTAATGGACAAAAACATGCGTGCCATGAGTTAATGTTTATAGGTTTTTGTTATGGCTCAGGCCAGAGGATTTTCAACCAAAGGTAGCCCCGATAAAATTGGATTGATTAATGTAATGTAGCTTACTAACAAATTTATGTAGAGCATGCAGAAGGTATTTAAAGAAGCATACGTTGTTGAATAGGTGAATAGGTGAATATCTAAGGTTTCGTATATGTTCTGGGGCCGTATGTATGAGAACGTCTTTGCTTAGTCGCCGACTAGAGGTCTACGATGTTTCCACACATACCGAGTTATTCGCTAGTCGCCCACTAGCCAGATTTAGTCGGCGACTAACAGCTACGACGTGCTCATACATACGGCCCCTGAAAAATAGGAATGGAAATATTGATTGCATGGCATGGTCATTTTCAGACAGACAGACACTGTCAGACAGACAAACAGACAGAAAGACAGCCTGTCACGGTCCAGACAAACAGACAGACAGACATAGGCAGAGAGACAGTAAAGCAGGCACATAAAGATACCCAGACGCGCACGCAGACAGACGCACACAGACTCACACATACACCGAGAGATAAAGACGTATGAGCAGACATAATATAAACACACAGTATTAAAAAAGAAAGAAGACAACTTCATAATAGACAAGAATAGGCTCATGACATACCGTCGACAAAAGGCCCTTCCGATGACTTCACGAAGCAGCCATTCAGATTACACAGCTCCGTCGCGTCACCCGTCACGGTCCAGTGCTAACCTGGGTCATACAGAGACGCCTATGCTTCCAGGGGCATTGTTAAATACAATGGGGGTTAAATTCCAAAGGCCCGCGCGGCCTAGTTAGACCGGTCTCTGATCCTCGTTCAGGGTTGAAAGGTTGGGTAGGTGAAAGGGAGGGCCAGCAATTGTAAATTATCTGTGGGGCAGTAAAGGTTAAGATATGTGTACACTGATGCAATTTAATTGCTTTTCGAAAGTAATTAAATTGCATCAGTGTACACATATCCAGTGCTCGAAATGGACCGGAACGCACCGGAACGCCGTTCCGGTTCGTCAGCGTTCCGTTCCGGTTCGTCAAATGAATTATTGTGGAAAATACTATTAAATTAACGTGAATGCTCCCATATCTTTGACTAGCGTTCCGTTTCATAAAATTTTCCATTTCGAGCACTGCACATATCTTAACCTTTACTGCCCCACAGGTGATTTAAATGCTTTCGATACCAGCCCTGGTTGGTTATCTGTTATATAATTCATCCATTCAAGAAGAAGAATAAGATGTTGATGATGATGTATATGAAGAAAAATAGAAGGTTTTAGAAAGTGAAAGTCATAGTGTTGTTTAATTTGTTGACTATGTCTTATTAACGGCATACCTCTTTATTGTACCTGGTCGCAGCGTGTCAACCAGTGTGATCAAGTAATAAACGAATATATAAAAATTATATATAAAGAAGACGAAAAAAAGAGACGACGGTGAAGAAGAATAATAAGAATATGAAGAAGATTAGGAGGATGATAAAGAGGTAGAAAATGATGATAATGATTGCGATGATGATTATGATGATTATGACGATAAAGAAGAAAGTGATGTTGATGAAGAAATAAGAAAAGCATATTGGGTCCGAGTCCGCTTCTGTGATGCTTGTCAAGTCAACCGCGTGATCTGCATGATTTTAATAATATCTACAATCGTCACCGCATGGCTGGTATGTGGTTGGTTACAACCTAAACCTAAGAACAAACAGTTCGGAATTTACTCGTGCTTCTCCTGTAAGCCTTCGGAACTGGATTATAAAGTTTCCAGCAGTTGTTGCCAAGAATATAGCGGATGCAGTCGTATCGGGTACCGGTACTGTACTTTGAATATGTGAACTTTGCAGCATCGGCTACCAATGAACTCGCCATTCTTCGGACACTTTGTCAACTTAAAGCGAGCGTCAGAAGTGCTCATAGTAGCGACAGTAACATTTTGCATCAACTGTCTATTTAGTAAAATGTGAGCGTTTGACTTGCATAATACTTACCTACTTACTTACTTATCTATTTTTCGATTCTGACCTTATCTGATCAGCTGTCTCACCTGTTATCTCCACTAACCTAGATACTCGTATATGTTTTGGTTTTGGTGCGCCATCGGCTGATGCCTTCCGTATTAGACATCGGCGCGACAGAACTTACTATTGAAAAATGTACAAAAGAATCTGTCGGTCTGACACGTACAAGAGTTGTGCTGTGTGTGATTTGTAAAAGTGTAGTTTGGAATGTACGAAGAGTTATACTGCGATGTAAGCTTATAGGAACAAATTCACTCAGTCTTTTTACACAGGTATTTCCTATGTGCCAGGTGAAACAAATGGTTTCATATAGCAGGAAATCAGGTCATATCTTCATAAGTATATACACATATTAATATATTTTTGCATACCCATATGAATATAGATTATATCAATGGAGAGGTAATGTAAGGTCGGCTTCAACGGCCCTCGTAACCGTAAGACGTCTTTAAATAGTGGATACCACAATATATGATCTATATACATACCAATTTTTGGTGTGTATATATATTATATATTCGTGACTACGCGTGCATATATATATATATATATCTATATGTATATGTATATGCAAGGCTACTCATATATGCATATATATATATAAATATATTACGAAGGGATTGCTATAAATAGGGCCTACCTATTCAAGATGAAGCATTAGCGCATGAATGTTGAACTTAACCTGCGCGCTGTCAGTCAACCGTGGCGGCTACGTTTCTTCCGGAGCAGCGGTGCGTCCCCTTGCTCTCTGCTTCTGGCGACAAGGTAGATCAGAAACCCTAATTATCACTCAGTTCCTTTTCTCAAATTGTTAACTGAACCGAACAGCCAGTACAGGGACTGACTGCTTGCATAGAGCAGTAAAAGCCCCTTCGGTTTTGGCAAAATTTCTAGCTTATAAAACACCAAAATGTTTTATAGGTACTAAGTATCGTATATGTAGTTGTATATGCAAATGTGTGTGTATATGTTCGTATGCACGTATCATGTGTGTTAGGCTCATGGTATTCGTAGGCCGTTTGTCTGGTTTTCCCCGCTGTTTAGTCCTGTGAAGGTATTATTGCTCGGCGGGTTGAGACAGTTTGTCAGTAGGCCTAGACAGTGCAACGACAGCGAGAGTGTTGCGACTTTGTTTCTGAGGTAAGAATATCTAAAGTGAATACACGAAAATTTACGAAATATCTAAAGTGAATACACGAAAATTTACGAAATTATCTAAACTGAATATACGAAAATTTACGAAATTATCTAAAGAATACGAAAATTTACGAAATTATCTAAAGAATACGAAAATTTACGAAATTATCTAAAGAATACGAAAATTTACGAAATTATCTAAAGAATACGAAAATTTACGAAATTATCTAAAGAATACGAAAATTTACGAAATTATCTAAAGAATACGAAAATTTACGAAATGGCACACCAGATATTTAAAACTGTGATGAGTGAATGAGATGAATTTACCTGGAATGAGGATTGAGATGAGTTGATGAGCAATATTAAATCTAAGATGACTAGGTCTATATCGAATAAAGCTGATTGGTTACAGCGTTTGGCTTGTAATGCGGAAAGCACAGGTTCAAGCCTCCCCAAGGAATGGTTACTGAGTAGAGATCTTTACCAAGTCCTTCACTCACAGTTGCTTCTCGGATCAGAGACAGAGTTACTTACCTTGAGCAGTTAATAAATGCAATACAATAATAATAATAATAATAATAATAAATATTAAATGCTCTTAAATAATTTTTTTTCCAAATCCTGAGGGATCCATGATACCTCGGGTAAAAAAAAATAATAATAAAATCTGTAAATATGGATTAGGCCTATAGAATTATTTTATACACTTTTCGTTGCAATAGATTACGAGGGAATTCAGTGTAACACCCACAGGTGTATTGTAATTTAACGTAATCTAATGTTATCTAATGTAAACTTATGTAATCTAATTCTTCTAATGTAATCTAACTTACTGTAATATAATCTAATGTAAGTTGATGTAATGTAATCTAATGCAATCTAATGTAATTTAATGTAATCTAAAGTAAGCTAATGTAATAATTATAATGTAATCTGATGTAATCTAATGCGTATTTATCCTTCATAGTTAAACCCTGCAACTCTGTTAAAGGCCGCTCCTCTCTTTGATCAGCATCTGCTGGAACGTATGTTGTTCCTGGTACACGTCTTGTCTTTGGCCGGCGTTCATTCACAGTTGCTCGATTGCTGGTCTCTTGATCTGGAACTCTGTACCTTCTCATGTGCGCAACTCTCTTAGCGAGACTGTCTTTCGCTCTAAACTGAAAACTTACCTCTTCCAATCCGCCTATGGCTCTTAATGGTTGCCTGGCTTCAATATACATTTCTGAACTTTGCAGGGAGGCCATTATCAAATTACAACTGTATTGTATTATACTGTATAATGTAATCTAATGTGAACTAATTTAATCTATTTGTCAGCTGATGTAATGTAATGTGTGGCTTATTTGATCTATTGTCAGCTAATGTAATTTGTGGCTAATGTAACCTAATGGAGGATAATGTAATCAAATGTGTGGCTAATGTCATCTGATGTCAGCTAATGTAATGTGATATATCCCTAATGTAACCTAATGGAGGATAATGTAATCTAATGTGTGGCTAATGTCATCTGATGTCAGCTAATGTAATGTGTGGCTAATGTAATCTAATGGAGGATAATGTAATCTAATGTGTGGCTAATTTGATCTACTGTCAGCTAATGTAATGTGCGGCTAATGTTATCTAATGGAGGATAATGTAATCTAATGTGTGGCTAATGTCATCTAATGTCAGCTGATATAATCTGATGTATGACAGATTCAAATCTGTTCTGTTGTCTCTTCAGAAGCTCTTTCTGTGTGTTTCACTGTCTAACTGATTTAATAGGAAGTCATCTGACCCCGATAAATCTAACAAGAAACCATGTGTTTAGTTTAAACGATGCATAGACTACTTGTCCTTTATAACGACTGATAAGTTAGTCTAAGGATAAGGTGACTATAGATGGAGGTTATTTAAAGATACTACACAGGTAATTGTGGATTGAGATAATTTAAAGGTGCTGGAAATTGCTGATAGAGGTAAGTTAACCGTAAAGGAAATTGTCGATAGAGGTAAGCTAACGGTAAAGGAATTGTTGATAGAGGTAAGTTAAAGGTAAAGCAATTGTTGATAGAGGTAAGTTAAAGGTAAAGGGAATTGTCGATAGAGGTAAGGTAACGGTAAAGGAAATTGTCGATAGAGGTAAGTTAAAGGTAAAGGGAATTGTCGATTGAGGTAAGCTAACGGTAAAGGAATTGTTGATAGAGGGAAGCTAACGGTAAAGGAATTGTTGATAGAGGTAAGTTAAAGGTAAAGGGAATTGTCGATAGAGGTAAGTTAAAGGTAAGGGTAATTTAACAATACATGTAATGCAAAAAGAGGGTATTTAAATGTAGTAGGCCTAATTATCGACAGAAAAGAAAGAAAAAAGGCAAGTGTGGATAAAAGTAATTTAATCTTATATTATACCACTAATGCTAACAGTCATTCTTTTCCCTTCGTATCTGTTCACCCTCGTCACCTTCGTTTTCTCTATGATTGATCTTCCTTCCTTATTGTTCTTCCCATGTTCAGTTCAACCCATTCGTTATCCTCTGCAGTCCAGCGCTGGTATCTGCTACCAGCGAGTACCAACTGATGAGATTTTTCCTAAAGTGGCGCTTTATAAATGTCATATTACATTTACACAATTTCCTCCTTGTTCGTTTGCAAGTCTGATGAATTTCACCAGAATTCCTTCAATCTTGACTCCATTATCTACATCCTCCAAAAGCTTCTGGATCATAGGCCTATTATATCTCGTAATCGTAATAATATGCTCTAAATTTCTAAAGCACTGCTCTAAAGCTAAGCGCAGGACACCAGCTTAAGCACTAGCGCTGCGTCGTGTCAGAGGGGTTGTCCAGAGATATTAAATGAAGAGTCCGAGCCCGGTTGCCTGAGAGACCAGAGAGAGGAGGTACTAGGAGGCAGAGGATGTGCTATCTCCAGCTGAAGGCATCAGTCAACGGCCATGTCAAGTGAACCCATAAAAATTCATTTTATTTTTGAGAAGTCGAATTCAAATAGGTCAAAGAAACCAGATTGTAACTGTAATTGCTAAAAACTTTCTATAGCGCCACGAACACGTTGGGACAGGAGAAATATCACATAGAAAGCTCAGACTGTTACGCTTCCCGAAGTAAGATATGAGCATCTCCTATCAATCACCACCCCTCTCCCCCCCACACACTTCAGATGTTAGGCTATAGATGTGTAAAGTTGAAACAGATCGCTTTCAAGTTTAGACCTGAAAAACACTGAAGACCTGACAACGGATAGAAAATACATTTCGCCCTTGTGTGTACAGATCACCGGTTAAGTTTCAAACTATCTTGCAACTTTACAGTTTTTGTTGTGGTCGTTCCATCCTCCTGGAACAAATTGCCCAACAAACGGTGAC
Organism: Allolobophora icterica; assembly: GCA_963556255.1. Classification (NCBI taxonomy): domain Eukaryota; kingdom Metazoa; phylum Annelida; class Clitellata; order Crassiclitellata; family Lumbricidae; genus Allolobophora; species Allolobophora icterica. Next base: position 8,488,424 of record OY744609.1, on the reverse strand, counting down.
TTGAAGTCTTCAGATTCTCTCTTTACTTCCTTACCTCTTTACCCCGAGAGCTTGAAGACCAATCTGTTCGATCGTGGATTCATTGTGCTAGGTCGGGAGCGCCTCTCGTGAGTCTCTTTAAGTGGCGCTATATAAATTTATAATTTCAGTTACAGTTTTCCTTGGAAGCTACATAAATTTTCTACATACATTCCGTTGCTGCCAATAAGGTCTTTCCCAAAGTGACAGAAGCCATAAACCATTCCCTGCTATCAATTCTTTGGAGCTTCTTAGAAATTCGAAAGCAGGAAGTAGAGAGAGGAAACTCCTTAGATCCTGAAAACTACGTGCGGGTCGAACAATAGGAAGTCGACCAAAGGGTTGAGGAATTTCCTTCAGCAAAAAAGAAATGCTGAAAGAGACGCTGCACACAGACTAACACACAACCACACATAGATACACGGGTAAACATAGACTAACACGCACGCATACCCACATACACACATACACGCATACATACATAAAAACGAACACAATGTCATATGCGCACCTACAGCATACATGCATACAAGTAAACATAGATACGTGCTAGTGCTACACACATACATACACATGATACACGCATACATACACACATACATACATACACGTGGGGCGTGGTGGCTCAGTGGTAAGTTCGGCGCCTTGTGACCGGAGGGTTGCAGGTTCGAATCCCACTCTAGCCGCTGCGTACGGACCTTGGGCAAGTCCTTCACTCGCAATTGCTCGTGGCGCTTCGGCGTGAAAATTCCGGCACAGTATCAAATGCTGTAGTCGGGAGCGCCTCTGAGTAGTAGTTGACTTCGAGAGGCGCTATAGAAATATCCGGAATAAAAAAAAATACACACACACATACACACACACACACACACACACACACACACACACACACACACACACACACACACACACACACACACACACACACACACACACACACACACACACAGACGTAGATCAAGTAAGATTTGCAGGTAGAGTTCAAGAGCATAGACAAGACGGGTCTTTATCGATCACAGTCGGCTGAGCACCTGCATTACAACACAGCCTGTGTAGTTAAGAATAGATCTCAGCTTATCGTCGGCTGAAATATAACAGTTTCAAGGTGTTAAAGGTGCCACAGGTAGCGTTCCTGGACAGAATTTGGTCCCAATTAGATCCATTACCGCCATGTGACGCGATAAAAAAAACACGCAGGAAACACGCAGGAAACATAATTATTTCCCGAAGAAGATAAGAACATCTTTTATCAATCATCACGCACATATTCACAGACACTAAGAGACAGGAGGCACATGCACAAACAACCATGCACCGAGACATAGTTAATTATATCGAGGCATAATTCTTAAGCTTTTTTGTAGGCCTGCGATATTATTATGTGTGACTTGAGATTCGAGACATTTAGCCTTTGCAGCAATAATTGATCCGCATACAGACACAGTTAAGATGATAAATGAACAATTGTATTGTTGGTTTGAAACAATTCTATTTATGTTCACTTATTGATGGATTTCCGACACGGAATTGTTCACAAGTGACAACTGGATCTTTTGTGTATTTCCGTTCTCCACTTGAGACGCATTTATTGCTGAGTGCTCATGTTGCGTGTCTGTCTTGACGATAGTGGTCTATTTATTTGAATTTGAATTTGACTAGCACGTTCCGTCCACGGGAACCTTAAGTGGCATGGCACCCATTCAAACAGACAGGTGAAGGATCTCGCCTGATCAATTCGTTGAAAAATTATCAGAGTTGAGGCCATACGGTTGCTCTATCATGATCCGTACACGGGGACCTTACAGAGCAGAGGATGCCATTTGGACCCATTCAAACTGGCAGCGTTGTGAAGGACCTCATCCGATCAATTCATTGCAAAAGAGCTATATAAAATCGCTGTCATTTATCGGACTGAACCTTGGAATTGGCCGCTTAAATGCGGAAGAGTTTTTGATTGGTATCTGGTGCATTATTGAAAAGGTGGGCTAAAGAATTTTAAAATTAAAATTGATTTGAAAGGAATAAACCAACTCTGCGGGTGATATAGGGCCTACACATGCGCGTTAGTCTGGAATAAATCATGCATTAGTAGCGTAGCCTAAGGGATGTGGGGTTACTGTGCAAGGTGGGGGCATCTCTGATAACAGGACACATCAGCAGGGTAACCTTGTGCCAGCAGCGGTACAATTCTTATTCTACCCGGCAGTTAACTATCGTGACAATGAATTTAAGACTCATTTGAAAGGAATTTGTCTTACGCGGCGGGAGAGTTTCATCAGAGGCGTGAAAACAAATGTCTTACCTTTATCCAATGTTTAGCGACCTCTTCCTAATCGTAAACTACAAATTTCTTAAACTCCACGCTCAAGCTAAGCGCAGGGCACCAGCTTATTCACGAGCGCTGCGTCTAGGGTTGCCAACTTTTGATTATGAAATTTCTGGACAAGGCGCGACACCCTTTGATATCCAACCACCCCACGATTTGTGGCGATTATGGTCTGGCAAAGTACAAGAGGATAAAGAACAATCAAAAGAATACTATTTAATCCACTACTATAGCAGGGTTCAAAACGTTCTCATGTGAAGTATAATCCCTAGTAATCCGACCTTATTTTCTTTAAAAGCTATACTTCTGTTCACTTTGGCTTGTTTTGAGCAAACATTTCTGTCCCCCAACGTAATGTAAGAAATCACCACAAGATTGATCGAAATTGACTTTCACACACAGTTCAGCTTTCACCAGTTCAGGCCTCATCCTGCTGCGTTCATCGGTCCACAGATTTTTCATCAATGAGAAAATACGTTAAACTTGTGCATTACTGATCGGATTATTGCTAAGACGTATCCAACCAGTTTTTTTTTAATTTGGAGCATCACAGCTTAAAAAATTCTATCCAGCGTTCATCGATACTCCTTGTATAAGGAGTATTACCCAAAGCTGTAATTCCACATACGCGAATTAGTTCTATAGTTCTAACAAACTTTCAAACGAAAATACTTCATCAAGACTAAGTATTTTGATTTTTTGTAGAACATTATTTTCAAAATTGAACCACTGATTCAAGTATATATGCTAATGCTCGTGTGTAAACGTTGAGTGCATCTTTCTTGAAACATTGAATCTGATTAGGAGTAAGATGTTCGAAATTGTTGTTGACCCAAAACCCAAAAAACTGATCACTTATTCTGGTTGTGAGCTCATATCTAACTCCATCAATAATGGAATTTTTTCGTGCTCTTGTTTTTTCTGGACACTGCATTGGCCAGAACGACCCTTCTCTGGTTTCTGTACACTGACTGCAATTTCTGGACGATCCAGAAAAAATCTGGACGGTTGGCAACCCTAGCTGCGTCTTGCCGTTACGAATAGAACGACGTGCTATCTTCACCTTTATTCCTTCTGATAAGTTGTCTACATGGCTTAAACAATCCTGTTATTTTCAACCTTACGCTTCTAATGAGTAACTGTAATTATAATTAATAACTTCAATTGCGCCGGTGTTTAATGGACAAGTCATCAATCAGGCCAATGTCCAGAAGACCAGTCCATAAGACAAAGAGCAGCCTATATGGAGGATGGACTGTCTGTAGAGATGTGTAGACAAGCGTTACCTTTATTTACCTTCGTGTTTCTAACGAGCTTCTGTAGAGACCTGTAGGCAAGTGTGTTACCTTCGAGGTTGTTTACCTTGTAGATCTCCCTCTGGCTGATGCAAGGGCAACATGGCGGCGTCCAGCTTCACTTGGTCCAGTAAGAAACTGACCCCAAAGGAACTGATCAACTCTCTTCGCACGGATCCTTTGCCTCTCGTTGTCAAGGTAACGCAGGTGCCCAACGACTATGAGAAATCCTGTCCACAGATGGCGAACGGAACGGTAAGTACTCAATCTACAGGTAACCAAATACCTGAAGAAGGCTTTCATTAGCACCAGGGTCGAATAGGGTAATGCAATTTATGCAGGTACTGCCATTTATGCAGGTAAGGTCATTTGCGCAGGTAGTGCATTTATTCAGGTAATGCCATTTATGCAAGTAATGCATTTATACAAGTAATGCCATTTATGCAGGTAATGTCATTTACACAGGTAGTGCATTTATTCAGGTAATGCCATTTATGCAAGTAATGCATTTATACAAGTAATGCCATTTATGCAGGTAATGTCATTTACACAGGTAATGCATCTAAGCAGGTAATGTAATTTACGAAGGTAATGCATTTAGGCAAGCCTATCATTTTCTCTCCTTTTCTCGCATTTGTCAGCTATAATCTGTTTTAAGTGCTGCGGCTCACTAATCGGTGGTATACAGTGCCTAAGTTTGGGGACAGTTATATCCAACTGCATGTGCGAGGAATTGTTCTGGTCACCTGTGTGAAAACGCATCGAATTTAAGATCACATAGCTGTTTATGCATAATCACCTTGAGGAATGAGTCTCGGTCTTATCTACTCATTTACATTAGCAAACGATAACAAATACTTAAGTAACGAATGGAATTACTTAGATATCGGATATTTGTATACAAGCCTTAAAAAAAGAGAAAAACAAATGAACAAATAACTGAACGGTTAACCGAACGAATGAATGAATGAATGAATGAATGAACGAATGAATGAATGAATGAATGAACGAATGAATGAATGAATGAACGAATGAATGAACGAATGAATGAATGAACAAATGAATGAACGAATGAATAAATGAATGAATGAATGAATGAATGAATGGAGAGAAAACTGAGATGTGGACTTGGTGCAATGGATTGCGGCCAATTCCGATTTTTGTTCTTAGGTCCTCTGGATCTACGGATCAGGTCACGAGGAGAGAGTGGCGCTCAAGACATTAGACAAAAACGACAAGTACATCTCAATTCCACTCGAAGCACCGCTCAAGTTCGAGGTCGTTTATACACACGATCGTAAGTCATATTTTCTGCGCTTATAGAGGCATGTCAAGAGCACAGACAGACAGACAGACAGACAGACAAACAGACAGACGGACGGACGGACGGACGGACGGACTACTCGTTTTCTGCTTCAGCAACCCGCATCAGTTCAGTCAAACAACTATCTTTGGCATCTGTCGAAACGAGGACGGTGATTATAATGATGATAACTATTATGTTGATGGTGATGATGACGATGATGGTGATGAGAATGGTAACAAAGATGATGATAACGGTGATGATAATGATGATGGTGATGAGGATGGCGACAAGGATGGTGAAAAAGATGATGATAATGGTGATGATGGTGACAAAGATGATGATTTGATGATGGTAATGATGATGACGATGATGATGATGATGACGATGGTGATAATGATGATAACGACGACGAAATGATAACTGACGGTGGTCACTTGTGTAGGTGGACCTCCGACATTTCTGAGCAGTATGCTTCGGGGAAAAGTGCAATCAGATCTGAAAGTGGAAATAGCAGGCAACACTGGCAATAAACTGAGTTCCACCCCGGACCAGACGCAATCCGTTCCATATGGAACTCTCCAGGTTGTTGGAATGTACAAAGATAGCGTCCTCAAGGCTCAAACGATCGTCAGCGGTCAGTCTCTTCTCATGACGTACTTGACTGTCTAGTAAAAACACTCACTCACTCACTCACTCACTCACTCACTCACTCACTCACTCACTCACTCACTCACTCACTCACTCACTCACTCACTCACTCACTCACTCACTCACTCACTCACTCACTCACTCACTCACTCACTCACTCACTCACTCACTCACTCACTCACTCACTCACTCACTCACTCACTCACTCACTCACTCACTCACTCACTCACTCACTCACTCACTCACTCACTCGATGCTCACTCAGCCATTCATTCGTACGATGTTGAGGTTCACTTGGTTCTCATCCATGAGTATTTTTGAAACTTATCAGTAGAGCCTCAAGTAGACCAGGAAGTATTTCAGCTAAAAGCACATAAGGAAACCTTCTGTATACAGGTTTAAAAAATAATTGAATTAATAGCAGATAATTCGTCAGTCGGACAGAAACATCTTCGTCAAATGAACGATTGAATGAAAAAGGAAAGAAAGAATGAAAAACGAATGAATAATCAATCGAACAGAGGAATGAACGAATGAACTAACGAACAACATAAGAACAAAGGAAAAAAGAAAAAGCAACTAACAAAGAAAGAAATTCGTAATCTAATCCGGCTTCTTTGGTGACCTAATCTAATCTAATCCGGCTTCTATAGCGCCCTTATCAAAAAGTATCAATCGATGGCACTTTGAGTGAAGTTGCAGTTAAATTCAAATCCTTCATAGATAACTGGTTGCAATCGGACAAGAATGAAGGATCGAAGCAATGAATAGCGAATGATCTTCAGTAGCTAGTAACTGAAGACATGTTATAGCATGTTACATGGAAACGTCTTATAGCATGTAACATGGAGACATGTTATAGCAAGTTACATGGAAATATGTTATAGCATTTAACATGAAGACATGTTATAGCATGTAACTGGGAGACATGTTACAGCATATAACATGAGGACATGTTGTAACATGTAGTATGTTGTGACGAGTAGCTGAAATGAATGAGTGTGTGTGACTAATTGACTGAATGAGTGAGTGATTGAGTAAGTCATTAGTGAGTTATTGAGTGACTGATTGATTGATTGATTGATTGATTGATTGATTGAGAGAGAGAGTTTTTGGAGGGCAGTTGAGGCATATGACAAAACGCATGATATGTGATTCAGTTGATTTTTACTGTAGCCTCCGGAGAATTGAATCCACTGCGGAGAAACATATCCGTCAACTGTCCAGTGAGTCTGGACATAGCGACTGGAATCTATGGCAAGTCCGCCGACGACTTTCGAAAGCTCAAGGACAGACTGAAGCAGAACCAGTCAACCAAAACGGCCAATCAAGCGGATACAGCATACGGTATGTTTTTAGATGCATTGTTTATGCGTAGACACTTCCTGCAGCGCATTTTGTGTAAAATCACAAAGCTGTATACGTTAACTTATATGGTGCTAGAATTGATGAAGAGGAAAGGTTTGCACGATTCAAAGATTCGGATATACAAACAAAATGATTCCCCTACCTATTTGAACATTGTAATATATCAATGCACGAAGGTAACGCGATGTAAGGTAAGATAAGATAATGTAAGATAAGGTATGGCAGATAATGTATGGCAAGATAAGGTAAAGATATAGAAGGTAAAATATTTGGGTGTTGGTCGAATAATGCAAGGTCCGGGGCATGATGATAAGAATTCGCAATGATATCAGTTGCCCATTTTACTCAACCCTCTTTAACTCTGCGGAATATTCATGATGTGTACATTCTTCAGTGTATGGTCTACTGGCAGCCACTTATGTATAATTATCTACCGCCAAAATGTTTTGCATAAGTCGCCATGAACCTGTTTATCGATCAATAATAGTTCGCCATGAACCTTCTTATCGATCAATAATAGTTCGCCATGAACCTTCTTATCGATCAATAATAGTTCGCCATGAACCTTCTTATCGATCAATAATAGTTCGCCATGAACCTTCTTATCGATCAATAATAGTTCGCCATGAACCTTCTTATCGATCAATAATAGTTCGCCATGAACCTTCTTATCGATCAATAATAGTTCGCCATGAACCTTCTTATCGATCAATAATAGTTCGCTATTGCTCATCGATCACTAGGTCGCCATGAACCACTTATGTCAGTGTGTTTGAGTTCATGAACTACTGATCTTTGACCTCCAACAGTAGAACTTTGAAGACTGGTGTAATGTCTGGTTTAATGTAGAAATTAAAACAGTTCAGAACCATGCATACTCCACAAGAACCTGAATCTGATTAATATAGCAGCGGTTTCCAAACGGTGGTACGTGTATCACTAGTGGTACGCCAGGTGTCGCTAAGTGGTACGCGAAAAATTCAAAAAGATTACATTCTTTAAATTATATATTAATTTTTTAAATTTTTCTTCGATAATTGCAAGGGGACTTCATGCTCGCCTGTTGTTTTTGATCTTACCTTGGCTGATGGTACGCCAACATTCGATTGTTTACCTGGTGGTAGGCCTACAATAACAATAAAGTTTGAAAACCGCTGACATATAGTAGAATCCGTTAAACTTGTTAAAAATTATTTAAAACGGTATTCAAAATGTGTGTCTAAATTATCTATTATCTTAATTATCTATTATTAACTAATTTCTTGTAAACTTCTATTCAATTTATTAACCCAAAGGATTGTGTTCCTATAGTATGATGAACAAATGTTTGAAAGACTTGCTTGATATATATAAATACATTTATGTATGTATGTATAATAATTATGCTTACAACGAACAGCGATATAGAAAAGTAATCGATTTTGCATTTTATTGTAACGATATATTTATAAAGCGCCTCTCACATTGTTCACCAATCAGAGACGCTCCCAGTGCGAAATACCAAGTGAAGAGAAAGTGGTTTCAAGACAGCGGAAAGAGGCTCTTGGGCCACCAGCTAATAGAGACGTACATGTCAGTGGAGAAAGCTGATTCCAAAGTGCCGGACCAATGCAAGTGAGCGTAGTGGACGCAGAAGGGTTGCTGAGACAGGCATACAGACAAGGTTACAGAGATACTTGGCGTTCAGCCTTAGTAGGACCGGTGGACCAAAGTAAGAACCTTAAAGTGAATTCGTGCTGTAAGGAGAGCCAGAGCAGGTGATCAAACATAAAAGAGGAAATATGATACGAGCGTGGAAATCAAGCTATTACTCTGGCTGCAGCATTTCAAACAGCCTGGAGGGGGAAAGACGGACCTTTGCAAGACCAATATTCAGAAAGTTGCAGTAATCAATTCTGGAGCAAACGAAGTCATGGATAATAGTATATTTTACAACCAGAACGAGTAGCAGTATAATATATATGAATTAGGGAACCCATTGCCACTGAGAAAGTTCTTCGTTTAGTTCTGCCGTTGCTTTGCTGATAGCGACGCAATGATGCGTGCAATCAGTGATGCGTGCAATCAATGATGCGTGCAAGTGCAATCAACGATGCGTGCAATCACTGATGCGTGCAATCACAGATGCGTGCAACCATTGATGCATGTAATCCCTGCTGTATCTCTGCAGACATTGCGCTGCTGTCGGGCGTTCCAAAGTCGCTGCAAGATGTCCACCTGTTGCGACATACCTGTCAGCTCTCCAGCACCGCATCCCTCCAGACCTCGGTTGCTGATGCTGCTGACATTCCGACCCAGTCATCCTCAACCGTCTTCAAGGCAGCCGTTGCCAAACTGACGGACAAAGTCGGGTCCGACATCATCTGTAAAGAGAAAGCTCGCGACAGCATCTTCCTATCAAAGTCGTCTGGGAAGAAGCTGGAGGCACCAGTGGATGCGAACGTGAGATGTTACTACGTAGAAACAGGTTGGCAGAAGGATAAACTGACTTACCAAAATGAGGAGGTTAAGCCGAAACCGGTTGGGAACGTATACGAGAACGAAAGCCTGCCTAGCAATGCGGTTGGATCCAGAGATAAGAAGGCGAAGGGGAAAGAAGACGTGGAGAAACGATTGTCGAAGTCGACGGCGCCCAGCGGACTCAAGGACGGCGTCTACATAAAGGACTGGAAGCGCAAGGAAATGGAGAAACTGTCGAAAGGAACGGTTCCACAATCACCCACAGTTCCATCACCAGCCGCAGTTCCATCAACGACCACAGTTTCATCACCACCCGCAATTCCATTGCCAGTACCCACAGTTCCATCACAACCCGCAGTTTCATCGCCACCCTTAGTTCCATCATCACCCTCAGTTTCATCACCACCCGCAGTTCCATCAGCATTCACAGTTTCACCACCACCCGCAGTTCCATCAGCATCCACAGTTCCATCACCACCCGCAGTTTCATCACCACCCTCAGTTCCATCACCACCCGCAGTTCCATTACCACCTGCTCTTCGATCACCACCCGCAGTCCCATTACCATCTGAACTGTATGAAGACTATCAAGGAGTGTACGAATTACCAGAGGAAGTGAATAAGCGTATGGCTCTAACACTGCCACGTAAAACTCTCGAGTCCGCACGCAAAGTCGGCAAGAAAGAGCAAACCAGTGATTTACCCTCTTCTGAGAAGACTGGCAAAGGCAGACAGGTGAGAATCAAATCGGTCTTCGGCGGATTCAAGGATAAGTTCCTGAATTCGTTGCCGAAGAAATCGTCTCCCGGGGCATCTAAGTCGCCAACATCCCCTCAGAGAAATTCGCCACCGGAACGGGAAGGAGGTGAGACTTACGACAGTCTGGACAACTACGAGAAACCGGAAGAGAACCTCAGTAGAACGAAAGCGAAAGAAAAGAAGAAAGAAGACAGCGACCCGGAATTGGATTACGAAATCCCGGAGGAGGTTCCCAAGTGGAAGACCCTATCGGAGATTCCCAAGGACATCAAGAAATTCACCATCAGCGACGTATCCCTTTGTCTTCAGCTGCTCAACTTCGGCAAGTACGTGAAACCGTTCCGAGAGAGGAGCGTAGACGGTGCCCTCCTGAGGAAACTCGACAAGAAGACTCTTATGCAGATGTTTCATATGCAGGAGTTTGAGGCAAAACAGTTGGTCACATTTGCAAAGGATAACTGGAGACCGAAATTATGAAAGAACAATAGATTTTCAACACTATTTCCTTGTCTCATGTTATCCCGTCAAAAAATTGCAATTCATCGCATGCATTTGCGAAATGTTGCACCATCTTCTAGATTCAGGAACTGTTTTTATGCAAAAAAACTGATAATTACAAAGTCCGTATAGCTAGACTGAACATCTGATAGTTTAGTAAACATTTACGTTTAGCTTCTAATGAAATTGTAGATATTTTTTCACCATTATGGTTTGTTGCTACGTTGGACTTTTAAAGTAGAGCTTCAGATTGTTATGATTAGGACTACAGTTATGATTATTTGCTACTGTTGTACATTAAAATGTCTCAGTCAGCTGTAATGTTATGAGTTCCTATAACATGAACTTCAGGAAGGCAATTTACTTACAACAGAATGTTTTTTAATTGCTAAACAGTCAGCAGCTACATTCCCAGGGCGCTATATAAATTTTTCTGAATTATTGATTGATATACTCTAACGACGAGCTGCATTGGTTTCCCAGTCGATTTTAATGCACTCTCGTCCTTAAAGTGTTACAGTGTAGTAAAACTCCTAACGTTGGAAATGCTATCTATTCGGGCCTGGGCTCATCTCTTACCTTGAAAAACAATCTGTTCTTAATGCCTCTGCTCGCCTGATTGGTGCCATCCTGAAATTTTACCACCTACCTGTGTGATACCTTGCATACCTCAATGCACCGAATTGAAGATAAGATTTTAACTTTAATGCGGACTGCTTGGTGGGAATTTCCCCATCTTATCTTGGTTCACTGTAGACAGTGTGTGTGTGCGTGTGTGTGTGTGTGTGTGTGTGTGTGTGTGTGTGTGTGTGTGTGTGTGTGTGTGTGTGTGTGTGTGTGTGTGTGTGTGTGTGTGTGTGTGTGTGTGTGTGTGTGTGTGTGTGTGAAGCATCCTAAAAGTAGCTTGCTACCAACGATGCTATATATAAATAGTCCCAATTACTACAATTACGCTGTGTATCTCTGCCTCTTCTGTTCCTGGCCGCAGATCCCTTCGTTCGGCATATCAGGATGTTCTTCTTGTCCCCAGAGCTCGTTCCTCTACAACTCAGCACAGAAGCTTTGCTTTCGTTGGTCCTGTGGCCTGGAACAACCTTCCCCACAATAACAGAGCTGAGCTAGTCAACCCTTCTCCTTCTGTGTTCCGCAAGCACTTGAAGTCTATTCTGTGTGGTCGAGGGTTCTCCTTGATGGTTCGTCCTCGCTACTGATGAGTTTCCCTTGAAGTTGCGCTGTACTAATTCTCATATATGTCACGTTGTGTTGATTTGGCAAAAACAACTCATCAATATTACATTGCGCTTAACGAACGACATGACAATGATAATGATTGGATATGCATTAGTATCATTTAGTTATTCAACACAAGTCGGTCGGCAAAGCTTAGGATCCGATGCAATGCGCTGTAGTTTGTGTACCGTAGTCTTCATAAGTTTCGTAACTTTGATGTGACATATTTATCTTGCAACAGCTGATTAGAAAAGAATGACACAATGCTTGTATGACGTATGTAGGCCTATGTGTTATATATGAATGTATGCATGTGTGAATGTATGCATATAATCAGTGGCGGCGATCTTGTTTCACAGGTGGGGGGGACACTGTTGAACTTATCTAGTCAGAAAAGAGTTTTGAACTGATCTGCTCAAAAAGATGTAACAAAATTTAATGACCTTTTTTGGTGTTTCTTCAAAATTTGGGGGTCGGATGCATGGTGTGTCCCCCCACTCTCAAAGGTGGGGAGTATTTTCCCCCTCGACCCCTCTAGATCGCCGCCCATGGATATAATTATATATATGTATTTATTCATGTATGTATGTAGAAAAAATGATGCATGTTTGTATGATGTATGTGTGTATTCATGAATGCATGCATGTGTGTATGTTTATATGTATGTTTATATGTATGTATGTAGGTATAAATGTATCCATGTATGAATGTATGCATGAATGAATATATTTAAGTATGTTTCTCATTATGCATGTATGCACAGGGTGGGAATTGTCGGGGGTTGGAGGTTCAGCCCCCTAGTCTTTCTTAGGACCATCACAGTTAAGTCTTCATTGCACAACCCAGGGGGTCGTTTCCAACCTCCTCAGTTGTGCAAGTGTGATTTAGCATTATTTGACTCTGGGTCTCTGACAAAGAGAAGACATTTTCATGGTGCATAATGTATGCATTTTTTAATTTACTCAACAAAAGAACTGATTTTTACTCGAGTCTGACTTGCAAAACTACTAGCGTTGAAATCAGCTGCTTTCAAATATCGTTGATATCAGTTTGCAAAATACGGATGAAATGTTCAACCCCCAGTCTTTTTCTACAATTCCCACACTGTGTATGCATGTATATTTACATGCACGTTTACATGTATGCATGTAAGTATGTATGCGAGTATTTATGTGTGTATATATATATATATATGTATATACGTCAGTATGACATTCATATGTACGTTGATTTAACGTGTAACTTTCTCAGTACTTCTGCCTCTAACGAGCCTCTCAAAAACGCCGAAGATACGGTTTCCTAACATATAGGGTCCACTGTCTAGCATCTGTTTATACACTTATGGTGGTTAATAAATAAAAACGCTATGAGTTGGTTTCTTTTAAGTAGTCTGAGTCTTTAGATGAGTGAAATGTGTCTACTACAGAAATCGTTCGACTGCCATCCAGTGGCTTCAACTCTATCGACGACGCCCACATGTTGGCACACGTCCACTGTCTCCACGCCTGCTCTGAATCAAAGGAAACCGGCACGAAGAAGAAGGCGACTCCGCCACCCCAGATCAAGGTCAAACCCCGACAGGGATTTGTCAAAACGGAAGTTGCAACAGCGGAAGTTACCGAACAGGAAGTTGCTGAACCCGAAATAGCTCTTAGATCTTCTACTTGTCGAGAGTCTGTGACGTCAGATGTTTTGTATGAATCATTTAGAGTATATACGAATTGTAGATCAAATCCGACTGGAGACCTCGAATCCTCCTCTATTGTCGGTGGGTCAGAAGACGATTGGCCGTCGCATTACGAAAATGTGCCAAGAATTCCACCTCCGCTGGACATGGAACCGTACTTAAACGAAGAGCAACTTAACAGTGTACTGAAAAGAGGAAAGACATCGTCACCACAGAAAAGAGATTCGGTGGACGAACTGCCGAAGCACTGTTCCTACGTCCAGGGAATAAGACCAGCTAGAAAAGATGAACCAACTGGGCCGGGAAAACCAGAGAATTCATCCGTGGAAAGACTTTCGATCGATCTTGGAGGACTTCTAAAGGAAACAGAATTGGAAGAGGATGAGTCCGACAAAGATATGTACGAAAGCATAGAGAGCTTTAAGCTAGTACGTCATTCAGTGGCTCGCCCAGAGAAGGAGCCAATTGTTCCAGATCGCCCGACTGAGAAGTCAATCTCCGTGGATCGCACGGTGAAGGAAAAGATTTCCGCAAAGATCTCAGGTAACGAAAAGATATCTTTAGATCATCCAAGGAGGGAGAAAGTTGTGAAACGCCCGAGTAACGAAAAGATCCTGGAACGTCCGAATGAGGAAGAGTTGCAGCAAATAAACTTGCCAAGAATTGCAGCTGCTTTATTGTTGTCCTCTCAGGCATCAATAGGTGAGGAAGGAGAAGAAGGTTTAGACCAGACTGTCGCTTCACCACCTGCATCAGCACCAAAGCTGAAGCCACTAAAAGAGAACCAGGTGCTTAAGGGTCTGGCAGGCATTGGGAAGAAGATAAAAGTCGTCAGCTCCAACATTACAGCTAGAAGAGATTCGCACGACAAGGAGACGGAAGGATCCTCGAGTAGCAGTGACACCTGGGCTTCGGCAGCCGACATCCCAAAGGACATCCGACGTTTCTCCATCGACCAGGTCTCGCTTTGTCTTCGACTGCTCAACCTCGGAAAGTACGAGGATCGCTTTCGCGAAAGGAAAGTCGACGGCGCTTTTCTGAGAAAAACCAACCAGAAGATGCTCGTGCAACACTTCCAGATGGACGAACTGGAGGCGGAACAGCTGGTCATGTTCGCCAGGGACCAGTGGAGACCGCGATAACGGTGGAAAAATACCACACGTGGAGTCTCAACATCTTCCACGAACATACTGTCGTGTTTTTTGTTAATCTAACATCGCACGGTTGCCCAATGGTTAAAGCTCTTGGCTTGCAACGCTGGGAGTATGGGTTCGAGCCTCCGCTCGGCATGTAAGGACAAGCCTTTCACTCACAATTGCTCAGTGCCATCGATGTTGTGTCGCATGGTCGTGTGTGCACTTCTGAACTTTGGAAGGAGGGCAATATCAAATATAGCTATAAAAGTGTACTAACTTCGGTTGGGGTAATGATAAGCTCTTTCTAGAGGTTCTTTAAATGCGCTGCAGAAATACTCACACTCATTAACTGTCGATGAAAAAACTACTGGGCTTCCGATTTTAACAGCCTTCCTCTCTAAGAAACTTTGCTTTAATTTATGTGCACTGAATATGCGATAGTGAAGTCTAATTTGAACTTAGGTTATTGCTTTATAGGTGTATTAACTTGAGTATTTTTGTGCTCTATGTTGCTTTATTAACTTGAGTATTTGTGCCTTAAAATCGTCTGCGTTCAAGTTAACAGTTTTAAAAACCAGACATTGCTCTGATTGCCTGCAGTAATATGTTCACAAAACCGCTATGCTTTACACTTGGTGTTGCTTGCATGTTATATTTTGATTAAACTAACCAAATCGCTACACTGACTTCATTTACGTAAAGAGGCATTAATGTTATAACAACGCATTCATCTTACTCTAAAACACTGACGTTCTTCGGTCTACACACTGTTCATAAAAACAGCATGCATATTTATATCTTTTCTTGAGTGTGTGTCGGACTGAGTAAACATCGTTTCGTCAGACAGTTTTCCTGTGGTGTGTCTGCAGACTTGGTCATGCTCACGAATCCTCCGAAGTCGTTTCAAGACTTCAGCCAATTGCCACACAGCTGCCAGCTTCACAGCAGCGCTGAAGTGACTGCGACCACATCGACTCCGGAGGGAACCAAGGAGACAACGTCTGCAACCTTCTTGGGACAGGCTCTACAACAACTGCGGCAGAGCAGCAAACAGGACATCATTCGACTGGTGGATAAAACGTCTTCCCGCAAGACGATGTTCGTACAAAATTTCACCCCGGCGAAACAAGGCAAAACGCCATCAAAAGAGGTCACCTACGATGACGGGATGTCCAACCTCGGCAAGACTTGGATCAAACCAAGTGATTCAAAATGCGATTACGTCACTATCGACGCGCCAACGCTCCAACCATCGGAGTACGAAAATGAATCCGACAAACACGCTTCCAATTCGAAATCGCCCGATGTTACAGCCGCTCCAAGTGTTTACTTGAACGAAAGCGAGACCGTTTCACCTGACGTGAAGGAGTCCGCTACTTCGGTAAATACAATGTTTGACTCAAACCTGCAATGTCCAGCCACAAATCTACCACTTCAGGGTGAATATGAAAACGAAGCACCATCGGATCAGACGAGAAAAGAAATGCAAGCAACAGATCTGGTCAAGTTTCCTCAACCATCTCATTCCGCTCACAGTGTCTCGCAGACTTCTAAAGAATATGAAAACGAAGCTGGGCTTGCTTACGAAGAGATACCGGTCACCAGAAATGAGCTAAACAAAGCTACAACACCGTCGTGCAAGCACGGCACGCCCTTGCCTCCCATACCAACTGGAAAAACACTCGGCGCCACCGAAACTAATCCCAAAACGAAGAATCACAAAACTCCGAAAAACCTACTGGGCAGAAAACAAGATGGCGGCAAAACGCGGTCAGTGGCAAAACAAGAAAGCGACAACTTCGACGAAGGCGATTATTTGGGCGATTATTTGGAACCAAACGTTGAGTCCGGATGGAGAAGCTCATCATCAACAACGGTGATTCCCAGAAAGGATAATCGCAAGTGGAAGGCGCTTTCCGACATCCCGAAAAACGTCAAGGAGTTCTCCATCAGCGACGTCTCGCTTTGTCTTGAGCTGCTGAAACTGCAAGATTATGTCGACAAATTCAAGGAGAGAAACGTCGACGGGATGTTCCTGCTGAAGTTGAGCAAGAAGATGTTGATGGAGAGCTTCCATATGAAAGAATTCGAAGCCAAGCAGTTGTTTGAGTTCGCTGTAAAGAAATGGCGACCAAAGAAATAGGGCAACAGTAATCTGAACAATTTTGATCTGAATACAGCATTTATTATAGTATTTAATCGATTTCGATCCTTTGGATCACTTTTTTTAGTAGGTCTTCAGCAGAAGCCGGTATTAGCAGTGCACGTCAGCTTTTAAAATGAGATCTGATCGTATTATTTACTTTTTTGACAATACCTCATTAGGTAAACTTCAAAATCTTTAAAATATGGTCTGAAAACATTTATTATCATATGTGAGTGCTCTTTTCTCTCGACTTAAGTCATTTAAGCACGAATATTCTGAAACTGTTCGGAGACGAACCTCATTCAGCAGTGTATAACAGCAGTCAATCTAGATCTGATAACTTCTTTTGACAATTACCACTCATTCTGTCACCAATTTGTATGCTAATTAGTGCACATTAACTTTAAAATAAGATCAGAGAAAGTTCACTCCTTTTTGACAATTTTCGCTAAAGTTTAGTCATATAAACAAGAACTGTAATAATAATTCAGACGCAATCGTTAATTTGTACTGCAGAGGATTATGTGTTTGCAATTTTTCCGAACACTGTGTAAGGTGAAATTTGACATTTAAGGCAGGCAAGTCAGATTCAGACTTGGTTTTGCTCCCTGTAACCTATTGTAATTTGCTTAGAACATTTATTGTCTATGTCATGAACAACGTCATTATAATCAGAACATTATAGCCTAATTACTTAACGGCCTGTTGTTAAAGGAGCACCGCATTGGGATAAGCGACTACGTAGAACGGCCAGAAAGAGAGAGACAGACAGACAGACAGAGACAGACAGACAGACAGACAGATACATGGAGAGACAGAGAGAGACAGACACAGACAGACAGATAGACAGATAGAGACAGACAGAGACAGAGACACAGAGAGAGAGAGAGAGAGAGAGAGAGAGAGAGAGAGAGAGAGAGAGAGAGAGAGAGAGAGAGAGAGAGAGAGAGAGAGAGAGAGAGAGAGAGAGAGAGAGAGAGAGAGAGAGAGAGAGAGAGAGAGAGAGAGAGAGAGAGAGAGAAGGAGGGACAGACAGAATCAGACGGAAACAGACAGAGAGAGGAGAGAGAAAGAGAAAGATAGAAAGAGAGAGAGACAGACAGACAGAGACAGAGACAGAGAGAAATAGAAAGAGAGAGAGAGATGCTGCTGGACTTAATGATCACGGACGGATACAGCGAGCGAAAGAGACATAACACCGTGATGATGATAATGATGATTGGCGCCTCTGTACTTGATGCCCTTTCGGAGAGCGTGCAGAGAATCTGAAGGATTATACACCAGCTCTAACGATTGTATTGTGAACCATTTAGCGATGTCATACCGCTGCCAGAGTCGATGATTTCGACCAAATTAACTGGCTTAGTTCGAATTACGATCAAAAAGAAAATGAGCATCATAACGCGCCGGGGATTAAAGACTGAGAGGCGTCGGAAAAGAGCCTGCGATTAATCGTAAAGTAAGCGACATCTTACGGTTGACAGGTCCGTCAATTTCGACATTATTAGTTCAATGAGAAATTCGAAGTACTATTTAGAGTTAAACGATATCTTATGGGTGTCAGGGCCGTCAAAGTCGACCTTACCTAATCATAACAGGAAACTTTAAAGATCTTAAGAGCTACTTGAAAGCTTAGCGCAGAGCACCAGCTTATTCACGAGTGCTGCATCATGAGAAGCGAATGTCCATAAACACAAAGTGGAGAAGATTCAAGTCCTAACTGATGTTGATCATCACGAACCAAGATAAAGTCGGGATTAGATGTGTATTGTATGTTTAATTAACTACGCTGTTTCATAATGAAGCTGATTGACCGGGGTTTAGCAACTTCGTGAGACAACGTACATAGGCCACTGCCGTATTTCTGAAGTGCATAGGGCATCTGTTTTGCCTCTGTTTTGTCCTTTCAACCATCGTATTGTAGACAAGGAGAGCGACACAATCGGTAACGCCTCATTCTTCTTCCATTTATTGTTATAGGCCTACTCCTTACAGGTTTTTTGTTTACAATTCAATCTACTCTAAGGACTTATACAGCGCTGCTACAGTTCACAAAGTACTACGCCTTAACCAATCGACAAGTAGAGGACCTCTCTGTTCCATACTCACCCCCTTCGTACAAACAGATGTTAGGTCTACACTTGATCAATGGATGCTGGGAATCCTGATGTGCCCCGTATCCAGTGACGTACATTGCCCCACACAGTGGTAGTGACCAATCCTTTCCCTCTCCCCTCCCCTTCTTCCACTCTCCCTCTATCACTTTCTCCGATACACGAATTTAGTATGCTTTGTCCGCCACTTTAAGGTCACTCGCTGATAACAAAGTACATGTTTTCATTCTATTTCAAAACTGCTAATAAGTTGACGACACTGAGACCCATACAGAGCTAAAATCCACGTACTAGAACTGGCTTCAAACAAAATAGCGGAGTCATGTTGCAATAATATTTTAGCACAGAGTCAAAAGTGGTGGTGACTATTGACCGTACTCCTCTGTCACAATACTAAGTTGCGCCTATGGCCGAATCCGAACATTGTTGGCTCTCGGGTATTTTCTGTCTCTGATCCAAAACTTTGGAATTTGCTGCACAATAATATTCATGTTCAAACTCATCTCTTCAGCTTGCTTTACTTCCGTAACCTGCTCCTTGTTTCTCTCAGAGGTCCACAGCAATTCTCTATTTCATTATTGCTCCAACCTACAAGTTTACACGAATATAATGTCCACATAATTCATTTTCAGGAAATTTTATTATCACTAAATCATTCGTGTTCATATTCTGTCGTTTTATAAATAAAGCCAATAGTCTGCTTAATATAGTTCCTGGTGTCTTGTTCCTTTCATTCCGTAGATGTCAGTTTGTCAATCGTTAAATTTGAGGAATTCTCCTTCGCCCATTCAGAGACATTTAAAGCAGATAAGCTCTCGGCTATCTCTAGGGAATATAAATTATTCACAAGGCCTTACGCAGTCTGTTTTCCACAGTCTTCTCATTTCCAATGCCACATGTTTCCTCTGCACTGTCATCCTTCAACCTTCCTTTTATCTTCGAATCCTCGCTTTTCCCCTTTCTAACATCATTAGCGGCGCCCTCCTCCTTTATCCAGCCTTTGCACTGACACCACTCGAGTAAGGCAGTGGATGAGTTAATGAAGTTACACAAACATTCCAAGAAATTATAATCGGAAGAGGAACTGAAAGAAACAGAACAAGAGGAGAACCCATACCAGACGTCTAATATGCTGGAATGTTGCTGTTGGGTTGTTATTATCATTACTATTATTATTATTATTATTATTATTATTATTATTATTATTATTATTATTATTATTATTATTATTATTATTATTATTATTATTATTATTATTATTATTATTATTATTATTATTACTACTACTACTACTACTACTACTACTACTACTACTACTACTACTACTACTACTACTACTACTACTACTACTACTATTATTATTATTATTATTTTATTTTTTTATTTTTTTTATTGCCCCGAGGTATACAGGATCCCTCAGGGACTTCAACATTATTTACAGTGTAGATTTGTCCGGAATGGGCCCTATTCGTCTATATTATTATTATTATTACTATTATTATTATTATTATTATTATTACAATTATTATTATTATTATTATTATTATTATTATTATTATTATTATTACAATTATTATTATTATTATTATTATTATTATTATTATTATTATTATTATTATTATTATCATTAATAATAATAATAATATTATTATTATTATTATTAGCAGTAGTAGTATTTTATTATTACTATCACTTAGGCTAACTACTAATTAAGTAGCAAACATGACATTGTGTATGAGTAACAATCAAGAAGCGGGCCAAGATTAGTATAAGCTCAGCTTTTCTTGGCTCCTCTATCATCTGGCCTCGACTGCGGAGTTTCTGTGTGGGCTGTACATCCGTTGTGATGAAGCCAATCTGAGTGTCGCTTGGGCAAAAATCGCCGGTCTATCTCTGAATGACGATTTGTTCATCTTCACGACTTTGAGAAAATGTTCATGCATATAGGCGTAGACTCTGGGGGTGGGAGGAGAACTGGGGCACGCGCCCACAATAGTTATTGAGATGGACTGTACACTCAATGCAACAAGTGTAGAATGAATAACCAAATCTTCCCCCATATTTTGGACAAGTTTACGCCAGTGTTCATGCACTTAAGCAGGTCTGCTTTCGAACATTGCTGTGTTCTTGGCGGACGGACCGGGAATTTGAAATCGTATGAGGGAGAGAAATGCGTTAAGAGTAAGAATTCCAGCGTCCTATGAAGGTCGGGTAACTCCATTTGAATGTTATTATATGGCCCCCTTCAAAATTGCCTACTCAGTAGTGTAGGCGTAAATTTTGAGGTACCGGAGCGCCTAAGGCGCGACAGCTGAGGCACCGTAGGCGCCGAAGGGGTGGGTTTATCCCCTCCCCAGACGACTAAATAGAGAGTCTGGGGAGCGTCGTTGTTCGTTAGTGAACATTTTTTCCGAAAAATATAGGTCCAGCTAGCAATTAAATGACAAGAACCGAGTCATTCGTTATGTGCAGTCAAAGTCAATTAAGTTTCTGTGTTTTTTACGAGTCAGAATTTTGGATACAGTGTGTCTGATTCAGCCTAAAACAATTTCCAAAGAGGTTCAACTTGTTGAGTTCCGTGCGTGGGTTGCGCTTTTCCTGCTTGAGTTACCAAGACTTATCTATGGCAGTGGTTCTTAAACTTTTTAAAGCTAGGGACCGGCACCATCTTTTTATTGTTTCTCGCGGACCACTAACGGCAAGCGCGGGATCGCAACCTGCGGGATACGTACATAAAGTATGGGGGATTCATGGGTTTTGCTACTTAAGTCGCGGATTTTAATCAAAATACGTTTGAAATATTATATATTTTCGCTAAAAAGTTGAAAAATTATGAATTTTTAACTTTTTGAGGACTGTTTCACGGACCGGCGACCAGAGCTTCGCGGACCGGCGGCGGTCCGCGGACCACCACTTTAAGAACCGCTGATCTATGGCACTGTCTGATCCAAGATGGTCTCCACAGAGCAACTGGCGGTCCAAGTAGCTTGAGGTACATCCAGGGCTGTAGCGGTAAAGTTAGATGCGAGTACACGCTACCGGTTAGTTTTCCGAAACAAATTAGAGGTGAGAACAAATATTTTGTGAGGTAAGTATACGGTCTCTAGTGGCAAGTACACGCTGCATACGCGCGTATACCCTCGACTATACAGCCCTGGGTACATTAAGCTGATACAGTTGTAATTAATAATGTTGACCGCACAGGTGACATTATTATTTTTCACGAGACTAAATCCCCGTTCGCACTCAGCTGTGCTGCACGGGATAACATTTGCACAATTAATTACTGGTTGGAGTGTCACGGGTATTTGTGTACCTCTTTTGTCCTCGAGGTAACACAATGTATCGCGTGTCTGTGCATACAGGCAAATGAAAAATGGTTCCAGAGCTTGTTCAATTCTTTTTCGCCGTATGTCGTCGGAAGTTAATTTGTTGGCCGGCAGGTGCTGTCAAGAACCGCTAATTCGCTGGCGAGATTTGTATAGTTTGATCTTCCATCAGCTGCTGTGGTCGTAAATAGTCGCTGTTGTATTGTATTGTATTGTATTGTATCTAGAAATTTATAAAACGCCTCTCGCAGAATAACTATTCAGAAGCGCTCTCAGCACAGAAACCCCGGGGAAACAAAAATGCCTTTAGGGAACGCGAGACCGATGAGGAAAAGCCAGTCATTAGTTTGGCCCTGAGCAGAGGGGGAAGATCATTCCACATCGTGGGACCCACTAGAGCAAACGCCCGGTGCTGGGCCAAGGCAGTTTTAGCCCTGGGAACAAAAAGATCAAGCCGATTTACAGAGCGCAATGAGCGAGAAGAAGATGCAGATAGCGGTTTTCGCAGATAGTTCAAGAGATATTTCGGGGCAGTAGGCTGCTGAGCGTTAGAGACAAGGAAGACTAGTGAGGAATTGCCGCTCATTAATCGGACCGTGCTTGGTGTTCGGCATAAGTTGTGTTGACTTAAATTTCAGCTCGTCTGCTTCTAACTGCTGTCGACATCATTGGACCAGGCTGTTCCTTCAGTTGATCAATTCTACGAATACTACGTCTAAATGTCTGTCTGCCTGTGATAGTGTTATGTCTCTGTTTTGTAAAGAAAGCGATAACATGGAAAGTGCATTGAGACTATCATACATTAGTCCCAAATCCAAGATGAATTCAGGCGAATTCAGTAATCCGGGATACTTGGATTTGGTTGCACCATCGACGCCTGTGTTACTTCGAACTGAGCCAGTTGCAAAATGTGACGCAAGAGCTTCGTATACTCATGCCATACGTCACTCACTGTTCTGAAGGAACGTGACATCCATCGAGTATTCAAGACACGTCCGATCCATTTCAATTGGATCTCCAACTCATTTGTTTCATTCGCTAACTGTCTCTGCATCAGAGGCGAACGGATATACAGTGAAAACAGGCCATCCATAAATGACCGGAAATGATTTATTCCTTGGCATTTCGATGCGGCGTCGCCAACTGCAAGCTCTAGTCTATGCCTCAGACAATACCATGTTATTAGATTTGAGTTTGGATTTAGTGTAGTCTGCTTGCTTGCAACTCCAGACTGTTTTTCCAGCCATAACACTGGCACCGTCTGACGCAAATGATACAAAATTGGCCTTCAGTTAGTCGCAATTGAATCCGTCGTTCTTCATGCACTTTAATTGCCGGAACGCTAAGTAGAGACCGTTCCGACTGTTTTGACGATAAGTACCGAAGCTCGCGCTCCGGCTAAATAATAAGTCCCGGAACGCCGCTCCGGACCGCTCCGGCTCGTCTATACCACTGCTCCCAGCCCAACCACGGTCGAACAACGCAGTTTTGAAGACAGTAAGAAGCGAGGTGAAATGAAGAACCGGTATTTGGAGGAGTGTGGTAGGGAGCCCATTCGAAGTCATGAGGCCAGTCACAGAGAAGGCACGGCGCAGCCATTGGCTGGTCGCGCGCGTGGAACAATAAGCTTAGCTAGCGCAGCGTTGAAATCAGCTGCTTTCAAATTTCGTTGACATCAGTTTGAAAAATACGGATAAAATGTTAAATCCCCCAGTCTTTTTCTACAATTCCCACACTGATCCAGATTATGAGTCAGCAAAAGATGAGCGCCTTAAAATCCAGTCAGCTTTCGTCAGAATGTTTTTTTTGCAAATTTCCTGCGTATATTTATGGAATGGAGATCCTACTTACTGAAGAGTTTGAAGGTGTTCGAATTGAGCGAATTTCTAGAAAACTAAATTATTTTTTCCACAATCTCAGCTTAGGCTTAACTGTAAAGCTCGTATTTAATCAAAAGTCTGCGTTTTTTGTTCATTCAAGTAAAGGGCGTTCAAATTAGATCATCATCATCATCATCATCATCATCATCATCATCATCATCATCATCATCATCATCATCATCATCATCATCATCATCATCATCATCATCATCATCATCATCGTCATCATCATCATCATCATCATCATCATCATCGTCGTCGTCATCATCATCATCATCATCATCGTCATCATCGTCATCGTCATCGTCATCGTCGTCGTCGTCGTCATCATCATCATCATCATCATTATGCATTTAATAAGCGCCACTATCTAATTACAGAGCATCAATCGATGGCGTTGAGCAATTGTGAGTGAAGGATTTGCTCAAGGTCCCTACACAGTGACCATCTGATAGGGAGGAGCAGGAGGCTCGAACCCGTACTCTTCGTGTTACAATGTCAGCGCTCTAACCAATCGGCAAACGCGTCAAACAAATGCTCCAACGTTCGCTTTATATCCGTCAGAAAGGCAACAAATTGATTACAAATCAATCCAGGATTGGAGAGTTCAGGAACTTCCTGTCTTGAATATCATCAAAGCATCAGTGTTTATCCTGAGGCTGAAAAAGCTTTTAAACAGGCCCACGACTTAGCCACGGCTGCTGCACTTTGTGAGATCATGTAAAAGCGGTAAAACTAAAGTGTATTGTAATAATTGTAGTAGTCGTTGCAAATTACACAGCGCCACTCGAAGAAACAAATTAGAGGCACTCCAGACCTGACAAAACACTCAACTTAAATGGCGCCAAAATATTAGAAATTAATTTACATATAAAACAGTGAACAACGACTTCTTGCTAAAACTTTTCAGTCAGCATAAAGATAAATAGAGCTATACATAGCAAATAATGAAAAATTAGAAATGGTTTACATTCGCCGGTCAAAAATCGGGCCGCAGACCACTATTGCCAGCGAGTCAACAAGAGCTTGAGACCAAAATGAACCAAACAACATCGTTTGTCGAACTGGCTAATGACGGTCGCATAGAGCAAGCGCTAAAGGATGCACATAATTGAGTGAAATGACACCATCAGACATAACTGAAAAACTGCCCGAGGGCAGGGAACCGGAAGAAGAAAACGAGCAAGGGAAATGTAGGCTAGTTTGATATTGTGGTCACGAATTATGTATAGGCTACTTCAGAAGAGAGAAATAGCAAGGAGAAACTAAGAAAAGAAATGTAGGCTATTTTGATATTGTGGTCACGAATTATGTATAGGCTACTTCAGAAGAGAGAAATAGCAAGGAGAAACTAAGAAAAGAAATGTAGGCTATTTGTTATTGTGGTCACGAATAATATATAGGGCCTATGGGCTACTTCAAAAGAGAAAAATAGCAAGGAGAAACGAGCAAAGGCAATATATCTGGAGATTTAAATATGATCACAAATTTACATAGGGTTACTCGAGATAAACTCTTCAGAGTCAACGTTCATTATTTGCCCATTTTGAGCCAACGTCTGTAGTTCTACGCTGCGAGTTAAAAAGTGGGTTGCAAGTAAGACAATCATTGATACGAGACAGGACTAATCCGTAAGCGACACTCGCCAATCGCTGATTGAATAAACGCAAATTGCATGAAACACGATGCATATTGATCGTTGTTCCCCAAAAAACCCAATTAGGTAGTGGGTCTCCTCTTTTAAGTGGTGGCTCTCAGATCAGAAGTGCCTGCTGTCAGATCCGGAGAGATTCGTCTGAATTTAACCATCGAGGGTGAAGGAGTTGAAACACACGAGCTTCAAGTTTAGTTCTTAATTATATAAGAGAACTAGACAGTGGTTACCAAAGTTTCAGACGAGTCGGACCCAGGGTGAGAATTAGCGGGGATTTGGGGTTCAACCTCCTTAGTCTTTCTTAGGACCCAGTTAAGTCTTCATTGCACACCCCAGGTTGACGTTTCCAACCCCCAGTTGTGCTAGTGTTATTATATTACGCATATATTTTAGCATTTACTTTCACAAATCGCGTTGTGGGTTACTAATTACGCAGTGCCGTTGTTTATTGTGAGGTCTGTGACCGTGTGAATGGTATAGGCCTTATGTACATATATGTACTAATAAATTTGGTGATGCAATCACTTTCAAAAGTTTAAGCTTTCTATTGCATTATTGAATTTTCTCAGTGTGCGAAATACGGATAATATTCAACTCCACATGGATCAAACTAATCAAAGTCTACCACCCCCAAGTATTTTATTCTACAATTCTCACACTGGTCGGACCAGACACTTCGAACGTCCGAGAGCCCAACATTTTGATGATGCTAGGCACAGTAAGAGTCTGAGTATCTGTTGACCGGCTATATTTATATTTGCTCGCAGGAGGATCGCATGATCAAGGATCGGATATAGCCTATGTAGGCTGCTCTAAGTGTAATGCTTTGTGAACTATAAGACGTGATATTTGAACTAAATTCTTTGTCTGATTGGCAACCAACGCAATGTATGCAATACTTGAGTAATATGCTAATGTTTAGAGGTCTTTGTTATAGCTATGGCCTGAGAATGTAGAGCCATGCATAGGCCGTAGTTTTGTGCAAAGGGCTTTTAGAAATAACGACGAGAGAAGTGAGTTGTTCTAATCAAGTCGACAAGTAAGTAGTGCACTGCTAGTGAAATCAAGACAGCTTGAGTTTGAATGTTCCGTTTGTGAAAGTAGACCCTTTTTGCAAAGATTTTAATCTGATCAGAAGAAGACGCTGCAGTCATACCCTCATGCAGCCTATATGAAGACCACATGGATGCCACCTAATGCCCGTGGATATGCTGGCACAGACACGGTGGAGTCGAAGGTTCTGCCAAAATTGTACATTCGGAACGATAAATAGTCAATCCCTCTAACTGAACAGACATCTAATCAGACAATCTAACATTCAGAGTTCTAAACCTGTGTCTGGGAGAATGAATTAAGTCTCAGAAGGATTCAGGAGAAGCTTGTTCCAGGCCATCGAAGACTGAACGTCATCGAAAACAGAAGCAAGTGTTTGGCTAGCTGAACTAGACGAAGGGATATCGAACGAAACAAATAGCTGGATATCGTTGGCATAATAATAGGTAATCTTGAGAGCTTTCACTGTGAATAGTGAACCGAATGAAGTGGTTTTCCGGTAAACAGAAAGTGGCCGAGGCATATAATCTTCACTTAACATCGACAGAAGTTTATCGGAACGCTACTTCAGCAAACCATAAATATATGCTTGTGTGCTCTGGAACACGAATATTGGTGCTTTTCAGCCAAGCGTTGATACTCTGCCCGGATAAAGACGAATAGAAGTGGCTGCATCGAGGCCTCTCGACGAGAAGAAGTCGCGGACAAAGTGCGACCTTTCGACTGGCAATATTAAATCTCGTTACCAATATCTGAGATTGCGACGCCAGAGTTTATCAGGGTTCAGTGCAGAGGGATATTTATAAGACTGTTGACTGACTTCAGAATAACGAGAGAAATTGCATTTGCTTTCTCTCCAGTTCTACCCCCCCTCTCTCTCTCGCTCTCTCTCTCGCTCTCTCTTTCTCGCTCTCTCGCTCTCTCGTTCTCTCTCTCTCTCTCTCTCTCTCTCTCTCTCTCTCTCTCTCTCTCTCTCTCTCTCTCTCTCTCTCTCTCTCTCTCTCTCTCTCTCTCTCTCTCTCTCTCTCTCTCTCTCTCTCTCTCTCTCTCACGCACACTATAATTATGTTCTCTTATACCCCCTCGTTCTCCTTGTATCCTTATCTCTCCAGTTTCCCTCTCCTTTCCCCGTGTATATATAAATACTAAAAACATCCAACCATATGCGGGGTATATGTTCCTGCACAATACGGTATGCTCTCGTCGACATATGATGTTTCTGAGACGCTTGCATGACCGACGTCGCCTCTATGCCCGAGTTGCTCCGACTTAATTAAAGATGCGGTCCTTTCCCGTTCACCCTCAACACCTATTTGCGCGATCAGACCCCTCTGAGGGTTTTTTTTAAAACCCCAATCGAGGAATATCACCTGATGCCGAAACCCCTAACTTAATCACCGGCAGACGACCTCTGTTGAGGGCCGTTTTCGTCCATCAATCTGATCAATAACACGACGCCTTCAAAGACTACCAAGGGTCCTTTCTCGGCAAAATTATATAGTGCCTTTTTTATAGAAAACTCATCTCAGCGACGTCAAGCTAGATCTAATAGACACTTGTGTGAATATAATCTCTGTTAGAATCAGACACAGCTGTTGAGGCTGATCTGACCAGAACGCAATCAGGTATACAACTATACACAGCCCACTTATGATCAACACATGACTATTCTTAAATGAATAATGGTAGTGTGATTAATTGTCATTAATTAGCAGCTTCTTTGGTGCCGGTGTCTAATGAGCAAGGCACGAAATTACCGGCAAAAATTAAAAAATAAAAAAAATTAAAAGGGCTGCCTGCGCTATATAATCTGAACTTAGGTCATAAAGAAAGATTGATTTATATTATACAATCCCTTACTACGCCAGTAAGATCAGGAGAAAGACATTGGAACTAAGTCTCTTTATGAATTTGCAATAAAATCCTATTATCACCAAATCAATTATGTAGGCCTATATATACACATATAGTTATATAGAAACCTATGTAGAGATATCCAGACCATGAGTTTCTATAGAAACGCCGTATAGATGTTCACATACACGTATATACTTACTACTTAGTACTTAGTCCTTCCGGTGCAGGTCTGCACATCGGGCGACGCATCTCCTCCACTCTCCTCTGTCCGCCGCTAGCCTCTCCGCTTCCTCCCACGTCAGTTCCAGACATCTCAGGTCATCTCTAATTGTATCCGGCCAGTTCTTTCTCGGCCTTCCTCTTTTCCTTTTCGCTCCAGCGTCCCAGTTCATCACCTGCTTCGCTCTCCTGCCGTCATTCACGCGGAGGACATGCCCCATTCATCTCAATCTTCTCATTCTGATGATGTTTTCCATGGTCTCTTGTCCTGTCTTTTCTCTTACTGTCTTTTCTCTTACGGTCTTGTTGGTTACTTTGTCTCGCCATGATATATGAAGAATTCTTCTCAACCATCTGTGATGTGCCGCCTCCAGTCTCCTCCTGTCCGCTGCCGTCATTGGCCACGTCTCTGCTCCATTCACACACACACACACACACACACACACACACACACACACACACACACACACACACACACACACACACACACACACACACACACACACACACACACACACACACACACACACACACACACACACACACACACACACACACACACACACACACACACACACACACACACACACACACACACACACACACACACACACACACACACACACACACACACACACACACACACACACACACACACACACACACACACACACACACACACACACACACACACACACACACACACACACACACACACACACACACACACACACACACACACACACACACACACACACACACACACACACACACACACACACACACACACACACACACACACACACACACACACACACACACACACACACACACACACACACACACATATATATATATATATATATATATATACATATATACATATATATATATATATATATATATTTTCATGTATTCATGTGCATGAATACATGAAAATATATATGCATGAATTGCATTTACGTATTCATGTATGCATGCATGTATGCATATCATGTATTATGCAAGTATGTGCGTAAGTATGCATGCATGTATATATGTATTACATGTATGCATGCATGCATGCTTGCTTGCATATATGTATGCTAGTATGTATACATGTATGTATGCATATATGTATGTATTATGCGTACGTAAGTATGTATACATGTATGTACGTATATATGCATATGTGTAATTGTGTATGTGTGTCTGTATATGATTGTATACGCATGTAAGTATATAGTTGTAGATATCTATGAGCAGAGGTATCGGTGTATGAATCTGCCTTTAAATAAATGCATGCATTTAGATATATATATATATATATATATATATATGTTTACGTAGCGCCTTTTTTAAGCGACGCAAGATCCTAATGTTAGTGAAGCACGCCTCATCCATCATCGGTCTATACGAAGTCCCATCGCCGTTGGCCTGTGCACGCCTCCCCTTCGAAGAGATCGTAACGATACGTCAGCGCCGATCAAAGACAATACAGAGAGAGGCGCGGATCGAGGGTCTCCTGCATCCAGTCTCTCCTAAGATGCTGTAGATACTGCTGCTGCTGTTCTGCAGGCTCAGCTCCAGGCTGCCATAGCAACCGTCCACTTTGGCATCGTCGTTCTTGCTAATCGGTAGTGGAACAAGCAACCGGAAGTGGAACCGCGGGCGGAAGCTGGTCAATTTTGTTCAGACGAAAGCGAGACTCAGACTGGAAAGCGAAACGATGAAGTAGTATGAAAGAAAAAATTCGAAGGCTATATATAGCCTAACCTTAGAGATTGTTTAGTTTCGAAGACTGGAAATTAACGAAAAGTAAGAATGCACTTTTTACAAAAGTCATAATTATAATTATCAGTTATCATTTGAACAATCATTAATTGTTTCATAGAACCTTCCAAATATGAAATTTGAAAGAACAATGAATTAAATAAGAAAAATCCTAATAAGAAATAACATTATATACGAATAATAAAAAAATTCCGTACAACTTTGGGAAATAAGTAATTAAAACATAAAGACGGAAATAGAAACAAAATAGGTTTACACAAGAACACATTTAAACATAAAACTCAGAGAAATAGAAAATATATATTGGAGCAAATCGAGGCTTTAATTGATAGTTTTAAATCTTCGGACGCTGTCTTACATCGCTGACGTCATGGAATACCAGAACGAGGCAGATAACGTCACAGGTTTTCCCGCGAACGAAGCAGACGATCTCGAGACGTTACATTACACTTACGTCGGCCTACCGGAAAAGACGCTGTGGGGCCTGGGGGCGGTGTGTACCCTAACGACCCTCCTATCCGTCGTAGGGAACATCAGCGTCATCGTCGTCCTCACGGTTGGGAAGAGGTCAAGGACAGATCTATCGAAGTTCCTCGTCAACCTGGCTCTGGCCGATCTCATCATGGCGGTCTTCTGCATGCCCTTCACCTTCACCACCGCCCTCAACAGCAACCAGTGGGTCTTTGGACAACCAATGTGTACCCTGGTCCTCTACATGCAGACGGCGTCCGTCACGGCCAGCGTGGTGACCAGCATGGCCATCGCCGTTGACCGTTACCTGGCCATCACGCGGCCCCTAAGGGCCAAGGCAGTGGTGACCGTTCACGGTCCCATCCTGGCCGGCATATGGGCAGTGTCCTTCGCCACTTCGGCTGTCCAGCTGTTCGTCGCCAGGACCGAGACAGTGGACATCGACCTTGACCTCAGAGTGACCGTCTGTCAAGAGGAGTGGCCGGAACCGAAGCAGTCGTGGACGAGAGGATACACGATCTTCGTGTTCGTCGTCACTTACCTCTTTCCGCTCAACGTCATCGCTCTCACCTACGTCATCGTCTGCCGGAAGCTGTGGAACCGGAAGTGCCCGGGAAATGCCGATCACGTACGGGATTCGAATCAGCTGCGTTCGACGCGCAAGGTCAGTACTTCTACGTCACCTGGTCCAGCTACCTACATCGGTTAAAGCGTAGGGCCTACGTCTCATGCTCCTCTGTGCATGATCATACCGTTTCGCATACCGATAGTGACTTATTTCAGAGAGTTAAATCTCGGGCTAGCACGGTCCGTAAATGCAGACCTTAAATGACCTGGCAATCGTTGAAATGGGCAGCGATGGTGAAGAATCTAACCCGATCAACTCATTGAAAATTGAGCAGGGTCGAGACCATACGGTCACTGCAAGAAAACTCCTACATTTACATTTACTACGCTAATGCGTATTTGCTGTCGTCAGTGACAGTCACTTGTTTACGGTTCAAGCGTCATCATCACCATTATAATCACCATTATGTAGTACCGTGCTGTCCAACACGCGGCCCGCGGGCTGATTTTCAGTGATGGGCAGTAATTAACTAAACATTTGATAACTTTTAGTTTAACTAATTTTCTTAGTTAAGGATGAAATTTACCTAAAAATGTTAGTTTAGTTAAAACCATAGTTTAACTAAAAAAATTTAGTTGTTAACTAAAAAATCACCAATACGCAACTATTTTCCGCAATGAACATTGAACACTGTCAACAACTCAACGCGAAACTTATTGATTAAAACTGCATGGTTTTAGCATTAATAGCCTGTGTTTTCAAATTCATACACTACTTACAGTATGCCTGTTACTGTATACGCTAGAACAGTACACATTGCATAGTTTGAAGGTGAAATTGTCATTGATGCTTTGCATTATTACAGTTCACTTAACCTATGTTATTGTGAAAATGTTTGATGTAAAAAGTTGGGAAAAAGTATGACTACCTTTTTTTAGTTTAGTTAACTAATTTCCAAAATCAGTTGCCAACTTTAGTTAAACTATATTTTTTAGTTGGAAAATAGTTTTAGTTTAACTAAAAAAATAGTTTAGTGGCCCGCCCGAGCTGAATATCAACCGCAAATAAAAAATCGCTAGCACAATTCAAAGTCAAATATCTCATTAAAACCGTGCTTGAACTTTTATTGATATACTTTTTGGCGCTGAACTATTACAAAGCATGCATACATACATGCTATTATTAACTGGTTATTACATAATTATTGCCATGCATAATAAATTCTAATACAGTTATAATTTTCAATAAATTTTAGTAGTTGCTTTTGAGTTTACTGGTGCGGCCGCTGGCTTCAATAATAATTGTTACGGTGACCCGCGGTGTCATAAAGGTTGGACAGCACTGATGTAGTATATTCGTTTATTTAATAAATTCTCGTTGTCCAAACGCAATAAGTTACATAAGATGAGGATTATGGGTAGTTTTATTTAATAAATTTTTTATATATCATCCGTGCTAGAAAGATTATCATCAAAATGGTAATCACAATCATAATCATTATCATGATTATCATCATCATCAACAACAACATGATCATCATCATCATCATCATCATCATCATCATCATCACCATCATCATCATCATCATCATCATCATCATCATCATCATCATCATCATCATCATCATCATCATCATCATCATCATCATCATCATCATCATCATCATCATCATCATCATCATCATCATCATCATCATCATCATCATCATCATCATCATCATCATTGGCATCGTCGTCGTAATCATCATCATCATCATCATTATCATCATCATCATCATCATCATCATCATCATCATCATCATCATCATCATCATCATCATCATCATCATCATCATCATCATCATCTTCGTCGTCGTCGTCGTTACCATCATCATCATTATCATCATCATCACGCTACCATAAGCATGCAAGCTTCTACAAAGTCGTCAATAACATCGAAGAAAATGGTCCAGTTATGCATTAGCTGTCGGTAAAATAACGCCTTAAAAAGGTACAAATGGAATAGACAGCGTTATATAGCGTTATTTCGAACTCATTTCTCAGCTACATATTATCCGTCTGAAGGGTAAAAGGTTATGGAAGAGAGAAGGACCGCAGTCACTTCCTGCCATGGATGTTTAGTTACATTTACACTTAATAGCCCTCAAGAGACTCCTTGCTGTTCTCTCCTATAGAAGCAATGCTTTCATGGAAATAACACATTTGCTGTCTTGATCTACGAAAGCACTTTAATGAAGCACTGTAACACATAAATATATTCCACAGTAACCTGTTCCATATATATCTATATATATATATATATATATATATATATATATTCATAATATATATTATGTGGAATGCTACACACGTATATATATATAAACAGTATAGGAAACACATATCACATAAACATGTATTACGGGTTATACGTGGGTTATTTGGTGCAGCACCTGCTTAGCTTAGATGCGGGGAATGATGTAGAATCCTTTGCCAAGGCGGTACAAGAAGGAGGGCAGAAGTCTGAGAAAGAGATATGAAGGCGTCTAAGCAGAGGCAGGGAGACACAGACAGGGAGAAATGGATATGGCTAGATACAGAGACAGACAGACAGACAGACAGAGATAGTGAGAGACAGACAGAGACGGCGATGGGTACGAATAAGTGATATATATATATATATTACAGAATATATGTATATATTTATTTGCGTGTGTGCGTTTGTGTGTGTGTATGTTTGTTCGTGTAATGTGATGGGTTTTCGTGATCATGGGCGCTTGTACTTGTTGGCACGCGCTTGACGTATATCCTTGACTCGAAGAGACGAGAATTCGCTGAAAGACATGACAGAGAATGATTTAGGATGAGACAGATACATACTCGGTCAGAGTCATCAGACCTTAATTGTCGACTGCAGGAGGAGCTTCAGTTTGTATGCACGAACATTTCGACTATCAACTGATGGTACGTTTAGCGATACATTTCCTAAGACGTTCGTACCATTCGCCTCTCGGTGCGTGACGATGCCGGTTAGCTTACCAATGGTGGCTTATGTAATTAAGATATTTGAATATCGGGCTAGCAGGTCCATATATACGGGGACCTTAAATGGCGTGGCACCCGTTCAACCGCCGGGCAGCTGTGGTAAAGGATCTTACCCGGGTAAATTCATAAAAAGCTTAGCAGGTCGGGACCATACGGTCGCTATAGAAAAACGTGTACAATTACATTTGCTTTAGTTACAGCTGGCGGAGTTTAACACGCAAACCACTCATTTGTTTTTTCCTCTAGAAAATAATGCTAAAATATATATACATGAACCACTTCTCTATATTTAGATATGCAATATAAACTGAGATAGGGCTTGTACAAATTTTAGTTAACATATATTCAAATTTATATAGACCTATGTAACTTCTAAAAACATAGGCTACATAGACAAGGAATTCGCCCTAACTTCCAATTCGGATTTCAAATCTCTCAATCCTGTGTAAAGTCTACTGTCGTCCTCTCTCGCCTCAATGGCTCTCTGTAAAGCTCCAACAAACCGCTATATTTCAATGAATCTGCCTACACCAAACACTCACTCC
The DNA here is from genome assembly GCA_963556255.1 of Allolobophora icterica. Taxonomy (NCBI): domain Eukaryota; kingdom Metazoa; phylum Annelida; class Clitellata; order Crassiclitellata; family Lumbricidae; genus Allolobophora; species Allolobophora icterica. The sequence goes on along the minus strand of OY744609.1, from coordinate 8,453,061 downwards.
GCTAAAACAGTCTTATACAGCAAACTTGTCATAGTGACAGGTCATTAACAAGTCTCTTGTTTGCGTCTTTTGGACACGTCTTCCGCCTTCGATATCATAGATCATGATATCCTTACTTAAACGCCTTTCCTCTGTACTTGGCCGCGGTGAATACATAAATATTTAAATATATGTATATATATATACATATATATATAAATTAATGTATATATGTGCATGCGTGTGCGTGTGTGTACGTATGCGTAGGTGTGTGTGTGTGAGTGTGTGTGTGTGTGAGTGTGTGTGTGTGAGTGTGTGTGTTAGTGTGTGTGAGTGTGTGAGTGTGTGTGTGTGTGTGTGTGTGTGTGTGTGTTAGTGTGTGTGAGTGTGTGAGTGTGAGTGTGTGTGTGTGTGTGTGTGTGTGTGTGTGTGTGTGTGTGTGTGTGTGTGTGTGTGTGTGTGTGTGTGTGTGTGTGTGTGTGTGTGTGTGTGTGTGTGTGTGTGTGTGTGTGTGTGTGTGTGTGTGTGTGTGTGTGTGTGTGTGTGTGTGCAGACTGAATTCTGACTTGTTGCAGGAGCTGTGTGTAGAGTAGGAAGACATCGTAGCTGTGTTAGTAATTAGCCATAAATGTCTAGTCATAAATAGCAATAAGTGTCGTCCATTTTCCAAGCATTGCTGTGGCTTTGTGTGTTGTATAACCAGACAAAATGACCTGCAGTAAAGCACAATCCATGCAGCACTGAGGGTGACATTATATCGGCCACCTGTTCAATTAGACCGAATTGTCTGGACGTAAAACACATCTACTGCGGCTTTAAAGTCGACATTTATTGTGGCCTGTTTAGAAACTAGACACGGTAGTCAAGTGGTTAGAGTGCTCGCCTTGTAAAGCGGAGAGTGAGGGTTCGATCCTCCTTCTCCTCTGAGACGGTTCCTGTGTAGGGACCTTGAGCAAGTCCTTCACTCAAAAATTGCTTAGCGCCATCGTTTGATACTAGGTCATTAGATAGTGGTGCTTAATAAATGCATAATAATAACTAGGCAAGGCTTTCTGGCAATTGAAAACGTTTATGGTGCACTATGAGTGTAGGACACACAGGTCTGTTGTGAAATGTTTATATTATGGTAATTATAATGGTATTTTGTATGGTATGTTGTACGGTATGTTGTATGGTATGCTGTATGGTATGTTGTAAGGTATGTTGTATGGTATGCTGTATGGTATGTTGTATGGTATGTTGTACGGTATGTTGCATGGTATGTTGCATGGTATGTTGTACGGTATGTTGCATGGTATGTTGTATGGTATGTTGTATTGTATGTTGTATGGCCTGTCAGTAATACCTTGTATTGAATATACATACTGTAGTATAGCATACTGCTATTATAGCTATAGTATATTTGAAGCTACTCTTCCAATAGAGGTTGGCCTCAGAGGAGACATTTTGAAGAGGCGCTATATAAATGGTGTCAATGACTGATTGAATCAATTAAACAGTCAATCAATGAACGAACGAACGATTGATTGATTGATTGATTGATTGATTGATTGATTGATTGATTGATTGATTGATTGATTGAATAGAGGACCAATGGCAATGTCTTAGCCAGTAACGATCTCGATGAAATAATTTCTGACTATTGGCGACATTGACCGCAGACACTCTCTGTGTTAAAGTAACACTAGTGTCTGCGTCTGATAGACATTAGTTACTGCGCAGAATTCCTTTGACGTACGCTGAGAGGACAGTCCGACATCAATGGCTGCTGACCGTTTCATCTTGACCACCACCGTCTCCAGCCTCCTGTCGCTGCTGCAGCTCAACATCATTGTATTCTTCTCTCGAACAGGAAATTGATGGCTCTGTGTGTGTGGGAAGCGACGCGAGCACACTGAATTCCAGCCCGTACATTAAGCGTCTCCACATGGCATTAAGATGGCTCGTTATGCACCCAATAAATAAGGTCTGGTGACAATAAGACTCTCTTGTAGATTTCCGAATGTTCGTCAAGGTGATAGCCTTAGACGCGTGAGAACTCCGGGTGTATGTATGATGCAACGTTGGCGCAATCTGGCGGATAATAGGATTACAAGAAAGTCGTTTGGTTTTCGATAAGAATGACAGTAAATGGAAAAACACGGCATCGATAAGGAGAATATAGGATTTTCCCCAGAATGACATTTTGCTGAACTAGCGCGCAGACACTACAGTGAAACTACGCCGTCGCAGAAATTTTCACGAAAATGTTCCAATAAACGCTTTGATTTGATTTGATACGCTACACCAAATTTCAGGATAAAATATCCAAACTCATTGAAATCAACGCAAGCACTGCTCAAGTCTCAAGCCTCGGGCCAACCAATTTTATCACTGCCATTTCCGGCCTAAAACCAGTGCATCCTCACAACCTTCTCTTAACATATGCAGACGACTGTTATCTCTTAGTACCTTCGTCAAATAGTACCGGGGTACCAAATAGCACAAGCACCTACGGAAATGGACCACATAACCCACTGGGCGTCCATGCATGTGTAATCTGAAATCAGACATTAAGAGGTCCTCAGAAATGTTAATACGAAGACCGAGGAAGAAGAGTTTGAATATCGACACAAGAACAGCCGAGGTGCAGAGGCTCCCTAGAGTTGCTAGCATGACAATTCTGGGTGTTGTCTTGACGAAGGACTTTAATTTTAGAACCCACATAGATCACATATGTGCCCGAGCCCGTCAATCGTCCTTTGCATTTCGTACCCAATCGGCCCATGGTCTGAGAGGGCCAAGTATGTATGAAGTAGTCAAAGCCACGGCGCTGGCAAGGTTGTTCTACGCCTCCCCGGTATGGTGGGCTTCACAAGCCAGAGTGAGCGTGACAGGCTGCAGGGAGCAATCCTTGGGCGCTTGATAAGAAGCGGATACCTCCCCGATTCATTCATTTATTCATTCTGAGAATTTGATATAGCGCCTCTTCATGATACCTACTCAGAGGCGGTCCGAAGTTAATAATGACACTCATTAATAGCAGCAGCTGTGTAGCACGGACGACAGACGTCTTTTCTCGACAGTTCTAGGAAATGAAGGACATGACCTGCACAGTCTGCTTCCGCCTGTTAAGGTCACCGGATATGCACTCCGACCCCGAACCCTTGACCCTTGACCGAGCCATTCCTTCGGCTGACAGTCTTATGAGGAAAACATTAATGACTAGGATGCTGTGTTAATAACTTTGCATATGACATATTTATGTTTGGTCGTTGACAGTTATGCAGGGCTGAAATGCGTTTTTAGGTTTATGTACATCAAAATGCAGCTCGAAATTGGATAATATTCTATTCGACTCTGCCTTCTATACAATACACAAGGCGTCCAATAAATAAAGCCACACAAAATAATGCCACACAATATAGAATCACAGCAGGTGTTAATGTGAAAACACTCCATTAGCGCGCTATTATATCGCATCTTTACAGGTTCCACCCAGTTGATTGTCATTGCGAAATGCGTTGGAAGCGACCATAGATTTCTGGCTTGTGCTTTAAGCAGATGGCGCTTTAGAAGTTAGATTTAATCGGCGGAATTATGTGAACCGTAACGAAGTGGTCGGTGTTTTCATTGTTTTTAAGGTGGTCATAGGACACGGTTGACTGATTCTTCAGCAATTTGTCCAGTAACCAAAATGCATACATGTATATGTATGAACTTATTATTGTATGTATGTAGGCACGTATGAATGTATATAATATATGTATAATGTATATGCATGCATGAATACATGTGTATATGTGTGTATGTGTGTCTGCATCCATGCAAGTATGCATGTATGTATGTGTGTGTATGTCTGTATGTATGTATGTTTGAATGTATGTATGTATCCTAAAGGAAAATTCCTAGAATCTTTCAAGTATCTCTAAGGCACTCCTTACTAGTCTAAAAGCTGTCAAGGGGTAATTAAGTTTACATGTAAGCAAAACACGTTTGAAAGTCTTTCTTGCACAAACGCACAGCCAAAGGAACTATTCTCGGCCACATTACTCTAGCTAGACTTAAGGTCTGCTTTCTGGACACCGTGTCTAATCGGTATGTTCACATTACCGTTTAATATCTGTCATCAGACACGACTTAGAAGAGATTATTCTTCTCCCTCCCCACCGCATAATAGACAGATACACACTCATAAACGTTGGTCACACAGGTTAATGGACATGACATTCATTTCGTCACAACCCCAAATCATCGCAAATGACGTTCATGAGTAGAAATGGCAAGCAGGGCGACTTCATTCGAGCTGCAGAAACCTAATAAGAGCAATACTCGAAACTCAATGACTGCCACACGTGCTACGTTAAGTGCGACGCAAATGACATTAAAACGCAGCGTAAGTAGCTTTCAGCCTAAATAGCTTATTCTATGTTAACGCATCTTACCTTGCTGTATACCTTGCCTAATTTTGACCTTACCTGACTGGCCTTGTCTAACGTTACTGAACTCTAATTAGCTAAACCTACATTGTTTTAGTTTGCCACACCTTATCTCACCTTGCCCAATTTATCTTACCTTAACTTACCTTATCTTTACCCTACTTACTTTCTTTACCCTATCTCACCTCACTTCACCTTTCCTCATTTTGCCTTACTGCACCTTGCCTTCCATCCCGCTTCTTCCTTACCCTCCTTACTTTACCTCGCCTTACCTTAACTAACCTAATTTTATCTTATCTCACCCCATCTCACCTTACTTTGACTAATATATCTTACCTTACCTCACCTCACTTCACGTCACCTCGCCTTATCTGCCTCACCTTACTTTGTCTTACCTATTCTCAACTCACCTCATTCACCTCACCTCACCGTATTCATCTCACCTTACCTTCATCACCTTACCACGTCCCGTACCTTCCTTACCTTACATCACCTTACCTTCCTTCCCGTACCTTCCTTACCTTCCTTACCTTACCTTACCTCACCTTACCTTCCTTCCCGTACCTTCCTTACCTTACCTCACCTTACCTTCCTTCCCGTACCTTCCTTACCTTCCTTACCTTACCTCACCCTACCTTCCTTCCCGTACCTTTCCTATACCTTCCTCACCTTACCTCACCATACCTTCCTTCCCGTACCTTCTTTACCTTACCTCACCTTACCTTCCTTCCCTGCCTTCCCTATACCTTCCTTACTTTACCTCACCTTACCTTCCTTCCCGTACCTTCCCTATACCTTCTTCACCTTACCTCACCTTACCTTCCTTCCCGTACCTTCTTTACCTTACCTCACCTTACCTTCCTTCCCGTACCTTCCTTACCTTCCTTACCTTACCTCACCTTACCTTCCTTCCCGTACCTTCCTTATACCTTCCTTACCTTACCTCACCTTACCTTCCTTCCCTGCCTTCCCTATACCTTCCTTACCTTACCTCACCTTCCTTCCCTGCCTTCCCTATACCTTCCTTACCTCACCTTACCTTCCTTCCCGTACCTTCCCTATACCTTCTTCACCTTACCTCACCTTACCTTCCTTCCCGTACCTTCTTTACCTTACCTCACCTTACCTTCCTTCCCGTACCTTCCTTACCTTCATTACCTTACCTCACCTTACCTTCCTTCCCGTACCTTCCCTATACCTTCCTCACCTTACCTCACCTCACCTTAGATTACCTTATACCTTACCTGTGTCTTCTGTTCAGATCGTGAAGATGCTCGTAACCGTGGTGACAATGTTCGGCGTCTGTTGGCTGCCTCTGCATCTCTTCAACATCCACCAGGACCTCGACAGGATTCCACTGGCGCACGACAACGACACCTCGGTCCCGGCGGCTTCGGAGGCAGAGCTTGACGAAGAGGATGGGGATGCGGATGACAGACGCTTTGCTGTATTCATGATGGTACACTGGCTGGCGATGTCCAACAGCTTCGTTAATCCCATCATCTATGGATTCCTCAACGACGCATTCCGGGTAAACTCACGTCAATACAATACAACACAATACAATACAATACGATACGATACAATGCAATGCAATACGATACGATACAATACAATACTGTTAATTGTATCATATCAAATTTGTATAAACTGGTCAGTGATCACAATCAGTTATTTTATTTATTTATTTTATTTATTCCGGATATTTCTATAGCGCCTCTCGCAGTCAACTGCTACTCAGAGGCGTTCCCGACTACAGCATTTGATACTGTGCCGGAATTTTCACGCCGAAGCGCCATGAGCAATTGCGAGTGAAGGACTTGCCCAAGGTCCGTACGCAGCGGCTAGAGTGGGATTCGAACCTGCAACCCTCCGGTCACAAGGCGCCGAACTTACCACTGAGCCACCACGCCCCACAAATAGTTATGTGGGGGCAAAGTTAAGCCCTTGCACAGAGAGATTAGCTGCTGCATCAAGACCAGTGAAGACTCACGACTACATATACGTAGGAGGTTCGGATTCCTATTCCCTTTGCCAGCAAACGGCAATTTATAAGAGAGTCTCGTGAGAAATGTAATTGAACTGTATGACATTTTCGACGTGTAGCTGTATCAGGGATAGTCTAGACTGTAGACTATGCGTTTAGCCGAAGCCGCAGAAGTTTGTTGGATTATTTAGTTGCAATAAAAGATTAGAACACGACAAGACTTAGCCTTTTATAAGAAGACTCAGAAGCACAAGAAATTCCTCACAGCATGGTTTTTGGATGAGGCAAACGTCACAGGGAGGCAGAGAATCTAATCAACGAAACAGAGATAGGCCTATATCGCGACCGATATGTCATCCTCTTCCCACTCACCACCCTGGGTATATATGTGCCCCCCCAATCCATTTACATTAGTCCACACTCGTAACGTACCGTATATAATAAATAAGTGACTAGTCTTCTTGCCTTACATTACCATACCTTAGAGTACCTAATCTTACTTCAAAAATCTGCCTTGATTAACTTTACCATACCATACCTTAGGGGTCTTGCCCCTAGATATTTATGTGATGTTATTCACCGGTAGTCCCCGGCGCCGCCGCCATCCGCCGCCACCGCCGCCGCTAAGCCCTCAAGTCGAAACCAGTCGCTAAGCTATCGACTGCTAGCGACTTCGTTCACCTGATATTTTGCTTGTTGTTTTACTGACTGTTTCCAAGTTTCGATTTCACGAAGACATCAGCAGCAGGATATGAGCAACACTTACAATACAGTACAATACAATATTCGCTTGTTGAGGAAAACAGACTGACATACTGAAACTTGGTACATATTAAGAGAAAGAGTTTGCTCCATTAGTAATAGTTCTTATAGAGAATACGGGGGTATAGTTGTTGTCTTGTTTGGTAAAGTGAATTTATGCATTCTATTACTAAGATGGTTTGATGAAATCCGCGCTGCTTTCAAATTTCGCTGACATCGGTTTGTGAAATATGAATAAAATATTCAACTCCACATGAATCAAAGTCTAACCCCCCCACGTCTTTTCTCTGCAATTCTCACACTGGGAATATGTGCCGGAGTAGGCCTACATGATTCTCGTTCTCTGCTGTTGCCCGAAAGAGGCACGCATCAGCAGTTTTGGCCAACTGGTTGGCCGTAAGATCGGGTTCTGCTAGAAATCCTGGCGTCATTCGATTTATCAAACGCTCAATTTCACCAATTCAAAATAACATTAATTTTCGCAGTCATCGGTATGTCCTCTGTCAGCATATTCCCATACTGGACCCGTAAAGAACTCATATCGGTGCCATCTATAGTAGGCTACCCACGGAAATGATGGCACGGTCGGTCAGTTCAGTATGCGGTAAAATGATTTATATTATTAGATAATCA
>OY744609.1:8435516-8440082 GCA_963556255.1 Allolobophora icterica | reverse complement strand
CCTCTCGAACGAGGTGCATGTCCTCCGCAGCATCTTTCCTCCCAAAGTGCGTCGTAACTATGCCCTTCGCCCTCGTGCCCATGATTATGTCCTTCCAACCAAAGATGAATTTTATTTCTCAACTTCTTTATCGGTCCATCCTAATTCCATCTTGATGTTTCAATTATATAGCTCCAACATCAGTTTATATCATTGGAAATGTATAAATTGCCATTCATTTTCATTGGCCATAATGTTGTAAGCTATGACGCGGTGTGTCATCCTCCGATGATTTATAGTAATAAACGAATCTATCTATCTGTCTGTCTGTATGTCTGTCTGTCCATCCATCCATCCATCCATCCATCCATCCATCCATCCATCCATCCATCCATCCATCCATCCATCCATCCATCCATCCATATATCCATCCATCCATCCATCCATCCATCCATCGTATCTATCTATCTATCTATCTGTCTGTCTGTCTGTCTGTCCGTCCGTCCGTCTGTCTGCCTGTCTCTGTCTGTCTGTCTATCTATCCATCTGTCACTTTGTCTGTCCGTCTGTGTCTATATGTGATTGTCTGTGTGTGTGTCTCTGTAGTTACACACACACATATATATCAATCTGTCTGTCTGTCTGTCTGTCTGTCTGTCTGTCTGTATGTCTGTCTGTCTGTATAAGAAATGACGAAGTCGTACATCACTGCCTGTCTGAGATGGAGTGTCTATTGTTCCGCAAGAGAATTTCAATAGTAGCCTATACCGTATGGCGAGTGGGTGACGGGGCAGCGTCCCCCCTTAGTACACCACCACTGGGCTTTCTCTACGTCACGGTCCTTGGAAACTCATCACCCCATTTTACTTCGATGGTTCTAGAACAAGTATTTGTGATTTATCACCCAGATACACTTTCCTACCCAGTTTTGTTTCTATGGGGGACTTGAGAGAATGGCCTTGGACGCGGTGCCAATGTCCAATCGACTGAACAACTGGAAAGCGAACCGGAAACACTGGTGAGCCAGACCGGAAGTGGAGATCTCACAGATTTGAACGCCGACCGGAAGCAGATGGTTGGATTAAAAGGAGTAGCTTGCACGAGCGACTAACAGTATATCAACCTTAGTCTCGGTGGGTGGCGCCACGTGCGGCGGAAATGATTGGATCAGTGAAGGCCGTTTTAGGAGCTGAAGGAAGACAAAGAAAGAGACAGAGAGACAGACTGAGAAAGAGATAGAGAGACAGACTGAGAAAGAGACAGAGATACAGACTGAGAGAGAGAGAGACAGACAGACAGACAGACAGAGAGTGTGTGTGTGAGAGAGAGAAATATAGAGACAGACAGACAGACAGACAGACAGACAGAGAGTGTGTGTGTGAGAGAGAAAAATATAGAGACAGACAGACAGACAGACATCAGACAGACTGAGAAAGAGACAGAAAGACAAACTAACAACAGAGACAGAGAAACAGATAGAAACAGAGATATACAGCATGACAGACAAAGACAGGGACGCATAGGCAGAGAATATAGAGGCACGTAGAAAGATTTATAAAGAGACCTTCTTAACTGACATGACCTTACCTGACCTGACCTAATTGTATATAAGCGCATATTACTTTACTTAAACTGATTAAACGTGGCATTTCCTGATTCTACCCACTAGGGCAGAAGTTTCCTTAGAGATTTCCTGCTCCACCTGCGCCCCCTAGCCAACTCAGCTATAATGAGTACACTGACTGTACACTGTCGGTAGGAAGATGAAACGGCGAGGGAGAGGACTGGCCACACACCCTCATATGCCGAGGCTAAGAAAATGAAGTCGTTAACAATTCATACCCATGGCTGCTTCAGTGTTAGCTGAAGGGACTGCTCTTCTTCTTCTTCTAAACTGATTTTACCTGACCTAAATGTACTCGTTCTGACCTAATTTTAATTTTAGTTGATCTGACCTAATTTTAATTTGAGTTGATCTGACCTAATTTTAATTTTAATTGATCTGACCTAATTTCACCTGACCTGACCTCATTATCTGACCTGACCGCAACCTGTTTTCGTTTCAGAGCGACCTCAACCACCTGGTGTCCTCCTTCCTGTCCACCATCTGTTGCCATCGTCGACGGCGCAGACGCAGACCTCCGTCGATCGAGACTGAACCAGCCTGTACCCAGCAGATAACGGACTCTGACCACAATTCGTCCGGTAGGTCCTCGAAGGACAACTGGACACAGGACGCTGACCCAGTGAGCCGGTCCTTGACGGTGACAACGGCGGGGAGTGGCCGCCTGGCCGCCACGAGAACCTCTCGGGGATGGCGTCCAGCCGTCGGTCGACTCCAATCGAACCACTGCCAGTCTGACCTCACCCACCAACGCCACCACCACCACCAGCGTATCCATGCAGACCCACAGAGTTTCATCTTGACCTTCTTAGATGCCGCGACACCCACAGCGCTGACGCGAGGCCAGTGGCTGAGGACAGCGATTGAGGACAACGATGACTGCATAGAGGAGGCAGAGGACATGGAATAGAGACCACATCGATTTAGACGGACAGCGGTGGCTGAGGACACCAGGTGGACAGTACATAGCACATGTTGAGGACAACACATGTCGACAGTACATAAAACATGTTGAGAACAACACATGTTGAGGACAACTCATATTGAGGACAATTCATTAGAATAATGAGAGATAGAGCATGTTGAGGACAGCACATGTTGAGGACCTGATATGTTGAAGACAAGACATGTTGAGGACAAGACATGTTAAGGACAAGAAATTTTGAGGGCAACTCACTAGGTTAAGGGAGGAGGAAACCGGCAGATGACGACACTGAGCATAGAGCATGTTGAAGACTTCGACTGAGGGTAGGAAAAAGATAGATAAGGAGATGGTATCCGTGCAAAATATCTCACCGCTCTAAAGTCTATTTCTCCAAGGTAATTAACTAACAATTGGTTTTGTTCGAGAGGCAAACATTTAAGGCGGTACATAAGTGTTTACATAATAATACACGTCTGTTAGGCCTACTCATCATACCAACATAATAGAAATATCCTAGATATTTTAGGAAAGAAGTGAAGTGGTAACATGATTTCGTAAATAAGTGAGACTGATATTTTATAATTTCGTAAATAAGTTGAATGAGATTACATAATTTCGTAAATAAGTTGAATTAGTTGATATTTTGTAATTTCATGAATAAGTTGAATGAGATTTCATAATTTCGTAAATAAGTTGAATAAGTTGATATTTTGTAATTTCGTAAATAACTTGAATATTTTTTAATTTTGTAAATAAGTTAAATGATAGTTCATAATTTTGTAGATAGTTCATTATTGAATAAATAAGTTGAATGATATTTCGAAATTGCGTAAATAAGCTAAATGATATTTCATAATTAGGAAATGAGTAAAGCGATATCAACTTTTAGCAACTCAGTTAAGTGGTTAGCTATTTCTAATTTAAGCTTAGTATCTAAGTTCAAGTGATATAATTATCTTACAAAAGCAACACCAGAAGCCCAAAACTTTCCATCTATTTAATAGCCTGCGAAATTTCTTCACAGCCATTATTCAATTGAAAATTTAAAAACAGCATGTTCTATTGTTATGTAATACAACAATTATATTGCAAGAGCCTGTCCTATTGTTATGTAATACAACAATTATATAGTGTCAAATCAAGATACTTTGGCTTTTAAAATCCTACGAAGTGTGTTTCCATTCTACGCAACCTCCTGCAAACATCCACGAACTTCATTTGTAGGCCTACAGACAATGGAACGCAGCGGTTTTAGTAATAGACCGCGAGTTTGATTCTTGTTACGTATTCTTCGACGTTCCTCAGGCTGTTTCCGGAAGCTCACCGTATACTTCCGGATCATAGGTATTCGAGCCAAAACGCTGCATAAGGTAATAGGACTCGGCCCATATCCAGTATCTCGCGTCAATTGTTTCAGGCTGAAAGAAAAGTGTGCAGTTTTAGCGCCCCAAAGAAAGTAGGCCTACAGTACATTTGTTCGGAATTTCTATTAGTTACAGTGTATTCAATTAAATTCTGTCTTTTAGAAGAAGCTCTTATTTAATTGATCGTTTGAGAGAAAACCAGTTCTCTGTCTGTGTTAAATCTTTCATGCGTAAAGAGAGAGAAAGAGAGAGAGAGAGAGAGAGACAGACAGACAGACAGACAGACAGACAGACAGACAGACAGACAGACAGACAGACAGGCAGGCAGGCAGACAGAGACAGAGAGACAGAGAGACAGAGAGACAGAGAGAGAGACAGAGAGCGAGAGAGAGAGAAAAAAAATTAAAAAGGAACGACGGAGGGAGAGCGAGAGAGAGAGATGGGGAATGGGGAAGGAGAGATACAGGAAGGCATAGAGAAGGAGACATTGAAAATGAGGGAGGCTAAGGAAAGAAACGAAGCAGATGAAGAGATAGAGAGAGAGAGAGACAGACAGACGGATAGAGACAGAGACAGAAACAACTGTAGACCGACATATAGTCAGACAGATACACATAGACACACACAAACGGGAACAGACACAGTGAGAGAGAGTGAAAGGTATATATATATAT